>ML662449.1:3856515-4456515 GCA_007570785.1 Antilocapra americana | reverse complement strand
CAACCCTGAATATTCCATGGAAGCTCCTATATTGGAGCTTTAGCATCCAATACTTTGGCCACTTGACGCAAGGAGCTGACTCACTGGAAAAGACTTATGCTAGGAAGATAGAAGGCAAAAGAAGGGAGAAGCAAAGAATGAATGGTTAGACAGCATCACCAACTCAATAAACATGAATCTGAGCAAACTCTGGGAGAAGTGGCAAACAGAGGAGCCTGGCGTGCTGCAGTCTGCGGGGTCACAGAGTTGGACACAACTCAGCGACTGAACAACACAACAACAAGAAATCTTATATAAACACAATGCTCACTGATTAAAAGACAACTTTGCCAAAAGCAAAGAATTTGGGGATATGACTTCATTCAATTGAACTAGAAAATTTTAACAGAAAAAGGGGCATGTGATATACAACATGTACAGAAAATGAGAAGCCCGTCATCTGTGTTAGCACACAGGACCACATAAAAGAGATAGGAACAGTCAAGTTTATGGGGCACAAAGCTACAGAAAAAAACTATGTAAGTATATATAGCATATAAGTAATTCAATAAATTTTACCTTAATAAACAAAGAATCTTTAATATTTACAAACTTAAAATATGTAAGAGCAGCTAAAAAAGATTTAAAAAAATGCTTTCAATGTATTTCAAATCAGTTATGTTCTAGAGAGCATGAGGACTGGATATTTACTTACCACCCTGATTCAGTAATTACTAAGACTTTTCTACATTTATTTCATCTATCTCCCCGCTCCTTTTTCTAATGTATTTTACAACAAAACATCTTACCATTACATACTTGAGTAAGCATTTCTGAAAAATATCGACATCGTTCTTACATAACAATACAAAGTTCATCACAGCTACAACAATTAACAAGGACTCCTTGGTATCTAACACACAGTCTATAATCAAATCTTCCCAGTGATCTCAAATATGTTTTCTTAAAATGTGGTTTGTTCTTATCAAAATCCAGGCAATATATCTGACTGTTATCTATAATATGTACCTATGATATTAGAATGTGATCAAATATTCCTAGAAGGTTGCAGACAAGCATTGATAAATTTGTTAGTATTGCAATACACTACAAAAATATATTCTTTTGAAATCTTTCCTTTTAGAGGGTAAGAGTTAACTAATCATTAGGTTATTAATCGTAAAATCAAGGATTTACCTCTTCTGTTTTCCTTGTAATAATTAGCTTTCTTAGATCTCATTTTCTCAAAAAAAAAAAAAAAAGCATAGACCTGGATGAAGATAAGTATGAAAACTTCCAAAAGTTTTGTATTTCATACCTGATGAGCTCGACAGATCAAGTCTAAATCATGACGATTCAGAAATTTACTGACTACATCAGCTCCAAAAGTGAAAGAAACACCGCGATCATTTTCTCCCCACCCTTGCACATCCTTATCTGGGTCAGACCACAGCAAATCACAGAGCAAACCTTTAAAGGATAAAAACACAGCAATAAAAAGACAGAATTTATAAAATAAAGTATATCTACATCACATTTCTTCTGTCCTCCTACCTTTTAATAAATACTGCCAATCATTGCTCCCTAGTATCCCAGCCTATAAAACTCAGCCATTTTTTGTTAAAGTAACCATACATATGCAATGATGCCTGGCTTAAGGTAGTACTCCCCAGCCCTTTAAACAGGTAAGAAATATAATGCATGGAATGCTCTAAACATGATACCGGAAAAGGCTCTCATTCTTTTGTCTACAGTTTCTCTGTATGGATACCAATTGACTCAGCAGCATTTCCTGAATAATTTCATCCTTTCCTTATGGATCCTGCTTCTGGTGCTGTAATCTATTCCATTAATCTACTTTATCACTGAGACAATAACACACTAGAGCTTTTAAATAAATTTTTCCATTTAGTAGATCTATCACCACTCAATAATTTTCTTTAGGACTATCTCGGTTACTTTTAATCCTTTGCTCTTCTACATATTAACCTCTGAATCAGTTTGCCTAAATCTGTGAATCCAACTGAGATTTCACCGAAACTACATTTGATCTTTAGATCAATCTGAGGGAAGAAAACATGTTTTACGAAAGCCTGGAAGATTTCAATAAAGTATGGAGGAACAAAATCAGATCAAATCCTAGTGTAGTAATGTTTCAGGCTTAAAAAAATGAGCTAAAAATATTTAAATATTGGTGACAGAAGAAAGGATGTTTGCATGGCATCACTAACTCCATGGACACTGAGTGTGAGCAAACTCCTAGAGTGTGAAGTCAAGTGGGCCTTAGGAAGCATCACTACGAACAAAGATAGCAGAGGTGATGGAATTCCAGTTGAGCTATTTCAAATCCTAAAAGATGATGCTGTGAAAGTGCTGCACCCAATATGCCAGCAAATCTGGAAAACTCAAGAGTGGACACAGGACTGGAAAAGATCAGTTTTCATTCCAGTCCCAAAGAAAGGCAATGCCAAAGAATGTTCAAACTACCACACAACTGCACTCATCTCACACACTAGCACAACAATGCTCAAAATCCTCCAAGCTAAGCTTCAACAGTACGTGAATCTTGAACATGGAGATGTTCAAGCTGAATTTAGAAAAGGCAGAGGAACCAGAGATCAAATTGCCAACATCTGCTGGATCATCGGAAAAGCAAGAGTTCCAGAAAAACATCTACTTCTGCTTTATTGACTATGCCAAAGTCTTTGACAATACAGACCACAAAAAACTCTGGAAAATTCTTAAAGACAGGGGAATACCACACAACCTGACCTGCCTCTTGAGAAACCTGTATGCAGGTCAGGAAGCAACAGTTAGAACTGGACATGGAACAAAACACTGGTTCCAAATAGGGACAGGAGTGTGTCAAGGCTGTATATTGTCACCCTGCTTATTTAACTTATATGCAGAGTACATCATGAGAAATGCTGGGCTGTAAGAAGCACAAGTTGGAATCAAGATTGCCGGGAGAAATATCAATAACCTCAGAGATGCAGACGACAACACCGTTATGGCAGAAAGTGAAGACGTAAAGAGCCTCTTGATGAAAGTGAAAGACAAGAGTGAAAATCTAGGCTTAAAGCTCAACATTCAGAAAACTAAGATCATGGCATCTAGTCCCATCACTTCATGGCAAAGAGATGGGGAAACAGTGGCAGACTTTATTTTTCTGGGCTCCAAAATCCTGCAGATGGTGACTGCAGCCATGAAATTAAAAGATGTTCGCTCCTTGGAAGAAAAGCTATGACCAACCTAGACAGCATATTAAAAAGCAGAGACATTACTAACAAAGGTGTGTCTAGTCAAACCTACAGTTTTTCCAGTAGTCATGTATGGATGTGAGAGTTGGACTATAAGAAAGCTGAGTGTTGAAGAACTGATGCTTTTGAATCACGTGGCTCAGATGGTAAAGCGTCTGCCCGCAATGCAGGAGACCTGGGTTCGATCCCTGGGTTGGGAAGATCCCCTGGAAAAGGAAATGGCAACCCACTCCAATACTCTTGCCTGGAAAATTACATGGACGGAGGAACCTGGTAGGCTACAGTCCATGGGGTCACAGAGTCAGACATGACTGAGCAACTTCACTTTCACTTTTCAAAGGAGATCAGTCCTGAATATTCATTGGAAGGACTGATGCTGAAGCTGAAACTACGATACTTGGCCACCTGATGAAAAAAACAGACTCATTTGAAAAGACCCTGATGCTGGGAAAGATTGAAGGTGGGAGGAGAAGGGGACGACAAGAGGATGAGATGCTTGGATGGCATCACCGACTCAATGAACATGAGTCTGAGAAAACTCCAGCAGTTGGTGATGGACAAAGATGCCTGGCATGCTGCAGTCCATGGGGTTGCAAAGAGTCAGACACAACTGAGCAACTGAAATGAAACTCCAGGAGATAGTGAAGGACAGGGAAGCCTGGCATGCTGAAGCTCATAAGGTCAAAAAGAGTTGGACACAACTTAGCAACAACATCATCTTCATCATTCTAAGGACTGAGACCATCTTGGGAATGTAAAGTAAGAATACCAATAAATCTAATATGAGAAATCAAACATTTAATACGCAGGCAGAGAAGGAATGAGCAGTAAGTATTGGGAAAGTATTGTCAAAACAAAAGAAGAGATTAGAACAGCAGATCTCCTGAAAGGTTAAGAACTAACCTAGAAGTAGGAAATGGTTAAGCTTCAAGTGCAATGAATAAATGCTAAGGGAAGACTGTTTTAGAATGAATTGGCATCAAAGTTTTTTTTTGATAATCCATATACTAATACAGCTTATAACAAAAGGAGATCTTCATTTTGAGTCACAATATAGCTTTTATTTTGGTAGTTCAGTTCAGTCACTCAGTCATGTCCAACTCTTTGTGACCCCATGAACCACAGAACGCCAGGCCTCCCTGTCCATCATCAACTCCCGGAGTCCACCCAAACTCATGTCCATCAAGTCAGTGATGCCATCCAGCCATCTCATCCTCTCGTGTCCCCTTCTCCTTCTGCCCCCAATCCTTCCCGGCATCAGGGTCTTTTCCAATGAGTCAACTCTTCGAATGAGGTGGCAAAAATTTTGGAGTTTCAGCTTCAACATCAGTCCTTCCAATGAACATCCATCTCCTTTAGGATGGACTTGTTGAATCTCCTTGCAGTCCAAGGGACTCTCAAGAGTCTTCTCCAACACCACAGTTCAAAAGCATCAATTCTTGGGTGCTCAGCTTTCTTCATCATCCAACCCTCACATCCATACATGACTACTGGAAAAACCATAGCCTTGACTAGACGGACCTTTGTTGGCTTTTCAATATGCTATCCAGGTTGGCCATAACCTTCCTTCCAAGGAGTAAGCGTCTTTTGATTTCATGGCTGCAGTCACCATCTGAAGTGATTTTGGAGCCCAAAAAAATAAAGTCTGACACTGCTTCCACTGTTTCCCCATCTATTTCCCATGAAGTAATGGGACTAGATGCCATGATCTTAGCTTTCTGAATGTTGAGCCTTAAGCCAACTTTTTCACTCTCCTCTTTCACTTTCAGCAAGAGGCTTTTTAGTTCCTCTTCACTTTCTGCCATAACGATGGTGTCGTCTGCATCTCTGAGGTTATTGATATTTCTCCCGGCAACCTTGATTCCAGCTTGTGCTTCTTACAGCCCAGCATTTCTCATGATGTACTCTGCATATAAGTTAAATAAGCAGGGTGACAATATACAGCCTTGACGCACTCTTGTCCCTATTTGGAACCAGTGTTTTGTTCCATGTCCAGTTCTAACTGTTGCTTCCTGACCTGCATACAGGTTTCTCAAGAGACAGGTCAGATGGTCTGGTATTCTTGTCTCTTTCAGAATTTTCCAGTTTATTGTGATCCACACAGTCAAAGGTTTTGGCATAGTCTGTAAAGCAGAAATAGATGTTTTTCTGGAACTCTCGTTTTTTCAATAATCCAGCAGATGTTGGCAATTTGATCTCTGGTTCCTCTGCCTTTTCTAAAGCCAGCTTGAACACCTGGAAGTTCACAGTTCATGTATTGCTAAAGCATGGCTTGGAGAATTTTGAGCATTACTTTACTAGCTTGTGAAATGAGTGCAATTGTGCGGTAATTTGAGCATTCTTTGGCATTGGTTTTCTTTGGGATTGGAATGGTAAACTGACCTTTTCCAGTCCTGTGGCCATTGCTGAATTTTCCAAATTTGCTGGCATATTGGGTGCAGCACTTTCACAGCATCATCTTTCAGGATTTGAAATAGGTAAACTGGAATTCCATCACCTCGACTAGTTGTTTGTAGTGATGCTTTCTAAGGCCCACTTGACTTCACCTTCCAGGATGTCTGGCTCTAGCTAAGTGTGAGTGATCACACCATTGTGATTATCTGAGTCATGAAGATCTTTTTTGTAAAGTTCTTCTGTGTATTTTTGCCACCTCTTCTTAATATCTTCTGCTTCTGTTAGGTCCATACTATTTTTGTCCTTTATTGAGCCCATCTTTGCATGAAATGTTCCCTTGGTATTTCTAATTTTCCTGAAGAGATCTCTCGTCTTCCCCATTCTGTTGTTTTCCTCTATTTCTTTGCACTGATCACTAAGCAAGGCTTTCTTATCTCTCCTTGCTATTCTTTGGAATTCTGCATTCAGATGGGAATAGCTTTCCTTTTCTCCTTTGCTTTTTGCTTCTCTTCTTTTCACAGCTATTTGCAAGGCCTCTTCAGACAGCCATTTTGCTTTTTTGCATTTCTTTTTCTTGGGGATGGTCTTAATCCCTGACTCCTGTACAATGTCACGAACCTCCATCCATAGTTCATCAGGCACTATCAGATCTAGTCCCTTAAATCTATTTCTCACTTCCACTGTATAATTACAAGGGATTTGATTTAGGGTAGGGGAAGTATCTAAAACATACTGTAGAAATGTACACTTAATTTCTAACATCATTTCTTAAGCTCCTGTCATAAGAAATCCACCAGTATAATAAATCCCCTAGAATGGTCTCCATTTACAAGCTCTTTCTGGTTTCTAAAGAATCAGAAGCTGATTCTTTAAATACACACACAGCTCTATAATGCTCATAATTCCCAGTCTGTTTCCCTAAAAGCAGCAGTGAGGAGGTTAAGATACTATTCTATGATTTTTATATGACATATATTATATGACATTTATATTCTATGATTTTTATATAACTAGAATATAGTTGGCTTTTGGGACTATCTGGAAAATGCAACAGCCTGGATACATACAAAATCAAATAATTGTAGCAACAACAATGTGGCGTTCTTCAACCTTAACAGAATCAAGACAAGAATCTGAGAGTATTGTTTATAATCCAAGCCCTAATGAGTAAGTATTATAATCACTAGGCTATTGTTTCAACAATATTAATTTGGAAAAATTTCTAAATATGACAAACAATATGAAAGCTCAAAATGGCCATTTCACGGCATCTCAAAAACTTCCCATTAAAATATGATGGAAAGAGAAATCTAACATGCCATCTTTGAAACTGATTTATGCCTGAACTATACCATCAACAGGAACTCTCAAGATATAATCACTTGAAATTTGTATTGTACCTTATTTTAAATATATACTCTATTAATTAAGTACTAGCTTCTATTAGGTTTAGTCAAATATATTCTAAATTTCAATCAAAATCTGGAAAAATGCATTTTTTTAAACAATTAACACAAAAACACTGTGTTACTCTGTTATGAGACAATGTACTGCAATATGTCAGTGGCTTACTGACAAAAGAGGATCTATCCAACTGTTTATATGGTTGATGTTTAGTCATGAGTGGCATTCTGAGGGATATCATTATGCTCTCAGTATGCTTTAGTACACTGAGCAAAAATATAGGAAGATCTTAGGCAAAAAATAAGTGTGACAGAACCATATTACAGTTATAATAAAATCTAAAACTTCCATACTATGGGGAATTAGTGGAGAGTGAAATATCTTGTATTATTCCAAGTAATCTGTAGTTAGCTTATTGACTACTAAAACAAAGCTCTACTTATTACACAATACAGTCCTACTTTCATTAAATATAATAAAGTTCAAATATACCAATATTTTACATTAAAAATTGATGAAGGGACTTCCCAGGTGCTCCCAATGTAGGGAGCACAGGTTTCATCCCCGGTTGGTGAACTAAGATTTTGCATGCTGCATGGTGTGACCACAAAAAAATAAAATAAAAAGATTAAACTTCTCTATATACTTAACCTGTATCAGGGACATCAGTGGGTCTCATAATTCTCCGTATCTGCTCCATAGATTGCAGGTCTGGTGACAGTCCTATAAATGCAAACAGGACTCACAGTACTGATATCTAAAAAATTTTCATTCCAAATAAAAAGCATTTAATCAAAGCAGACTCACTATATGAAACTAAAGATTCTTTCAAGCATTCCTTTCAATGTTATCTTTAAAACATTGGGTTATTAAATAGAATCTCACCTTGATATAGAAGAACATTATGATTAACTAGGTCTTCCCAATTTTTCCCTACCAGAGAAATAAAACTCCTTTTCATCTCAAGAGATTTTTCAAGGGAAAAATCCTACTACTTTTCTTTCTTTCCACCGACTCTTTGCCCTTCATAGGAAGGCACTCAATTCAAGTCCTTCCTACTAAGAAGTCTGGCCACTTCTTTCTACTTAATTGTAAACATTTCCTAAATGTCTAGTGTTTACTGTACAATGTTTCAACTAACATACTAAATTATGTTCTATCTAAGAATAAACAACTTATTACCTCAGGCTAAGACACATGCATCTATCATTTAGCATTTTTCTACCTTAATTCTTCCTGCACACTGATGAAAAACTATTTTCATTAAATTATCTCCCTGTACAAAAACCAAATGAGGTTGTTAAATCATTCAACAAACTCCTTTGCCCAGTGCTCACATCTCCAAAATCTGATCCCATCATTCTCCAAAATTTATTTGACATTCTAGTTGGGCCTGCCATCACATAGTCCTTCAACTGGAAAGACTCTCACGTCCTTTTCATCTCCAAAACCCAAGCTTCCATTAATGCTTGCCCAACAATTCTCTCCTTTCCTGATTTTTCATTATAATTACTGTCAACAAGTACTCTGATAGAAATTCCTTTCATTACTCAATTATCTGTTTTGAAAATATGTTTTATTAACAGGTTTTAAAATGCTTCAAGATAGCCAGATCATACACTATCTATATATTTTCACAGGATCTAGCCAACTGCCAGACACGTTAGTTTCTTAAATGAATTGTCACCTATTTATCATTCTATTATTACTTTGAGGACTTAAGCAGACGTAGTACAAAAACCTAGAACTCTTGGCATTAAACTCAATTATATGTGAATTCTGATGAAAGGCATTTAATAGAGACAAGAAAATAGTCACGATCCTTGCATTCTCACTGATAGTTTTCTGTCAAAACCGAGGCAAAGACATTTTTCTCAAACAAAACTCTGGTCATCCTCCTCATATATGAAATTCTTTAAAGACAATTACTAAATCTGCATTTTCATTAAGTACAAATAACCACAAATTTCTAGTTATTAAAAGATTTTTGGCTATGTTTAAAACAGTTTTAATCATTTGAGTTTTCAAACAAGCACTGCTTTGTTTTCCCACAGCACCTCAATAAACAGGCCCTTTCTAAATAAGGGAAGAAAAAGAAGAAAAGCCCCTAGGGCAGATTTACTAGTCTACCTCCATGACAACAGAAGATCTTCTCATCCACAATGGCAGCTATAGGCAGACAGTTGAAACAATCAGTGAAGGTCTTCCACAACTTAATATTAAATCTTCGTTTGCCTAAAAAAAGAACAAGCAAATACAACAAATCTTAAACTGTTCTCATTAGTTAGTCTCACAGCCACAGACTTCTACATGATTCCAATTTTCTTTATGTTTCACCTAGCACTTGTTTTTTTCTATAATGAATGTCACTTGTATACTTTTAGGGCATCACATATAATAAACATTCAGCACCTTCAGTAAAATTATGAAGACTAAAAAGATTTTGCCAGGTGTTTTATGAAACAAATCAAACATTTTTGCCTTGTAAGATCACTATAATACAGCAACTCTAAACAATCTACAGATTATTAATTTTTTCCATTCAACATGTTAAATACCTAGCCAAATAAGTAAGCAGAAGTGAACAGAGTGCCTCTGGAGCCTATCCCTTTTAACTCTAATGCATTGGTAACATAGTATAAACTTGCTGCCAAGAAAGGAGGATTTCCAGGTGCTTAAATTTTGAGTAAATTTCTACTTGGCACCATAGCAAGGATAAATAGAGACACAAAGGCTATAATTTTCCTGTAGTCTAACACTGAGAACTACAATGAAGACAAAATGCATGTTCATCTTTTTGGAGTTACTGAGTTTTCTGAATTTGGTAGTAAGTTGCAACAACTAACCAAGGGGAGAAATAAAAGACACAAAGCATTCATTTCCTATGCTTTTTATGCCATAACCTTTTTCTCAATAAACAAGCATAACTGAAAGTGTTTACAAGCTGCTCTCACATACATTTCACCTGATTTCTTTTCTATCCTTAAGGGATTCCTGCCCACAGTAGTAGATATAATAGTCATCTGAGTTAAATTCACCCATTCCAGTCCATCTTAGTTTGCTGATTCCTAGAATGTCGAAGTTCACCTGGAATGAGTGAATTTAACTCAAATGACCATTATATCTACTACTGTGGGCAAGAATCCCTTAGAAGAAATGGAGTAGCCATCATGGTCAACAAGAGTTCAAAAAGCAGTACCTGGATGCAATCTCAAAAACAACAGAATGATCTCTGTTCATTTCCAAGGCAAACCATTCAATATCACGGTAATCCAAGCCTATGCCACAACCAGTAATACTGAAGAAGATGAAGCTGAACGGTTTTATGAAGACTTACAAGACCTTTTAGAACTAACACCCAACAAAGATGTCCTTTTCATTATAGGGGACTGCAATACGAAAGTAGGAAGTCAGGAAACACCTGGAGTAACAGACAAATTTGGCCTTGGAGTCCAGAATGAAGCAGGGCAAAGGCTAATAGAGTTTTGCCAAGAGAAAGCACTGGTCATAGCAAACACTCTCTTTCAACAACACAAGAGAAGACTCTACACATGGACATCACCAGATGGTCAACACCAAGATTGATTATATTCCTTGCAGCCACAGGTGGAAAAGCTCTATACAGTTAGCAAAAAAAGACCAGGAGCTGACTGTGGCTCAGATCATGAACTCCTTATTGCCAAATTCAGACTTAAATTGAAGAAAGTAGTGAAAACCACTAGACTATTCAGGTATGACCTAAATCAAATCCCTTACGATTATACAGTGGAAGTGATTTAAGAGTGCCTGATGAACTATGGATGGAGGTTCGTGACATTGTACAGGGGGCAGGGAGCAAGACTATCCCCAAGAAAAAGAAATGCAAAAAAAGCAAAATGGTTGTCTGAGGAGGCCTTACAAATAGTTGTGAAAAGAAGAGAAGCGAAAATTAAAGAAGAAAAGGAAAGATATTCCCATCTGAATGCAGAGTTCCAAAGAAATAGAGGAAAACAACAGAATGGGAAAGACGAGAGATCTCCTTAAGAAAATTAGATACCAAGGGAACATTTCATGCAAAGATGGGCTCGATAAAGGACAGACCTGGTATGGACCCAACAGACGCAGATATTAAGAAGAGGGGGCAAGAATACACAAAACTGTACAAAAAAGATCTTCATGACCCAGATAATTATGGTGGTGTGATCACTCACCTAGAGCCAGACATCCTGGAATATGAAGTCAAGTGGGCCTTAGGAAGCATCACTATGAACAAAGCTAGTGGAGGTGATGGAATCCCAGTTGACCTATTTCAAATCCTGAAAGATGATGCTGTGAAAGTGCTGCACTCAATATGCCAGCAAATTTGGAAAACTCAACAGTGGACAGAGGACTGGAAAATGTCAGTTTTCATTCCGGTCCCAAAGAAACGCAATGCCAAATAATGCTCGAACTACCGCACAATTGCACTCATCCCATAATGCTCAAAATTCTCCAAGCCAGGCTTCAGCATTACATGAACCGTGAACTTCCAGGTGTTCAAGCTGGCTTTAGAAAAGGCAGAGGAACCAGAGATCAAATTGCCAACATCCGCTGGATCATCGAAAAAGCAAGAGAGTTCCAGAAAAACATCTATTTCTGCTTTACAGACTATGCGAAAGCCTTTGACTGTGTGGATCACAATAAACTGTGGAAAATTCTGAAAGAGACAAGAATACCAGACCATCTGACCTGTCTCTTGAGAAACCTGTATACAGGTCAGGATGCAACAGTTAGAACTGGACATGGAACAAAACACTGGTTCCAAATAGGGACAGTAGTGCGTCAAGGCTGTATATTGTCACCCTGCTTATTTAACTTATATGCAGAGTACATCATGAGAAATGCTGGGCTGTAAGAAACACAAGCTGGAATCAAGATTGCTGGGAGAAATACCAATAACCTCAGAGATGCAGACGACACCACCGTTATGGCAGAAAGTGAAGAGGAACTAAAAAGCCTCTTGCTGAAAGTGAAAGAGGAGAGTGAAAAAGTTGGCTTAAGGCTCAACATTCAGAAAGCTAAGATCATGGCATCTAGTCCCATCACATCGTCGGAAATAGATGGGGAAACAGTGGAAGCAGTGTCAGACTTTATTTTTTTGGGCTCCAAAATCACTTCAGATGGTGACTGCAGCCATGAAATCAAAAGACGCTTACTCCTTGGAGGGAAGGTTATGACCAACCTAAATAGCATATTGAAAAGCAGAGACATTACTTTGCCAACAAAGGTCCGTCTAGTCAAGGCTATGGTTTTTCCAGTAGTCATGTATGGATGTGAGAGTTGGATGGTGAAGAAAGCTGAGCGCCGAATAATTGATGCTTCTGAATTGTAGGGTTGGAGAAGACTCTTGAGAGTCCCTTGGACTGCAAGATCATCCAACCAGTCCATCCTAAAAGAGATTAGTCCTGGGTGTTCATTGGAAGGACTGATGTTGAAGCTGAAACTCCAAAATTTTTGCCAGCTCATTCTAAGAGTTGACTCATTGGAAAAGACCCTAATGCTGGGGAGGAGGATTGGGGGCAGGAGAAGGGGACGAGAGAGGATGAGATGGCTGGATGACATCACCAACTTGATGGACATGGGTTTGGGTAGACTCCGGGAGTTGGTGATGGAAAGGGAGGCCTGGGGTGCTGCGATTCATGGAGTCACAAAGAGTCGGACACGACTGAGCAACTGAACTGAACTGAACTGATCCTTAAGCGTATTTGAGTCCATAGTTTATCCTTTAATAATACACCTCTATTTCCAATATAGCTTTAGAAAAGTGGTTATACCTTGGTATACTACAATCCACTTCCTGTCTACTTGTCTGATTTAAACAACTGAAACCATACACTATACCTTAGAAATAAAAATGCAATATAAAATCATTCCAACTAGAATGTAAACTCTGTAAGAATAGAGATAATCTCTCTTGAGCACTGCTGCATTCCTAGTATTTAGAATAGTGCCTGGCATATAATCTATCCTCAAAAGTTTGTCAAATAAATGATCACATGAATCAACGAGAAAGGGGTTCTAATAGCTCTACCATAATTAAGGATGGAAAAAAGAAACAATAGATTCTAATGGTGAATTCAGCACTGAAAAACAAAATTCCATTTGAAAATCATTGTTAATTGGGTCTAATTTTTAATTAACCAAACATATGTTCATTCACTCTCTTGGTAAGTTAGTTGCTCAGTTGCGTCAACTCTTTGTGACCCCATGGACTGTAGCCCGCGAGGCTCCTCTACCCATGGGATTCTCCAGGCAAGAACACTTGAGTGGATTGCCATTCCCTTCTCCAGGGGATCTTCCCAACCTATGGAAGCCCATTCACTTTCATAACCTAACCAAAAGCAAAGAGACCGAATTCAAATGTAGTGGGGTCATCTGTAACACTCAGAAATAACACCACACAACAGCAAACCAGTGATTTCTTATTGATGAAAAAGAGTACAACAAAATAAGGACATCCCAGAGTACATAACATCCTTATAGGTACAGATTAAAATTCTAATAAACTTCAAATTTTTAAATAATTTTATAGAACTTCTCAATATTTTTTTGCGACACAGGCTTAATAAGAGTTTTTATCATATCACAAGAAAACTAAAACCTTAATGGAGACTAGAAACAGGCTATTTACTATCTATAGTGACCTCTGTTCCACTTGGATATTTTTACTACATAAACTAATTATAAGAGGTCCTTTCAGCTGAGTAAGCTGCAGTCAACCTGAAACAACATGACCGAGATCCTAAGGAACCTATTTAACTAATAACATGTTTCCCAGTTTCAAGTTCCTCTTCCATGAAAGGCTCTCTTCTTGGGCTTCTGCTTGATCATGTTTTTTTAAAACTCTTGAAAGAACTCTTCTGAAACAGAAAACTATTAGAGAATATTCCAGTTAAAAAGAAATGTTTTTTACTTACATTCATCGTAGAATCCATAAATGCGATTGATGCTAGCACACTCATGGTTTCCTCTTAAGAGAAAGAAGTTTTCTGGATATTTGATTTTATAAGCCAATAGCAAGCAGATTGTTTCCAAAGACTGCTTTCCTCTGTCCACATAATCTCCTAAGAAAAGATAGTTGGCTTCTGGGGGGAAACCCCCATATTCAAATAACCGCAGTAAATCTGTATACTGTCCATGAATATCTCCTAAATATAGAAAAAGCCAGTTTCAGAAAGTTTACAGTTACTGTGGTAAAGCAGCTTCTTTGATTCTCAATGTTTATACCCTTATGTAACCCTCTCTCTTGAATGTGGGCTGTAACTAATGACTTACTTCTAACAAAGGAGATACAGCAAAAGTGAGATGGGCTGTAAGTTCTGAGACTGGGTTACAAAAGATGGTAGCTTCCCATCTTGCTTGCACTTTCTCTTGCCTTCTCTCATGCTAGATGATGAAGCTGCCTTATGGAGAAGCACACCTAATAAAGAACTAAAGGAGGCCATGGGCCAAACAGCTCGTTAGGAACTGAGGTCTTCAGTCCACTGGCCCATAAGGAACTGAATCCTTTCACAACTGAGCCTTGAGATGATTACAGGCCCAGATGGCATCTTGACTGTAGTCTTGTGAGAGACTCAAAATCAGAGGATCCAGCTAAGCTCTGCCTGAATTTTTACCCCACAGAAACTGTGACATGATAAATTAATGTTAAGTCACAAAGTTTGGGGGTAATTTATTATATACTAATACAGTTACATTCATTAGCTGGTAATTTAACTTAGGTCCACTTTTTTTATACCTAGTAGTGAGCAAACAGCAAAAACTTATATTTATTATAAGTAACTTCTATTACTTTCAAAT
This sequence comes from Antilocapra americana, assembly GCA_007570785.1. Lineage (NCBI taxonomy): Eukaryota > Metazoa > Chordata > Mammalia > Artiodactyla > Antilocapridae > Antilocapra > Antilocapra americana. Next base: position 4,441,660 of record ML662449.1, on the reverse strand, counting down.
TATTTCTGTATGAAAGCATGTAAAGACTATCTTGTTGAGACTATTGAGTCATTTAAATTTTAAGATGACTTTTAATTTGCTTCATTTAAATTCATAGGAGGGACTGATCATTTCCATACAATTTAAACTATCTTTTCAAAAGCTGCTGGTTATGTTCATAAAAGCTATGTGATAAATACTAACTACTAAAGGAAAAACTGCATTATCAAACCAAAAGTCAGTACAATACATTATACATATCACATCCTACTGTTATATAAACTATAGAAAAATGCTTTTCTGTGCCAACAGTTTTTCTGACTGCAACAATACGTTAACTTAAGGTTTAAGTTTTTGCCTTTGGCCAAAAGCCACTGTAAAACTTGAAAGATCAAATACAAATTGTATAGTTATATATAATCTTCAAAATAAAAACAGTCAAAACTAAGTTAGAAGACCATGGATATTGCCATATCGACCCCCAAAATTCTATACCTGTGTACTCAAATCCATATCCTTGATAACAATAGATAACAATTTTCCCCCCAATTTCATCAGAGTCCCAGATTTGTTTTTAAGTTGCATCTCACTGATTACTAGTGAGTCTGAGGATCTTATGTTTACTGGTCATTTGAATTTCTTCTACAATCTGTTCCCACTCAATTTTTTTTAATTGTATTATCTTTTCCTTATTTCTAAGACTCTTTGTATAGTGTGACCAGCAATCTTTTAATTTGCTGTATATATAGCAAACATTTTCTTCTCATCTCTAACTTGTCATTTTCTCAAAGTCTCAACTTCTACAACTGTATATAATAAAACCTAGCAAACCTTTTTTACATAAAACTTTTTAGATGTTTTCTCTAACTCATCTTCAGTGTAGTGGATTCAAAAGACATTGTTTCCAACTTTACCCATTTACATACCACAAATTTTCAGTGGTGCTTCCAATTCCAAAAGAATAGGCTGGCTGAGAAAGATCTCCCGAGACTTGATACATAAGCCCCGAACTTCTGCTTCAGTCATCTGTACAATCTTTCCTGGACGACATCCTCGTACTGATAAACAGTAAATAAAATGGTCAGTTTTCTAAAATTTATCCATAAAATAGTAATTCTAAAAAAAGGAGTCATGCCTATATTCTGAATATCAGAAGATTCACATAGGCAGCAAACTACCAGATACCCTGTTGTGTTCCATGGCTAACAGTAGGTTATTCTATGATCTTTAGCTTCTCTGTATCTTCACTATTGCTGGTTTCCAATGCTCTTTAAGGCTGCTGCCATGGAAATGTGGTCTTTTTTTTTCTCCAGTGGTCAACTTGAAGCCTTGCAGGCTCAAGTCACTAAAACTCATTAATTAATATGGTTCCCAGTAACTTCTGGGATGGAATGGGGAGGAATGGTCCATGGAGAATTCCCTTATTTGCCCTATTGAAAATGAAATGAAAGTCGCTCAGTTATCCATGGAATTCTCCAGGCTGGAACACTAGAGTGGGTAGCCTTTCCCTTCTCTAGGCAATCTTCCCAACCCAGGCATCAAACCCAGGTCTCCAGCATTACAGGCGGATTCTTTACCAGCTGAGCCACAAGAGAAGCCCTTGCCCTATTGAACTGAACTTGTAATAATTGCCTCCCGTTATTACCTTCCCTACTGGCTCTTTCTCTTTAAATATACTGTGAGCTGCCAATCTTTGAAAAAGCATTTATTAAAGAAAACAGAGACTACATTTTTATATACCCCCATGACTTCCCATTTACATTTTAGTGCATACATTTCTTGCTAAAAATTGCTGATTCCTTTGTCAGGTTGAAAGAGGCTAAAAAAGGGGGGGGGAAGCCTCTAACCCTGTAAAAGGTTATATATTCATATATATAATCCATTAATACAGTAATATAACAAAAAGAGACAGTCAATGTTGAAATGTGTTTTAAGCAAATATGACAGTAAGACAAACAGTAATTCAAACAATGATCAGAACTGCTTTTACTATGGGAACTTAGCCTTACTTCTACAGTAAGTACTAGTTCTCAATCAATTACTTACTTTCTGTAAACACTTGAAATTTTTAAAGATGAAGAAAGAAACAACTTTTTATCTTCTGCTAAGTATCTAAAGCACTAAGATTCAACGCCCTGCAATAGGAATAATTATTAATCTTGGTACAAAACTTTGAATGTGGAAAATGATGATTACAAAAAAGGTTTTACCATCAATGCATCAAATACCTATCTATTTTAGTTTTAAGAGGTAAAAAGTATTCTTGAAGGATTAAAGGTTTCTGGGGGCTTTCAGATGACAAACACACACCTAAAAGTAATTATTTCGAATAACAGCAATGGACAAGACAAACAAAATACTTTGGGCTCTCAGAAGTTCCCACAATTTTTGCTGATTCTGTAGTAATAAAGTACTTTTTGGTTATCAAAATATAGTTTTAATTTGATGGCAATGATTATTAAGCAAATTAAGACTAGTGTGGGTCACTTTGATGTGTTAAAGGATCTAAATTCCAGTGGTGAATACTTTATCTCACATTTGCTTTATTTCCTCTGTAAGCTCCGCCTTTAATTCTGGCCTCTCATGCAAATAATTTAAGTTACAATTAGGTACACTTCAACTAACATCTTTACAGGGCTAAAAATGCTTCAACTTTTAAGTCATGCTAATCCACAGAAACTAAAAAATTTACCAAACCCCCTTGTATTTCACTGCATGCTTTTTCCCAGTTAACACCTCTAAAAGTTAGGAGATACTTTGCAATCAGTACTTTCTTAAAATTGTAGTTGGTAATAGCTATCCTACCCTCCACAGGCAAATAAAATAGCAACTTTCATAATCAATCACTTCTAAAAGTTGAAGAAGTTTAGAGAAGCTTAAAGGTTCTTCCAAAGGTTAAGCTTCTGACACGTGACCAAATTTTAGGAATACATCAGCAAAATGATTGGGAGAATAGGGTAGATGGCTCAGGGCAATCCCACTGTCTTTCAATGCAAAAGTCATGCTCCCCACCAGTGCAGACTCCAAGACTTCCAAGAACACTTCAAAATTCTCAGTTATCTGATAAAAAAGAATAAATCAAGGCAATCTGTTACATGGGGGTACTAGATTACTATCACAATATTCATGAGGAATTATAGAATGTGGGTTTATGAAACTAGACCCCAGTGTCTTTAAATTATGAAGATACTATATATCTCCAAAATTAATTTAGTGCAAAGCAACTTCACATCAATCATCTCATTTAATCCTTTAGGTATCCCAGGAATTAAAAAAGGAAGTTACTATCTACATTGTACAATAACAGAAAGAGATTAAAATAATTTGTATAAGATTACTAGAGGAGTAAAAAGCAGCAGAAAGGAATTGAGAACAAGGTCTTCAAACTCAAAAGTCAATAGTCTTTCTAGTCCACCACATAAAATTTTTTAGTAATAAATTTCCCAGAAAAAAATAATTTCAGCAGGTAAAAAGTGCAAGCCAGGTAAAAACTCTTGTTACATCAAATATCTACTGTACTATTACTGTTAAAAACTCAATTGAGCTATTATATAAAGTACACTTTATGTATACACCTAGGTAACCACCACCCAGATCAAGACAGAATACATCCAGCAGTCCAAGGCTCCCTTAAGCCCTAACCATTCAATAATAATGCCCAAGGTTACTATTCTTCTTTCTTTCAGCATAGATTAGTCTAATCTGCTTTTGAATTTTAGATACATAAAAATTTATGTATAAATTTATAGCATAAACTTATAAATAGTACACACTCTTTTGTTCACTGTCATCTGTGAGTTTCATGCATGTTGTATTTAGCAGCCATCTGAAGTATTTTCTCATATGAATACACCAAAATCTATTTACCTACTCTAACTGGGTCATTTCCTGTTTGAGGCTATTATGAATGCTATGAATATTCATGTACATTTCTCTTGGTATACATATAACAGGAGGATTGCTGGGTCACAAGAAGACTTAGCTTTATTAAGAAGCAGATACAACCATTTCCTAGAGCGGTTAAACCAATTTACAATCCCACCAGCAATGCTGCTCTACCTCTTTGTCAACAATTTTAGTCAATTTGTTGGGTGTAATGATATTCAGTGAGATTTTGGTTTGCATTACCCTTTTCATATGCTCAACATGCCACTGGGACATTCTTTTTGTGTGTGAAGTTCATTTTAAGTCTTTTGTTCATTCTTTAAAACTGGACTTAACTCATTTGCAGGAATTCTTTACATATTCCAGATGAATTCTTTGTTGGATACATTGTAAGTATCTTCTCCCAGTTTCAATTCAGTTGCTCAGTCTCCTTGGACTCTTTGCGACCCCATGGACTGCAGCACCCCAGGCTTCCCTGTCCACTACCAACTCCTGGAGCTTGCTCAAACTCATGTCCACCAAGTCAGTGATGCCACTCAACCATCTCATCCTCTCTTGTCCCCTTCTCCTCCTGCCTTCAATCTTTCCCAGCATCAGGATCTTTTCTAATGAGTCAGTACTTCGCATCAGGTGGCCAAAGTATTGGAGTTGCAGCTTCAGCATCAGTTCTTCCAATGAATATTCAGGATTGATTTCCTTTAGGATGGACTGGTTGGATCTCCTTGCAGTCCAAGGGACTCTCAAGAGTATTCTTCAACATCACAGTTCAAAAGCATCAATTCCTTGGCACTCAGCTTTATGGTCCAACTCTTACATCCAAACACGACTACTGAAAAAAAACATAGCTTTAACTAGGTGGACCTTTGTCAGCAATGTCTCTGCTCTTTAATATGCTGTCTAGATTGGTCATAGCTTTTCTTCCAAGGAGAAAGTCTTTTAATTTCATGGCTGCAGTCATTATCTGCAGTGACTTTAGAGCCCAAGAAAATTTCATTCTCTTAATGCCATCTTAATTTTTTTTTGTTTGCCTTCTCTTAAGTATTTCCTTATGTTTCCTTTTAAACCTTTTAGATACTTTATTGTTTAGCCTAATTCATTCAATAATCTACCTAAATTAACTTTTGTGTATGGTTTGGAATAAAGGTCAAAGTTCTTTCTCTTCCCCTGAAAAAAATTTCTTTCTTCCAGTTCTATTGAGATATAACTGGCATACATCTCTGTATAACTTTAAGGAGAATACCACAAAATGATTACCACAATTAAGTTTAGTGAATAGCCATCATCTCACATAGAAACAAAATAAAACAGAAAAAAAGCTTTTTTCTCTTGTGATAATAACTCCCAGGTTCCACTCTTTCTCTTTTATGGTTGTCCACGTAGCTTGAGGGATCTTAGGTCCCCCAGGAGGGACTGAACCTGGGCCCTCTGCAATGAAAGTGCAGAGTCCTAAGCCCTGGACCACCAGACAACTCCCTGGGATCCACTCTCTAGACAACTTTCATATGTAACATTCAGCAGTGCTGATTATAACTATCATGTTGTGTGTTACACACCCAGTATGCATCTCATAACTGGAAGTTTGTATCTTCTGACTACCTTCAATCAATTCCTCTCCTCTGGTAACCACAAATCTGATCTCTGTTTCCTACAAGTTTGTTTGTTTTTGAATTATACTTGACCTACAACACTGTGAGTTCCTGGTGCAACACAGTGAGTGATTCGCTATTTCTATACATTTCAAAATGATCACCGTAAGTTTAGTTTCCATCTGTCACCATACAAAGGTACTGATTGTATTCCTCAAACTGTACATCTCACACTCTTGACTCATTCGTCAACCAAGAGGTTTGGACCCCTTAACCTTCCTCATCTATTTCTCTTAGCCCCCACTCCTCAGCACCATCTGTTTGTTCTATCTATGACTGTGTTTCTGTTTCGTTTGTTCACCTGTTTTTTTTTTTTCAGCTTCTACATGCAAGTGAAATCATATAGTATTTGTCTTTGTTTGTCTGACTTATTTCACTTGGCAAAATACTGTCTAGGTCCATTCCTGTTGTCACTAATGACAAGATTTCATTCTTCTTTATGGCTAATAGTCCACAACACAAACACACACACCATATCTTTATCCAGTCACTGGATAAAGGGCACTTAGACTGTTTCCACATTTTGGCTATTGTAAATGATGCTGCAATGAACACAGAGGTGCATGTGTCTTTCCAAATTAGTATTTTTGTTTTCTTTAGATATATACCCAGAAGTGGAATTGCTGGATCCTACGGTAGTTCTATTTTTAGTACTTTGAGGAGCCTCCATTCTGTTTTCTGTAGTGGCTCCATCAATTCACCCCTCACCCCCAACCGTGCACCAGCATTTCCTTTCATCCATATCCTTGCCAACACTTGTTATTTGTTCTCTTTGTGCTAACAGCCATTCTGACAGGTGTGAGGTGACGTGTTAAGCTTTCCCATCGTCTTCTGTTGCCTTCTCTCTGGATCTCCCCTTTATTTTTTCCTCTCTCAGCACTGCAGAATTTCCACTCAACTATTTTCCCCTAGTTTACTACTCCTCTATTCTGCTGTTTCTAATTTGCTAGTATGTAAATACAATTATTAAATTTTTAATTTTAGTTAACATATTTTTTTGGTTGTAGAGTTTCCAGGTCTCTGATAAAATTTTTCCTTTATTCTTTACCTTGAGCATATTAAATCAGCTACCTTAAAGTCTGTGTGATATCTCTAATATATGAATTACATAAGGTGGATTTATACCTTTTTTCCCTCTTTTTTTTGGTCAATTGATTATGTTAGCATTCCTGTAGTATTTCACTGAATGAAATACTTGATTATGGATGAATAATTGTAGTAGTTTTTTATGACATCTTCCTCCATAGAGGGTTGTTTCCTTTAGCAGCAGAAAGCGTGGCAATAATGAACCCACATTTTTTTGAGGGCTGGTCTATTTCATTTTGCCCTCAATCTTGGCCATGATGGAGGTCTCAACGGAAAATTCAGGGTATAGTCTCTCTTACTTTGTTAAGTTTGAACTTCAACTTTTGCCACACAGGTACTGGACAACGCTAGAATCTCTGCTCAGATTCTTCTGGGTTTCTTAGTCTTCTCTTGCATGTGTGTATCTTAAAAGTCAATGACTTTAGGGGGAACCCGACTACAGATTCTGAGGTTAGAATCTATGTGATTCTCTCCTCTTTAGGACTTAAATTTCAACTGCTTTAGTTGCCCCAGACTTCCACCTCTCCTCTTTAGTCCAGTTAAGATTGCCACTTTTTATTTGGAGTCTATTCTCCTATGCCTCTAGGAGTGACTAGGGAACTCACTGGTACTTCTTTTCTCTTAAAGATCAAAATCCTCTGCTCAAGTGAAAACACAAAGTACACAAAATATGATTGTTGGGTATACATTAGAAATTCATATGATTTTATAAAGAATTTTGAGAAATACCTTGCCAAGGACTAGACATCAAGAGCCATAACTCCATACATTATGTGACTGAATCAGTCCTGCAACTTGGGTGTGAGCACCAAGGTATCCTGACTCCTGATAAAGCAATCTTTCTGCAAAATCATGTTTACAATAAAAAGGGGGGAAAACACTAAGGTCCAAGGGTCAAATTTGGTCCTTTATATATTTTTAGTAACAGTAGGTGGGGGAGGTGGGAAAAAATAATACTTTGTGACACATAAAAATTACATGAAATTCAAATGTTAGCATTTACAAATGAAGTTTTACTGGAATAAAATCACTCTCATTCATTTATGTATTAATACCTATAGGTACTTTCATGCTACAATGGCAGAGTTGAGTAGCTGTGGCAGTGACTACATGGGGTACCCTTATGGCTTTGCATTGTTTCTCAAGGCTCTAGAAATTGCAGAGATATAACTATAACTCAACAATGTCTTGAGTGCCATTTTATGTTTGTTACTAGTGCATACTTACCATGTCAAAGAAAAGTGGAATGTGACTGTCTAAGGCACAATGGAGTGTAGGTTATTTTGTTATTGAATTAGACTACCAGGCATTATATTTATGACTTTCCAGCTAAAAGAATAAAATATATGTTAACATTAGGAAACTGAGCACTCATCACAACATTCTCAACTCACAGGAAACTAACGAAACTTAAAAAAAAAATTTAAATGGAATCTCATCACAGCAGAATTTCTTCACAAAAACAGAAATGAGGCTGCAATAAACGTAAGTTTCCAACTGATTCATGTATTAGCAAGCGAGGAAAGCCATTTACTAATGGTGACTTAATTAAATAATGTTTGTTTGGAAAAGCCAAAGAAATATGTCCCAAAACTATATGTATTTATTGAAGTCTTTCTGTAAAAACAGCTCTTGAAGAACTGACAACATTGGAAGCAACATCAATAATCAGTTAAAAAAATAAACAATTTTGAGTGGTTTCATTGGCTCTTGATAAGTTCACAGATATTGCCAATACTTATTTGTGGCTTATTTGCGGAGCCAATACTGAATTTGAAATGACGGAAAAGTTAGCCTCTATGAAGAGTATGAGTGAAACAACCACAGGCAAGAATATTTTCAAAGAGGGACTCTCCTGGAGGTTCAGTGGTTAATACTCCACGCTTCCACAGCAGGGAGTGGGGTGGGGGGCGGGGTGGGGAGCAAACCCTGGTGGGGGAACTAAGATGCCACAGTCCACACTGTGTGGTCTAAAAAAATTTTTTTTCCAAAAAAGCCAAACAAACCCAAAGCAATGATGGAAGTAAAACTATGCATGGAGCAGAAAAAGACTTAGTTGGATAATTTTAAAAGCCTGTAAAAATTGAAGGTATTTAAAGTTCGTGGTGCAGTTACTGAGTGGAAAAAGATTCGAATCACACTGCTGAACCAGTGATACTAATGATATACTTCATTAGCTCTCATAAACATAACCACTGTTGGTTCCACAAATGTTTGTGAGAAACAAAAGCTGAATATCCTGACTTGCCCTACCACAGAGCAGTTCAGTAGTGATGAAGTTATACTGATTTTTTTTTAAGGCTTAGGGGTGATACTGAAATTTTTCTGAATGAGAAGAGTAACCCCCAATCACTACTATCAAACAGAGAGTAGCTTTTATAAATTAGATTTTGCTACAAACCTAATAATGTTTCTCAATTAAAACCTAAAATTAAAATGCAAAAAAAATCCGAAAAACAAAAAACCTTGTATGTGAAACATATACTATGCTAAGTCACTTTGACAACTAATATTGCCTGGGTCAAAAGCAAATGTCAGGTTGCTTTATATAGTTTTAGGGCTGTCAAAAGTTAAAACAAGTGAGATTTTTACTCCCTCACAGTTTTGCACTGAATACTATTTTCTAAGCTCAAATCATAGTTCTAACAGCGTTCATCAGATCTTAGTGCTAATGCAAAATATATCAAAATTCATTTACTTGTGCAGGTGAGGAGCTTCCACCTAACCTTTCACTGGAATTGATTAATCTGTAATGTAAGGACATGCTAAAAGGCAAATATCAAGAGAGGACTAATAAAATCCTATAAATACCTTAACTAAAACCATATGCTTGTAGATTAATATTAGTTTTGGCAGTACCTACCTGTCTGTGTTAGGACAGCTTCCAAGATAAAATACATAAAATCTCATTATAGATCAACAATAGACAAACACTTCCAATTAATGATACAGGACACCAGCTTTGAACCTCAATTAAGCAAAATGTTGTCTTCTCTCCTAAAAGAAATCCCTTCTTCTCATGACTGCAAAAAATTATACTCAACCACTACATTTCAAATTATTTTAAAAGTCTTTTCAATGCAGGTTTGTCTCTTAAATTACAAAGGGTGTGTGATATGTATGTCTGTGTTGTGTGTATGCTAAATTTTATTTTTCAGTAACGATATGCTATTTTTTCCAGCAAGTTTTTACTAATAACTGTCTTCTCTGAAACAGAATGTCAAAGAGAATAATTCCACTAGTATATTTGCCCCATGAAATCTTGGTAATATTCATTAATCTTTAATATTTTAATTTCTACCCTACTAAAATGATTCACTCAAAGTTACATACTAAACAGCAAAGTTATCTTTCTAATATTCTGCGTGAGGAAATGGAAAGTATCCATGAAGCATTCCTGTTGCATATTCAAGTACAATGGCTGTCTTCAAGAAAAGCTCTCGAGTGACTGTTGAAGTACCAAAGTGACCTAGTTACTTTTTTCTTTTTTCACAAAACATCTCTCTTGCTGGAAAGCACAACTAACAAACTATGGTTACTCACCCAAGATATTTAACACATAGGCTTGAAAATGAACAAAGTGAGCCTGTCATTTCAAACGAAATAAATGACAGCATTTGTTGCTAGTGAAAATTAAAATTTTGGAAACTTTGTATCCAGCACCATGAATTTGACAGCTTCTTCATACTTAAGGACTCATATGATACCTTATTCTAAACTAACAAATGTGATTCTTTAATTTTGAATAAAATGTGTCAACTTTGAATATCGGCATAAATCACCTTAACCGGTGATTTTAAAATAACCAATGCATGTTACAAAATCATTTGTAAGATCCATGTAAAAGGCAAGATAAATCAATGGATTTTGATGTAAGAACATTTCAGATTCTACATTACAACTAACCTTTAAGAAATTATCACTTGTCAATTTCTATTACACTATTGAAGAATATCCACCATTACCTATAAATGCTTTTAAAATACTACTTCCTAAAAATAATATAAAATACTCCTTCCCTTTCCAATTTATCTGTAAAAGTACACATTTTCTTCATATACTTCAACCAAAACAATGTTATCAAAACAAACTGAAGCAGAGCAGGTATGAGAATTCTGCTGTCTTCTACAAAGCTAGACATTAAAGAAATGTGCTGATCCCTTATGAGTATAAAGTAGTCTCAAGATTCAAAGTTTAAAATCCACTGCTCTCTAGTCCCTAATCAAAAGCAAGTATACATCAAATTTCCTTAAATCACCGTTCACCACTTTATTCTGCCTAGAAATACCTCTCCCCCTCAGCACCAACATTAATATGTCAAACCAGATTATAAACGCTGAATAACAGTAATAGGAAAGAAATGTTTTACACATACACGCAGTACTATGTGTGGCTGTATGCAACAAACACACGTCTGTTAGATCCTCACTAGAAATAAGCCTTCTCAAAAATTACTGTGGAGAGGGTCCAGGGCTCAGCAGCATAAGAAGCCCTCTCTTACCTCATCTTGGCTCAGGTTTACACTAAACAAGAACATTAACATTTTCCCAGCTTTTATTATGTTCAAAGTGTTTTACCAGTTTGTTATAAACAGATACATTATAAAGCAGGTTCCTATTATCATCCTCAAAATAGGGAAGAAACTGGGGATAAGCTGAAATTGTAACACATGCAGAACCTGTATCTTTAACAAGTATCAGCATGTATCAATACTTAGATATACCTTGAGTAAACAAATGTACACTTGATTTTATTATTTAGGATTCATGTAACAACTGCAGCTAAGGTCTGATGTTCATAAAAGACACTCCTTTCTGTCATTATATAACTTAGATCTTTCACTTCCACTCAGAAGCCTAGTTATTTTCATTACTTTGGCTCAATTATTTGATAAATATTCAAATATCACAGAAAAACCTAAAAGTACCTATAAAGTTTCCTTCTCAGTTTTCCATTTAAAATAAAAGAGCCATAACTGCTAAGTACAACATTAGAGAAAGCTATATTAATAGAAGTCCTTAAATTTCTTTTATGGGGAAAAGTAACTTGATTTCTTTAAATGTTGAAAATAGTTGGTAGGATTAAGGGAAAAGTTAAAATGATGTTAGGCAAGCACTCAAATCAAGAAAATGTTTCTATCAATAGTTTGGTAATTGACTAGATGGGAACTCAGGCATGGTCTGAGGAACAGTCCAAGGCTTAAACTCTTTTATGATGAAATAAACCTAGTCTTTGCACAGAAGCAGGTAAATTTGGGAAGGGAGGAACCTGAGGTCAGTGATTATTAGGAATGTTATGTATGTCCTCATAAATCATTTTGGTATATACAGGTGGGTAGGGAGATTAAAGGACAACTGTCCCTGTCCTTTATCTACTTTCCCTATGTATGGCAAGTACCCACCTAGACCAGGAACTGAATCCCTCTATCAAGCTAATGCCTACTGGTTATTTACACATACTTAACTTCAGAATGAATTTCTGCATTTTTAGCCCCCTACCTCTAATTGTGGAATAAGGACTTAATTTCCATTAAAGCATTTTCATTTTACCTAACAGAGGGAAAATCTGAGGTGCAGTGTATTACAGAGGATGAGGTGCATAAAAAAATTGCATTTCACCTACTAATAACCAAGACTTCAAAGGTAACCACAGTCAATCTTGGGGGAAGGTGGAGAGTTTACAAAAAGAAAGAAGAGTTGTAACCTCCATCTCTTTCTGCTTCCTGTCTTCACTGATCCTCTATTTTTCCAGAAACAGTAAGCCTTGAAATGACTAGTTCTAGCCACTAAAGCAGTGACTGCTGCCCAAGTGTATAAATTTGTATTGACTCAAAATTAAATCCTAGAAGATTCAATTGTGAATCCATATCCTCCACCACACCACGCTAAACCCACTGATATTTGCAAACCATTTCTTCTTGCATCCCCAGAGCCCAAAACTTCTAGGATAACCTTTGTTTCAGAAACTGAGATTTTAATTATTTCTAAATATTTTGACATTCTTAACAGCTGCATTATTTTACCTGTTAGAGTTGCTTGAGAACATAGGATATTAGAACGGATATTCTATTAAAACAATAAATGTGGATAATAAGACATGAGAGGGAAAAAAATTACTTGATAAAATTTACTATCTTCCTCACTAATCCTAAATCTTAATATAATCCTGTCTCTAGACTCAAATGTAAATAGATTTCTAAATCCCAATAAATCCTAATCTTGGATTTGGACTTTTATCAGAAAAGCCCTGTATTCAAATAAAATAATAATACTCTGGACTACTTCTTCAAACTGTCAAAATTTCCCTCACCGGAAACTAACAGGAAAACCACTTAATCGCTCAATCTCTGAACAGTGAACCATCATAAAGCCTTCTCCAGCTTTTCATCTAAAAAGAAGCAAGAAGAGAGAAAGCAACCTTCAGCCTATCTCCCCTATTCCTCAACCTGCTTTCTCCAAGAGACCCAGCCTTGGGTTTACACACAACACTTGCCCTGCAGAAGCTGAGGTTGCCAAGATCAACTAGCACTTCCTTCAAATTGCCTAACCTTTATAGACTGCTGGGTCATAATTAAACAACTGAATCAGAAAAGAAGCTTTAAACAGTTTGGCAGTTCCTCAAAAGGTTAAACAGTCACCCATTGACAAAGGAATTTCACTCCCAGTTATATTACCCAAGGGAAATGAAAACATATGCCCACACAAACACTTGTACATAAACATCCAGAGCAGTATTTTTCACAACAGCCCAAAGCAGGAAACAACTCAAATGTCCATCAAGTGACAAATGGACAAATAAAAATGTGGTACAGTCATACAATGAAATATTGTTTAGCCATAAAAGGAACGAAATACTGACATATGCTTCAATATAGATGAACTTGCAAAACATTAAAAAGAAGCCAATCAAAAGAGACCACATAATGCATTACTTCATTCACATGAAATGTCCAGAACAGGCAAATTCCACAGAAAGTAGATTAGGGGTAACCTAGTGCTGGAGAGGAGTGAAGGGAAAAGGGCCTTGTCAGCTAACAGGAATAGGGGTGTGTTTGAGAATGGTGGGGAGAACTTTCTAACGTTGATGGTGGTGACTGATGGGTTGCAGAACTCTGTGAATATACTACAAACCACTCAATTATACAATTCAAAAGGTGAAATTGCATGGTATGTGAATTGTATCTCAATAAAACTATTATTGAGAAAGGAGAGACCTGGGAATTCCCTGGTGATTCGGTGACTGGAGGCACAGTGCTTTCACTGCAGGGGACCAGGATTCAATTCCTGGCTGGGGAACTAATATTCCACAAGCTGCGTGGTGCAGCCAAAAAAACAACAATAAAGCTTTAAAAAGGGGGACGGAAGGGCTTTAATATGGTTTCATTGATCTTCATTTTTCAAATCCACTCCTTTTCTTGACTGTCAAAAGGACACAAAGAGGTAAACTTCCTATTGGCTTAGTCTTCCAGCTTAACTAAAAATGATCACAGTGGTTCCACAAATTTAAACATATGATAGGTTGTGATTAAGTGAAAAATGGATTTAAAAACAAGAATACACACATTCCAAGATTTTCATAAACAGTGGGCCAAAAATATAAACACAATTATGTTGTTTAACAAAATCATGTTAAGTTTTTGCTAACAGTCTACTAATATGACACCAATATTCTACAATTTATCTTGTAATATTAAGTTTAGCTTTGTAGCAAAGTAAAAAAAAAAAAACTGCAAGGAAACTTCTAAAAATTAACTCATAAAGCTATATAAAGAATATTCTAAAGATGTAAAGTATCTGAAAGAAAAATGCACCGAAATTTCAACAAGTTATCTCTGGATCATGGAATTATGAGGAGGACTTTGGTTTTAATTCTTCACTGTTTCATATAAGAAATTCTTTCCTGTAAGAATAAGAATGCTTATTTTTATAATCAGAAAAGCATATCCCAGACACTCACAGTTTTAAATGTATATGATTACACATACATAATACATAATCAAATATATGATATAATATATATATAATGGGCACATGTTAGTTATCATCAGCTGATACAGCCCAGTTTTGAAACACTTGGATCAAGTCTGTATTTGGGAACAGAGCTAGCACAATCTTAACCACCTCGAGGCAGATTCCCAAACAAGCAGATTCTACTCATCCTATTTCAACTCCTCCAAAGTAAACTCAACATTGACAGTTTGAATAAAGTTCCCCAGGTGATTTCTTTATACTCCCACTGCCATCCTAAGTCCTTTTGGAACTTGCTCATCAAAGTAAAAAAGCTTTTAGTGGATTTTCCAGGATACTCACAGAAACTAGCTTCAATTTAAACAACCAGTCAAAAGCACGATGATAAACCCACAACAATGTAGTAGCAGGGTCACTACAGCTGCTAGAGTGGTAGGCATCTCTGGCTTTGCAGTAAGTAAAACTTAACCAAGAAAATATACTGGAGGAGTATGCACTGTCCAAACAATAAATTAGTGTACTGTTTTGCATTAAATAATAACAACAACAAAAAAAAAATGTAAATGGTGCTTTGGAAATTCACATGATTTGCCCACCTAAGAAAACACAAAGCAACTCATAAAATTTATACTAAAAGTGTTATAGCTGACTGGTAATTTGACGTAATAAAAAGAAAAAAAAGTAGAGGCTACGTTATGGAACTACAATCAACATTTTAAAATGAGATCAAGTATTGCTAATCAAGTCCTGGACTTTAATACTAGAGACCAACCAAAAATTTAACTATAGCTATTCTGCTAAGCAACCTCACTTGAATTTGACTTAAATTTAATCAGCATGTAATGTCACTGAAAATCAAGTGATTTTTATTTGGAGACTAAAAAAATTATTTCAAGACTAAAAGTAACTACTTACTAGAAAATCCAAGTCTGTTTTGGATGTCTTTGGACAGGTCTAGATTCTGCAAAGGAGAAAGGAGCCTGGAGAATTTAAGAATCCCAGGGAGGCACTGTCAAAACTAAATATACTTCCCAGGATTAAGAAGCAAATAATGGTACCCTTTACTGACAGAGAGCAGACTGCAAAACCTTGAAAATCACTTGTTTAAACTGGGAATTTGCTGAATGAAGAGACAGTGTCTGGTCTTTGCATTCCTGGTGACTGGCACAAAGCAGGTCAATAAATTCTTGCTAATTTAAAAAGGGAAAATGTCTGGAAAACGATCATCAAAAACCAGAACCGAACACTGATGTAATTCAAATTCACAGAAACAAACAGAATCACTTAGCCTATTTTCCCCACCATATCTTTTTCCTAATAACCTCCAACAATCCATGAGTGAAGTTTTTTAATTATGCATAATCATAAAATCATCTGACATAAGACTTGCCACATCAAACATTTAAAAATACATAAGTTTATCTTGTCTTATGCCTATAAAGTATATAAATAAGTATATGGAAAATAATAATGAAGAAGTTGTATACAAGCATCAGATTTTTAAATATTTACAAGCCAAATTCATGGTGAGCAGAAACTTCTCCCAAAGTTAAAAAGATATTAAAATTTTTAAACAGCTACATTTCATTCAGAACGAACAACAAATAATTAAAAAAAAAAAAAATCCCCCCCGCCCCGCTAGAGCAAACGTCTCACACCCAGCAAGATGTTCACATATGTTAAAATCCACAAAGTCTTAAACAGTGAACACTGACTGCAGGCACCAGGGGGCCTCCCAGGAATAACTTGATAGTAAATGAAAAAGCAAATAAGAGTTCTTGGTAAAACTTTGCTTCTTATTCAGTCTTAAAAGACACTCAGCCTCACACTGCTGGAAGACTTTCACATCTGGAGCAAATATACTGTAGTTTGTTACACAACCGGTACACACAGAAACTGATGAGATACCGACACTTCGGCCAAAAAAAGGAACTACCGCCCTCCCTTCCGCCCCCCCAATCTTACAATCTTCTGTGATGCTCTTCCATCACAGTAAGTACATACTGTTTCACTGTGAAAAACAATTATCTTCAGGAAATTCGAAAGCAAGTAAAAATGTCTATGTAATCCTGACACGGTTTCTAACAGAGAGGATTCTAAATCTTTTTTTTAAATGGGTTAATTTCTTTTCTACACACTCACAAAGCAGTTAGTGATGACGCAAATGTTGGGGCAAAGGCATTCGCGGGCAGAAGACCGCGATGGACTTTGAGTAATAACCTGGCCTTTCCATCTCTTATCAAATCCCCAGCCCTAACATAAAACTACCCAATAAAAACAGAAGGGCCCAGAAACTTCAAAAGCTGCGATGACTTGTAAAGACCCTTAAAACACAACAGAGGCTTTACAATCGACCTTCTTCTAAGTTTGTGCAGAAATTAAATCCTGCTCAAACCTGTTAAAATTCTCAAACCCGAAAACCAATCCCTACAGCAAACGTGTGCCTACATATTTCTGGCGTGCTTCTTCAGCTCGGTCAGACTTGTTTTACTATTTTTTAAAGCTAAACTAGACATGGGAGGTACTCAGCTCTCACTAGTGTTATCTTCTCCCGGAACAGTTCTCCCTGTAGGATCGTGTAAAATTTGCTGAACAGATCAGTTTTCTCAGGGAGATTAAAAAAAAAAAAATTTTTTTTTTCACTCCCAGAAGAATCGGGAGGCAGCCAAGGGCAAGGCACAAAGAGAACAGAGGAGAAACACGCATTCCGCGGGCATACAACGCATTGGAGCACGCATCCCGGCCCCCTCCTTTTGGGAAGGGTCACCCCGCGCCCCGGCCGCGCGCCGCCCTGCGGGCCCCCGAAGGTCCGCGGGGGCACTGCCCGCCAGCGGGGACAGCCCCTCTCGCCCGGCCTCTCTCCCGGGCCCACCAGCTTCTCGGCCCCCATCCTGGGCGGCCGCCTCGGGGAGGGAAAAGCCGGGAAGCGGGAGGAGGGGGGAGGTTTCCCTCGGGCGCTGGAGCGGGAGGGGTGAAGGAGAGCGCCCCCTCCCCGCGGCCCGCCGGGCCCCGACTCACCCTCCAGCAGTCGGGTAATGAGACTGTCCACGTTCAGCTCCCCGTCCGCCATCTTGTCGGCGCCAGACGCTCCTTCCCGGCAGCGGGAACAAGGGCTCCTCGGCGGCGGAGTCTGCGGCGACCGCGCGGCGTGCCCTCACCTACAAGTCACGCGGCGCGTCGACCCCGGCTCCGGCTCCCCCTTCCCCCGGGCCCTCCCCCCACCCCCTCCCCACTAGCGGCGGAGCCCGCACACACTCGGAGGCACCCACGATAAATAAATAAATAAACAAGCGGAGCCCCCACAAACCGGGCCGCGTCAGACCCAGCCGCCGCCACCGCCACCGCCGCCGCCACCTCCACCTCCTCCTCCTCCTCCTCCTCCTCCTCTTCGGCACCGCCCAACTCCGCAAAGCTCACCAGCGCCGCCGACGGCCCCACCCGCAGCGCCACTCACTCCACAGCGCCCTGCGCCGCCGCCGCCGCCGCGCCACGCAGCCCCCCGCGCAGGCGCACGGCGTACGCCCCGCGCGGCCCCGCCCCACGCACCCACCCCCTGCCCTCGCGCAGGCGCACTGGACTCGGTTCTCCCGCCGCCACCGCTGCCGCGCCGCACCGCCCCCTCCGCGCAGGTGCGTCGCCCTCCCTCGCCAGTTCCACTGCGCTGAAGCTCAGCGGCTGCGCAGGCGCCCCGGAGGCTCCCAGGGTTTGCTGCGCTGGGGAAGCTCTCTTTACGCAGAGCGCGCGTGGGCAATGCTGACCCTCCCGCCTCGCAGCTGGACGGGCCCTGGCGCTACGCTGACGCGGTTGTGGCTGTTCCCGCCTCGCTTTTCTTTTCTTGGTTTCAGTCCCTGATTTGGCAAGCAATTCCTCAGTTTTCAGTAAGCGGGAAACGTGGACTGCTGTTACCCATGTTTGGAGCTGGGTTTGTCCGTTTGGAGAACGAGAAGGGGTTGTTCTACTGGAAAAGTTTGACTTTGCAAATAAAGGGTTTTATAATCCAGTGGTTCCACAAAGTTGGTTGCCAAGTGTCCGTGGATGAAATAAATTGAAGCGAGCTTTGGGAGGGTCAGCAATAAAAATATTTTACATGGGTCTCGCTGTCTGCTTTCTTTAGATCTCTTTCACATACCTTACATCTTAAATTCTGTAGATACTGTTTTCCACAGTGCATTTAACAACAAGAAAAATACCTTCATTATATTGCTTAATCATTCTACCGTGTGATTGTCTTTGCATTTACCTCCTACACTGGACTGTGAGCTCCTACACAGTAAACCCAGTTTATCTTTGTGTCTTCAGCTCCCGCCACATCTGGTATGTAGAAAAGAGGGACAAAGAAACACTGAGGCTCTGAAAGATTGGTTGCCCACCTCTTCTTTCCATCACATAATTCTGCCTCTGAAAAGCAGGGGGAAGAGTAGCCACGCAAAAGATCTAGATAAGCCAGAGTTTTTGGCCTGTTCTCAGAAGTGGTCAGAGGCAAAGTCTTTAATCATTCCTCAGGTGTTTGTCCGGAAACTTAAGGTGCTGTTTCAACCTCAAGGCAGTGCTCCCCGCCCCCACCCCCCAGCTCTCATATCACTAATAATAACTTAACATTTTTGAGATCCCTGTATGTGCTCTGGCACGGTTTTAAATGTTATAGAACATGTGGTATTTAATCCTTACACCAGCCCTATGAGGTAGGTACTATTATTATCTTTACTTTGTAGATGAGATTTATTAAAATGCAGAATGGTTAAGTACCTAGCCCCAATTCAGTGGCAGATCTGGGATTCAAACACAGGCATCTAGCACCAGCGTCTGCACTGTTAACAGTTGTGATATACTCCCCCTCAGTGTGTGAGCTGAGATGCTTAAAATATGCATGTGCTGCATCATAAACATTGAGAACAGAAATCACAGGGTTTTTTTGCGGGGGTGGGGCACAGGGGGAGTGAAGCATTGTCCAAACAAATATTTTATGATGGTTCAGATGACTTATAGAGATAGGATTTTCTAATCCCATTTTGTACATTTTAGCATGTACATTGGTGGTGAACACAGACCAGGTGAAAATCTATTACAGTGATACTGTCTGAAGTAGTTTTCATTGACTCTTATTGCTATCAGTTCATCCTGGGGCCTTTAGGGGTGAAGGAATGGATCCTCATCAAACTCTTTTATTAATGACATTAATTTATACCTGTTTTATTCCAGAAGAAGGGATTTAAAGTAGCTTATATAAATACGTGCAATAGGATCAATTAAAAATAAGTGCAGAGAATAATAGCACAAAAGAAGACTGAGGGAGAGACAATGGTAAAACCAGCAATATTGTATGCCAAATGCATGGCGTAATGTCCTTTTGGTTTGCTAAAGATAAGTCACAAGTATGGTTCTAAGCTTTCTAGTGACCAAGGAAAATTGCAACCAGTCAGTAGCAAGTGGAGTAAGTGTTCTGGCTGAACTGGATCTGGAACTTGAGTAGACCAGCTTATGGACTTGATGCCACTTTCCCAGATCTCTCTGTAAGCCTCTAAGGGTAACAGTGCTTTAGAACACTTAAATAAGTGTCTTTTTATCCTCCACTTTTCACTGGACCTGTTGTTTTTAAGTTGCCTAGTCGTGTCTGACTCTTTGTGACCCCATGGACTGCAGCACGCGAGGTTTTCCTGTCCTTCACCATCTCCTGGAGCTTGCTCAAACTCATGTCCATTGAATTAGTAATGCCATCCAACCATCTCATCTTCTGTCATCCCCTTCTCCTCCTGCCTTCAATCTTTCCCAGCATCAGGGTCTTTTCCAGTGAGTTGACTCTTTGCATTAGATGGCCAAAGTATTGGAGCTTCAGCATCAGTATCAGTCCTTCCAATGAATACTCAGGCCTGATTTCCTTTAGGATGGACAGGTTAGATCTCCTTGCAGTCCAAGGGTCTCTCAAGAGTCTCCCCCAACACCACAGTTAAAAGGCATCAATTCTTCAGCACTCAACCTTCTTTATGGACAAACTCTCACATCACACATGACTCCTAGCAAAACCGTAGCTTTGACTATATGGACCTTTGTTGGCAAAGTAATGTCTCTGATTTTTAATATGCTGTCTAGGTTGGTCATAGCTTTTCTTCCAAGGAGAAAGTGTTTTCTAATTTCATGGCTGCAGTTACTATCTGCAGTGATTTTGGTGCCCAAGGAAATAAAGCTGTCACTGTTTCCATTGTTTCCCCATCTATTTGCCATGAAGTAATGAGACAGGATGTCATGATCTTAGTTTTTTTAATGAACCCCCATGAAAGAGAACTTTGAACACTGTCCTCAATTAGGGTCCAATATATGCAGATATATTTAATAGACAAGGAACACTCAAAGGAAACTGAATTATACAGAGAGAAAGTGAGGATCTTAGAGAAAATCACTGCAAGTGGAACAGGGCAGAGAGTCCAGTCTCAGCAGAGTTCTTGGAGTCAGAAGGGCTTAGAGAATGGTTCTGAGTACCACCTACAGATGAAGATGGCCCTTCACTCCCACCCTTACCAGATTTTCTAATGTCTTAGAATCCTGGGTAAGAAGGGACTATTATGAAAATGAAAGAGTTATATTACTAGTGGACCAACCAACTTTCCTGTGGGATCTGCCTCCAATAATATTACCTGAGAGTTAAAATCAGACTTCTTCAGAGTTTGAAGTTTGACTAGTACATATACTGTATATTACTAAACCCTTCTGCAGCTTTTGAGACAACTCACTGTAAACTGAAAGTTTTTTTTTTAAGAAAAGCATATGTATATCTATGCCATATAAGGTAAATAAAGACTACACTATGCCTCATGTTAGTTTAGGTCAAAGGAAGTTTGGAAAAGAAAGAAAAAAATATAAAAATCACCTATAATTTCACCAGCCATAGATAACCACTCTTCTGTTTTCTTTCTGAATGTGCTTCAGTTGCTTCAGTCATGTCCGAGTTATTGCAACCCTATGGACTATAGCCCACCAGGCTCCTCTGTTCATAGGGATTCTCCAGGCAAGAATACTGGAGTGGGTTGCCATGCTCATCTCCAGGGGATCTTCCCAACCCAGGGATTGAGCCCTCATCTCTTATGTCTCCTGCATTGGCAGATGGTTTTTTTTTTTTTTTTTTTACCACTAGCATGGCCCAGAAAGCCCTTCTGAATATATATATATATATAATATATAATAATTTTATAAATATATTTACTATATACACATATATAGTGAGTTTCCTCTGCTATCTGAAAGTAGAGCATTCTTATGCAATTATCCTAGGACATATCTTGCTAACAGACACACAAAATAAATCAGATAAAGCATGGATGCTCACAGACACAATTCAAAGTTATGGCAGCCTGATTCTGAGACGCTGAGTATAGTTCCTAGGGAAAGAGCTTGGTGGTGCTTGGTGTGAGCACTGCCTCTGTCACAGCCCACTGCAGAACTAAGACTAAACACTATTTCTGCTTCTCACATTTTTGTAAAAATAAAAATCCTCTTTAGATTTCTTTCAGTTAACAGAAAAAGATACTATGTAGGTCTTTCATAAAGTCGAAGTGTCATAAAGTGAACTTTCTTAAAGCAGGGAAGAGATAGATGAATGCTTATTTTATAAAACTGGTCATGCTTCACTTCCATTTCATCCTACTTTGTTAAGTGATTTTTCATGCCACATTTATGTAAATCTCAGTTTTCAAAGTTAATTTAGACCTTAAAATGTAGCCAAGACATGAGGACAGAGGGAGACATAAGAAGTGGAGATCTGGAGACCAGAAAAGAGAGCGCTACAGGCAGCAGCAGCAGCAATAGAGGCAGTTGGAGCCACTGTAAGGATCAAGGGTGGGTGGGTCCCAAAGAGACAGAAGCCTCACTTGGCACATACTGACACTGATGAATTTCTTGGCTTGAGTCTGAGCAGTGACCTGTGGGCAGAATGGGATCGCCAGTTAGGGAAGTCAGCAGCTTAGAAGCAGAGACACAAGAAAGCTGCCAGTGGTATAGGAGACATTGGTTGGAGCACTAACGATATTTGGTGGGCTCTGCAGAGCACCTGAATCTGGAGACCAGCAGATTTTAGAGCAGGGGACTAGCAGGTAGTGGTCCAGATTGCATGCAGGAAACTGCCTACCTTTCTTTCTGGACATGTGGCCAGACTTAGAAAAAGGATGAGGCTAAGGTCCTCCTCCTGGTGAGACCAGGATTGTTAATCTATTAATAACAGACTAAAGGGCAAACCATTAGCTAGACTCCCAGCCTAGTAGGGCTTTAGATAGTGGTGTGTCAGAGCCAGTTGTTAAACTTTCAGGGAATTTTGCAAGCTAGTTGTTAAACAATCATTATTTAAAAAGTAAGTTATATAGACTTGTAATCAATATAACACAGACAAAGGTAACGATTACTCAAGATTCATCACATTCTATTTATGTTGCTACATCTTACTATTATGTATAGTCTAAAGGTTGTTAACATGTATCTGTGAGGTGGAAATACTATACAAGGAAATGCTATTATGCATCACTTTTCAACTCTACTTTCAGTGGCATTATATTGGCCAAGGTGGGAGGAATATTTACACCAAGGAAATCAGTGCATGCTATAAATCCAGAGCTGTTTTCCACTAAAAAACTGGTTGTTCAGCATTTGCCACCATGACACTGGGCTAGGGAGTAACAGCATGCATGTTAATATCCTTGGGTGATTCCAGAAATGTCTGGGGAGGGAAATTGGACTTCCTGATTGTAAAGGACTTGGGGAATGATGGTTTAGGGTCTTAATAAAATCATGATCTTATTGGTACTTACTGACAAGAACTGTCTGGGTTAGACCAGTGCCCAGAGAAACCCAGCTATCACTGTACTGAGACCAGAGAGTTGTCCCTATGGATCGTCCTCAAAGAAGGCACTTTGGAACACAGTGAGCAGTAGCCTCACGATTCCTTTCAGTAAACACAGCACAGACTTTCATAGGGATGTTTTATATGCCTCTTAATATTGGTCAATAGCCAATATGGTGCGAAGCTGAGTAGGTGTAGGTAGCAAAGTATGAAGACTGTGATAGTGACAGATAGACTTTTGTTGCCTTGACTAATCCAAGATAGCTTGTAAATGAATGAATCGACATTCATCAAGCTGTCCTTCCATGAATATGATTCCTCTCAGTCAAGTCTTGAATAAGTCTTAAATGGCAGTAAGTTCTAAATTTCACTAGACATACCTTGAAGGCAGCCATTCTGTAATCAAATATCATAGGCTTTTGTAGTCAGCTTACTTCAGGGATATTGAGAAACCAGATCAGGACACATGCATCAGTAGGAGGCTACCTCTATCATCAGTACAGAGCCAAACTTTGGTGTACACCCAAGCAGGACCAAGAATTTTGCTTAGGATTTACTTTTGGTTTCATTTCAATACACATATTAGAGAATAATCAAGCACCAAAGTGATCATTTAAGTCATAAGGCATGTCCTCAGTCATTTTAGCTCCCCAAATTATAAAGCCAGGTATAACCAAATGCCTCTTCCCCCGCCCTTGGTCTCAAACTTTCCCCTTCCAGACTTCTAATTCTCTCTCTCTCTCTCTCTGTGGAGTGCTGTCTCTTAAAGTAACTCTCTGGTATATCCTTCAAGACAAAATGATCACAAAGTAAATGCCTACGAATTGAAGGAGTTAACTGGCTGCATAGAACAGTTAACTATAAGACAATTAAAGTCGGTTGGGCAACAGTCACAAAGGATAGCTATTTAATATTTGAAGAGTTGATCTGTGGCTCTGTTTTCTTTTTCTTGCAATTAGATTACAGGACCAGCTGTCTATTTAGGTCATGCCATAGTTTGTTACAATAAAGCCACGATATCTACATATATAAGATAGTTTCTCTTTCAGGCTCTCCCATCCTGCTTATTCAAGGATATTCAAGAAATAACTCATTGTGTGCTGGTGAGGAAAAGCATACCAAATGGAAATATTGTTTCAAATAAAGCAGTTTAAATGTTTTGTTTCTAATGAAGGTAGCTCACCTCATTTAATGTATCCAAATGATGTTAGTGTCTGCCTCAGTTGCCTTTCATAAATAAAACAAAGGGTTATTAAGTTTTTTAATGTAGTTATAAAATGAGTCGGTCTCCCTTAAGACCACATTAAAATTAATGGCATGTATCTCCTAAAACTAAAACCAGATGTGCCTGTGAGCTGTGAAAAATAGTTATTGGAGTGATACCCAACACTAAATAGACCCTTTTATATAGGAAACACTAGTTAAATAGAATATTTTTGAGGGTTGTTTGTTTTAAGATTTTTTAAAAGTTATTTTTGAGTTATCTTGATTTAAACCAAATCTAGTCTACTATTAATACATTATTAATTCAAATACCCTCATGTTGTTATTTGAGGACATCTTACAGCAAATAGACCTCCAAAACAAAGTGAATAATGAATTCATTCAGTATTTATGAAATATTTGGTATGTTTGATACTGCACTGAAGAAGGCATGATCTTCTCAACTTTCAAGTGGTTTAATGGCTGTTTGGGAAAATGACCACAAAATGATTTGGATAGTGGGAAAGGCATTGACTTGAAGGTGGAAGTCCAAACTAGCTGAATAACTTTAAACAAATCTCTCCATCTTTCTGAATCTTGGCTTCATTACCTACAAAATTAGCCCCATTAGCTATCCAAAGCTTCTTCCAGTTCTAACAAATCTTTGATTCTAGGATACAAAACTGAAATCCAAAATGTAACATAATATGGTACAGGGTGTCCCCAACTTAGGAACTGGATCAACTCCAAAAGGTCAATTGTTTGGAACACAGAATATATTTTCCCACAGAGACTGTGGTACAAGTGGTGGTTAAATCCCAGATCCATCTGCAAAATCAATTTAATCCTTCATGTAACTGTAGAAGAGTATCCATGGTGATATGGACTCTAACCACCAATTACGTAGAACAAAGTTTATGGGAAAAGCCACTGAGGATTCTAACTTGGCATGGCAGAAAGCATCTATCAGTGTTTCCCACTATCTGAAGCAATAGGCACGAAGCAATTCTAGTTCTAATTTACAGGCAGACCTGAGCCCCAAATGTGAAACAAAGGCTGGGGTGGCAGATGGAGAGTGAGGGAGGCTCTGATACCTCTGATCTCATAAAGTGGCAGGGGGATGCTGAGGATAGTTCATGGCTTCTGGAGATTTGTTGCTAGGGAGAAGTTGGCTCCAAACCAAAGGATAGAGAATGTAAGGGCAGGAGATAAAAAAAAAATAAGGGCATGAACACGTATATACTGGGAACTTTTTAAAAAAGATACAATTGTTTTGATCTCACTCACTTTGTGGTTGAGGAAATTGATATCTAGAAAGGCTACATTGCATTTAGCAAAACTAGAACTTGAATGGAGACTTAGGATTCTTCCTCTACATTCCTTCCAGCCCCACACCTCCCTCTCCACTCCCTCCCCTTCCCTCTGATTTTTAGTTGAAAGCTACCGTGCTGTGCAAGGACATGCTCTTTTCATCCCCACTTTTTCCTGCACAGGAATCCCTAGAAGCCTGCATCCCACCCCCATCCTTATCCTCTTTTTCATCCGCTGGTCTTCCAGCTGCTCAACCATCAGCACAGCACTTTTCTATTTTGCCCACGTGTGGTGTAACAGTGCCACCAGCTCAAAGAAGGACTCTCTAGTTGCTCAAAAGAAGCCTCTTGTACTCCAGTGCAAGTTTGAACAAGCCATCCAGAGAGCAAGCCAGAGTGATCCCAAACTCTAGTGACTTTGGGGTACTTCTAGTAGTGATGTTCCTGTTAGGACAGAACCCAAACTGGCTGGGAGAACCAGTGTCCCCATGCCCAGGGGACAGGCATTGCTCCTTTGTCAGAAAAAAAAGGCTTCTGCAGGGCGTGGAGGGCGGGCGGGGGGGGGGGGGGAGAGTGGTGGTGGTTCCTACCTTGTGCTGGGAATTTTTACTGACATCACACTTAATCCCCCTAAAAATCCTGTGAGGTCGGTATGTTTCCCTGTATAGACGTGGGAATGAAAGTTCAAAGACTTTGGCTTACCCTGAGTCACCATCTCGGTCTGATGTCTAAGACCTGGGCTGGAATAACCACACAGTACAACTTAGAGGTCAGGGCTGGTTCGGTAGACCAGTTCTGGGACAGGGTTGTGAGAAGAGGAGGTGAGGAGAGGGTGGGCCCTGGCAGTGGCTGTAATCTGCTTTGATGGCAGGGATAGTTCACTCATAGCAGGATGTGAGTGGGTAGAAGGTGAGTGGTTTTTCAGTAGTGCATATACTTCCAGAAAGAGAGGAAGAGAGGTCCATTCACATCAATGACTGATGAAGGGTAGGAAGTGTCCGCCTCATCCTCTTGAGAGGGCTCCCAAGCCAGACCAACAGTCCCATATATGCAACCCTGATTTGTCCATATGTTACACCAGGCCCTCAGGATCAGTCTTGGGAATGTGGTTCAGATCTTGAGCCTTTTAGAATGGGAGAGGGCAGGTAAGACCATAATACAAGTGGTGCAGCTGAGGGGCTGAGCTGGGTTGTGAAGCACTGTGGGGTTTACATCAGTGCCTTTCACACAAGGTGCTGTAGGTTTATTGTCAATCATTTCAGGAGCTTTTTGAAAATACCAGTGTTTGATTTCCCCTCCTCCCCTTGAAAGTGAAAGTGTTAGTCGCTCAGTCATGTCTAACTCTTTGCGACCTTATGGACTGTAGCCCTCCAGGCTCCTCTGTCCATGGAGATTCTCAGGCAAGAATATTGGAGTGTGTGGCCATTCCCTCCTTCAGAGGATCTTCCCCAATCAGGGATTGAACATGGGTTTCCTGCGTTATAGGCGGATTCTTTACCACCTGAGTCACCAGGGAAGCCCATTCACTCCCACACTCAAACCAAAAGCAAAAGACCAAAGTCAAATGCCTTAGGGTAATTTATAACACTTGGAAATACCACCACACAACAGCAAACCAATGATTTCTTATTGATGAAAAAGAGTACAACAAAACAAAGACATCCCAGAGTATTCAATATCCTTATAGGGACAGACTAAAATTCTAATAAAATTCAAATCCCCCCCACCCCACACTCTTAGGAAGTCCTATCTGTTAATAATTCTCAGGATTGGGAGGAGAGGAGTAGATTTTGGAACAATGCCCTAGGAAGTTCTGATAGGGGCCCATGCATCCATCCTCCATTTTTCACTGGCATAGATGGAGAAAAATAAAATAAAGCATATCAAAGAGGCTGGACCGGATAGGAGAGTCAGGGGAGGGTTCTTCAGGGGAAGGGATCATTTCTGGTGGAGTTTGCACAAGTATAAAGAGACTGGTATGCCTGGGGCAGAGTGTGTCCACAGGGAGTGATAGGAATAGGGTGGAGTGATTAAGGAGCAGTCTAGGAGGAACTAGAATGCTGGACAGGAAAGTTTAAACCTACAGCTATTTGAAACAGGAAACTGTCCATATATTCTCCTTCAATGACTATTGAGCACCTGCTCAGTGCCAGGCACAATGTTACCTGCTGGGGATCCAGCACAGAACAAAATAAAGTTTTTCCTCATTAAGCTTATATTCTGGTAGGGCAAGTGTGGGGTGATCAATCCATCCTGATTTGCCTGGGACTGTCAGGGTTTGACACTGAAGGTGCCTTGGTCCAGGAACCCCCTGGGCAAAGCACAATGGTTGATTTCCTAGGATGTGGTGCATGCGTGCACAGACGTGTGTAGTACTAGGGGCTATAAAGGGATTCCCTGGTGGCTCAGACGGTAAAGAGTCTACCTGCAGTGTGGGAGGCCCGGGTTAATCCCTGGGTCAGGAAGATCCCCTGGAGAAGGAAATGGCAACCCACTCCAGTATTCTTGCCTGGAAAATCCCATGGATGGAGGAGCCTGGCAGGCTACAGTCCATGGGGTCACAAAGAGTCAGACATGACTGAGTTTTCAGGGGCCATAAAGAAACATAAAGCAGGGTAAGAGGTTGGGGATAAAGAAAAATGGTTTTTTTAGAGACAGTGGTCAGGGAGGATCTCTGAGAATGTGATAAATGAGCAGCAATCTGAATAAAATGAGAGCAGGTCCATGTAAATATCTCAGAGTGGGTTGGTGAGAGTTGATTATTTCTAACAATGAGAAGTACCATGTAAAGGCCCCGAGGTGGCAACATGCATGGCATAGATGAACCTTGACAGCTTGAGAGGAGGAGTCAGAAGCAGAGAACGTCCCAAGGTCCCAAGAGAGTGAGCCTTGTCAGGGACCTTGGATTATATTGAGTGTGATGGGAGGTCCTGGAGGGCTGAGAACAGAGACACAACCTAATCCCTATGAATGTGGAGGAAATAAGAGTGGAAACAGGAAGACCATTAAGGAACCAGTGTCATTAGAAAGTCTTGAAGAGTTCCTTCTCAAAATGTTTGATCAGAGAGAGGGTAGTATACAATGCCTTTCAAGTAGGTGAGCCTGGGCAGGATTGGGCTGAGCTGGAAATGGGAGCAGAGAGGAGGAAACATCTAGAGCTGCCTTGGTGATGAGATTAACAGAAGTTGGTGGTGCAGGATGGTACAGGGGGATGAAGGAGAGTGATGAATCAAAGATGATTCCAAGCTAGTCTTTTGCACACTTGTTTTCCTAGTTTGAATTTCTCCCTCAGTTATCCTGATCCAAACTTCAGGGGCCATGAAGTTTTCTCCTGGAATGAAGAGGGTTCCATGATAGCAAGAGCAGACACTTGGGGTCTTACAGTCTGGGACTCCCACCATGACTCCACCATGGACAAGCCATACCACTCAGGCAGCTCACCTAAACCCTGGGGCTCTCAATGTCCCTGACAGTGAAATAGGAATGTTGCCACCTTCCTGGCAGAGCTGGGAACACTGAATGAGGTAACACTCAGAGAGAACCTAGTTCAGAACATTGCTGAGCCCTCAGTCTGGGCTCATTCTCTCCCTCTGTTTGTACTCTTGGAGTTCAGGTCATGTCCCTACACATTTCCAGAAGGGATCAGTACCATATATGTCATTTTGTGCTCTTCGGCCCCCTTTCTCTACCCACCAGCCTATATATTCCATTAACACACTTCTATGTTTTGGTGAAGTCTGCAACTCTGGGCAGTTGGTTCTTTTCCTTCCTCTGCCTCTATTCCGATGTGCCTTTCCTTTCACTGGGATAGTTACAGAAACCTCCCAGCCGGTCTCCCCATCCTCCAACCTACGCTCTCACATTCTTCAGGCCACAACATCTCCAGGATAAAAATCTAAACACCTGAGCTGGTCTTGCACTGTCCATGTTGCCTCTGCTTACTTTTCCATAAACTTTCCTCCTTCACCTACCCCCATCTTTGGCCCCACTCCCCATCCTCCATCCCTGCCGAGTCCACAGTTTTATTCCTCGTGTTTCCATGACACTTCATACCTACTGATACTTACCTTCCATTATTTCTGTATAAAAATACCAAGGTATTTGATGCAGGAGTTCAGAGCTCAGTTTCTAGAGCCACCCAACCTCCATCCTCATCCCAGCCCTGTTACTTAATAGCTGGGCCTAATGATTAGAGATTAATTAAATAAAGGATGATATTTCCCTAAACTAGAATGTCATGACCTTGAGTAGTTTACTTCATCATTGTGCTTCAGGACAATAATATGCACTTCACAGGGTTGTAGTGAATATTGAGAGTTAATATATCTAAAGTGCTTAAATAGTACCTCTTACATAGGAAGCCCTCAAGAAACATTGCCTATAATTATTACATCTGTCTCCCTGAGTTTGAGTTCCTTAAAGGATGAGACTAGGGATTTAGTCTTAAAGATTTTCTTAAATCTTCTATCTCCTCCAAATATTTACTTAAACACTTGCTGAACAGAGATATAACTAAATCTTTTTTTTTTAAAGACTTTGTTTCCTCTTTTATTTAATTTTCTCCCCATTGAGAGATTTGGACTGTGCCCAAACTTTTATTAATAAAATACTATTATTAATATTTTTTAATTTAAATTTTAATTTCCATTGTCAGTAAAAATGATAAACATTTTATACATATTCACAGGTTGCTCTTCATTAAATTTTGTCCAGTGACAATTTAAATGCCTAACTCTAGGAAACTCATTAAACAATGATATTTTTGAGTAGCAAAATATTATGTACCCAATAAATACATTACTTTTCCAGAGTATAGTTGTTACTGGGCTTTTATAACTTCCATTTATTTTTGCTAGTATAATAGGTAGATAATGATACACTAATGCCATTTTAATTTGTATTTTTAACAAGTCTCTCCATTTTTCCATATAGTGACTTACTACATTTATAATCAAGTGTGCAAACTTTGGGTTCATTTTTCTTAATTACTTACAGAATACAGTTGTATATTGACCATACATATTTGGATCTATATTTTATATCAATTTCTATCAATATATTTTGGATGGGAAGGTCCTATTTAGTCTATATATTGAGTATACATATTTTCTTCGTCCTGTGTTTTCCTTTAAATATGTATTTTATATTCTGATATGTTTTGTTTATTTAAGCCCATCTATTTTGTCTCTACCAAAGGTATCCATTGACTAAAATAGTAGACTGTTGTAGCTTAGAGGAATTTTAATGTCCTGGCCCTTACTCTTTTTATGAATGAGGACCCTGAGGGTCCAAGAATCTGACTTAATACCACAAAGTTGTCATTTTTTAGTAGCTAAGACCAAATTTTATCCTGTAGCTTGAATGAATAAAATGATTTTTAGTTTAAAAAAATACTCCAGCTATTCCTGTGTGGAATGGATTTTGCTTGAGCCATGAGATATGTAAATATAATATTTAAACTACTCAGAGCGTAGGAAGAAACATGGAAGTCACCTCCCCATGACTATGTATTGTACTTTGTGTATGTGTACATTTTGATGGATGTCTGAGAGCTGTAAGAAGGAAAGCAAAAGAGAACAACGCACACACACATGCACAGAGAGGGAAAACCCTATGCATAATCTTTTTCTAAGTTAAAATAAAAGTAGAATAGAATTAAGGAAGACCTAAATAAATGGATCTATGTATTATGTTCATGAATTGGGAAAATGAGAATAAGATATCGATCTTCTCCAAATTAATCTATAGATTCAAAGCACTCAGTCAGAATCTCAATTACTTTCTTTTTGGACTGGGAGGAGGTGGTTAAAATTGACAGGCTGTCTCTAAAATGTATATAGAAATGCAAAGGATCTAAAACAGATAAGACAACCTTGAAGAGAAAGAACAAAGCTGGGGATTATACTACCAAGAGCTTCACTGTGGCTCAGATAGTAAAGAATCTGCCTGCAATGCATGAGACCTGGCTTTGATCCCTGGGTGGAGAAGATGCCCTGGAGAAGGGAATGGCAAACCTCTTCAATATTCTTGCCCGGAGAATCCCATGGACAGAGGAGCCTGGTGGGTTACAGCATGGGGAGGGAGCTCACAAAGAGTAAGACACAGCTGAGCAAATAAAACATACCCACACTACCAAATTAAAACATTTAATATAAAATTACAGGAATTAAGATAATGTGGCATTGGTGGAGGAATAGACAAAGAGAATAGAGTCCAGAAACAGACTTACACATATGTGGTGGGGGAAAATAGTCTTTTCAGTAAACAATTCTGTAGGATTTGGATAGTCTTATAAAAAAAAAAAAAGTGAGCTTTGACCTGTACTTCATACTATACACAAAAAATTAAACTTCAGCTGAACCATAGACTTAAATGGTAAAACAGTAAAGCTTCTGAAGAAAACATGGGAGAAAATCTTCATGGCTGCAGGGCAGTCAAATATTTCTTAAACAGGATATAGAAAAGATAATCATAAAAGGCAGAGAAGGCAATGGCACCCCACTCCAGTACTCTTGCCTGGAAAATCCCATGGATGGAGGAGCCTGGTGGCTGCAATCTGTGGGGTCGCTAAGAGTTGGACAGGACTGAGCAACTTCACTTTCACTTTTCACTTTCATGCATTGGAGAGGAAATGGTAACCCACTCCAGTGTCCTTGCCTGGAGAATCCTAGGAATGGTGGAGCCTGGTGGGCTGCCGTCTATGGGGTCGCACAGAGTCGACAAGACTGAAGCGACTTCGCAGCAGCAGCAATCATAAAAGCAAAGACTGATAAATTTGACTTCCTTAAGATTAATAAGTTTTGTGAAAGGGCAAGTTACAGACCAAGAGAAGATAGATCGATAGAGACACAGATAGATAGATTTCCAACAAATAGCTTGAATTCTATAAACCAATAAGGAAAAAAAGCAAACAACTCAATTTTTAAAACAGCCGAAGATTTGAACAGACATTTTGCAGATGAGATTGTTCAAATGTCCAATATGTGTCTGAAAAAGTACTCAGCGTCGTTAGTCACTAGGGAAATGCAAATGAAAACCACGATGAGGGCTTCCCTGGTGGCTCAGTAGTAAAGAATCTGCCAGCCAATGCAGGAGACACAGGTTGGACCCTTGGTCTGGGAAGATATCACATGCCGAGAAGCAGCTAAGCCCCTGTGCCACAACTGTTGAGCTTGGGCTCCAGTGCCAGGTAGCTGCAACTGCTGAGCCCACATGCCAAAGCCGCTGAAGACTGTGCACCTTAGAGCCCATGCTCCATGACAAGAGAAGCCACCGCAATGAGAAGTCCACACACTGCAGCTAGAGAGTAGGCCGCCCCCGCCCCCGGCCCGACCCCTGCTCACTGCAACTAGAGAAAAATCCATGCAGCAGCGAAGACTTAATACAGCCAAAAATAAATAAATAAATAGGCAAAAAGTGTGTGTATGTGTGTGTGTGTTAGTCGTTCAGTCGTGTTCAATGCTTTGCAACCCATGGACCAGGCTCCTCTGTCCATAGAATTCTCCACGCAAGAATACTGGAGAAGGTTGCCATTCACTTCTCCTATATAGAGAGAGACATAAAAGAAAACCATGATGATGGGGACTTCCCTGGTAGTCCAGTAGTTAAGACTCTGTGCTTCCAATGCAGAGGGTACAGGTTCAGTCCCTGGTCAGGGAACTAAGATTGCATAAGATGTGCTGTGTAGCCAAAAAAAAAAAAAGGTATATACTATATGATTCCATTTATATGAAAATCAAAACTAGATAAATCAAAAGTGATAAGTCAGGATAGGAATTATAGGTCTGTGAGGCATAGGATTATTGACTGCAGAGGAACAAGCGAGAACTTTCTGGGATGCTGAAATATCTATAATGTTGATCTGGGTTTGGGTTAAACAAGCACACACTTATATAATGTATCAAAATGTACATTTAAGATTAGTATGCTTTACTAGGTATAGATATAGCACCTCAATGAAGAGTATTGCCCTAAAATTGAGGAAATTTTAATTTTCTTATTTTTGCTACGTGTTTTCAATGTTCTCACCTTTTCCTCAGCAATATTTTCCAAAAAGTCTAAAATGAAGTCATGATGAATTGTAACGAGAAAAAAAATAGAAGTTATTATTTTTAAAAGCTAGAGCTGCATCTCAGCTACCTATTCCAATTTAGTGCCCTGAGCCCTGGACCCAGCTAAAAATAGTTCAGAGCCTTGCCAGCTGGTGACCTGGGAACTGGGCTATGTTTAGCAGAAACCAGCACGTGAGAGAAGTGAGGGAGAGCCAAGTGGAGCACTGTGAGTCTGGTAGGCATGGCTCACTCTCAGCAAGCTGTTTGAGCCATGCTTGTCATCAGTAACTCAGGCTGTTCCCTCCACTGCAGACCAGTGGGTAGTGTAGGCTCACAGTTTACTGGTGAGTAGAAGTGAGAGGGAGGGACAAGAATCCATACTGATTGGAATGGGAGAGACCCAGCCCTGGGAAGCAGATTGGACATAAAGGAAGTCAGAGGAGTTAAGCCCTGGCTAAACCCAGGGTATACCTTCCCTTTTTCTTCACCAGGTTAGACTCAGCTTTTGTTTTAGCAAAAATGTGTTCATTTTTCAACAACTCTATTTTATCTTTTTAAACTGAAGTATAGTTGATTTACAGTATTGTGCTGGTTTCAGGTGTACAGTAAAGTGAGTCAGTTTTGTATATGTACAGTGTTTTTTTCTTTCAGATAATTTTTTCCGTTATAGTTTTGCTGTTGTTGTTGTTTAGTTGCTGAGTCAAGTCCAACTCTTTTGTGACCCCATGGACTGTAGCCTACCAGGCTCCCCTGTCCATGGGATTTCCCAGGCAAGAATACTGGAGTGAGTTGCCATTTCCTCCTTCAGAATATCTTCCTGACCCAGGGATTGAACCTGTGTCTTCTGTGTCTACCTGAACTGGCATGCAGGTTCTTTACCACTGAGCCACCAGGGAAACCACTTGTAATAACCATAATAGATTAATACAAGGAATTGAATATTGTTCCCTGTGTTACACAGTAAACCCTTGTTGCTTACCTATTTTATGTATAGTAATCTTCTTATCTCCATACTCTGAGTTTATTTCCCCCACTCCTTCCCCTTTGGTAACCATAAGGTAAACAGACTTCTATGTCTGTGAGTCTGTTTCTATTTTGTATAGATTTATTTGTATTATTTTTTAGATTCCACATAAAAATGATATCATATAAAGATTTGTCTTTCTCTGTCTGACTTAAAGTAGAATGATATTCTCTAGGTCCAGCCATGT
Organism: Antilocapra americana; assembly: GCA_007570785.1. NCBI lineage: Eukaryota > Metazoa > Chordata > Mammalia > Artiodactyla > Antilocapridae > Antilocapra > Antilocapra americana. Next base: position 4,406,501 of record ML662449.1, on the reverse strand, counting down.
TGCTGCAAATGGCAATATTTCATTATTTTTTATGGCTTAGTAATATTCCATTGTGTGTGTGTGCGTTTACACACACACACACCACATCTTCTTAAACCAATCATCTGTTGATGGGAATTTGGGTTGTTTCTTTGTTTTGGCTATTGTAAATAATGCTGCTATGAACATTAGGGTGCATGTATCCATTTAGTTTTCATCTTTTCCAGATATATGCCCAGGAGTAGAACTGCTCAGTCATATGGTGGTTCTATTCTTAGATTCTGTTAGATTTTTAAGACCTCCATACTGTAAGAGATTTCACTCAGCATTTCTAGATGAGAGAACTCTCTTTCTCCATTGTGTTCATTTTGTAAGGGAAGGTGTAAAGATGAGAGTGATTCATGGTAAGTGACAACATTTAAAGAAATGACTTTAAATAACTTGATATGTTGCTGTTGCCAGTGGACAGATAACTTTTAGCCCCAAGTAAGATGCAATCTAACTTTCAAAACAGGGGCAAGGATGTACCAAATTCTGAGATCAAAATAAATTTGAATTCAAATACTGTGGATACCATTAGAAACTTTCCGGAAAATAAATCCATCCTGATGCATGATTTAGAAATGGCTTAGAATACCATATTTTCCATCCTTTAAGAAGCAGAAATCCTGAAATGTCATCACTGAAAAACAATCTGGGAGATGTTTCTAAGACTCTGTCAATGGTATGGTCTTCCTTCCTATAATAACAAATAAACTTGGCTTTGCTTAATTAAAAAGAAATAAAACCTGTGAGCAAACAAGAATGTGGCAAGCTAAATAATGACAATGAAGGTGATGACAATAGTCGTGGTAATAATGATGACAGGAAGTGGGTACCGAGGGTTTTACATGTTCTAAGGGTTTTGCATGTTTTGATTCATTTGATCCCTGCAATAACCCTGGAAGATAGAACCTATTATCCCTGTTATACAGATAAATAAACTAAGTCTTGGAGAAGTTAAGTAACTAACTTGCCTAAGGCTGTATAGCCTAGCAGCTAGCAGTTGTTTTCAAAACTTTGGTGTGCTTACAGTTCCACAGAAAAATAATTGAAATCCTTATTCCCAGCCCAAGACTATAGAATCTGATTCAGAAGTGTGGGACAGAGCCTGAAAAATGTATTTTTAATAACTACCCAAGGAGTATTTGCTGTAGGTGGCCTTCAGACCACCCTCTGGGAATCAGTGGCCCATTTCTAGAAAAAAAGGAGAGACTGGGAGTAAAAATTTGCCAGTGTTTGTCCAACATTGGCCTTCCCTGTCCAGCTGAACAGTAGATCACTTGCCTAGCTAGGACTATATGTCCCTGTAAAGAAAAAACACTGCTTAATGAATATTGCCTTTCCAAATATCCAACTCGATTTGTTCAGCTTCCATATTTAACTTCAAGCCATCCGACTTTAATTTGATTTTTTAAATAGATTTTTCTACCAGGAAGAGTGTGTGCTGACCAAATATAAGAATTTCAGTTGGTAGTTATAACTCTCATAGGTAATGAATAAATGACATTGTACTTTATTAATTAGTCTATTATAACTCTGATTAATGTGAATCAGTTCCCCAGAGCCAGCTCTCTCCCAAATGAACTGAGAAAAATGAGTTTACAAACCTGCAAACTTCAGGGCCAACATACATTTTGAAGCCTGACTCATTCTTTCCTTGGTCCCACTGAGCTGGAAGACACATTTTGAGACCAGAATCCTGATACATCCCTCCCTCCACAAAGGGATAATTTCATCAAAATTAGTGAAACAATTCATAAAAAGTTATTCACTTGGGCCTTACTTTTCTGCGCTTGGCTTTTAACAACCTGTGACCTCTGAGATCTCGAGGGGCATGGTGGTGAATTTTTAACATCCTTGCCCTTTTGCTCTTCTCAAACATCATTTCATTTGTTTGGAACATGGGCATCACCTGATAAATCTTACAAAGACTTACAGATGAATTTGGCCAGAGATAATGCTATGGAGACTAAACAAACCCATATTATAAGCCCACCTTTTGCTTATTACATATTTTTAAGTTAGTGTGAAAACATAAGGCAGGGTAAGGCAGTTACAGTTTCCACAGTCCCTTTAAATGAGGAAATTATCATGGTATTTGCCCCTGACACATTTCCTATCCCGTGCTCTAGACAGAAGTCGTCTTCTTATTCCCACTTTCCTCCCTGCCAGCCACCCTCCAGCCTTCTTTCTCTTCCCTCACTCCCAAGCCTCTTTCTCCTTTCAGGCCTGTCCCAGGTTTCCTCTCTGGTAATGTTTACCCTTATTTTCCTTAATTGCCTCCTACTTTTTGTTCAGGTTTCAGCTTAAACTGATGACCTCCATCTATTACATTATTCAGTTTTGTCTTCTGTAGCAATTACCAGATACTGCTATTTTTCATGTTTATTATTTTTTCATTTTTATAGTCTGTCTCCCTCAACTAGAATGCAAGACCCATTAGGTCAAGAATAATCTATCATGTCATATTTTCACTGTTATAGCTACAGTGCCCCAAACTATGCCTCACACAGGAGAGATGTTTGGTGAGGAAAAAAAGGGAGACAGTAGGGGTAGATGCTTCTGGTCTGAGACTGATTCTGATTGTAGAAGGCATCCAGCTAACTTTTCTTTGCTCAAGAATCAAATATTTTTATCCACCTTCATTGGAAACAAATCAGAGATCTCAAAGTGTGCTGCGTTTATTGCATAAGACTAACAGTGGTTACCAACCAGATAAGTTATGCTGTTGCTGCTGCTGCTGCTAAGTCGCTTCAGTCGTGTCCGACTCTGTGCGACCCCATAGACGGCAGCCCACCAGGCTCCCCCATCCCTGGGATTCTCCAGGCAAGAACACTGGAGTAGGTTGCCATTGCCTTCTCCAATGCATGAAAGTGAAAAGTGAAAGTGAAGTCACTCAGTTGTGTCCGATTCTTCACGACCCCATGGACTGCAGCCTACCAGGGTCCTCCATCCATGAGATTTTCCAGGCAAGAGTACTGGAGTAGGGTGCCATTGTCTTCTCCAGATGAGTTATACTGAGAGACTTTACAAGGTATTTGTCATCATTAGCTCATATTGTAACAAGTTATTACAATATGAAATCAGCAAAAACTGCTTAAGTGCTTGAATTCAGGTAGTTAAGTTTTAAAGTATAATAAAAACAATTACACTGAAAGCTTTCTCTCCAGAGGGCTCAAAAATGCCTTTGTTGGCAGTATATGGAGTGATGGCTTCCAAAGAAACCTAGAAGTAGGAAAGGAGCTTGCCTTCTGGGAGTTAAATGAGTAAGACACACACACATACAGATCATGGTAAGTCAATTGAAGTAAGCTGATAGATAATCAGTATGTAACTGAAAACTTTGGAAACACCTATAAATTCAGCCAAAGAGACCTAGGAGGTAATCTCAGGTTAGCAAGCACCAGAAAGTAACTGTTAATTTAACAAGTATAAAGTTTGATGGTTTGGAGAAAACCTGGATGAACAGAGGTGGTGGGCAGAGGTGCTGGCAGCCTATAGCATAGGAAACCAAAGTTGGTAGCAGCTTCCCAAATACTCTTAGGGAGAGAATGGGCCTTGGCCCAAGAATATGAGCTCTTTTGTCTCTGTGGCAAATGTATCCTTTGATAAATCATCTCCCTACTTCTCCCTATTCAGTTGTGATGCTGTAAGTACAGGATTTAAATCACTTTTCTCCTTGTCTACAGGGAGCAAATGCCCTGATCTGCTGATGTGAGGGGCCATTGGCTAGCTGATTACATTTATCACTAAAATGGAATGAGTTTGAATTCTGGCTATATAGCAGTCTCTACAGAGAAGGCAATGGCACCCCACTCCAGTACTCTTGCCTGGAAAATCCCATGGATGGAGGAGCCTGGTGGGCTGCAGTCCATGAGGTTTTGAAGAGTCGCACATGACTGAGCGACTTCACTTTCACTTTTCACTTTCATACATTGGAGAAGGCAATGGCAACCCACTCCAGTGTTCTTGCCTGGAGAATCCCAGGGATGGGGGAGCCCGATGGGCTGTCGTCTATGGGGTCACACAGAGTCAGACACGACTGAAGTGACTTAGCAGCAGCAGCAGTCTCTATGAGCTTGGGTTAGTTAGAGTCTATCCTGAAACAAAGTTCTAGAGCAGAGTGATTGTTGGCCCTGTACTGCGTAGCAGAGAATAGACCAGAATTTATCCTGCTGTGACAGGCTGGCTCTGTGGAAATAAGGGCTGACCTAAGCTCTGTTCCTTCTCCCAAGTTCAACAGTAATACAACTCATATGACTTCCTGAGGGGATGTTGAGCAAGGGAAAGATGAGAGGCCAGGAGTGATGGTGCTGGATACGTCCCCTGCAGAGGAGCCATGGCTGCTTTAGACCATGGGTTGACACATTTTTTTTTTTTCTGTAAATGGCCAGATAATAAATACATTAGATTTTGATAGCTATAAAGATAGTCAGCCACTTGAAGTGAAGAGCCAACTCATTGGATCCTGATGCTGGGAAAGGTTGAGGACAGGAGGAGAAGAGAGTGTCAGAGGATAAAATGCTTGGTTGACATCACAAATTCAATAGACAGAGTTTGAGAAAACCCCAGGGGATAGTGAAGGACAGGGAAGCCTGGTGTGCTGCAGTCCGTGGAGTCTCAAATAGCTGGACGTGATTTAGTGACTGAACAGCAACAAAGCCATAAAGATAGGTAGGTCCGAGAGAGGAACAAGGATTGGAGGGGCCAGGCAAGAGCTATTGCCTCTTAGAACATTAGGGAGAACAAGGATTTTTAGAACTAAAGTGGAGCGGGAGGCAGGGCAAGATGAGACTTTTAGAGAAAGCTAAGGAGAAAATGCCTTTGGCTGGGAATGAGATGAACTCAGAAAATTTAGATCATGGCATCTGGTCCCATCACTTCATATAGATGGGGAAAACAGTGGAAACAGCGTCAGACTTTAGTTTTTTGAGCTCCAAAATCACTGCAGATGGTGATTGCAGCCATGAAATTAAAAGACGCTTACTCCTTGGAAGGAAAGTTATGACCAACCTAGACAGTATATTGAAAAGCAGAGACATTGTCTTGCCAACAAAGGTCCATATAGTCAAGGCTATGGTTTTTCCAGTAGTCACGTATGGATGTGAGAGTTGGATGGTGAAGAAAGCTGAGCGCCAAAGAATTGACGCTTTTAAACTGTGGTGTTGGAGAAGACTCTTGAGATCCAAGAGTTGAAGGAGATCCAACCAGTTCATCCTAGAGGAGATCAGTCCTGGATGTTCATTGAAAGGACTCATGTTGAAGCTGAAACTCCAAAACTTTGGCCACCTCATGCAAGGAGTTGACTCATTGGAAAAGACCCTGATGCTGGGAAGGATTGGGGGCAGGAGGAGAAGGGGATGACATAGGTTGAGATGGCTGGATGGCATCACCGACTGGATGGACATGGGTTTGGGTAGACTCCGGGAGTTGGTGATGGACAGGGAGGCCTGGCGTGCTGCAATTCATGGGGTTGCAAAGAATCAGACACGACTGAGCAACTGAACTGAACTGAACTGAACTGGTAGAGAGTCCCAAATTCAAAGGCTCTCTGAGACTTCTCATGAGGGTCTCCAAGCTGCACCCTCAACCCCCTGTGGGTCTGTAACTGCCTGGCTCTGCTAGGCCCTGTCAGCATTCTACTATCCCTTGGGTAAAAGGATATGCCCTTGGAGTTTGGACAACACACCTCAATTGCATCCCAGGAAATGAATGGGCATAATTTTAAAACTGCATCCTCCAGCTACAATTGAATGTCTGTTTCTTTGAGGGGGAAATGAGGCTTACTGAATGAACCCAATTCAACAAACTCTGCCATTTGTTTTGGGGGTTAAGTATAGTAGACAGTCAAAGTATATATATTTTTTCTATGATGCCTTTTTCAATGTATATTTCATTCTTTGAGATTTCACTTAAAATTTTTATTTATTTAAATTTAAAATATAGAGATGAACAGATTAGTGTATTGGCCAGAAGGCAAACCAGGATCACAGAGCATCTGGGAAGCTGGTGACAGGAATGTAAAGGGAACTTAGTCTCCAGGTTCTAATCTGCTATTATCACTTTCTCCAGCAGTCATTCTTCTCAGATGTGGCAGTGAACAGGGATGGGCAGAGAGGTGTTGTGTGGTTTGGAAAAGCTCTTATCCCTCCTTACTCCCATTTGAAATTCACTGATCTGCAGTTCATCTCATTTTACCTTGGGTCTTCTTGAAAACTCTTCAGAAAAGCAAAACAAAACATGAGTTTTACAACTCAAGCTGGAAGATGGTTTTACTTATTTAAAAGTGGCCAGAAGAAGAGCTACAAAGAACAGAATGATTCCTGAATCAGCAAACCCTATGTGCTTGCATGATGCAAACCAAGAGACTGAGACTGGGACCAGCCTCAGACACTGGCAAGAAGGTGCCCAATAAATCACAGGATAGAACCAATTTAAGGCCTCTTTTTTCCAAAATAGAAGAGAGGAATTAAGTCTCAGACTTGTATTCATTTCAAAAGGATCAAAGACAAGTAAAGTCTTTTAAAATTTGAGTCTGTGGAAAGTAACTTGAGTAAGATGACAAAGTCATTTTCCACCAAATCAGGCTGAAAGGGTACTGCACTCTCAAAACAGCCCTCCTTGAAATTGGGAGGGAGGTGGGAGGGGGGGGTTCTGGAAGGGGAACACATGTATACCTATGGCAGATTCATGTCAATGTATGGCAAAACCAACATGATAATGTAAAGAGAAAAAAAAGGTAACTGTGGGGTTTTAGGTAGGTTAATAACATAAGGAAAACATTAAGAGAAGCCTGGAAGAAGCTGTAAGACCAATTTTGGCGTCAGCATTGGAGAAGTTCTGTTAAATGCCTCAGCTGAAATAATAAGAAACCTAGAATCATATACATATACATCAGTCACATACACCAACTAGGATCATATACATTTTATAGTTTGAATGGACCCTAGAGGAGTTATCCAGATGAAATAAATGATTCCCTCCTCTCGACTCAAAATCTGTAGGTTGGGCTAGACCATACTCATGCCTCTAGCAGAGAATACGTATCACACATATTCCCATTATCTGAATCCTCTAGATTGGGCTTCTTGACCCCAAAGCCTGTAGTCTTTATCTTTGAATTCCTAACGTTCAGCACAGTGTCTGACAATAAGGGTCCAGTGGTGCTTGTTAAACCAACTGGAAAAAGCTAGAACGTAAGTCCTAGGTCAACAGAGGAAAAAAGTATTGAGAGGAAAACTCTCTCCTATCTCCCAGAACATGGCAGAGCAAAATTACCCTCAAAACCAAAATATGAGCTGACCTCAGTGTGTCTTTTTTTAGGTGAACACCCCAAGTCACAGGTAAGCATTTGCTAGACTGCCCAGAGCTATCACTTCCATCATTGCTATTAACAATATGCCTTGCTTATTTTGTCTTATTGGAGTATTAGAATGAGTTCAATCACAATTAAGTTTCTTGCTTTAATTACAGTAGAAATAAAAACTAGGTAGACAAGTGGCTTTGATTCAAGTATTTCTAAAATGTTTTCCTTTTGAAGTCTGAAGTATTAAGGGTAGATAAAAACAGCATCTGGTTTGAAGTTAAAAGTACAGGTTATCTCATGAAAAAAGAGTAAATGTAATTCTGTGTATCTTATGACTATAATGGTTCATCAGATTTAGTAACTGTTGGGAAACAATCATAGCTTTTCTGTATCTTAATTATTTGGTTCTTTTCTCTGAAAAGACTAAAAATACTGTGAACCCTTAATTTCAGTGGCACAAAGAATTGTGCATTGCATATTTATAAGCCAGCCACAGGACAAAAGGAAGCAATAAAGAATTAAATATTATTACATAAATATCTTTGTGCTTATCCATTTTCCTCTTGAAACCAAGTAACCCTTTGACATTTCAAAATGAAATAACTATATACACAATTTTTATATAGAGGCTAGGATGACTTTGTTCTTTAGAACTAAGTGTAATTAACCACACACAGCATATTATTCATTTGTCCTATGACCTTTGTAATTTAATTTCATGTTCTGAAAATATTTGCTTCTAAATTTAGCCAAGAAAATGAAGGAATGTCATGGTTGCTTTGCTGCCTGTACATTACAGGGGATTGTACCTAGAGGAATTTTCAAATGTGGGTGTTTAAAAAATGTTTGTCTGCTTTGGCATGTTAAGTGAAGGTGAAAGTTGCTCAGTCCTGTCTGACTCTATACAGTCCATGGAATTCTCCAGGCCAGAATACTGGAGTGGGTAGCCTTTCCCTTCTCCAGGGGATTTTCCCAACCCAGGTCTCCCACATTGCAGGTAGATTCTTTACCAGCTGAGCCACAAGGGAAACCAAGAATACTGGAGTGGGTAGTCTATCCCTTCTCCAGGGGATCTTCTGGACCCGGGAATCGAACCATGGTCTCCTGCATTGCAGGCAGATGCTTTACCAACTGGGGCTTCCCTGGTGGCTCAGATGGTAAAGCATCTGCCTGCAATGCGGGAGACTCAGGTTCAATCTCTGGGTTGGGAAGATCCCCTGGAGAAGGAAATGGCAACCCACTCCAGTACTCATGCCTGGAAAATTCCATGGACGGAGGAGCCTGGTAGGCTATAGTCCATGGGATCGCAAAGAGTCAGACACCACTGTGCAACTTCACTTTCACTTTCTGTACCAGCTGAGCTATGAGGGAGTTTAATGAAGGAGTTTGGATGAGCTAGTGACATTTTGTAAGAGTGACAAAAGACATATGTAATCCATAAATCATTCATTTATTTCACAACATTTTCTTGATTTCAGCAAAATTACTATGTTCTTGTTTTAAAAATAAAAAATAGAGCTATATTTTATTTGTTTGTTTATTTATGTATTTAGGCCATGTTGTATGGCTTGTAGATCTTAGTTCCCTTACCAGGGATTAAACCCAGGCCTAGGGCAGTGAAAACTTAGAGTCCTAACCATTACACCACCAGGGAATTCCCACTTATGTTCTTAAGGATTTTCATGTAATTTGTGTTCAACTGACAATAATAACAAATTAAAAATAAAGTGCAATCTCATTCAAAATGTTTAAAATTTGAGTATATGTTATCAAAATGTAAGTTAAAATGAATGTACATTTTAAATTATAATTACTTAGAATATTTTCAAAAAGTTACTGCTTTAAACTATTTGTATTATTCATTAAAATTAAAGTCAAAATGTGAAAATAATTCATGAATACACCATTTTAAATAAAATTATTTAAATATAGTTGAACTTTTAAGTTTAACTGAATATTTTACTAAATCTTACTAAATATATTTATATATTTAAATGATTGCAATCTTTGTGTTTAATATCCATCTAGTTATCAATAAAAAGAATCAGTTTTATTTTAAAAATAATATGAGTGGTTTGCTTCTGTTAAATATCTTCAGTCACCTGTACAATTGTTACAAGTGCCATGTAATTCTCAAATACCTCCAGGACTATGGTATGGAACACAAAGAGGAGAAAGAAAAGGGATTCTCAGCACCCCTGGATAATGATACTTCATTATACAAGAATCTATTGCATTCATACTCTGAAAAGAAGGGTTTGACAGCTTAATTCGTCTTTTCTTATCTTAGAGCTTCCGACACTCAAATCTTCCTAAAGTAGTTTTTATTTCTAATATGGGCAGTGTAACAACCCACAAACTTTTATTTAGAAGACAGAGAGCAAAAGAGGTATAGAACCAGTCCTGTGTGTTCAGGATGGTGTTATCTCAAGAAGAAATGTTTAGCATCATGGGTTGCGCTGAGCCAGCATTAAGTGATGGATCTTGGGGAGTAGGGAGCAGAGGCCTTTCATCAAGTTAGTGTGTGTGTGTGTGTGTGTGTGTGTGTGTGTGTGTGTGTGTGTGAGCATGCACGTGCTAAACACTGGGTGCAGCTCAGAGTGCTCTGTTGTTTGGGTCTCGGGGGGAAAATTCAGAATAAATCATCTTAAAAACACCTCTGGTGTCAGAATTCAGAAGTACATATTTACATGATAGAGATCCCGCTTTAATTAGCAAATTACAAATAATATTTATGCTAAAAATCTACTTCCCATTGTGCTGTGAGAATAGTTCTTTTTTCTTTTTCTTTTATACCCTCTTCCTTCCTTTCTTTCCTTCTCTCTTGATCCCTCTCTTTCTATCTCTCCCACTGCCCCCTATGTATTGACAGTGAAATTTAAACTGGTCTGGGATAATATACCAATCAATTTGCATTCTGAACTTGGTGCCAGCATTCTTTTTTTTTTTTTTTAGCAGTCATATTGAGATATTAATATAATCCACATACTATACATTTTTTTCATTGTGTACTTGCTAATTTTAAAAAATTTATCAATTTCTTTCTTTAATGGCATGTGATATTTTAATTAAAGTATAAAGCTTGCTCCTTGTAAGAAAAGCTATGATCAACCTAGACAGCATATTAAAATGCAAAGACATTATTTTGCTGACAAAGATCTGTATAGTCAAAGCTATAGTTTCTCCAGTAGTCGTGTATAGATGTGAGAGTTGGACCGTAAAGAAGGCTGAGCACGAAGAACTGATGCTTTCGAACCGTGGTACTGGAGAAGACTCTTGAGAGTCCCTTGGACAACAAAGAGATCATACCAGTCAATCCTAAAGGAAATCAACCCTGAATATACATTGGAAGGACTGATGCTGATGCTCCTATACTTTGGCACCTGATGCGAATAGACAGTTCATTGGAAAAGACCCTAATGCTGGGAAAGATTGAAGGCAAGAGTTCAAGGATGACAGAGGAAGAGATGGTTGGATGGCATGATCAACTCAACGGACATGAGTTTGAGCAAATTCCGGGAGATGGTGAAGGACAGGGAAGCCTGGTGTGCTGCAGTCCATGTGGTCGCAAAGAGTTGGTCATGACTTAGCGACTAAAAAACAACAACAACAATAGTTAATTTACAATGTTGTGTTAGCTGTGAGGTTTTTTTTTTTTTGTATAGTTGCTCAACCATCATCACAATCAACTTTAGAGTATTTTCATTATTCCCGAAGGAAACTGTGTAGCCATCAGCAGTCACTTCTTTTTTCCTCCTCAACTCCTCTCCCTCCATTCTTCACCCTTCCTTCCCCTCCCCAGACCCAGACAACCACTAATCTACTTATGTCTTCTGTCTCTATAGATGAGCCTCTTCTGGACATTTCACATAGCTGGCATCCTATAGTATGAGGTCTTTCATGATTGGCTTCTTTCACTTACAGTGTTTTCAAGGTTCACCCATGTTGTAACACATTCCAAGACTTCATTCCCTTTTGCTGCTGAATAACATTCCATTATAGGTATATAATGGTATGTATATGTGGTATATATGTATATACCACACTTCATTTAGCCATTCATCAGCTGATAGGCATTTCAATTGTTTCCAATGTATATTTGAGTTGTTTTCAGTTATTATGAATAATACTGCTATGAACATTCATGTACAAGTTTTTGTGTGGACTTCTGTTTTCGTTTCTCTTAAGTATATAACTAGGAATGAAATTGCTGAGTCATATGACAACTCTATGTTCAACATTTTGAGGAATTGCTAGACTGTTTGCCAAAGAGGCTATACCATCTTACATTCCCACTGAGGTAGGAGACAGATGGGCCTCTCGGCTGGACAGCTGATATTTATCAAGTGGAGTAAAATTGAAGCTTGAGTTTTCCCCAGACACTCCAAGGACAAAGTTAATGGCAGGGGCTGAGCTCTGCTGGAGTAAAGAGATGAGATGACCACTCCCGAGGTCAAGGAACACTTCCCTGTCTGCACATGTGCAGGAAGGCTCCTTGGGGGTCAAAAAGGTAGCGAGTGCCACCCCATAGTAAGTGTGGACATAGCCTCACAGGCCTCTGCAGTGGGACCCATCTTAGCAAAAAGTTGCATATGCATTTTGGGGAGGATTCTAGGACCACTCAGGTGTGAAAAAAGAAGTGAGATAACTGACCAAAGGTAAACAAATACCCAGAACTGCCAAAATGTATACATTACTTAAACTATATAAATAATTTAACTGCTGCTTTACTGTGTTCCTCCTCATTAGAGAGGATGCCCATACCCTTTCTCTTGGGGTGTGTTTTTCTACCTTGCTTCTGTCTTAATAAACTGTTTCTCTGTATGCTCTCCCATTTCTTGTGCTCTGTCTCTAATAATAGACTTTGTACCTGCTTTTACTCATTGGAAAAGACCCTGATACTGAGAAAGATTGAGGACAGAAGAAGAGGGCAACAGAGGATGAGATGGCTGGATGGCATCACTGATTCAATGGATGTGAACTTGGGGCAAACACTTGGAGATAGTGAGGAACAGGAAGGCCTGGTGTGATGCAGTCCATGGGGTTGCAGAGAGTCGGACACGACTTAGCAACTGAGCAACAACACCTGTTCTAACAGTTTTTCCCTCCTTGAAACATTCTTGCTTTCAAACAGGGGCAAAGACCAGAGCCACTTTGCTTCTAGCTTCTAGCCCTTGGTAGTCTAGCAACTAGGATTCTTGGTTTTCCATATAGGCTACGCAGGTTCGAGTCCTGGGCAGGGAACCAAGATCTCTGTTTAGGACCACACACAGCTGTTTCTCTGAGATCATCACCAGCAAATACATGAAGGTTCTGGTTTCTACACAATCCTCGTTAACATTTATTAAGGTCTCTCTTTTTTGTTATAACCATTCTAGTGAGTGGTAAGTGGTGTCTCATTGGGATTTTGCTTTGTATTTCTCTAGTGGCTAATGAAGTTGATATTTCTTTTTAATTGACTATTCCTGAAGAGAAAGAAAACAAAAATCTTTGTGAATACCCTCCCTCAGTGCTGCACTCATGGTGTTTAGATAGAAACCAAATCATAGAACGAAAGTGTTGGAAGGGACCTTAGACCCAGGGCAGGCTCCTGCTTACAACCCAGCCCACCTGCAGTCCATCCGCTGTCAGAAAGTTCTGATGTTTAGCATCTTTAGTGAAACCTTTCTTTTTTTTTTTTTTTAATATTAAACCGTTTTTCTGAAATTTTTAGTTCCTGGTCCTACCTTTGTTTTCTGAAGCCAGGTAAGCTCTCTCTTTATTCCAGGGTCCTTCTCCTTCCCTGGCTCAACCCATCTACGTATTTTTAAAGACAAGCTTTGGCAGTCCACTAAGTTGTTGCCTTTTCCTTTTCTCTTTTGGGTTAATGAACGCAGCCTGAGACTGGTGTGCAGATGTGGCCATCCTTTCAGGCTTGACAACTCAGCAGAGATCCTGGTGGAAAGCCTCTAGATCAGAAAGGTGCAGACCAAACTCTGGGCAGAGGGGACATATGTAGCTTGAAGAAACATTCTGAAATCACCTTGCTTTGTTCTTAGTTACTATTTTTACTTTGAAATTTCAAATAGCTTTGAGAGGTAAAATGTGACATTTTGGCTTCCAATGTGTCTCAGCAGATAAAGAACCCTCCTGCCAACGCAGGTGACGTAAGACACGCACGTTCCATCCTGGGTCTGGAAGATCCCCTGGAGGAGGACACGGCAACCGACTTCTGTGTTCTTCCCTGGAAAATCCCATGGACAGAGAAGTCTGGTGGCTACAGTTCATGGATCCCCAAAGAATCAGACATGACTTACCGACTGAGCACACACCTACGCTTGTGACTTTCATGTTTTGCTGAAGGGGAACAAAAGTTAAAAGGCACTTAACCTTTTAAGAGGATGAAGTCCGTAAGAATGAACTGGTCCTCCTGCCTTCTGTATAAAAAAAGGTATTGAGATGGCTAAAAAGTTCATTTGAGTTTTTCCATAAGAAGTTGTACAAAAGCCTGAACAAAATTTTTGGCCAATCCAATGTTTTGTGCTCATTTCCCTGAACCTGGAACACAATGAAAAGGCACCTGTGATGGCTGCACGAGCGTGTGACTATACGTGTGAGTCAGATAAGTATATAGGTAAGTACATCTGTCTGTGTGTTAGCTCCAGGCTGTTGGTCCCCCAGGTGTTTAGGTCTCCCTCTTGAGACTGCTTTTAATCTGACTCTGGAACTGTGAGCAGAATGCCCTAAGCTAATTTCCGTTGTTTCATATTTCTAACCCCCATTCTTCCTCATCCAAACTGATACATTTTCTCTGGGAGACACTGTGCCCCCTTTTCCCTTCCTTAGAGAGCCCTCATCTTTCTCTTATTCTCTGCCACCACCTTGGGAGACTGGACTGTTGCACTGGCCTCCTCTCTCTGCTCTCAGGCTCTAGTCTTTCTACTCTGCCATCGCCAACAGCTATCACTGCTTTTCTGGAAGCACAGGATCCTCCACCCTGACCTCCAACTCCATAGCTCAGAATGGAATTATAAGCCACCGTTTAGAGTCTGAACTCCCTTTGAGCAGGGGGCATGTTTTTCCCTCTTGGCATGACTCTAGTCCAGCAACCTAGCAGCTACAAGTGCCCTTCATGGGTGGGTGACTGGATCCCAGGAATAGCTCATGGAATTCCTTCCTTTTCCTGGAATGCAAATAGAACTGATGCTCCTCTCAAAGCCGTCATTTTTGGGTCTGGTCCCTCTGGCTGGAAACCTCTTCCAAGTGTGCTCTCCTGGGTTCACTCCTTTTCATAATTCAGATGTCAGCTCAGAGAGCACTTCCTCTGCGCTATCTTTCCTGGTGGCCCCCTAAGGGAACTTGGTGACAGAAAGGATTTCTTCTGCTTTCCTCACTGCGGTATTTCCAGCACCCAGAACAGTGCTGGCAGACAGTAGGTGCTTGATAAACACTTGCTGAATTAATAAAATAAAGCAGCCTCTACATAAAGTACTAGGTTGCAAAAGCCCTGCCATTCTGTGTTGGGCAAGAGAGAAACTGAGGAATGAACAAAGAAAGGAGGAATCAATAAGAGAAGAGAAGGATAGAGCTCCCTGAAGGGCAGAGGACAAACCTGGATAGCTGGAGAGAAACTAGAGCACAGAGCTCAAGGCCTGCCCTTCACTTTCTCCGATATGGAGAATGCTTTCTGCTACGATTAAAGGAAAAACAAGATTTACCTTGCAGAATAGGACATTTTAGAAGAAACCAGGAAAAGAAACAATCCTTTTTCACGTCCCTCTTGCCTCCTTCTCTGATTTTCCAGTTTTTATCACCAAAGTTAAAAATGGGTATATATATATACATATATATATATATATATACACACATATATATATATACATATATATATATACACACACACACACATATATATATATATATATATAAACAGCTGTGTGCGGTCCTAACACGGTATATATATATAGTTGGAAGTGTTAATCACTCAGTCATGTCCGATTCTTTGTGTGATGCCATGTCTGCTTGACTTCTCTGTCCATGGAATTCTCCAGGCAATGGGTAGCCATTTTCTTCTCAAGGGGATCTTCCTGACCCAGGGACTTAACCCATGTCTCCTGCATTGCAGCCAGATTCTTTACTGTCTGAGCCAGATAAGCGCCAATTCCTACCACATATTAGACAATTTCTTTGTTTAAAGTATCAGCAAAAAATGGGGTCCAAATTCAAAGGCCACAAATTACCTAAATCATCTGAAATTTTAAAAAGCAGTTCCTTGTCAAGTGTGCCTTACGCACTGAAACTTTTGGGCTGCTCTTTGAGGTGTTTTGCTTGCAACTGACTGACAATATATAAAGAAATTGACAATAAATAAAAGATGATCCTAGTTCAGAACCCCGCTGTGCAACTATCCCAGATCTTTTTTGTCAGACTGGATCTTCTGCTTCCTTTGCCAGCTGAGATCAGATGGATGCATTAGGTCATGAGATTAATATAAAATGGTTTCCACACTTGTTTTTCTTTCTCCTTTCTTATCCTCTTTTTGTTACATGTAACAAGTCAGATTGTAATTTTGAAAGTGAGTAACCAAGGCGGCCTGCTGACACTCTGAGGCTGAGCAATGCTCTTGGTTTTGTTTGGAGCTTTCCATGACAGCCAGAGGGTATCAGCCACATGATTGTTTAGGATGTGTCATCATCCAGGGGGAAAATGACATCACCAGAGCGAATTACTCTGGGATTTTGCAAATCTGCAGTGCAGGACTTGCCAGAGAAAGTGAAACCATAGCTCTTTCAGTCCTCTCATCCCTGTGTAAGTAATATTCTCTTTCTAGTGGCTTTGGTTTTATGCTGAAGAGGAACTTGGTCTAGTTCTTCCTGGTACATGAAAGTGTAAAAGAAACAAGGATTTCATCAGTATAATTATCCAGTGCTTTAGACCTTCATACAATGCTACATTTTTTTACCTCTCTGGATTTTGGTGCCTTATGTTTCCTCTTTCTGGTATGTTCTTCTCTCTGCCCTCTCCCCTTGTCTTTCTGGTGAATTCCTACTTATCCTTAAAGAACATTTCAAATGACTCCTCCTAGGTCAACTTTAAGTACATATGCATTTAGAGTTGTTACACTTACCTGATGAATTGACACTTTTATCAAAATGTAGTGACTCACTTTATCCCTAATAAAGCTTTTTTGTTTAAAACTCATTTGTCTGATATAATAACCACATTACCTTTTTTTTTGGTGAGTATTTGACAGCTCTATATTCTTTCATGCTTTTTTTCTGTCCTTTTGCATCCGTACAGTTTAATAAGTCTCTTCTAAAATATATATTTGGATTTCCTTACAGTTTAATAAGTCTCTTAAAAATATATTTCAATTTATAATATTTTTCAATCTAATACTTCCTCTAGTTTTAATAGGTCAGTTTAGTCCATTCACATTTATTGTGGTTACTGACATATTTGGATTTATTTCTATAATCTCATTTTGTGCTTCCTATGTGTACTGCTTTTTCTCTCCCACTTTTTCTAATGCTAAACTTGGTGATTCTTCCTTTTTCACAAACATGTTTCCTGGGCGACTCATACATGATTGAACCAGCAGGTTTCTGTCTTGTTTCTTTGAGTTTCTTCTAACTAGGCAAATGAGAGGATTCTAGAAGATATTTGTAATTACTCATCAGAAAAGAAAAATAGCTAAGAGGAGATGTGATAAAGAACTTTATTTCTTAAGAATTCGCACTGGGGACTAAAGCAGTTTAGCAGCCAATTAGCTAGTTTCCAAAATGATGAGTCAACATAGTGTGCAATGCTGGCTAGAGAAAGGTTGAATCTATGTAAGGTAAATGCTTCCCGTCTGAGGATACCTAAGGGGCAAGTCCTTGTGAATTTGGCATACCTATGTTACCATGTGCTATGTGCCCTCATGAGCAGGCAAGCCTCCTATGATCTGTCTCTGTTCAATTAACTATAAAACCTTCATTCATTCAGTGTGTCATAATCATATTTGGCTTCTCTTGACTAGAAATCAGTCATAAACAATGAAGGGCTCCTGTCCTGAATCCTTACTCCAAGGGCTAGGAGATCCTGAAAGGCTGATAAAGAACTGAGATTTCATTTTCTTATACAAGCGTGATTCTTTGTAATCTATATGCACCACTGAACTCAGTACTATTAACGACGGGTAAAATAAGGCGTTTAGAACATATCTGAGATCCTAACCTCTTTAAATGATGTATTTCCTTCACACACACACACACACACACACACATTTTTTTTTTTTTTTAACCACACTATACAGCTTGTGGTATCTTGGTTCCCCAACCAGAGTCTGAACCTGGCCCCCTTGCCGTGGAAGTACAGAGTCCTAACCTGTGGACTGCCAGGGAAGTCTCCTACTAAAGTTCATATTTTTAGTATAGGAAAAGGAAAAAAAAAAAAACTCTGCACACCACCCAAAGCATAGGAACCATTGAGCGCTTACCTTTTTCTATACTGGATGTCAGCTGGGATATCCAACCAGCAGTTGTTTGCAAAGATCAACACTGGCTCCTTACTGACCACCAATGGATGGGGACAGTGAATTAGATTTGGTTCAGTAGCCACCTCGTGCCCTAGCTGTAGATCTGGATGGCTCATTATTCCTTGGAGAGTCTTCCTCAGAGGAGGAGAGAAAGCCATCTTTCTTCTCAGAGCTTTCTGGAAATTTCCGAGTATTGCCTATAAGGAGTCTCTGTGCCTACATTACCACACCCTAAATTGGCCTGGCTTTAAGCAGTTCTCCAAACTCTCTGCAGGATCCCTGTCTATCCTTCTGTTACTTTTGTCTCTGGCATTTGACTACCCTGGGCAAGGGTCTCCCATCAGTCAGTTACCAGGAGTGTACCATGAGTCTACTATTTACTGCTCAGAATTCCTCTAGGTTCTGTGACAGTTCAGGAAGAGAAAGAAAAAACAGAATCTCTTCTCTTAAGTCATATACAAACCAATTTAGGAAGCAATATATCTGAGATGATAAAACACAGGATTTAAGCCAGACAGCCCTGATCTACACCCCAGGTCTACCGTTTCTTAGGTGTGTATCTTGGGCCTTGGTTTTTTCATCTGTAAAATGGTGATGATAAAAGTAACTATTTCATATGGTTGTCATGAATTGTGTGGCAAAAAGAAATCACCCAGCAATGCCTGCACAGAGTAAGTACTCAATCAGTGTTAGCTATTATTATTATTAATCATTATTCAGAAAGTCCAAGATGGAGTATAGGCTAGTGTGGGTTGTGTAGAAACCTCATAACGCTTTCTTCAATGCCCTTCTTCATCTTCTCAGACCTGGGGGAGGAAGTAGTGTATTGTGAGTCACGGAAATGGAAGGGGATAAACTGGTGGGAGAGGGGCTTGCGGGGCAGGCTGAAGAGCTGCAGTTGATGTTCTGGCCCAGGCAGTCTGCCTATCTCGGCTCAGTACACCACTGGGTTCTTTGCTGGGCTTGGAAACCAAAAAATTGGAACTTCCTTTGCTTTCGAGGAATTTGCTAGCTCAGTGGGGATTCAAGACACAACACAAGATGCAGCTCTAACGTAATGAAGCAGAATCTGAATTAACAAGAACAAAATGATATGGTAAAAACTCCTCATTGTAAAGAAATGCTTATTAATAAGTCTAAATTCTAAACTCTGGGTAAAAATGTTCTGACTGTGTTAAAACCACGCATAGCTCTATGGCATCACAGCAGAGAGGCTCTTTTCTTACCCCCAGCCTCAGGACCCTGCCTTTCTCTCCCTTGTGCTGATTTTTCTTCCCAGACAAACTGTGATCTGGACCGGTGAGTGAAACATAATTCTGAGTTCTACTCACACAGCCTTCCGCAATTTTGGATGAAAGACCAGGGTGATTTCCTAGGGGAGTCCCGTGTTTGTTTTCATGTTTTAAAGCAGGGCCTGGTGGAGTGATGAATGGCGACAGCTCTCTTTTTAAAAGAGTGAGGTTGACTCTAGGTGACTCTGACCAGGCTTTTGCAGAGGATGGTGTTTGCTTTGCAGGCTAATGACAGAGCTGACTTTCTGGGAGTGTTGCAATGAAAGAAATTCAGAGGCCTCCATGGACCTCTCCCTAGTAGAGGCTGCCCTGGCCAGCACCTCAAGGCAGTTCTATTGAACTTGGGATTTGGATGCGAGACACAGCTTTTGTCAGAAGATTTTTAATCAAATGTCTGTGTGGCTTTGCCCTCTGGATAAATGTGTGTGTTCAGCAGCAAGCACATCTCAGTCTTTTACTTGATTATGCAACTGTGAGAAGAAAAGCAAAAGCAGAGCAAAACAAAAACACATGGTTGTGATTCTATATAACTTAAAAATATCATTATGGAATTTGAAAGCACCATAGAAATCAACTGCAGATGTGAAAAACTGAAGCCCAGAGAAGGCAAGTGCTTTGTCTAAGCTCACATAGCAAATGAGTGTCAGAGCTAAGACTGAAACTAGATTTTCTGCTTTGGTCCTGTTCTCTTTTCATTATCCTACTTCTGTGGACAACAATGGGCAAGTTTTTTCTCCCTTCCAATCTTCTCTTCTCTTTACCCAAATCCCATAAAGAACCAAAATGATGCAGGAAGTCCTAATCCACTTCCAAAAGCAGTTTGTTGTCTTTTAGCTATCTTGTGTGGCTTGCTGGTTCAATTAAGTTGTTTAGCATTTCATAGGAGGGCATGCAAATTACCAGTGATTCTAAATAAATCAATTCAGATATTCAGGGTCTATGAATATAAAGAATCTTGATTTCTGTCTCATTGTATCTCTTCCCTGGCTTACTTCCTTCTACCTGCCTCCATTAAAATTTTTTTTTCTTTTTTAATGACTTGGAATATAAAATCTGCTGAAATCTTTAACATTTTCTTTCCTATTTTTTGTGTGATCATTGTTATAATAACCAATGACAATTTATATTTTGCAGGTTTGGGGGTATATTAATTACACCCTATAATTTTCTCAATTTTTCTAATGAGAAGGGGGAGGAGGGTGGATTGAACTAGGTAGAGAGACTTTTGAAAATGTGGGCAGGGTGTTTGTGACTGTCTGGGCAGTGGAATACTTCTCAGCATGGTGGGTATTCTGAACTCTCTGGAAACTAATAAGCAAGCTCCACACATACACTTGATGGAAGCTCTCCAGGCTTGGGACAACAGAGAAACCTTTCAGAAGTCTGAACTGCATCCAAGTCAAATTACAGCCTGTGTGCTAGTGTGAACAGGAGGCAAAATGGATCAGAGGAAGTAACACTGGTCCCGGACCCAAGAAAACCCAGGGCTTGGGGTTGGCTCTACCACTAGTGGTAACTTTCTTGTCTGTGGAAGGGTTACTAATGGCTCCTTCCTCCTGGAGTTGCAGTGATTTCTAGAGGAATGACAGGTCAACTAGACAAGGTCCCCATTCATGCAATGAGGCACCGGGGCTATGGCCACAAGCTTTGAAGTCAGAGACCGCTGGGTTTATCAATAGATTCCAGCACCAGCATTTTGTAGCTGAATGGTCCTGGACCAGTAACCTAACTTCTTCTGGACTCAATACCTATCTCATAGGGTTATTGGATGGATTAGTGATGTAGCCCATGGGAAGGCCCTGGTTTACTGCCTTGCATGTAGTAAGTGCTCAATAAATGGTGGTTATCATTCTAGGTTCTTAGAGAAAGGGGCCATAAGAAACTGGAGGAGGCAGGCAGCTGATGGGCTGAAATGAAGGTGTTGGCAGGAGCACACTGCTCCCAGAGGCTCTAGAGGAAAATCTGCCCCTGGCCTCTTCCAGCTTCTGGGAGCTGTGACATTCCTTGGTTTATGGCTGCATTACTCTAAGCTTTGCCTCTGGTTTCACATGGCCCTGTGTGTGTGTGTGTGTGTGTGTGTGTGTGTGTGTGTGTCTGTGTGTGTCTGTGTGAAATCTCCCTGTGCTTCTCTCTTGTAGAGGCACTTAAAATACCATTAAGTCCCACTTGGCTAATCCAGGATAGTCTCACCAGCTCAAGACCCTTCATTAAATCACTTCTGCCAAGATCCTTTTTTTCTTATAAGGTAACACTTGCCAGTTCTAGGGATTAGGACCTGAGGTCTTTGGGGAGCTATGATTTTGCCCACACAGGGCCTGAGGTGTCAGTGGTTGGGACAAGATTCCAGGTTCTCTTTCCCAGAAGTAGGTGTCAAGGCCAGGAGGGGAGAAGAGCTTTCACCAAGGCAGAGGCAAGATGAAACAGGGCAGAGCGGGAACATGGGGGTACTGGTACTGACCATATGGCAATAGGCAGGGTGACATGAGGGTGACAATGGGCAGTGAGGCCATGGGGCAGAGTGGAGCTCAGCACCAGCGTCTGAGGCGAGGCCCCTGCCTGGTCTGGGGCAGGGACATGTTAACAGCCTCTAGAAAAGGCATGAGTCACTAGAACACTTGGCCGAGGGAAGGAAGAGACCAAGGCCTGGCTGATTGCACTGCTTGGGTTCAGAGTCTGGTGGACAGTACTGGGAGCCTTAATGACTGAATAGCAACAACAGCTACTGGGAGCCTCAGACCTGAGAGTCTGTGCCCAATCTCCCTAAACTGGGCCCAGCTGGGCCACAATGAATAGGACCCAGTCCCTGGTGAGTTCACATCTTACTGGCAGAGGCAGGCATATTCAAAGTGCTCTATTCATACAGCTCATATCTATATGGGTCTAAGAATAGTTGTTCTACCTGGAGCCAGAGGGTGGTGGATCTAGAAACTTTCCAAGAGACAATTTGAAGTGAGTCTTCAAGTTCAAGGAGTTTTCTAGGCAAAGGTGGGCAAAGTCTGGGTGAGATAAGGAGACATGTGAGGTTGGGGACATGAGCTGTGTCTTTGCAGATTTCCTAATTCCACCTTCCTGTGAGGCATGCAGCTCCTTCTTCACATCTAAACAAGCAGCTGAGCATTGCCAGGGTTTATCTTTAACTTAGAGTTACAATACAAGACAGAACTCTGAATCTGGAGTTAGAACATGTAAGTGTGAGTCATGGCTTTGCCTTGCCCAGCTGTGTGCCCACCTTTCACTTTGCCTTGTCCACAAGTGACCTTGTCCTCTGTGACCTTAGGCAAACCATGAAGGCCCTCTGAGCCTGAGTGCCCCATCTGTAAAGTGAGGGTGGTAACAACTTCCTCAGAAGATGATTTTTAGGATTAAGTAAAACATTGTTGGGAAAATGGTCTCAAAATCTACATGCTCAAATAAATGCTGTTTTCCTCCTTCCTGAGAGGTAAAGCAACTTAGTTTGATAGATCATCACTGGGGCAAAGTCTCTTCCTGCTCGGGGTGGCACAATAACATTACCTATTTCCTTTATGGATGTTAAAGGCATCCCATCTTACCAGAAATTAGACTTGTTTGTTATCTCAAATCTATTTTCTTCCTCATTCTTCCCTCCCCCTATGCTCACAAGTAAACATGCAGAAGGATTCAGTTTGGTCCTTTCACACACACATTTGTGCCTCTCAACTTGGCCCGTTGGAGGTTCATACTACTAAAAATAAGGGATCTCTCAGTCATGGTGGTCCTAATAAATGCACATTCCAGACCCCAGGGGTCTACCATCACTCTCCTTCATCCTGACTTCCTGCAAACAGAGCCAGCGCCCTCCACAATGGCTCCCGTGACCACCCCCATCACGCTTTGGACAGTCCATTTTCCAGAGCAACACCATTCTAAGGTCTGTAGGAACTTCCTGCTGAGAATTGTTAACATCATGGGTTTGGGGCAAGAGAGAGCCTAGGTTCAAGTCCTGGCTCTGCCTTTTACCCTCGAAATTGCAGAATCTTCTACATGTACAATACTGATAGTTCCGATCTCCTAGGGATGTTCTGAGCATGAAAGAAGATACTTGTAAATTACTTGGCACCGTGCAGGATTGCTATTTGCTGGTTTGAAAGTGAAGGATTAGGAATAAAAAGAAGCAAACATTATTTAGCAAGCTAGCAGAGGAAATGGTGAAATCAGCATTTCCAAACTCTCCCATGATTTTCAGTGATTGGGTTACCGAGGCAAATCCACAATAAACAGTGATTTGATAAGAGGGCTGCTGATAAAAGAGCCACTCCCCAAAGCTATCTTTGTCAGAGAGCCTGAAATTCCTAGAGAGCCTTTGTCTCTTGACAAAGACATCAAGTTTCTAGAAGTTCTCTGATAAAATAGAGGGGTAATGTGTTAAACTATTAACAATTTTTGCTCAAAATATTTAACATCACATTGGGACTTAGGAATTAACCACAGAACAGGTAAAGTTTGACAGGGAATGTGCAGTTGAATGTATTTATGTGCTTAGTCACTCAGTTGTGTGTGACTCTTTGTGACTCCATGGACTGTACCCCACCAGGCTCCTCTGTCCGTGGAATTTCCCAGGCAAGAATACAGGAGTGGGTAGCCATTCCCTTCTTCAGAGGATCTCCCTGACCCAGCAATTGAACTCAGGTCTCTCGCATTGCAGGCAGATTCTTTACTGCCTACTGTCTGAGCCACCAGGGAAGCTCTTAAAAGACATGTCCACATCCTGGAAACTGTGAGTATGACTTTATTTGGAAAAAGTGTCCCTGCAAATGTAATCAAGTTAAGGATTTAGAGATGAGATCATCGGGATTATCTAGGTAGGCCTCAATTCAAGGCCAAGCATCACTATAAGAGACACAGAGGAAGACAGCTCTATGAAGATGGAGCTGTGCCTGCCTCGACCAGTAGGATGTGAACTCAGCAGGGACTGGGTCCTGTTCATTGAATTCACCAGCTGGGCCCAGTTTAGGGAGGTTGGACCCAGGCTCTCAGGCCTGAGGCTCCCAGTACCATCCACTAAGACTCTGAACCTAAGCAGTATAATCAGCTAGGCCTTGGTCTCTTCCTTCCCCAGGCCAGGTGTTCAATATGTTTTCCATTAACACACCCCTGCCCAGACGCTGGTGCTGAGCTCCACTCTGCCCCACTGAGGTCACCCTGCCCATTGTCATGTGGTTTGCACCAGCCTCCTGCACATCCCTGCTCTGCCCTGCTTTGTCTCATCTCTGCCCTGGTGACAGCTCTGCTGCTGGCCCTGCCACCTACTCCAGGGATGGACTATAGTCTGCCAGGTTCCTCTATCCATGGGATTCTCCAGGCAAGAATAATGGAGTAGGTTGCTATTCCCTTCTGTAGGGGATCTTCCCAACCCAGGGATCGAACCCAGGTCTTCTGCATTGCAGGCAGATTCTTTACCATCAGAGCCACCTAGGGAAGTCACTCCAGTGAAGGGCAACCTGGAATCTTGTCCAAATCACTGATGCCCTAGGCCCTTTGTGGGCAAAATCAAGGCCCCCTCAAAGACTTTGGGTCCTAATTCCTAGAACCTGCAAGTGTTACCTTGTAAGAAAAAAGGGGGTGGGGGGGTCTTGGAAGATGTGATTTAATGAAGGATCTTGAGTTGGCAAGATTATCCTGGATTATCCAAGTGGAACATAAAGGTATTGTAAGTGCTCCTATAAGAGAGAAGCAGAGAGAAATTTATACAGACACAGACACAAACATGCAGACAGAAAGCCATGTGAAACCAGAGGCAAAGCTTAGAGTAATGCAGCTGTAAAACAAATAATGTCGACAGCCCCTAGATGCTGAAAGAGTCAGGAACAGATGTTCCCCTAGAGTTTCTGAGGAAGTGTTGTCCAGCCGACTCTTTGATTTTGGCTGATTGATATCAGTTTTGGACTTTTGGCCTCCAGAACCATGTGATATTAACTTTCTGCTGTTTTAAGACACCAACTTGGTCAGACTTCCTTATGATAACCACAGGGAACTAAGGAAGCAGAGAGTGGAAGGTCTGAGGTGTGTCCCATTGAAGATGTTGTCTTCCAGTGCTCTGAGGCAGGTAGAGAAAGGCCCATTTCAGGTGCTGTGCCTTCCATCTGGTTGACCTCCCAGTCTTTCTCATCTTGCTCACTCATTGGCTTCTGCTGATTTGGTCAATGACCAGGATTTATGTAGTTCTTATTGTGGGTTTGCTGAACTCTGCTCCAGGCTCTGAGCACAAGGCAGTGTCCAAGGCAGGGGAGGGTCCCTCCTCTCAGAGTGTTCCAGCTCTGCTCTGGTAGAAATGCACCAGCCCTCAGCCTGGTTCTTCGCCTCTGTTCTTGCTGTCACTCACTCTTGGATTTAGCAGTGGGATCACAGAGTTCTGACCTTAACCTGTTCTTCTACTTGTTTACACCTTTGGCTATTTCCTGGTCTCTGCTCTCTTCTGTTTACTCCTTTCATTTTCCAGGGTTGGTACTTGGCTCCTGTTGTATGCCTGGCACTTTTGGGTCAACTGATGCTGACTGTTCCATTTATCCAGCACCTATGGTGGATCCATCCATAATTTGTGATTCTATTTTCTGACCTGGTCTCCTAACATCCAGCTTTGTCTCCTGAGTATAACTTCAAATTTGTTTTTAGATCTAACCACTGCCCTTGATGTCCTGGCTCTGATCCCAAATCAGAAAGATGTTAGTGATTTGCAGTTATCCACCTGCCCCACGTACTTGGATCTAGGACAGTAGAGGCACCCGGAGCAAGTTAAAGAAGGCTGTAGCGAATTGGACAAGATTTTGTTATTGCAACCTTCAGATGAATACCAGCCACACCAGCTGACAGTTTGATTGTCACAGTGCTTCCAAAGGAGGAAACAGTTGGCTGGCTTCTTTCTAATACATTGCAGCTTGGGTCAGGTTGGTAATTCCACTTTGCAGACTGTACATAATCTCTTTGTTTAAAGCGATCTGTTTATTTTGGTGTGTCTTAATGATCAGCATACACAGCTTTCCACAACTTTCTCTTCAGTTCACTTTCTACTCTTTCTTCTCTTTCCTAGGAAAGAGTAGACAAAGTGAAAAGGGAGTGTTTGAAAAGTCTTTAAAAGAATTTTTTTGGGGGAGACTTCCCTGGTTGCCAGTGGCTAAGAATCTGCCTTCTAATGCAGGGGACAGGGATTTGAGCCGTGGTTGGGGCCACTAAGATCCCACATGCCATGAGGCAACTAAGCTCACGTGTTGCAGCTATTGAGCCCTCATGCTGCATGAAGGCTTAGCACAACCAGAAAATGAAAAAAAGAACAAAACACCTGATTCAAAAAAAATTGAAATATAGTTAATTTACAATGTTTTAGTTTCAAGTGTATAGCAAAGTGACTCAGTTATACACACACACACACACACACACACACACACACACACACACATATATATATATACACACACACACACACACATGTATTCTTTTTCAGTCTTTTCAATTATAGGTTATTACAAGATGTGAGTATAGGTCCCTGTGCTATACCATAGGTCCTTGTTGGTTATCTATTTTATATATAATGTGCTGATATGCTCAGGCATGGCTGACTCTTTGTGATCCCATGGACTGTAGCCCACCAGGTTCCTCTGTCCATGGAATTTTCCAGGCAAGAATACTGCAGTGGGTTGCCATTTCCCTTTCCAATATATAATAGTGTGTATATTTTAATCTCAAACTCCTAACAAATTCTTCCTTGAAAAGTCTTTAAACAAAAAGGATGTGTGTCTGAGGTTTTTAATAATCAAATGTATGTCCTTTTAGAACACATGGTATGGATGAACCTGAATGGATCTCTGTGTTCACTTCTCCACAGTGTTGTGGAGCAAATGAGTGGGGATGTGGGGGAAGAGGAGAGAAAGGAACTGACTTCTACTGAGTGCCTCTAAGAACCAGACACTGGGTGGGTACTTTGCAGATATTATCTCATTTAAGGCTCACAACAATCCCCAGAATTAGGTGAGAATTATCTCACTTTATAGATGAGGAAATTGAGACAGAAAGCTCAAAAGACTTGCCCAGGGTCATGAAGTTGGGATTCAGAGATAGAACTTGAACCTGCACGCTGAGGTCGGTACCTGATACAAATGGAATAATAATAACAAAATACTTTTTTAGAAATCAGCTAGGAATGGAACTAAAACATGTCCAAAACACTCAAGGCATGTTACCTCTTTGCTAGAACAAGGGCTGACATGAGCTTTAGAAACCTTAAATTTTGTTCTTAATGGAGACTTAGGTCTAAAAGTATAAGTATAAAAGGATACAAGTATAAAAGGAATTGCAGTTGTAGCTGGAGGTTGCCGCCTGCAAATCTGCTTTTTCAGAAGGTCTTGCATTAATTAACATTCCCAGAGCTCTTTAAGATATAAAGATAAAAGCTGCCATAGGTGTGACATACTGATCCCAAAGCAAGGAAACATTCCAGAAACACTGCAAGGGCCTGGATGATGCATAGGTGAGTCCCAACCACCTGCATAGTATAGGGAAGGCCCTGCACTTTGGAGATGTAACAAACTGAAATTCTGCTGAGAGATTTCAGTGCTTGGCAGAAGGTTCTCACTCTCATTAAAATATAAATACTGGGACCTTCCTGGTGGTTTCCAGTTGTTAAAATTCTGTGCTTCCAATGCTAGGGGGCCTCGGTTTGATGGCTAATTGGGGAACTAAGATCCCACATGCCTTGCAGAGTGGCAAAAAAAAAAAAATTAAAAATATATAAATGTTCTTGTGGACTTCCCTGGTGGCACAGTGAATAAGAATCCACCTGCCACCTGCCAATGCAGGGACATGGGTTTGATCCCTGGTCTGGCAGGATTCCACATGCCTTGGAGCAACTAAAGCCTGGCTGCCATGACTACTGAGCCCACATGCCTAGAGCCCGTGCTCTGAAACAAGAGAAGCCACTGCAATGAGAAGCCCCTGCTACTTGAAACTAGAGGAAGCCCACACAGCAACAAGACCCAGCACAGCCAAATATATATGTGTGTGCGTGCATGTGTGTGTGTTAGTTGCTCAGTTGTGTCTGACTCTTTGTGACCGCATGGACTGTAGCCCACCAGGCTCATCTGTCCATGGGATTCTCTAGGCAGGAGTACTGGAATGGGTTGCCATTGCTTTCATATATATATATAAAACATATATTATGTGTATATATATATATGTGTGTATATATAAATATTCTTTACAAGCGTTAGTGATTGTCTGTCACTTTTACATGAATGAGAAGGAATTTCAGATTCTGTCTAGAGATCAGTTTTGGTTAGAGGAAGGGAAAACCTAGGGAACTTAGGGACCCTTGGTACCAGGGGCTGGGAAGAGAGAGTGCATACAAAGTCAGAGAAGTCAAAGACCAGCTCTACCCAAGCCCATATTTGGCTTGGAATGGGTCCTTGGAATGAAACAGTATTTCAGCTCTCCAGCTAAAGGCCCAGGTGCCGGCACTAACTGCAAACAAGGACTAGAAACTTAGAAGTAGGTGGAAACTAAGGGAAAGGAAATAACAAAGAGTGGGCAAAGGTATTTCAGAAGGTAAAAATGGTTTCCCAGGGGGAACAGGAAGCCAGGAAACATCAGTGAGTGATTCACAGGCAATGAGAAGAAGAAGCAGAATCATTTCATGCTATTTGATTTTTGATGAGAGTCTTGTCATCAAACGTAAATGCTCTGTGTTGTCCTCTTCACCTTGATAGCCTCACTGTTCTTACAATACCCCTGATGAGGTGGTCTTATTATTTGATGTGGGGAAGCTGAGGTCCAGAGAGTAGAAGTTCCATGTCCCAGGTCACCAGTTAACAGGTAGGACATGGGATCCAGGTGTCCAGCTTCATGGCTGTGCTGTTCCCACCAGCCCAGGCTCCTCCCCACATCCATCATTATCAAGGATCTAAGGAACCAAGAGAGATAAATGAACACAGTGGAAGCAACCTGAGCTGTAAAGCCAGCAGATCTGAGTTTGGATCTTGGCTCCATCACTCATTTTGTTGTGTGGACTCAGGAAGTATTTGACCTTCTTAGCCTTCTTTCTGCCTAGTTACAGAAAGAGGGTGAGAGGTTCCCTCCCCATCCATGTTTTAGAATCTATTCATTTTTCACTAAAATGAAGATGATGATAGTCATGATGTAAATCCTAACAGTTCATATTTATTGAGTAATCACTCTGATCATCTCTCATACATTAACATATTTAATCCTTACAACAGCTCTGTTAAGTAGGGCTGAGTTGATTTCCATTTTACTGATGAGGAAACCAATACATGGTGAAGTTAATTAAGTTGCTCAAGGACCCCTAGGTAGTAAGTGGAAAAGTTATGTTTGGTAAGAGAGGCAAACCAAAACCCCTGGGGCCTGGGTTGTGCAGATCTGAAAAGACTCGGGAAGAGTTCATCTTGTGCGGTCACCACTGGGCCCTGCACGGTCTTTGTTCAACAGGTGGGAGGGAGTTCAACAGTTGATGCTGACAATGATCAGTTGCTTTCTTCAGGTCCTCCCTGCCCTGGTCATCTCCTCTAGCGGCTTCTCTATCTCCAGCCTAGATTTCCTGCTTGCTGTTTTTCAGCTGCAATCCCTGTGATTCAGTTCACCTCTCCTGCCAGGCTTTCTCTGTTCAGTCAGGTCTTGGTCCCATCAACTGTCATCAATCCCCATCACCGCATGCCCACAGACTCCAGTTTCCTGTCTTTTTCTCTTTAGGTTTCTCTCTTTTCAGGTACCCCGTCACTTCTCTGTGCTCACTTCTCAGGGCCTAATCTTGGGAGGCAGCTTACACTGGCTTCGCTCCCTAAACAGTTACCTCCAGGAGCACTTGGTCCAGTAGGATGTGGCAGAGGCCGTAGGACACCTGGAAATCAGAGAAGGAGAAATCAAATCGTAGGACGCGATTGATCTTCAAGAGTACTTTTTCTCCAAGTGACTATTACAAACACAAAGATGGAGGGCTTCTCTGGTAGCTCAGTGGTAAAGAATCTGCCTACCAATGCAGGAGACATGGGTTCGATCCCTGATCTAGAAAAACCCCACATGCCGAAGAGCAACTAAGCCTGTGTGACAGAACTACTGAGGCTGTGCTCTAGAGCCTGGGAACTCCAACTGCAGAGTCCATGTGCTGCAACTACGGAAGCCTGTGCACCCTAAAGTCCATTCTCTGCAACAACGAGAAGCCACTGCAATGAGAAGCCTGCACATCACCACTAGAGAGTAGCCTGAATAGCAACAAAGACCCAGCACAGCCAAAAATAAGTAAAATAATAATAATAAAACCCTGATAAACACAAAGCTGATGTGTGCTGGGCCTGGATGGGGAAACAAAGTCTCAGGAATGTGCAGCTGGAGCTCCTGGCCACACACAGTGTGACCAGACCCCATGAGAAGTCCCCTTCAAGACCCCAGGCCTTGCTGCTTCATATATGAATTCCAGGGGAAAATCCATCAATGTAAGACATTGGAAAGTAAACTGAGCCTCCACTGTTGACCTTCTTGCTGCAATGCAACTCTCTCCACCCCCGTCCTCTGAATTTTAAGAAGCTACAGGTGATAGTAGTTAAATCATTGGATGATTAAATTGACTTTTTTTTTTTTTTTGGAAAGCCTCTTCGATTGCACAGGGCAAACCTGCAAGAGTAGAGATGCAGAAAAACCCATACCTGCATGGCCTAAAAGCAGGTTAAAAGACAGATGGAGGCTTGTGACCCTACATAATGAAACAGCACTGTGCTCACTGGCTCCAGAGCATTGCACACCGCAGCCGTGGTGAGCAGCTGATGAGATATGCACCCAGCTTGAACGTCAGACACCGCCAAGGCCCTGCAGCCTCGTCTCCCTGCTGTGCTGCTGCCATTTGCACCCTGTGGGTCCTTCCTGTAGGTGGAGCGACCCCTTCCCCTCCTCTGGGCCTGGAGGAGGGAGCAACCTGACTGATGACACCCACCTCCCCCAAAGCTCCTTTTAGAGCGGGCTGTAGCTTAGCAACCCGCACCCCTGACAACTGATTTACTGGAGAAAAGCTTGACTTTCTCCAAGCAGGTTTTCTTTTTCTTCCTTTCTCTTTTCTTTTCCTTCTTTTCAAACAATCAGACCTTGACTATGATGAGGTCCTTGTGGGTTTCTCCTGGAGATGCTGGTTCTACCTTGCCTGGCTTGCTTGGACTCCTACATGGACACCAGCTTTCTCCTAAGTCTTCTAGCTTCAGGTCTGACCCCAGGCCCTCCTCCATGTTGTAGCCAGATTACTCCTTCTAGAGTTCAGTTCTCATAGGCTTCCTCTCTTGTTTAAAATCCTGTGATAGCTCCCAGGAGAAGGATGCCTACAAGGCTGTTCAGCAATGAACCCTGCCTAGCAGATGTTACCCCTTTGTCATGCCATCATATCCTCTGCCCCACTGGATTTTAATTCTTTCTTGCTTCCACAGTCTTGAATCTGCTGTTTCCTCTGCTTGGAAAGACTTGCTTCTTCTTACCTGTGAAATGTTCTTCGAGAATCAGCTTAAACATTAGCATCTCTGTGAGCCTTCCCTGACCAGTTCCCAGGCAGAACTGACCACCCCTGTCTTTACTTCAGAGGGTTATAACTGGAATTGTCCCTTGACTGTGAACTCCTGGAGGGCAGGGAGTAGTTCTCATCCTCCAACATGTGTCCATTGTCCAGCACAGTGCCTGTCACATAGAGGGTGAGCCGCATGTCACCAAATGTGTGAATGAGGGATACTGAAAAGAAGGAAGAGAGATGAAGGCAGAATAGGATGAAGGGAGGAAGGGAAGGAGAAAAGAAGGAAGGAAGATATGATGGAAACAAGTGAATTCAAACATCCAGAAGGCAAGACCCAAGGGTGTGGGGAAATGGAGCCCAGATGATGTCTGGCCTCCAGGATGAAAGTGGCTTGTCTTTGAGTCTTGGGACCCAAACTTGTGGATCAAAGGCAAACCCAGGTGGGCCTCCGGAGGCCTGGCACAGGTACATGGTAAGGGAACATGCAAAGACAAACCAGTCAAGCCTGTTAACTTCCAGATCTCTTGCTTACTCTGAGTCACAGGGAGGCTGACACCACAGGGTTCGTGTCAGTGGTTTCTGACCGGGTCATTGGTGGGAAGCTGGGGCATTGTCGGCAGTGACTCTTCTGGGGTCTTGGGTACCTCCCAGATGGCCTGCTACTATTCTGATTTTTGGCAAGTCCCTGGGCTCAGGTAATGCTACCTCTCTCTTTCCTTGTCCTGCTGGTCCTTGGGGGTGATAGTTGCTTCCACCTGCTCAGGGTTGCCTCATCATCCCCTGATAGATTTACACCAGCTCCTCTGTCACTCCTGTAACAAATTTCTAGCCTTAAATAGATCCCCATTGTGGTAAATATTCAGTGCTTTATGTTTTTTGGTTGGACCCTGACTAGTTGAGTTTTGTGACCCCACTGTAGGGAGTGAGGTCACTGATGTGCACCTTGGAGGAGGTAGTGTACTTCTGTCTTTTTCTGGCTTATGATGGGGTAAGGGTGAATGGTGTATATGTTTAGCCTGGATGGGTCGGGGGTTGGGTACATTTCTTTGGTCTCCAGGCCACAATGATGCTCACTTTGAGCTCTGAGGCCCCCCTGTGCACAGTCTCCCTCCAGAAAATCCGTGCAGCCCCCTGACTGCCAGCCCCCTGCCCCTGGTGAGAAGATGGGAGTTATGCTTTCACTTCTGAATTCCAGTTGGAAAAGTAGCATGAAAGAGGATGTTGGGGAAGCAAGGAAAGAGAGATTGTGCTGCATGAAGAAGGGAGGAAAGAAAAGGGAAAAGATGGGGAAGAGAGAGAATGAAACAGGTGTATCCATGTTTATCACATGTCTGCACATAGTAGGGCTCAAGTGATATTTGTCAAATGAATGAAAGATAAGAGGAAGTAGAAGGTGAGGAGCACAGGTAGTGCTAGCAAAGAGCAAGGCAGGACTTCCCCATTCCCACTGCATCTGCCTGCTTCAGGCAGCAGAACAGCTCCTGCTTCTGAACAGCCCCCCCTGGGAAGGCAGCTTCCTGGCTGGTTTCCTCCAATCTACCTGACCACTGCTGCAGGGACTTTCCCAAAATCTCATTCTCAGTTGCTTGAGCCAGTGCTATCGAGGCTCCTGGAAGTGTAGAGATTAAATTCTGTTGTGTGCTTCCGAGCATCAGCTTCTACCTCCTGCTTTCAACCTGGACTCTTCACATTGTTCTCAATCTTGAAACACCGTGAACATCATTTACTTAAAAATGATCGGCTTCTTCCCTATTTATCTTTGTCCTTTTAAGGCCTGGGATTCTAAGCTGATTTGAGACAAGCCTGGGGAACACAAAGTTAGGAAGCTGAACTCAAATCTGGCCCTTAACCCCCATCTCCTGTTCTCTCTCTCTCCTATAAATTCCCTCTGTCTCTTGGAGAGTCTGGGATGGTGGTCCCACTCTAGCAGCTGGGAGGACGCCACGATGGTTCTCCCTCTCTGGGCTCCTGAATGAGAATGGGCAGGGGGAGGGGCCAGGCTCTTGGTGCACCAAACAGCCCAGATCCCACCCCCCCACCCCACAAGGCAGGGTGTGTTCATGCTCAGAGAGGTCCCACTGTGCCTGCAGTTGAGTTGTGCATGCTGGAGCAGATGGAGGAACTGGCCCTGGGCAAGTGAGAAGGAGACAAAAGAACAAGTCAAATGGTGTTTACCCCACAGTGCTGTGGCCTGAGACTGCCTGGGAAGCCAGGCTGGGACTTGAAGATTCTTCAGCTAACTTTGCCAGGAAAACTAGATGACACCTAGCTCAACCACACCACTCAGATGCAATGCAGTTAAATTTGCACACACACGTGGCATGGCACAGGCGGGTTTGATTTGCACACACTTGGGTGTGATTCTCTGTTGCTTCCCAGCTCTGCAGGCAAAGTCCTCCTTCTCTCATTTTCCTCAACTGTAAAGTGAAATAATATATACCTTTTTGTTGTTGTTGTTAGTCGCTCCGTTGTGTCCAACTCTTGGTGACCCCATGGACTGTAACCCGCCAGGCTTCTCTGTTCACGGACTTCTCCAGGCAGGAATACTGGAGTGTGTTGCCATTCCCTTCTACAGGGGATCTTTCCAACCCAGGGATTGAACCCAGGTCTCCTGTACTGCAGGCAGATTCTTTACCAGTTGAGCCACCAGGGCAACTCCCATACTTTTCTTAAAAAGTTCCAAGTATTTTGCACCTCATAAGGCTTCAGTAAAAGGATGCTATTATTATTACTGGTATTTATTCATTTAAAAATTATTTGAGACCTCTTGGGGCTAAACTCTGTGCTTGGCATTGAGGCCTCACATGAAGGCAGAGAGAAGAGGAAAAGCTTGTCAGTACTTTAGGAAGCTGGCAGTCTAGAGCAGGGTGAGCAAACTATGGCCCTTGGGTCAATTCTGGCCTTGTGCCTGTTTTGTAAATAAAGCTTACTTAGGACACAGCCAAGTCCATTCAGTTACGTATTATCTGTGATGACTTTCTGGCTACAGTCGTGGAATCAGGTCATTGCAACCATCTAACCCACAAAGTCCAAAATATTTATCATCAGGACTTTTACAGAAAAAGTCTGCTGACCCTTGGTCTAGAGAGGAAGGAGGATATATAATCAGGATGAAGCCAGTTGCAGGAGAATATAAATCATCTAAACTGATGACCTAGAAAAAAGAATCCTAACCTGAGTGGTCATTAGAATTTTAAGCCAGTCCTTGAAGGCTGAGAAGGAAATTGATCCCTAGAGCCTAGGAGTGGGGAGGGGTGGGAAAAGGCAGGTCAAGAGGACCCTGGGGGCTTCAATGGGAGAGAATGCATGAGGATGGAAGAGACTAGAAATTAAATGGCTAGGCCACTTTGGAATCAGAGCTTAAACCTGGTTCAGTGCCTTGTAGGATTTACAATACTTTATATTTAGATAGCATTTTGTTTTTAAAACATGCATAAACACATACAGTCTTATTTAATCCTTATAACTATATTATGAGGTAGGTATTACTGGTCTGATTTTATAGATAAGGGACACTAAAAAGAGCAAGAATCACTCAGCCAATAAGTAGCATTGCTGGGTCTTGAGTGCAGAGAAGGGGCCTATGACTGTGGCAAGATTAGAACTCCATCACAGGAATACGTCCTGGTTACCTGGTGCACGATGTAAATGACAGGCAAGATAACCTCAGGCTTGCACACCTGCGGGTTAGTCAAACTTTGGGGTGTCTTTAGTGAGTATCTGTAGTGTATATGTACAGAATTAGGTGCTAAGGGAAGAGCCTAGGAAGTTTAAGATGAGACTATGTTGACCTCTGGGGCTGTGGTTTCGGTTGAGGAAAGAACCCTCTATGTTCCTTAATGGTTTGAGGCCATTCATGTTAAGTGACCAATGTGGGGTGCTGACACAAGGGCACATAAATTAGAGGCTGTGTCAGAAAGTCTTCATAAAGGGTGTGGGGGTGGAGCTGGGGACCGGCTGGTTTTACGCTGTTGTTGTTTAGTTGCTAGATTGTGTCTGACTCTTTTGCGACCCTATGGACTATAGCCCGCCAGGCTCCTCTGTCCATGGGATTTCCCAGGCAAGAGTACTGGAGTGGGTTGCCATTTCCTTCTCTAGGGGATCTTGCCAACCCAGGGATCGAACTCACGTCTCTTGCATGGCAGATGGATTCTTTACCACTGAGCCACCTGGAAAGCCTCCGTTCTATGCTGAGGATTAATTCAGGTGGCCATCTCCTCACATTACAAAATCCTCATATTAATAAAACCACAGACCCTCAGAGCTGGAAAGGACTCCAGCCTGCCCTATCGAATAGGAAATTTTACAAATGGGAAAACTGAGTCCCCAAAAAGGGACTAAGTTGCCTTTTAAATACTGATATGGACTTCAAACAAAGGTTTTCTCAAGAAATTTGAGGATCTCTTTCTAGAGCACTATTTTGTCCCCTTCCTCTGAATTAAACCCTCAGACTTCAGGACTTCCTTTTCAGATCCACTCTAAAGAGTGCTCTTAGATGATTACTTCCCAAGCCCCAGTGAGTGTGTGACACCCTTCTCCCTCTCCTCTCCCTGCCCATCCCCCACCCCCTGCCATTTAAAATATCTTCTTGCTTCCTTCAGGATAAAGACCAAGCCTAAGGCTGCTGAGGATAATGGATAGGAGAGTGAGACCTGACATCAAACCTTCTCTACCACTTGACATTGTATAATATAACCATCCTGTGATGGACAAATAACATAACCATACTGTGCCTTAGTTTCCTCATCTGTAAAATGGCCATAATCATAGTAATTGCTTCAGAAGTTTGTAAAGAGTAAGCAAGATAATTCATGAACAAACATATATTAGTGTCTGGTATCTAGTGGGTGCTCAAAAAAAGTTAGCTAAGTTATTGTGATTAGCCTGGTATTTTTCTGCCCCTGCAATTGAACCCCAGCCTACTTTTCCAACCTGCCCTCCCCAATTAAGTTTCCTTACTGTCTCTTATAAGCCAAGTGGGCTTCCCTGGTGGCTCAAATAAGCCAAGTGCCATTTTGGATTTCAAATCCTCTTCTCTGTTCTCCTTCTCTTCCCTGCATTAACCTCACATTCTTTCTAGTTCTCTAAGTCTGTTTGTTTTACTAGATGCCTTTGAAGCTCCAGCCTCTAGTCACCTCTCCTTTCTCAGGAGTCCTGCAGCACTCAGTCTGGACCTCTCCCTTGGTGTTCTGCTGCTGTTATCCGTCTGTATGTCCATATCCAACCATTCCCAGGGGGCAAGTTCACATCAGATTTTGCACATGGCAGGCAGGTAGGCACTCATTCAATTCTTCATTCATTGAGTGCCTGTTCCCTGGTGGCTCAGATGGTAAAGAATCTTCCTGCAATGTGGGAGACCTAGGTTTGATCCCTGGATTGGGAAGATCCCCTGGAAGAGGGCATGGCAACCCACTCCAGTACTCTTGCCTGGGAAATCCCATGGACAGAGGAGCCTAGCGGGCTACAGTTCATGGGGTCACAAAGAGTTGGACGTGACTGAGTGACTAAGCACAATATAATATAACGAGACCTTTGCTCAACACTAGGGGTTGATGAGCCCCATCTCCAGCCTCACCGTGTAGTGGGAAGCAGACTCACAGCCAAGCACTGAACTCTAGAATGAAAGTGGGGCCCCAGCTCAGAGGAACCCGTGGAGGGAGAGTGTAGTCAGTATGTTTGAGGGGGGTGACAAACAAGGGTGAAGGAACTAAAGAGGGAGATTCCCAAATCACTACACCAGAAGAGTGAATGGATGTGGGCACCGAAGGACAAGGAGGAGTTACAGCCTGTCCTGGACTTTCCAACTTAAACAAGTGATGGCATTTGTCTGAAAGTTCCTGAGCCTGGTGGGGGCTGTCAAGAGCAGGGAACAGTGTGTGGACTTAGGACCTGGCTGAAGGAGGGTCTGTTACTCCATCTTGGTGAAGGAGGGAACCCAAGCCTGAGGCTGGGAAATAGCAGGAAGACTGATAACCAGGGAAGGTCCATTGGTGCCTGGTGCTGGAGGGTTGGCTTGAAAAGAGGGAGGGTGACAGCAGCAAGGTGGGGTCGGAAGAGGGAAACGGACATGGTGGGGGAAAGGGAAGCTTAGGAGTAAATTCTGAGAGTGACCCGGAGCATTTTGGGGCCAGAGTGGGGTTTTGAAGGCCCAACTTGCTCTTGGAGGTAGTGTTGGCAGGAAGGAGGAACTCCAGGAAGAGGGTAGAGTTTGCACTTGGGGATTTAAATATACGAAGACCTTAAATGCATGTACAAGCACCAATGCTCAGAGGGCTATGGGACATAGGAACTTGAGGTTTGGAGTTTTTAGGTCAACAACTTTGAAGAGATGGCAGGAACTGTAGCAATGGGCCCTTCCTCTGAGGGAGACACCGTCAAGGAGGGAAGAGGGCTGGAGACCACAGAGCCTGAGGGGCTGCAGGAAGAGAAGTCCGAGCAATCAGAGAGGCAGGATGAGAAACAGGTGGCGCCTCACATGAAAGCTGGGAGAGATGAAGCTTCCTTGATTCTGGAGTGGGCCTCTTTCCTGTGGAAAATTCCGAGTGAAAAGTCAGTGTTGAAGGAATGCACAGAAAGGCTTTCTAGTCAGTTCTCTTTTGGTGCATATATACAATGGATTATTATTCAGCCATAAAAAGAATGAAATAATGTCATCTGCAGCAACACGGATGCAACTAGAGATTATCATACTAAGTGAAGTAAGTCTGACAGAGAAAGATAAGTATCATATGATATTGCTTATATGTGGAATCTAAAAAATGATATGAATGAACTTATTTACAAAACAAAAATAGAGTCACAGATGTAGAAAAACAAACTTATGGCTACCAGGGTGGAAAGAAGGAAAAGTGATAAATTGGGAGATTGGGGTTGACATATACATACATAAAATAGATAACTAATAGATAACACAAGGAACTCCACTGAATACTCTGTAATGACCTATATGGCAAAAGAATCTAAAAAGACTGGAGATGTATATATATATATATGTATAACTGATTCATTTTGTTGTACACCAGAAACTAACACAATATTGTAAATCAACTCTACTCCAACAAAAATTAAAACAAAAAAAATCCAAATACTAGACCAAGATTTTCAAGGAAAGGAGGAGTGGGAAGGGTCCATTAGGACCTCGAGCAATTTGATTCTATAGCTCCTTTACTGCGAGGGGCTCTGGTGAAGGGAGAAGGAGGGGATAGGACGGATGCTGATCACAGGGAGCTGCCAAGTGAATGAAGAGAGGCCTGTCCTGGCTGGAGTGAGACACCTGACACCAGGCAGGTATGAAATGCAAGGGCGTTTCAGGAGAGGGGTAGGGCAGGCAGGAAGTGGGAGTTGGAGGAACAGAGAAGCCTCTGTGAGGGAAAGGGCATTTGAGGTCACCCTGAGGGAGGGGGCAGGATTTCCATAGGTGGAGGCAGGGGAGGCTCTTCTAGGCAGCCTGAGTACTGGGGAGAGGCTGGAAGGGTCCCTGCTTGTCCATGGCGGGGGTGGGGTTTGGGATGCTGGGCTGAGCAGCTGACATAGGAGCTTGGCAGTAAGGACGTAGCCCCCCGGAGGATTCGGGCAGGGGACAGACCATATGGACGTGGGTCACTGGCTTTCAGAGAGTTCAGAATGGAAATTGCACCTGCCATAGGTTGATGTAGGGAGTACCTGGCACCCAGAAGACTTTCTAGAAGGTTCTTCTGCAGTCTAGTGGAAGCCTGAGCGTTTTCATTTTCCTTTTGGCGACCTGGAGCCACCTCACCACCCTGCTTGCTGTGCTGACCTTCACTGGCCTTGCGAGACAGGGCTTCTGATAAGGCGGCCAGGTTACATAGGCCAGTTGAGCGGGTGTCACAGATAAGCGGAGATCTTCTCTCACAGGCTGACCTTATCCAGTCCCTTTGGGTGGGGGAAGGGGAGGATCAAATAGCTGTCCTGGCTCTTCCCTTTCCTGTCAGACTCCTGTGTTAAAACTCAGGGTTTTGAGTGCTGGATAGTCTAGGGGGGGTCACCCTTCTTCCAGATTAGTAGTAGTAGTGTTAGTCCCTCAGTCGTGTCCAACTCTTTGTGACCCAGGGACTGTAGCCTGCCAGGCTCCTCTGTCCATGGGATTGTCCAGGCAAGGAGTGGGTTGCCATTTCCTCCTTCGGGGAATCTTCCCGACCCATGGACTGAACTCGAGTCTCCCGTGTCTCCTGCATTGCAGGCAGATTCTCTACTGTCTGAGCCACCAGGGAAACCCAGATTATTTGTTCCTTTTTTTCACCACTATTTATTTATTCTCTTGTATCAAGGACTATCCTGAAATCAAGAGTTACATCTTTTCCAACTTTGTATATCTCACACCATGCTTTGCACACAGTAGGCATGCAACATTCTTGCCCAACTCAAAACCAACTAAACAAACTCTTCCCACTCCCCCAGGAATGACTCAGTCCTGCCCCTGAGGTGCTCAGACAGATCTCCACCCTGGTTACCTGGCATTGCAGGATCTCATAAAGAGGAAACTGGAGAATCACCAAATATAAACATTCCCTTGGCATCAGCATTTTCCGTGGATAGAGGAGGAATTGTTCTCCCATGTGGAGTTTTGCGAAGGCATGTAAAGAGTTAATTAAATCCCTGCCCACAGGACTTGGCCATATAAAGGCATTCCACCCAGAAGGAATGTGGGAGTCGTGCTGGGAAGCAGGTTTCTCTCTAGGCTCGGGGGCCTGGAGTGCTTGTGTCAGAGCCAAT
The DNA here is from genome assembly GCA_007570785.1 of Antilocapra americana. NCBI lineage: Eukaryota > Metazoa > Chordata > Mammalia > Artiodactyla > Antilocapridae > Antilocapra > Antilocapra americana. Next base: position 4,366,146 of record ML662449.1, on the reverse strand, counting down.
GTCTGGGGCCGAGTTGCCAGCGCTGCAGACACCAGTCCCTGGGGCCACCAAGGCTGATGTAGAACACATGACTTCCTTGGCCTGGCCCCATGCCCACAGTGGAGATGCCCACAGGAGTCAAAAGAGCAATGGCTCCTGACTGGGGAAGACTCGTAATGACCATCAATAGCTGCATTTACTGGGTGCTCACTATGATTATCTTCTCTGTCAAGAGCCCTCTCTCTGACCTTGTGTCCACCCCTCACCCTCGGAGCTAGTGTCTCTTCAGGATGCATGGCCATGGCATCCACCTGGAATGCTGGACTTGTGGCCTCTTACTGGCATGACCTGTTTTATATTTTTTGTGTTAGTTTTGTTTTTGGCTGAATCCCCAGTACCAAGTGCTGGTATCAGCTACTAGTACCAGGCACATAGCAGGTGCTCAAGAATGAATGAAGTTCATTGCCTCGCCTTTACTCTAATTCAAGTGTGAAAGAAACAACTTGCCACTTTCTCTGCTCAATTCCTCTGGCATTGCGAAGGGTGGTGTAATTATCCCTAGGTTGACTGGGTGGAAATATTAATACTTGTCTTTTCTCTCTTCTTGGTTGATCAGTGTTTACCTGCTGTAAGATCTCCCTCAAATACATGTTATTCTGTTATTATTACTATATCCAATATGTGTATGTATATAGATAATTACCTGTGCTGTGTGCTGTGCTCAGCTGCTCAGTCATGTTTGACTCTTTGCAACCCCATGGACTTTAGCCCACCAGACTCCTTTATCCATGGGAATTTTCTAGGCAAGAAGACTAGAGTGGTTTGCCATACCCTCCTCCAGGGGATCTTCCCCATCCAAGGGGATGAAACTTGTCTCTTATGTCTCCTGCTTTGGCAGGTAGGTTCTTTACCACTAGCGCCACCTGGGAAGCCCAGTCCCATCTTTGAAAGCGAAAGTTGTTCAGTCATGTCCGACTCTTTGCGACCCCATGGACTATATGGTCCATGGAATTCTCCAGGCCAGAATACTGGAGTGGGTAGCCGTTCCCTTCTCCAGGGGATCTTTCCAACCCAGGGATTGAATCCAGGTCTCCTGTATTGCAGGCAGATTCTTTCCCAGCTGAGCCACAAGGGAAGCCCAAGAATACTGGAGTGGATAGCCTATTCCTTCTTCAGCAGGCCATCCTGACCCAGGAATTGAACTGGGGTCTTCTGCATTGCAGGTGGATTCTTTACCAGCTGAGCTACTGGGGAAGCTTTTTTTCCCCCTCATCTTTGGGCCCCCATAAATTTACCTTTAGGAAACCAGAGGGGGCCACAGGTGTAGACAAAAAGGTTGGGGGAAACATAAGAGAACAGAAATGGGGTGGCAAGAGAAGAGGAGGATGAGAGACTGTCAGCATCCTGCAGGGGAGCCCTGGGGAGGTCGCCAGACCACGGAGGGGATGGCCACATAGTGAGCTTTGGTCTAGCAGGCCTTGGCCTGCCTCACAGAACTTCCTAGGGCCAGCGTGGCATAGAACAGGGGAGTGAGTCCCCTGCCCTGAGCATGGCACCCCTCGGGAGGAGGGGACAGTGGACAGTGAGGGCTACCCACGTGGGGCATGATGACTGAGGCCCTGAGGGATCGGCCAACCCCAGACCACCTCAGCATGAAATGCCCCTTTGGTACTTAGCAAGCCCCAACCCCACCCTGCCCCCACCCTACCCCCACCACTAGAACTTGCACACACCTCAGAGAAAAAGGAAGAAAAACCTCCAAATGACAGAACTTAGGTTTCTGCTTCCCCGGTGGAAAGGAACTTGGTGTAGAAATTAAGTTGTTACAGAGGAAAATATGATGGTTAAGTAGCAGACTCCGCAGCTAGGTTGCTTAGGTTCAAATCCTGGCTAGCTGTGAGATCAGAGTCAAGCCACTCCACTTTACTTCTTTGTTTTGCCCCAGTCTTTTATAAAACAACTATCTATTTAATCTCTAAAATTGCTGGCTCCTACAATGATGTGCTGTGCTGTGCTTAGTCGCTCAGTAGTGTTGGACTCTTTGCGACCCCATTGACTGCTGCCCACCAGGTTCCCTGTCCATGGGGATTCTCCAGGCAAGAATACTGGAGTGGATTGTCATACCCTCCTCCAGGGGATCTTCCCAACCCAGGGATTGAACCCAGGTCTCCCGCATGGCAGGCAGATTCTTCACCATCTGAGCCACGAGGAAAGCCCTCTACAATGATGGTTCATATTAAATATCATTTATAAGACAGACTTGGGGGACTTCCCTAGTAGTCCAGGGATTAAGACTCCGTGCTTCCACTGAAGGGGACCTGGGTTCCATCCCTGATCAGGGAACCAAAATCCTGAATGTCACATGGCACAGCAAAGAAAAAAAAGGAAAGGAAAGATCGGGGCTCCAGTCCTGGCTCAGCACTACCTCTGGTATAGTCATTGAACACTTTATGACTTGGTTTTTTCATAAAAATCCCGATGACCTCATCGGGATGTCATGAAGATCCCAAGAGACATGTAATCTTCCTTTGATGGTGCCCTAATATGGAGTTAATTTCTAAATTCTCATGCATTTTATAAATACCATTGATTATCAGCACAATCCCTGTGACTTGTAAATTGATTATAAATAACTTGAGGGAAAATACTGATTGAAGCTGTGCTGAGAAATGGATGTGCCACAACTTTGCTCCTTCCTGCCCCAACCTATGAGGGGCCGCATCACAGGGGACACCTCAGTAAATATCTACTAACAATGAGGATTTTAAAAGAATAAATGGAATTTTTTTACAAAGGATCTGAAAGCAAGGTTCAGCTGAGAGGGTCAGGAGACATGAGCTGGTCAGGGATTGCTTGACAGGGAACCATAGAACTTAGTTTATTGTTTTTGTTTTTTCTTTTAATTGAAATATAGTTGCTGCAGTTCAGTTGCTCAGTTGTGTCCAACTCTGTGACCCCATGGACTGCAGCATGCCAGGCTTCCCTGTCTATCACCAACTCCCAGAGTCCCCCCAAACCCATGTCCACTGATTCGGTGATGCCATCCAACCATCTCATCCTCTTTTGTCCCCTTCTCCTCCAGCCTTCAATCTTTCTCAGCATCAAGGTCTTTCCCTGGGTCAGTTCTTCAAATCAGGTGGCCAAAGTATTGGAGTTTCAGCTTCAGCATCAGTCCTTCCAATGAATATTCAGGACTGATTTCCTTTAGGATGGACTGGTTGGATCTCCTTGCAGTCCAGGGGACTCTCAAGAGTCTTCTCCAATACCACAGTTCAAAAGCATCAATTCTTCAGCACTCAGCTTTCTTTATAGTCCAATTCTCACATCCATGCACAACTACTAGAAAAACCATAGCTTTGACTAGATGGACCTTTATAGGTAAAGTAATGTCTCTGTTTTTTAATATGCTGTCTAGGTTGGTCATAGCTTTTCTTCCAAGGAGCAAGCATCTTTTAATTTCATGGCTGCAGCTACCATCTTCAGTGATTTTGGAGCCCCCCAAATAAAGTCTGTCACTGTTTCTACTGTTTTCCCATCTATTTACCATGAAGTGATGGGACTGGATGCCATGATTTTAGTTCTCTGAATGTTGAGTTTAAGCCAACTTTTTCACTCTCCTCTTTCAGTTTCATCAAGAGGCTCTTTAGTTCTTCTTCACTTTCTGCCATAAGTGTGGTGTCATCTGCATATCTGAGGTTATTGATATTTCTCCCGGCAATATTGATTCCAGCTGATGCTTCATCCAGCCTAGCATTTCTCATGATGTATTCTGCATCCCTATTTGGAACCAGTCTGTTGTTCCATGTCCAGTTCCAACTGTTGCTTCCTGACCTGCATACAGATTTCGGAGGAGGCTGGTCGGTGGTCTGGTATTTCCATCTCTTTAAGAATTTTCTGCAGTTTGTTGTGATCCACACAGTCAAAGTCTTTGGCATAGTCAATAAAGCAGAAGTAGATGCTGCACAATATTATGGAAGTTATAGGTGCATAATATAGAGATTTCTGATTTTTAAAAGTTATAGTTATCATAAGATATTGGCTATACTCCCCTCATTGTACAATATATCCTTATGGCTCATTTTATTTATTTTTGGCCACACTGCATGGCATGAAGGATCTCAGCTCCCCGACCAGGAAACAAACTCTTGCCCCCTGCAGTGGAAGCACGGATTCTTAACCACTGGATCATTAGGGAAGTCCCTGTAGTTTATTTTATACCTAATAGTTTGTACATCTTACTCTTCTACCCCTATAGTGTGCCTCCCCGCTTCCTTCTCCCCATTGGTAAGCACTAGTTTGTAGAACTTAGAGTTGTTGATGTTTTGTCTTTCTGTTTTGTTTTGGGCACAGTTCACAGCATTTGGGCTCTTAGTTCCCCACCCTGGGATCAAACCTGTGTGCCCTATATTGAAAGCACAGAGAGAACATAGAGTTTTGACTCGGCTTTACTCTGTGATCAGCCTTTGAGGAAGGTCGCACAGCCAAGCATGCCTGAGCGGAGCAGTGGTCCCAGGAATAGACCCACCTGGATCCTGGGGACTTCCCGACTTCTGTTCTCACTTCCTGAGTGCTATCAGCAGAAGCACACTGATTTTAGAAACAAATCTACATGTCAACTCCACGCTGGACAAATGTCATGATCTTGCTTTCCATCTCACTGTCTTCAACTACAAACCCATGTTATAGGGGGCCTGCTGGGGTTAAATTGGATCATGTATGTACCACCCTTGGCAGAGAAAACATGCTTCCAACATCAGTTTTCATCTCCATCCCTTTCCTTCTTGGGGAGCTGGCATAATAGGAAAATCCTAAAAGAAGGCAGTGGGAGTTTTCCTCCTGCCACAGAAAAGATAACACACTCTGAGTTATTTGCTTCTGAAGAGGGCAAGTTTCCCTAGATGTACAGCTGCTTAAGGGGTATGGAAAGTCATCACCCTCCTCTTGGATCAGAGAAGGTCAGGCTCACGTTCGAGAAGAAGTGTATTGTGTTCAGAAGACATAATACTCTCCATCAATATTTGATAAGGCCCAGGTGTGCAGTGTGCTTGGCTGACCGACTCTGCTGTGTGACTACCAGCTGTCCTGTGCCTGAAGTGACAGGCCAGAGAGCGATGTCCTTGGGGAAGAAGGGACCCACTGTCCTTGGGAAAGACAATAGGGCTGACCGGCTCAAAACTGGCTTCTGTCTTTTTCTTGCTCTCCCATTTGAAAGGATAATAATACTAGTATCTGACTGCTTATCCTATGCCAGGCACATAACCGGTGCCATCTCTTTTAGTCCTCTGAAGGCTCATTTTACAGTTGAGAACATTGAGGCCTGGAGAATGAAGATACTCGCTCAAGGTCAAATAGTAGCTCATGACCTGAGGAGGGCCAACTAACCAAGGAGAATAAGTACATGAGTCAACTAGACCTCAAGAACTGGGGCATTCAGGCAGAGATGTTTTCACAAGCTAGAGAATCTTAGGGAAGGAGAAAAAGGATGGGAAGCCTTGTTCCCAAACATCTGCAGACCTGCCTCAAGTCTTAGAAAGAATCCTGGAACTGACTTTAATGTCTCTTCCGATTTTAGCTTCCCTTCTCCCACTACTGCTCTCTTTGCCTGGCCCAGACATCTCCCTTTAAGAACAAATAGAGGGACTTCCGTGGTGGTCCAGTGGTTAAGAATGTGCCTTCAGTGTAGGGGGTGTGGGTGTGATCCCTGGTCAGGGAAATAAGATCCCACTATGCCTTGTGGCACCACCAAAAAGTAAAAAAAAAAAAAAAGACAAATAGAACGACCCTGGAACTTTCAATTGCTTTTTGTGAGTATGAAATTGTGCTCTCCACTTGTAGACTAGGCAGCAGGCACCCATTCCCTCCAGGTCTGTTTCATAGTGTCCTCTCTGCCAGCCCCTTGTGGTTGGTGCTGTAGGTGGACTGTGGGTTTGTTTGAATCTTAGATGTTCCCTCCTGGATGCTCTTAGAATTGCATTATTTCTAGTGTCGATCTCTGAAAGCCTTTGGGATGTTCGACCTGGGCACAGGTCCATAAATTTGTCTGGTTGTGAAGTGGGTGTACAGTGAAGGGATCATGGATTAAACAAGACCAGGTACGCAAAAGCACTCACCTGGCCCATGATAGGTACTCCGCATGTGTTACTGGAATTTAATCTGGAGAGGATGCATAGGATTTGATGTCTGTAATGGCACTGAAAAATTCTTGGTTCAAACCATAAATGAAGAAATTGGGCCCAGAGAGTTGAAGGGAATTGCCCAAAGTCATGGGGAGTGATCTGGGTGACCACTGAGTTCCTGGATTCAGATTTTACATAATAATAATGCCCTTAGATACCCTCTCTTACTGTGGACCCCGGACTTTACAGGACCCCCACTATGACCCTCTTTCAGCTGTGCTTCTCTCTATGGGTATAGATGGGTAAGGATTCTGTAGGACCAAGGAAATGTGACTGTCTTGAGCCCATTTACCTCTTCTAGAACCTTCTCTGGTTACCTAAAGATTCTCTGTGGTACCTAGAAGTCACTGCCCAAACGATCCCGAGCCTGTTTCCAGCCTTCTTCAGGTCTCTTTCCCAGGTTTTTCCTACCAAAGGCAGAGGTCACAGCCAACATGGCCAGTCTGTGCAAAGGGTGGCATATGGGAGGCTGATAGTGGGGTGTGTAGAGAGAGCTTGTGTATATGGGCAAGTGATGGGGGGTGGGAAGAAGGGTCCATGGGCCCAGGTCTGAGCATTTGGGTGTGAATTCTACATTTGTAGATGAATTCTGAGGAAGAAAAGAGTTCTAAACGTGAAACTGGCTTTCTGAGTCGGTGTGAATGTGTATGTGTTCATTAGGATAGGATGGGGTGTGTGTGTGCTAAGTGGCTTTGTTAGTGTCCGACTCTATACGAGCTTGTGAACTGCAGTCTTCAAGGCTCCTCTGTCCATGGGATTCCTCAGGCAAGAATAGTAGAGCATGTTGCTGTGCCCTCCTCCAGGGGATCTTCCTGACCCAGGGATCAAATCCGAGTCTCTTACGTCTACCTGCATTGGCAAGTGGGTTCTTTACCACTAGCGCTATCTGGGAAGCCCTGGTTAGGATGGTATAACATTTTATTTATTTGTTAAGTTGATCTGTAACCTTTAAATATTAGACTACATAAATGGGGCTCTATTTGTACTCTTGTGCTGGGCCCCACAAATTTTAGTGGTGGCCTGCTTCATAGTGATCTATTATGAGAACCCCAAGGAGAAGCCTGATAAAAAAGAAAATCCACCGCTCTCTGAGATAACTGGGAGAACATAGCTGAGTGCTTCTCCTAACGCTCTGTGGGTGTTCAAACACATCAAAAAGCACACCCGACAGTATGAGAAATGTGAATGGGCTGTAAATGAGGGCTAGAAGAATCAACTGCATTATTGTATTAATATAATATCCATTTGTGAAAAGAGGTGATTCTTCGGCCTTCAGATCAATTTTGCATCAAAATTGAAGGAATCTTCCCTGGTGCTACAGTAGATAAGAATCCACCTGCCATTTCAGGGGACACAGGTTTGATCCCTGGTCCAGGAAGAGTCTACATGCCATGAAGCAGCTAAACCCGTGTGTCACAACTACTGAGCTGGTGCTCCAGAGCCTGGGAGCCACAAATACTGAAGCCTGCATGGTCTAGGGCCTGGGAGCCACAACTACTGAACCTGCAGGTCTCAGCTACTGAAGCCTGTGCACAGGCTCTTGCTCCATGACAACAATAGCCACTGCAATGGGGGGAGCCCTAGGCTCGACACAACTAGAGAAAGCATTGGAGACCCAGCATAGCAAAAATAAATGAATGAATAAATAGATGCCTTGCAGTGTTTATGTCTAGGCCTTCATCCATACCAACAGGGTCTTTGATAATAAGTAGCTTTTATTCCTCTTCCCTCAAAACTGGAGCTGTGGGGGCTGCTGTGCAATTTGCCTCTTTCTTTTCCTTTTCTCCATGGATGAATTTCTCGACTCCAAAGCGAGGAGAGATGGACTCCATGGGGAGGGGTTAGGCTAGAGCCTTCATTCCACCAGAAGAAAAGCCCTTCTCTGTGGCCCTTCTGCTTGCCTAGAAAGCTGGTGGACATGCCTATGAGGTGAGTGTGCCCTCGGCTGTGAGGCTGCACTGCCAAGGTTCATAAGGAGCTACACCCTGGGCTATTATGCTGCCCTCCCTGAAGGAAAACGTTCTTCCCTTCCCACAATGGCGCAATCTACTGTCTCTCTTTATTGTCTTGTCCAGAGTCCAGTTCCCAGAACTCCCTGGAGGACTGGTGAGCCCCAGACAATAAGGTGTCTCATCTGGAGAGAAAGGAGGGGCATGGGAGTCACCAGAATTCTTGTGGCTGCAGTGACCTCCGAGTGGCCTTGACTGCTTCTTCCTGTTGGAGTGAGGCTACCTAGCTGTGCTCAAGGTCTACCATGTTGCCAAAATAAGGGTGGGGGTGGGGGTGAAGGCACTCTAGCAAGCCCTTTGGTGGAAAGCTAAGGGCTTGCCTGAGAGGTCAGAGGGTGGAGCCCTGGGACCCCTCACGTAATATGATGCACTTGTGGTTATTCCCCCACAACTCAAGCTGGAAGCACTGATCTTCGGCGGGAGTCTGAGGTCAGCCAAGTTTCTGATGGTCAAGCTACTATCAGGATGGATGGGGTGCCATGTCACCCTGCTCACTCCTCCCGCATTGGCCCACGTCTACCAGCTCCCAGGGCCAACACTAGGTTTCTTGGGTGGGTCTCATTATACAACCCTCTCCTGCTATACCCTCCAGGACTAAGGTTTACACATATACACACAGAATTCTCCAGTTGGCATTTTATTTCTCCAGAGTTCTGTTTACTAAAGGGAGGCAGTGGAAGAGTGACTCACATTTCAGGGGAACGTTTGTTCATTTAAACCCTGATCACTTGTTTCCTAACCTCCAGCGGAGGGAGGAGCTGGTGCATATGGCAGGCTGTCCATGAAAATTAGAGAAAAACGTCCCTCCCTCTGGGCAGGCTCAGGCCCTGCCAGGTGGAATTGAGGTTGGATTCTAGTCCCTACTTGCCCTTTGCCTGGACACCCTTGGGCTCTGAGCTCTCTCTCAACTGAATATGCTTCATGGGAGTGAGTCTAATGGGAAAGGCTCTAGGCTAGGGAGGAGGGGAAAGTTTTGGATGCAGATGAAGTCTCATAGTTGCCCACAAACTGTCTTGTGCAGTGTCTGTCTCATCCATCTACTCTCATGCCGGGGCCTATGCCGTAGCCTGGATGTGCCTTGCTGGGTGCTCAGCCAAGTTAATTACTAGGAGTTCCTGCTGAGTGCCTGACTCTCCCAGGAGTCGTGACGCCCAGCATGTGATGACGTTTCTAGTGAACTACATTTTTAGGAACAATGATTTTATTTGATCAAGAGATGACTTTGAGAAACAGGCAGGGCCAACGATTGTACCCATTTTATAGATGAGAAAACAGAGACTCAAAAAAGGTGACTTTTGCAGCCACCCGGCTCATAAATGGCAACGCTGGAATCAAGACCCACCAGTTGTACAGGTTCGACAGCTAGGCCACGTTGCCTCTCATCAGACAGACTCACAAAGTCCAGCCTTCATCTTAATTTCCAGAATGTACAAATCTTTAAGGGGTCCTTTGTGCCTCCAAACTGTGGACTATTTGCCTCACACATTCTTCATTCTTTCCCACCAGCCATTTGACAGGATTCTCGTAACAATATGACTGTTTTAGCACTTAATGTTTTGGGGAGGACCTTCTCCACAGTCTTGGGAGGCTGTTGGAGTGGGCATTCTGTCCATTAGAGATGAGCAAATGGAGACCCAAAGAGGGTCAGTGAGTAAATTGCTGACTCAGATGCCTGGTTCAGGACCAGGATCCAGGTCTTCTCATATTTAAGGCTACAAGCTTTCAGCTTTGTCATGCAGCCTCTTTCCCAGAGGGCTTAGGAAGCATAAGCAACTGCCTACAGGAAATATGCTTCACTTTCCTCACAGACACAGCGTTCCAGAACCAAACTCCATGGAAACGGAACACAGAGGGTGTGTATGGGTGTTTCCTCTAGACCCACTCCAGTTCTCATTCGTAGCTGATGAGCCACCCTGTATTTTCATGTTGGGTCAATCCTGACCCATGCCCTCTTCAAAGCCAGAAAAACTGAATCACAGAATATCAGAAAATAAACCAGGGTCTTTTTCTAGTTGAATATCTTAATTTTACAGATGAGGAAAAAACTTTTTCTTTCATTTTTCGGATTTATTGAGGTATAATTTACAAAATGGTAAGATACGTAATGTTATAATGTGATGATCTGAAACATGTGTGCATTGTGAAAGGCTTCCTCCACTCTGTCCAGTTAACACACCCTTTACCTCACACACTTACCTTTGTGTGTGTGTTTGAGACCATTTAAGTTCTACACTGTCTTAGCAAATTTCAATTACACAAATACAATGTTATCAACTACCATCACCATGTTTTACACAATAGAGCCTCAGACTATATTCATCTTGTAACTAAAAGTTTGTACAATTTTACCAACTTTTCCCTATTTCTCCCCCTCAGCCTCTGACAACCATTTTTCTACTCCCTGTCTATGAGTTTGATCTTTTTAAAAAATGTTTTTTAATTTTAAGATTCTACATATAAGTGATACCATGCAGTATTTGTCTATCTCGGTCTGGCTTATTTCACATAGCATAATTTCCTCTAGTTTCATCCAACATTGTTGCAAGTGATAGGATTTCCTCCTTTTTTAAGGCTGAATAATATTCCATTGTATTTTTATACCACATTTTCTTGATGCATTCATGCATCAATGGACATTGTGTTGTTTCAATTCCTTGATTATTGTGAGTATTACTGCCCTGAACATGAAAATACACATATCTCTTAGAGATAATAGTTTCATTTCCTTTGTATATGTACCCAGAAGTGGGATTACTGAATCATTTGGTAGTTCTATTTTTAATTTCTTGAGGAACAGTCATACTATTTTCTGTTGTGGCTGTACCAGTTTATATTTCCACTAACAGTGTTCAGGTGTTTTCTTTTCTCCACATCCTAGCCAGCATTATTGTCTTTCTGATAACAGCCATCCTAACAGGTGTAACATGATTATTATTACTATTTTTTTCTTATTTGCTTTTTCCTGATGACTAGTGATGTTGAGTGTGTTTTCATGTACCTGTTGGCCATTTATATGTCTTCTTTGGGAAAAAATGTCTAATCAGATCATTTTTATTTGTTATTTGTTTTTTTGCTGAGTTATATGAGTTACTTATATATTTTGGATATTAATCCCTTATCAGATATGTGGTTTGTGAATATTTTCTCCCATTCCATAGGTTGCCTTTTTATTTTCTGATGGCTTCCTGTAGATATTCTGTGCTCATGGACTGAAAGGATTAATGGTGGTAAAATGTCCATACTACCCAAAGCAATCTACAGATTCAATGAAGCCTCTATAGAAATTCCAGTGTGGGGAGGGATGGGAGGGAAGCTCAAGTGGGAGGATATATATGTATACTTATGGCATTCACCTTGTTGTACAGCAGAAACCAGCACATCATTGTAAAGCAATTATCCTCCAAGTAAAAATAAACAAAAAATAAAAAGAAATTCCAATGTACTTTTCATATAAATATAAAAAAATAATTTTAAAATACATGCAAACACAAAATCCCCAAATAGTCAAAGCAGTCTTGAGAAAAGGAGAACAAAGTTGGAGGCATCAAACTTCCTGATTTCAAGCTATATTACAAAATTATAGTAATCAAAGCAGTGTGGTACTGGAATAAAAACAGGTAGACCAGTATAGACAGCCTAGAAGGAAAACCATGCATATATGGTCAATTAATTTTCAACAAAGGGGCCAAGAATACACAATGGGGAAAGGATAGTCTCTGAAATAAATGGGGAAACATGGACAACCATATGCAAAAGAATGAAACTGGACCATTTCATTCTTCCACCATATACAAAAATCAACTCAAAATGAATGAAAGACTTGAACGCAAGAACTGAAACTAAAACTCTAGGAAGAAAATTCAGAGAACTTAAGCTCCTTGGCATTATCCTTGGCAATGATTTTTAAAGTTTGACACCAAAAGCAAAGACAACAAAAGCAAAAATAGACACAGAGGACTACATCAAATTAAAAAGCTTCTGCTCAGTACAGATAAGAAGAGTTTGGAGCTATGATACAGGTCAAGTGACTTGGTCAAGGCCATCAATCTAGTTTCGGGTATAGGGAATATTTCAGTCTCACGCTGAAGTTGTTAGCCTGGAGACCCATCACCTGGAGACTGGGCTCTGGGAAAGGTGAGTGGCTGTTGTTATTTAAACCCTCTGCTGTATTCCGAAGGACAGCCGGGAGGGTGACAGGGACATGACATAGAAGATTGGCACCTTATTCCTTGCTCTCAATCTGAAATTTGGGCTCCTTTGGCTTCACTTGATTCCCTACAACCTGGAAGTAAAACCCTTCTACCTCTTCATTGACTCTGAGGACTCTCTGGGTCCTGGGCTTGTGCTCCAACCCTTGCAAATCCCTCTTTCCTCTGGGATCAGTTGCTCCCTCCACACATACTTACTGAGCATGTATTTCATGCCAGGCTCTGTGTCAGCCTGGTGATACCCAATAAGTGAGACAGACATGGCTTCAGTCCTCAGTCCAGCAGAATCTTGCTTAAAATAATTGATTCTATAATTAATCCTAAGAATTTCCTGGAATCAGCATTCATACCTTGACTAGGCTGTTATGTGGCCCCACCCACCTATTCTGGATCCTGAGCTGCCTTTCCTAGCTGCTGGGTCTGGACAATTTTCCCTGCTTGTTTCCTGATGTCCATCTTAGACCCCAAACCTTGACTTATAGGTATCTACAGAGATGACTGGGCTTCCCTAGTGGCTCAGTAGTAAAGAATCTGTCTGCAATGCAGGAGACCTGGGTTCAAGCTCTGGCTTAGGAAGATTCCCTGGAGAAGGAAATGGCAACACACTCCACTATTCTTGCCTGAAGAATTCCATGGACAGAGGAGCTTGGTGAACTACAGTACCTGGGGTCAAAATGAGCTGGACATGACTAGGTGACTAAGCACACACACAGAGATGACCACACCTCCGTGTTCTCCTGCCTGGCCTGAGTACCTAAATGGATCACTATGCCAGATAGGGATAAGATGCTGAGCATGGCAGAAGGGAGCCTGTTTCCAGGAAAGTATGCCGGCTCCTGGCCTCTACTCTCTGGCCAGGGCTATATGTGTTTTCTCTGTTCACCTGGAAGTGCTGAGCATTAGCCTTGGCTCTCTTACCCAGATTCTGACTTATGTGTGCCTTGCCTTTGATCTCCTAACAGTCTCTGTCCTTGACTTTGATGTTTGGGTTCATGGTTACCACACATCTCTTTCCTCAAAGAACCGATCCTCGAACTGTAACCGCTGACATGACAAATTCTTGCCACCATGCCCACCAGCTTGACCCACTTCCTAGTGCCTGACCCACTTCATCTAAGACAGCCAGTGGCCTGGAGCTGACCCATCATGTTTAACAGGTCCTCAATAAATATTTGTGAATTGAATCAACTCCAAAGTGGTTCAGAAATTCCAGGTACTTCTAAAAAAGAATCCAGAAGAGTTGGCTGTCATCTAATGGTATGTTCCCTGATGTCTTTTTTTTTAATTATTAGTTTTGCTATACAATGACATGATATCACCATGGGTTTACATATGCTCCCCCTCCAGAACCCCCCTCCCTCCTCCCTCCCCCCGGGAAATCTCGGTGCACCAGCCAGGAGCATCAATCCTGGGCTGGCGATTGATTAGACATATGATAATTAACATGTTTCAATGCCATTCTCCCATATCATCCCACCCTTTCCCTCATCCACAGAGTCCACGAGTCTATTCTATACATCTGCATTCCTTTTGCTGTCTCGCATGCTGGGTTCTTGTTACCGTCTTTCTAAATTCCATATATATGCGTTAATATACTGTATTGTTGTTTTTGCTTCTGGCTTACTTCACTCTGGATAATGGGCTCCAGTTCCGTCCACCTGAGTAGAACTGATTCAAATGAATTATTTTTTTAATGCTGAGTAATATTCCATTGTGTATATGTACCACAGCTTTCTTATCCATTCGTCAGTTGATGGGCATCTAGGTTGTTTCCATGTCTTAGCTATTGTAAACAAAGCAGCGATGAACATTGGGGTACACGTGGCTCTTTCAATTCTGGTTTAATGGTATGTTCCAAGTTAAGACTTCTCTTTCATCCCTGTGCTTCTCTGTGCCCAGAAGTTTAAAAGAAAGCATAGAGAGTCCCACAAGGGTGTGAGTCAGGATGAGAGGAGAGGCTGCTCTCCACACAGGACTTTTATTCTCCAGCATAGTTGGCAGCCTCAAGCCCAGCCTTCTAGGTGGCCTGGACAGGGCCCCTGATAGTGGAGGTGAGGTAAACAGTTGTTGCCTGTTACTGGCAGATCTAATGAGCCTTTTCTTCCCTTCATGCTACTGCATAATAGGTCTGCCCACACAGAAAACAGAATCAAAGCTGGCCTGTGAGGTGCTTTATTTTTCTTGAATGCCTCTGTAGATGTTTTCATGGGCTGTTTCTCCTGATTAGAAACCTTTGCTGACATTCATGAACTTTCTTTACATCCCTGTGAGGTAGATGCAGAGAAAGTCTTGCTTGGGCACCAAAGCTTAAATCCCTGTAAAGCTAGTGGCCAGGTCCCTTCCAAGGGGCAGCCCAGTGGCAAAGATTTCTGCCATCAGGCTCAACTCAGGGTCCATGTCACTAACTTGGAGCACAATCTGGTTTCCACTGAGAGTGAGCTCAGAACTTTTCCCAACTTCCGTTTGTCTCTTAACGATCTAATCCCTAGGATGAGAGATTATGCTTTCTCTCTGAAATCGTGGTTGAGCCTTGATATCCTGACAGGCCTCCCCTTAGATGTCTCCAGTGGTCTCCATCTCACAGTATTCACACTCTAGGTTACTCTCCTCTCTTTGAATGAGGGCTGGACTTACTGACCTGTTCTAAGAACAGAATAGAGCAAAAAGGATGGGATGTCACTTCTGAGATTAGGTTATCTCAGACTATGGTTTCTGTATTAGAAATGTAGCCACACTTCCCTCCCCTCTCCCATCTTCCTCTCCTCTCTCCTTCCCTCCTCTCCTCATCCTTTCTGTCCATCATCCTTCTCTCTTGCATCACTCACACTGGAGGAAGCAAACCACCATGTTGTGGGCAATGCTATGGAAACGGCCATGTAGTGTGGTGAGGAACTGAGACCCTCAGCTCAACAACTGAAAGAGCGGAAGCTTGCCAACTTCCCCATGAGAAAGCTCTCAAGTGGATCCTTCAGCTCCAGCCGACAGCTTCACTGCAGGTTTATGGGAGACCCTGAGCGAGAACCACTCAGCTGAGCCTCTCCTGGCTTCCTGACTCACACAACTGTGAGATGATAAATATCTGTTGTTTTAAGCTGCTGAATTTTGGATAGTTGGTTATGCAGCTATAGATAAATAATATATATCCCCATGTAGGAGTTTTGAATACATGGCTTTCATTTCTTCACTAGTGATTCATTTATAACCTTTTTGCCATCTACCTTTTGTCCCCACCAAAAAGGGACCCTGAAATTCCCTGGCTGTCCAGTGGTTAGGACTGGTTAGGACTTGGTGCTTTCATTGCCATGGGCCCCGGTTTGATTTATGGCTGGGGAACAAAGATCCCACAAGCCTCACTTGTGGCACAGTCAACAAAAGAGCAGCGAGGGGGACCCATTCCTAGAGATACTTTTCTCCCTTTGGGTGGAGAATCATCATGAATAGCACTCTGTGAGGACTAGGAAGGGAGTTGGCAGCCTTGCAGATGGGCTGCCTTGGTGTAGTGCACAATCCATACCACGGCAGGTACCTTACTCCTGCTGAAAATTTCCTTTCCAGGATCATCAAAACTGATGACCTTTCCTTAGTTCTCCTTTTCTTTGCTCCCTCAGTTTCATGTGACATTGTAAACCACCCCCTCCTCTTTGCAGCTTGTTAAGTTGAATTGGTAGCCAAGGACAGGGAAGCCTGGAGTGCTGCAATCCATGGGGTCTCCGAGAGTCCTATGACTGAGCGACTGAACAACAACAATGTTGAACTGAAGGAGACAGGATGGAGCCAGAATTAGGATACAAGTGATATATTACTACAAAATTGATTGGCTGTTCTAATAGCCCCAAGTCCCAGCACAGCGGTTCACAAAGGTGGACCTTCACGGTAATCTACCCAGACGTTGCCTGGGGGCTTCCTGCTCTCATTCTCAAGGTGACCTCTGGTTCTAGCTTGCTGTCTGCAATGAGTTCTTGTTCTCTGCTCCGACGGTGGGCCTTTTCCTTTATTGCTACCCTGGTGGTGGTACCAACAGGGAATTCACCCTTTATTCCTTACTTTTTACCCAAACCATCCTACTTGAATAAAGTTTGAGGAGACAGGAGTGTGTTTTCATTACTGAATTGCACACAATGGATTATGAGGAGCCTCTATTTTTAGAAGTCCTATGGTGACTGTACTCCTACTGGCCCCCACTCTGTACTCCCATCCCTTCACCGCTGCAGCCCTGTTTAACTTTCTCCCTCATAAGTTTGTCTCCTGTTGGCCTGTGCCTCTAGTCACACCTGCCATCTGAAAGTAAAGGTACTGTCTTGTGGGAAGACAGTTTCTGTCCTAAGGGGAATTCTGTTACCAGACCTTAAACAAAGGTCTTTCCTTTCCTCCACCACTGGTCTCAGTTAATTCTTACAGGATCACAGATGGATCAAGTGTTAAAGGTCACCTCTCCTGACTGACTCGAATTGGAGGGATAGTGAAGACACTTTTCTAGGATTCTCTTTTCTCTGAGATCGTTTTCCTCCCTCTCCCGAGGCATCTCCCCCAGCACGCTGCTGGCATGTTTTACCCTGCTTGTCTGGGTTTCTCAGCATGTTCAGTCGCTTCAGTTGTGCGCAACTTTTTGCAACCATATGGACTGTAGTAGACCTCCAGGTGCTTCTGTCCATGGGATTCTCCAGGCAATAATACTGGAGTGGGTTGCCATGCTCTCCTCCAGGGGATCTTCCCGACCCAGGGATCGAACCCACATCTCCTGCGTCTCCTGCATTGCAGTTGGACTCTTTACCCACTGAGCCACCTAGGAAGCCCGGGTTTCTCTAACATGGCTCAGAAACTGACTTCTGATTAGGTGGATTCTCCATTATACTTCATGCAGGCAGCCCTTTTACTTTGGAAATAATTACAATGGAATGGGTGCCTGGGTCACCCTTCATGCAAGCCCAGTCTTGCTGTACATGACATTTTCTTTGATCAGCTTTCAAAAAATCCAGTTTAGATCGTCACCACCAGCAGTCTCAGTCTTGCCTGCAATGCTAACTCAGACTCTTTTGTTACCAAAACAATTTGGTTAGACTTTGCCAAACAACCTCTCTCTCTGGCATTGCCACTTTCCAAAATTTCTGAATCATGTCACAAATTCTCTACCTCTTTGCTTTTTTGTGATGCAAAACCTTTCCTCCCTCTCTTTCCATCTCTCAGACCAACTATCTGTCTTTAGATCAGCTTCCTTTTTCTGTTTCTCAAAGGTGAGCACTTTTATCTCACTTTTCTAGGAAACTTCATCTACTCTTGGGGTTGGACTATTACTTTTAAAAGTCAATAGATATTTCCTTTATATATATATATATATATATATATATATATATATATATAAATATACAATCCAGTGATATTACATACATGCTCACTCACTCAGTCATGTCTGACTCTTCATAATCCCATGGACTGTAGCCCACCAGGCTCCTCTGTCCATGGAATTTTCCAGGCAAGAATATTGAAGTGGGTTGCCATTTCCTTCTCCAGGGGATCTTCCTGACCCAGGGATTGAACCCATGTCTCCTGCATTGGCAGTCAGATTCTTTACTACTGAGCCACCAGGGAGCTCAGTTCAGTGGTGTTAAGGATATTCATATTGTACAACCATCACCACCATCTGTTGAAACTCTGTCCCCTTTAAACACTGACTCCCAATTCTCACCTTCCCAGCCCCTGGCAACCACTATGCTACTTTGTGTCTCTATGAATTTGATTACTCTTGGTACTTCATAGAAGTGGAATCATACAGTATTTGTCCTTTTCTAACAGGCTTATCTCACTTAGCACAATGTTTTCAAAGTTCATCCATGGTGCAGTATGACAGCTCTTTTATACAAGTAATTCCTAAAGGTCAGTCCTTACCGCTCTTTGAAGATTGGCATCTACAACCCCAGCTCCCTTTTGGACTCTTTAACATGGAATCATTAGTCACCTCAAAGACCACAAGTTTAAAACCATACTTGCCTATCGTCCCTTCAAATCAGAATTCCTTATATCTATCAACAGAAATAAATTTCCATAGTCTCTTTATATCTTGGGTCATTTCTTTATCTTCTCCCTTTATCTTTCCACCTCAAGTTACTCCACAGCTTATAAACTGTCTGTAGCTTATTATTGCCTATATAATGAAGTCAAAAGTTCTCAGGCCACTAATTCAACCTGGCTTTGAATTATTTGGGATTAAGCTCAGTTACTCATATCAGAAAGCCAAAATGATAGTGGCTTTAAAATGAGACAGTTGTTTTACTCTTTCATGAGAATGAATTCTGGAGACAGGCAGCCCAGGACTGGTACACAAAACTGTTAGGGAACCAGACCCCTTCTAGTTCACTGCTCTGTCATCTCAAAGACATCTCTATCCTCATGATTTTAAGTTGCAGCTGGAGTTCCAACCATCACATCTACATTCTAGGCAACAGAATGAAGGAAGGGGTATGGGGAAAGGGCACATGCTAATTGTTGTCTGTTTCCTAGAAGTATCCCCATACCACTTGCAATTATATCTCACTGGCTGGAATTTAGTCACATTATCAAATCTAGCTGCTGGGAGAATGGAAATTATAATCTTTATTTGGGTTGACTGCATAGTGTACTAAAAACTGGGAGTTTTGTTACTAAGCAAGAAGAAAGCCTAAATATTAGGTAGGAATATTAGGCCTCACCTCTGTTTCAGAGTGCCCTCTGCATACCCTGGTATCAGCACGTCTCACTGGAATGGGATTATTTGACACTTGATATCACTCCCACTAGGCTGAGAGCTCTTTAAGGCTGAGAATCTTGTCTGCTTCATTTTTGGGCTCTGGTATTTGGTGCAGTGCTTGGTAAGGAGGAGGGGCTCAACAAGTGTTTGACGAATAAACAGACACCACTGGTAAAAATATATAGGAGGGAGGGGCAAGGAAAGTGTCCCCAAACAGGGAAGAAACTGCTTTGGGATAAATAATCCTCTCCTAAGAAAAAATAACAATAATACTAATGAAAATAAATATGTCCTACAGCAGCATTATGCATTTGCCATGACCTTATAAATTAGATCCTAAGAAAAATAACAATAATACTAATGAAAATAATGTCCTACAGTATCATTATGCATTTGCTGTGACCTTATGAATTAGACAAGACAGACTTTTTTTCCCCTTGACAGGAGAAACAAGTTGTCAGTGATGTAGAGACACTTCTCAGGGTCACTCATCAGTTAGTGCTCCAGTTAGGACTCAGCAGGCCTGAGCCTGCATTCCTTCACTCCTAGCCCAGCTGTCTCTTCTATAGAAGGGGGAGGCCAGAGCAGACTGCTGAATCATCTACCTATCTGCACCAGCTCCACATTCCTTTGCTTTGTAAATAAATGAAATCCTGGAGACCAGCTTCAGAAGAAAGCAGCACCTCCAGGGGAGCCCAGAGAGGAACCTCAGAGCCTGCCTTTCCCAGGCAGGGCCACCCTACCAGGCCTGTCTGGCCTCTGTCCATTGCCAGCCTTGTAAATTTGTGGGAGGCCTTGGACCTGTAATCTGCAGCTGCCTGGACTTCAGTAAAAGTTTATCTCGGAGCCCATCCCACACACTGTGTTATTAAAGTGCCATAAAGGTCTCATTTAATTGTTGACTGCTCTCAAACAGGAACCTAAGAACAACATTAGAGCTAGGCCTTGCTCAGGGAGAAGGAAGTCTTATACTCAACAGGAAAGTAGGGCTGTTAATGTGTTTTTCTGTCTAGTTCCATCAAGGGCTCAGGATAAGTTTTGCAAGATAGTGAAGCCCCTAGCTGGGGCTTCTCTGGTGGCACAGTGGTAAAGAATCCACCTGCCAATGGAGGAGACGTGGGTTCGATCCCTGGGTCAGGAAGATCCCCTGGAGGAGGGAATGTCGACCCAATCCAATATTCTTGCCTGGAGAATCCCATGGACAGAGGAGCCTGGTGGGCTTCTCTCCACGGGTTTGCAGCGTCAGAAATTACTGAAGTGACTGAGCATGTACTCGCATGCACGAAGCCTTTGCTGTGCCTTAGACTGGTTCAGAGGACACTCAGGCTTCCTCCAACTCAGTGATTTGCTCTCCAAAGGTGGTCCTGGGACCAGCAGCATCAGGATCACCTGGGAATAGTTAGAAAGGCAAATTCTCGGACTCCCTCAGGCTAACTGAATTAGCAGCAATCTGAGTTTTATATGATTCTGAGAAACACTGCTCTCGTAGGCGCTCAGGTGAGGAGTGTAAAGGGTTGGATGCAAGAGCTGACAGGCTCTCTGGGCTACAGTGAGAGTGGCGGGCAGGCTAGGGAGGTGTGTCCTGGCCTGTTTGGCATGTTGGCTGTGAAGAGCCACTAAGGTGTCTGTCCAGTACATGATGTTTCCTGGGAAGAGGAGGTCCATTCTGAAGCAGGGACCTTGGCAGCCAGGTAAGGGAACCGGCGGGACTCCGTCATGAAGGAGAGCGGGCAGCCGCTGGGACAGGCAGGTCCAGTTAGGCACGCCAGGCCCTAATGTGCGGGCCAGGCCAGAGCAGATGCTGGCTACTCGGCCACTTTCACTTGTGCTCTTGGGTACTGGCCAAAGATTCTAGGCTGCCTGGTTGTTAGTGAGTTATTGATTTCTGCCCTATTACTTGGCAGTAACCTTCATAGCTGCCTTGCACGAGCAAACACGGTCAGCGAGCAACTTGCCTTCTCCACATTTCACAGTGTGCCTGGCACTTCCCACATTTCTTGTCACCCATCCTCCTCCAGCTCCTAGCCCTGGTGAAGTGCGGGGCATCACTTCCCTCGGAAGGGGTGCATTGGCTGTTACACCACGAGCACTGTTTCTGGGCTTTTAGGTTCTGTTTCACATCTCTACCTGCCAGTGCTTTGTCATTCCAGGGACGGGAAGGTGAATGCGATATCAATATTACACGTGGTCAGGGGCTGGCATGCCCGAGTTTGGATATGTCATGTTAAAATCAATAAATCATCTTATGAAAAGCTGTCAGTAAAAATCAGTTGTCCCAGAGCTGTAATTAAATCCCACAACCCAGCCTCCATATTTTGTACCAGTCCTCGCAGGCACATCACTATTACTGTCTGCACCTGTCGAAGGTCTGGCTCAGGTGGGCAGGGCTGGAAGGAATTCCGGGATCTTAGAGGTGGGGGTGGAGAGGAAGTTGGTACTCATTTGCAGAGTTGGATTATGAGGGAGGTGGCCAAAAACTTACTGTGGCCACATCAGGAACTGGTTTTGGCACACGATGAGGGCTTGCTAGAGCCCAAGTGTGGGACACAGAAAGGGAAGTCTCTTGGTCATGGGGAGAAGAAAGCAAGATTTGAGGGGTTTGGAGCTGGGTGAGGCGGGGGCAAGGTCTCATAGTAGGGACCGGCTGAGGAGGTGGGCGCTCCAGGCCTAGAAGCAGAGCTACCCAAGAACTCAGTGGTGACTGGATGGTTAGAGAAGAGAAGGTAAGTGGACATGTGGGTGTCTGTTGCAAAAGATGTGCATCTAGAAAGGTGATGTCAATGCCCAGGCTGGGGGCTGAGAGGGCTAGACCCCTGCCGGGATCGGCTTCAGACCAGGAAAGGTGTGGGGGCAGGGGGAGGTGGGACTGTCGATGCCTGAGCCCAGATTCCATTGCTGGGAAACAACATGGGGTGTTATCAGTTAGATAGTTTTCAAGGAGGTCATGGATTTTCTGAGCTTTAATTACAAGTCTACCTTCACTCATGTGCCCCCCACTTCCCCACACTGTCCTCCCTGGGGGAGGCTTATGGAGGGAACCAAGAGGGTTGCAGAGGAAAGCACTTTGGAATTGGGCCAAACAACTCTGAACCCTGGTTTTGCTCTGGGAATCTGGGTATTTCAAGGAAATTTCTCTTCATCCTGCTGAGGTTCAGTTTTCTCATCTATAAAATGGGTTCCCTCATGCCTACCTCACAAATAGTGCAGTCATGAGGGTGAAGGAGGTCACGAGGGTGAAGTACCCACTTCGTCATGTCACGAAGGCTCCCTGCTCCCCTGCATCCCATACTTGAGCCCTCTGTGTTTTGCAAATCTGAGTGAGTGCCTTGCATAAACACAATTTAACCCTGCCTTCAGCTTTGCTGTAAACAAGAGGTTGGGGAGACAGAGTCTATTTCATTCTCTTGGAAAGCCAAAGGTAGCTTTCTTTCTTTCCTAAGAGAGAATCTATGCTGGATATTCTATCCTAGAGATCAAGTTCGGTCCTCTGGGCATGGAGTCACACAATATCCATCGCAATTACAGGGAAGGCTGGGGTCTAGGCCTCACCCACAATGTGGATTGTGGACACAGAGTCTAGCTCGGGTTGCCTGTTGGTGAGAGAGCCAGGGTGGAGCGTGGCTGCGGGCACTTGGGCAGGCCATCTGCCCTGTGCCACTACTTTGGACCAACCCGATACTTCATTCTCTGTAGGAATGAATTTCTCTTCAAACAGCCCTGTTTCCCCTTGAGTTTGAGTTGTATTTGCTGCTATTACTCAAAACAGAGTGGTTCCTTGACCCTTTAAAATATCATTGAGAGCCGAGGACTCCTGGCATATCTGAGCCTTACAGATGCATCTAATCTTCCTGGAGTGGGTGGCTGAGGCAGCCCAGCGTCCTGGCGCCTGTGGGCGGGTGATTGGCTTGCTGTACACAACAACCATCACTTCTGTTCCCACCGATATTTCACTTCTACCACTGCCTCTCCAGCACCAACTCCATCATCTCCCCCTCCTTTGCCTCTAGCTTGTACTCATGTAGAGCTCTGGTAGTTTCATGGTGTTGTCATATCAACCTATGTGGTAGGCACTCTTACCTGCATTTAAAAAAAGTGTAAGGGTGAAAGAAACTACACTGTGTGTCTGAGGTCTCAGAGCTGGTGAGTGTCAGGTGCTTAGTCGTTCAGTTGTGTCTGGCTCTTTGCGACCCCATGGACTGTAGCCCACCAGGCTCTTCTGTACATGGGATTTTCCAGGCAAGAATACTTGAGTGGGTTGTCATTTCCTTCTCCAGGTGGCAGGGTTGGAATGCAAATCCATGTCCCCTGATTCCAGAGCAAGTGTCCTCGTCCTCTGTTCCACTGTCTCCTCCAAGGAGCCATAGGTCCCTCTTCTACCTGAGTCTCATCAGTGAGCCTGTGGTTTTATCCTAGCAGGGAGGGTCTGCTCCATGGAGAGGGGCACATTTATTCTCCTCTGGGGCATGGTGCTTATCCAGCCAGAGTGGGAACTCAAATCTCCCCGAGTCCAGTGACCAACCCCATTTGTTGATGGCCATGCTTCTGTGTCAAAGCAGCAGGCTGAATGGTCACTTCACTGAAGCTTTGCATTCAATGAGGTGGACGTGGGGAAATGGTCAGCAACATCACTATCACTGCAAACTGCCTACAAAGCCAGCCTTTGGTAGGGGGGAAGGCAGCAGCCCCCTTTGCCTTGCTCCCATCCTGAGCCTATGATGTGGGCAGAAAGACGCTAAACTGTAAAACAGTGGTAATAACACCTTTCATTGTTATGGCAATGTCACTCCCAATTAGCCCATGAGACTTTTATTCATCTTATTCCTCCTGACGCTGTCTTTTAAACTAGGCAGGATAGGTGTTATTGATTTCATCTTATAGGTGGGAAAACAGGCTCAAAGAGGTTACAGGACTTGCTCAAGGTCTCAGCTCTAGCTCTACAATGCAAATTGTCTGTCCCCAGTTCCGAAACTTTTTGAGTCACTTGCCATGGATGCACAGTATTGCCAGCCAACAGAGTATCTTCAGAGGGGGCACTCCACCCAAGTCCTGGAAGATTTACTACCAGTAACTGTCATTCCTTATTTCATTACCCTCAAATACAACTCTTCAGAAAAACACCTGAGAATTACCCAGAGTGCTCTGGGAGCTGAGTTGGCATATGAGTAACAGGACCTGAAACACCCAGGGGAGGGGGAGGAATGCTTCTGGAGGGAAGGGCACAGGTACAGAACTGAGCAGGTCCAAGGTCATGCCCAGAGATAGCTGATGTGGGAAGCAGCAGGCAGGGTGCACCACCCAGCAAGCCAGGCTCTGATCTGGAAGAGCTGGGGCAGGAGGCAGGTCAAGCCCAGAGTCTGTGTTTTCAGAACCCAGGACCAGAATTCTGAAGAAGAACTGTCAATGATTCATGTCTGGCAACAAACAGTCTGGAAAAGAGAAAGTGTCTACACAAGAGACCAAGAATACCAAGACAGACACTATCTAGGGTTGCATTAGGCAGAGGCTGTTTTAGACTTCCTGTCCAAGACAGAACTAGGTGTAAGTGCTTAGGCTGGTCTGAATCCATGGTGGAAGGCAAGCCGGCCAGTGGACTGCGGTGAGAGAAGCAGGAGATGGAGTGCAAGAATGTCTGACAGTTTTTTCTAGAGCTGTTTCCCAAGTTGACTGTCTGCGGAGCACTGTTCCCAAGGATGCTTCTGAGTGTGTCAAGACAGCAGGGTCTGTACTCAGTAAAGATGGCAAATACTGGATCAAAGGAAGCTACACAGGTTCCTGTATTACAGGAGTCCTCAGAACCTTTAATGTGCAAATACGCAACGTGAATTTCTAGGTGAGAATTATAGAAAGGGTTTTCCAAGCTTTTTTTTAGAGCCTCTTTTGTTTTTCCCTTGGCACACATGTCAACATCTCCTGGAACACTGGGAAACTCAGTCCAGCCCATGCTCAGCTGGGCCAGTGGCACACACTTGCAATGCTTTCTGCTTCCATACTGGAGCCCTGGCCTTCTGCCTCCTCCTGAGTGTGCTGTAGTAAGGGTGGTTAGGGTTAGAAATCTGAATAAAACAGAATTGTGATTTTAAGATTAGCCTACTGTTTCATCTCATTCAGCATGTTTCCTTCCAGTCCTCCCCACACCCCCCGCCAGTGCCTTTTTAAAGCTTGGTTATCACAATCTAACATGTTTATAGCTAGTGTTTGGGGTCTTGTGCACTGGGGTTGGCAGCCTGTCTCAATCAATGTGCCAAACTATACTGAAATTCAGAAGAAAAGATCTGCAAAGCCTAGGGCCCCTAGCCTTTCTATACTTACCAGGGCAGAAGCTGCCCACCCTCTTCACCCAAGTGAGCAGGACCCAGAGGGACAGAGTAGAGCAGGGTGCAGTCCGGTTCTTGTTTCTTTGGATCAGGCAGAGTCCTATATGTAACCACAGCCATTTGGGCTGAAACCAGCAATGTTTTCTGATTTTTCTTCATGGATGCTATTTGCTTCCTGCTCCTCCTGCTCTGGCCTCAGCCCCTCCGTACTGGAAAGTCCCAGTGGGCTTCCTTGGTAACTCAGCAGGTAAAGAATCTCCCTGCAGTGCAGGAGACCCTGGTTTGATTCCTGGGTCAGGAAGATCCCATGGAGAAGGGATAGGCTACCCACTCCAGTATTCTTGTGCTTCCCTGATGGCTCAGCTGGTAAAGAATCCGCCTGCAATGTGGGAGACCTGGGTTTGATCCCTGGGTTGGGAAGATCCCCTGGAGAAGGGAACAGCTACCTACTCCAGTATTCCATGGACTGTGTAGTCCATGGGGTCGCAAAGAGTCAGGCACAACTGAGCAACTTTCACTTTGCTTCAATAATCACTGATCTTCTACGGTGGTTCTCAAACTTGGATGTTCATCAGAATTATCTGGAAGGCTTTTGAAAACACAGATTGCTGGGTCCCCCTCAGAATTTTTGATGGGATAGAACCTGAGAGTTTGCATTTCTTGTTTGTTCCCGTGTGATACTGATGCTATTTTTCAGAGGACCACCTTTTGAGAACTATTATCTGCAGTTTCCAGACCTGTGTATCAGAGTCATCTGGGTGGCTTGTTTACATGGAGATTCCTGGAGCTCACCAGCCCTACTGAGTTGAGATTGCCAAGAGTCAACATCCCCTTTGCCTTTCTCTGGTCTGGCCTCTGGTGGCCAGTTTCCCTCTCTCTAGTGCCAAATAGGAATACCGGGTTGCTGGCCCCTTTGTAGTTATCTTCCTCAACTACCCATTGGCACAGAAATCCACCATCTCTAGTGTGGCTAGAAGAGTTGATGAGGATTTGTATTTGCCATTTGATTAGTTTAAAGAAGGTGCCTATCTGGATATGATTTTTTTTCTTCTCTCTAGTGGAAGTAAAACTATTGTTTGCACAGCACTTACAATTAGTCAAATATTGATCTTCAATAATAATACGATGTTGTAAAGAATCATAAGCTCCATTTTAAGCCCTTCTGAGTCTGTGCCTCAGAAGGTTTAAGAAACTGGCTAATGACTCCAAGTCCCATTATTTTCCTATTATCCAGTGCTGGAGAGAAAAATCTAGAAGGGTGTCTTTACACCTGATTTTGAGGATAATCTCCTCCCCTTTCTATCTAGGGGAAGGTGTGAAGGCAAACCTAATACTTCTGTCTGATCACTGTGGTGAGCTCATGGCATCAGGCTGCACTTAATTTGGTGTAATTTTTATAAAAAAAAACATCTTGATAGAGCTCTGAAATTAGAACCTCAGACAAACCAGTCTTCAGAATTGATACTGAGTGAATGCATTGTGAATGTAGAGGTGCTAAATGTCTGAACACATAGTTTTCATTTTCACTCACCACAAAAAATTTCATTGTGGCAATGAAATTTCATTGTGGCAATGAATATCATTCTCATTTTGAAAACGAGACCCAATGAGACCAATGATTTATTCAAGGTTATGGGGGTAGCAAGTGGCAGAACTAGAAACTAAAGTTTGTCTGACTTTAAAACTGTGCTCTTGAAATTAAAATGATGAATAATAACTACCATTGGTGAGGATAGTTTTGTGGAAGATGTTTTATGGAAAAAATGGAACACTTATATGCTACTGGTGGGCATGAAAAATAGTACTACCACTTTGAAAAGAAGTTTGACAGTTTCTTCTAAAGTTAAACCAACACTTATCATGTGACCCAGCAGTCACCTAGCACTGATAGATATTTCCCCGACAGAAATGAACATCCACAAAGACTTGTACTTGTTAGTTTTGTTCACAGTAATCCCAAACCAGAAACTACCAAAATATCCAATAACAGGTGAATGGGATAAATAAATTGTGGTATATCCACACAGAAAAATACTATTTAGAAATAAAAAACAATAACAACATGGATGAACTGAGGAAAAACACAAACCAGACATCAAAGAATGTACTCTGTATGACTACATCTATATGATGTTTCTGGAAAAGATAAATCTATAATGGTGCAAGTGCTTGGGGGCTTCCCAGGTGGCACTAGTGGTAAAGAACCCAACAACCACTATAGGAGACATAAAGAGATGCAGGTTCAATGCCTGGGTAGGAAGATCCCCCAGAGGAGGGTATGCCTATCGCCTGCAGTATTCTTGTCTGGAGAATCCCTTGGAGAGAGGAGCTTGGTGGGCTTCAGTCCATAGGGTCACAAAGAGTCAGACGTGACTGAAACAACTTAGAACACACAAGTGCCCGAGTTAGGGTTTAAAACTCTGTTTTTTAACCTTCACTTTACAACTGAGAAAAGGAGGCTCAGTAAGGTAAAGTAGCTTGTCCAGGATACACTGCCAGCGGGCTACCCTTCTTGATCTCAGGCTGCCCTACTTGACCTCACTCTTTTTGCTGGCTCCCTACTCTGTTTGGAAGAGTGTCAGCTTCCTTTGCTCAGAATTGAAGCCTGGGTTTGTTGCTTCCCTCTGCAAGTAACTCAATACCCTACCAGGCTGGCATCACTTGCATTTTGCTGTCCCTGTTCTATATCTTAAATCTCACTTCTTTTCTTTTCTTTTCCTGCCTCTACTGTTCTCTCTTCAGTTTCTTAATGGTCCTGCTTGCTCCCTTCAAATGCTCTCTCCTCTATTTTCACTGTGTCTACACTCGTATCTCACTGCTGGGGTGGGAGCTTTCTGTCAAGGTGTGATTCTCAAACATTTTCTTTGGTGAGAAATTAATTATCTACCTCTCCTAAGGTTGACAGATTTAAGATGGCAGGATGCCCAGTTAAATTTTAATTTCAGATAATGAAATTTTTTCAGTGTTAGTATGTCCCAAATATTGCTTAGACACCCTTATACTAAAACACTATTTATTGCTTATCTGAAATTCAAATTTAACAGAGTGTCTTTTATGTTACCTGGCAATTCTAGCCCCTCTTGATATGCCATCATTTTGTTAAGGGACAGGTTTTTGATAGGTCTTCCAAGAACACAGTCTCTTTGGGGAACAAAATAAGACTGGCCCTTCAGGGTTCCTCCACCCATGTATCTACCACCCAGGCTCATTTTGTTTAATTTAACTGATCCCAAAGTGTCTACGCAGTTCTCCCTTCCCTCCCTTCCTTTCTGTTCTGTCCTTCACCTCTTTAGCTTTGGATGCCTTGCTTGTCTCTGACTTACCCACTCATGTTGTCCTTGCCTTGTTGTGGATCCACGTTCTCTAGCCATCCCCTCCTTTGTCTCTTTTTAGCACCAACTTGCATTTGCTCCTGTTCAGTCTAGCCAGGCTTGGGGCACTATATGCTATGGTAAAAGCCATGGTATATTCAAGACATCAGTGCATTGCAGACCTCAACTGGGGTCATAGGAAAAACACTAACTAGGAGCACATCCATCCATTCCTATCCATTAACATGCTAGTTATACAAGAAAACTCATTTATTGCCAGGGTTGAAACTGGGCTGGCCTCTGATTCACTAGGCTGTTTCAAGTGGTTGCTGGATAGAAGGACCTAGAAACATAACCTCAGCTGACAAAGGGCAAAAATGATCTATATTTAGTTTATGTCAATAAAATTCAGGTGGTTGTTCCAGGAAAGAAACAAGGAAATCTTATATTAAGCTATCTGGTGAGATATTTCATGGAGATGTTGTAGGCACAAAACACATATAAGCCATTTGGTCTGTGGGAAATTAAATGAGAAGCTATCTGTGGGAGCAGTTGGTTGGTTTATGGTTACAGTATTTAAAGTTTTTTCAGATTTATTGAGGTATAATTGACAAAAACTGCAAAATATTTTAAGTGTATAATGTGATTTGATATACATGCACATTTTGAAAAGATTCCCCAATGGTGTTAACGCATCTGTCACTTCACATAGTTACCATTTTTTGTGTGTGGGTGAGAATATTTAAGTTCTACTTGCTTAGCAAATTTCAAGTATGCAATACAGTTTTATAAACTGTAGTCACTATCCTACACATTAGATCATCAGCCCTTTTCCATTTTATAGCTGAAAGTGTTATAACCTTTTGCCAACTTCTCCTGACTTTGGCAATCACTTTTCAACTCTCTGTTGCTATAGTTTGACATTATTTAAAAAAAATTTTTTTCAAGAGTCTCTCTATAAGTGATGTCATGCAGTATTTGCCTTTGTCTGACTTATTTTACTGATCTTTAGCATAATATCTCCCCAATTTCATCTGTGTTTTTGCAAGTGACAGGGTATTCTTCTTTTAAGGCTGCATAATATTCACTATGTGTATATATATTAATATCATATTTTCTTGATCCATTCACCCATCAGTCAGCACTTAAGCTGTTTCCATACTGTGGCTACTATGAGTAATGTTTCAGTAAATACAGGAGTACAGATATCTCTTTGAGATTGTGGTTTTATTTCCTTTGAAACCATTTCCTTTGGCTATGTATTAATATCTCGTTTCCTTTGGATATGTATTCACCTTGGGAATGTTGGATAATATGGTAGTTCTATTTCTAATTTATTAAAGAACCTCCAAAATGCTTTCCATAGTGGTTGTACCAGTTTACATTCCCACCAACCATGTACAAGGCTTCCCTTTTCTCCATATTCTAGCCAGAACTTATTATCTGCTGTCTTTTTTGATAATAGCCATCCTAACATATGTAAAAAGTTATGATCAACTTAGCTTATTAAAAAGCAGATACAGCACATGTATACCCATGGCAGATTCATGTCAATGTATGGCAAAACCAACATGATAATGTAAAGAAAAGTAAAATAAATAAATTAAAAAAATAAATAAATAAAATAAAAATAAAAAGCAGATACAGTACTCTGCCAACAAAGGTCCATCTAGTCAAAGCTATGGTTTTTCCTATAGTCGTGTATGGATGTGAGAGTTGGACTATGAAGAAAGCTGAGTGTCAAAGAATTGATGCTTTATAACTGTGGTGGTGGAGAAGAGTCCCTTCCACAGCAAGGAGATCCAACCAGTCCATCCTAAAGGAAATCAGTCCTGAATATTCAGTAGAAGGACTGATGGTGAAGTTGAAACTCCAGTACTTTGGCCACCTGATGCGAAGCACTGACTTATTTGAAAAAACGCTGATGCTGGAAAAGATTGAAAGTGGGAGGAGAAGGGGGCAACAGAGGATGAGATGGTTGGATGGCATTACTGACTCAATGGACATGAGTTTGACTAAACTCCAGGAGTTGGTGATGGACAGGGAGGCCTGGCATGCTGCAGTCCATGGGGTCCCAAAGAGTCGGACATGACTGAGTGACTGAATTGGACAAATATAAAGTGATATCTTGTAGTTTTTAAATATTTATTTAAAAAATTCTATTAGAGTATAGTTAATTTATAATATTGTGTTAGATTCAGATGTACAGCAAAGTATTTCAGTTATACATATTCATAAATTCATTCTGTTTCAGGTTCTTTACCCATACAGGTTATTTAGGATACTGGGTTGAGTTCCCTATGCTATACAGTAGATCCTTGCTGGTTATCTGTTTTATATATAGTAGTGTGTGTATGTTAATCCCATACTCATAATTTATCCCCTATACCATGTTTCCCCTTTGGTAACCATAGGTTTGCTTTTGAAATCTGTAAATCTGTTTCTGTTTTGTAAATAACTTCATTTGCATCATTTTAAAAAATTAGATTCCACATGTGAGTGATATCATATGGTATTTGTCTTTCTCTGACTTGTTTCACTTAGTATGTTAATCTCTAGTTCCATCCATGTTGCTGCAATTGGCATTATTTCATTTTATTTTGTGGCTGCGTAACATTCCTTTGTATACATGTTTCTGTCTTTACCTGTTCCTCTGTCATTGGACATTTAGGTTGCTTCTATATCTTGGCTGTTGTAAATAGTGCTGCAGTGAACACTGGGGTACATGTACCTTTTAAAAGATAATTCATTTATTTTTGGCTGTGCTGGGTCTTTGTTGCTGTGCAGGCTTTCCTCTAGTTGCAGAGAGTGGGGGTTATTCTCCAGTTGTGGTGCATGGGCTTTCATGGCAGTGGTTTCCCTGGTTGCAGAGCATGGGCTCTAGGGTGCCCTGGCTTCAGCAGTTGCAGCTCATGAGCTTTACAACACAGGCTCAGCAGTTGTGGCGCATGTGCTTAGTTGCTCTGCAGCATGTGGGATCTTCCCGAATCAGGAATTGAACTTGTGTCTCCTGCACTGGCAGGTGGATTCTTTACCACTGAAGCACAAACAAGTCCCACATGTATCTTTTTGGATGACGGTTATATGCTCAGGAATGGGTTCCTGGATCCTATGGTAGTTCTATTTTTAGTTTTTTAAGGAACATTTACATAGTTCTCCATAGTTGTTGCACCCATTTACATTCCCCCCAACAGTGTAGGAGAATTCCCTTTTCTACATACCCTCTCCAGTATTTATTGTTTGTAGACTTTTGATGATGTCCATTCTGACCAGTATGAGGTGATACATCATTGTAGTTTTGATTTGCATCATCTCTGATAATTAGTGATGTTGGGCATCTTTTCATGTGTTTTCTGGCCATCTATATGTCTTCTTTGGAGAAACGTCTATTTAGATCTTCTGCCCATTTTTAATTGGGTTGTTTGTTTTTATGATAAAGAGCTGCACAAGATATTTCTATATTTTGGAGATTAACCCCTGTTCAGTTGCTTCATTTGCAAATATTTTCTCCCATTTTGTGAGTTGTCTTTTTGTTTATGATTTCCTTTGTTTTGCAAAAGCTTTTAAGTTTAATTAAGACCATTTATTTTTGCTTTTAGTTTCATTACTCTAGGAGGTAGATTAAAAAGATATTGCTACAGCTTCTGTCAAAGAGTGTTCTGCCCATGTTTTCCTTTAAGAATTTTATAATATCTGGACTTCCATTTAGGTCTTTGATCTATTTGAGTTTATTTTTGTGTTTGATGTTAGAGAATATTCTGATTTCATTCTTTCGTGTGTAGCTATCCGATTTTCCCAGTACTTCTTATTGAAGTGTTTGTCTTTTCTCCATTGTATATTCTTGCCTCCTTTGCCATAAATAAACTTATCATAGGTGCATGGGTTTATTTCTGGGCTTTCTATTCTGTTCCACTGATCTATATTTCTGTTTTTGTGTCAGTATCATACTATTTTGACTACTGTAGGTTTGTAGTATTGTCTAAAGTCAGGAAAACTGATTCCTCCAGCTCTGTTTTTCTTTCTCGAGATTGCTTTGGGTTTATACTCAGTATAATTAAGCTGTTCATATGGAAGCAAGGTAATAAGTGAATTCAGAGCTTAGACAGGGAGTAGTAGTGCTGGCAGTTAGAAGCTGGAAAATGAATGAAGGAGAAGTTGCATCTGGGTGACTGGAAAATGTTGAGTTCCAGGGATTCGAGATGCACCCCTCCTTCCAGAGCCCCTCAGTGTGAGAGACACTCAGAAGCAGGCCAGGGTAGGCAACGACTTTGCCATTGCTCCTGACTTGGGCTCCCATTAGGTTTCTTGGTGGTGCCAGGGGAGGTGCATGGTTAATACTTCTCTCCTTGGTGGTGCCCCTCCAGCCCTGTGTGGAGAATTTTCCAGGGAGTCCCTACCTTTTTGTTCCTCAGCACAGATGACAAGGAAAACAAAAGCTGTCGCCCCTCCTCCCCTGCCCCTCCCGCTTCTCCAACTGGATGGGGCCTCAGGCTAAAACTACATTTAGAGCCCAGTAAAGGAATGAACTTGGACATGATATTGCACCAAAATCTCACTTGGTCACCAGGGGCAGCTGTGCGCCCTCCCAGGCCTCCATCATAGATGCCACAGCACATTACATCATTCACTTGGCCCATGGGCAGAGTGTGTGATTTATGGTAGAATCAGAGAAAGAGGCAGTGTGGTTCAGTGGGAAGGGCACAAGTTGTTGTTTTTTTTAAAAAATCTGCTTTATTGAAGTGGAACATAAATGATACAATGCACCCATTTTCAGTGTACCTAATGAGTTTTGACAAATGTATCACCACCACAATCAAGATATAAAGCAGTCCCATTACCCAAAACTACCTCCCTCGTGCTCCCTTGCACTCACTGCCCCGGCCCAGGGAGTCCACATATCTGCTTTCTGTCACTATAGATCTATTTTACCTTTTCTAGAATTTCATATAAACAGAATTTCACACAGAGTATAAGAAAGTGTTAGTTGCTTAGTTGTGTCCAACTCTTTGTGACCCCATGGGCTGTAGCCCACCAGGGTCCGCAATCCAGGAGATTCTCCAGGCAAGAATACTGGAGTGGGTTGCCATTTCCTTCTCCAGGGGATCTTCTTGACCCAGGGACTGAACTCCAGCCTCTTGCATTGCAGGCAGATTTTTTTACCATCTGAGCCACCAGGGACGTCCCACAGAATACTTCCTATATATTTGGCTTCTTTTTCAGATCCATCCATGTTGTGAGGCTTGATAGTTTTCACTGCTGAGTAGTATTCAATTGTATGGGTATACTGCAATTTGTTCATTCCATTTTCCTGTCCTTAGTTTGAGCTTCCAGTGTTGGACCATTATGAACAAAACTGCTATCAACATTTTTGTTCAACTTTTTGTATAGATGCATATTTCTTTAGGGGAAAACACAGGAATATGTTACTGGGTCGTATGGTAAGGGTACATTTTAAACTTAGGAGAAACTTCCAAATTGTTTTCCAAGGTGATTGTACGATTTTGCATGCCTATCAGCAGTGTATGTGGATTCCAGTTCTTCCACAGCCTCACCAACACTTGTTTAAAATTTCAACAGCACAGGTTTTGAAGCTAGACATATTTGAAATTCTAGTTCTGTTACTTGCTAACTTCTTTTTTAAAAAAATAATTTATTTATTTTTGTTGTGCTCAGTCTTCATTGCTGCGCGGGCTTCCTCTTGTTGCAGCAAGCAGGGAGCTATTTCTCTAGTTGTGGTACACGAGCTTCTCATTGCAGTGGCTTCTCTTGTTGCAGAGCACAGGCTCTAGGGCAGAAGGGCTTCATTAGTGTGGCACATGGGTGCAGTTGCTTTTAGTTCCTGGGCTCTAGAGCACAGCTTCGATAGTTGTGGTATATGGGCTTAGTCATTCCGAGGCACGTGGGATCTTCCCAGACCAGGGATTGGACCCTCGTCTCCTGCAGGAGCCACCAGGGAAGCCTGCTTGCTAACCTCTTAGCTGTGGATAAATTACTGGTTCTTTTGGGGTCCAGCTTCCAGTCTCATTTAAAAACTGAGAATCATACTTTCCTCATGAAGTTGTTAAAAGGATACAATGTTCAAAGGTAAAGCATCTGGCTTTGACCACATGATTTATGTAAAACTTGGGAGCCAGGAAAAGGAGAGGGATACAAGTTTGAGGGGAAGAGTTAGACTCTTTAATAACAATATAGGCTTAAAGTTGAAAAAATAATGAGCACTGTATTTCAAGTTTGAGTCTAAGAGTAATTTAGGTAACGATCAGGAATGCTAAGATAGAAACTTAATCACTTGCTGATACATTCTATCTTACAAACCAACCACACAGTTATTTTCTAAAATAAATGATGTATTCTCAGTTTTCTTTCTTAAATTTTTTTCTATTAGTTTTTGTTCTCAATTTTTAATATGCACCTGAATAATTTGGGGTGGAGGTGAAGCAGTGGGGTGATAGAGTAATGCAAAACAAATTTAGCTGGAGAGTTTGTTGAATACAAATTGTTCTCTGTATACATCCTGGAAACTCTGATTCTGAAGATCTGGGATGGAGCCCAGTAATCTGCATTTTAAAAATTTCTCCAGGTGATTCTGATATCAGTGAAAGAAGCTGACCTTCCTCGTATCTTATCTGCGGGTTGACCCTGGCATGCTCCTGCAAGTGTCACAGGTATGAGTGGTTCCCCCGGGGTGGCAATGTGAACCCAGCACAGAGGGGTTGAAACTGGTCCTTTGCTCAGTCGTCTACTCCCAACGTGGTGTGATGACTGTCCTCCCAGGTCACAGAGTTAGAAAGTAATAGAACCAGAGCTGAAAGCTGTCTGACAACAAGCTGTCAGACAAATTTAAGTCACAAGAAAAATGGCGGCGCTGACAGCCCTGAGAGTAAGGGTTGTTCAAAGCCACGTTGTGAAAGAAAAACAATGATCTAAGCAGACCCGACAAGGAGATAAAAAACCCTCCAAAAACAAAACAAAAAAACAATCACATGCCCCAAAACATTGACATTGAAATTATCAAGAAGTCGAGACGTCTATATAGACTATGAATTTATAAGCACCTCTTCCTAGTAATAATAACCCCCTCCCTAAGTGCATTATGGTGTATTCAGATTTAAGCTAATGAAGTGAAGCCACGTGGATTCACAAGACATTTAAAAACTAAGCATTTGATAACATGTCAGCAAACCACTACACTTTTTAAAAGTGATGCTTGAAATCATAGGTTCTGAATTCAACACCTTATAAAATTCACTAAACTTACCAGTAAATGTTTAGAGGGTTTTTTTTTTCTTTTTTTAGTTTTCTTACTAGCACAGGCAAACAGCCACATGCCATAATGACTAAAATAAAACAGGAGAAACTGCACAGTGCAAAAAGAATAGGTACATGTTTATCTGGGCTCACTATTGGAAGATGCACAGAAAATATTGCCAAGTGTTTGAACAAATTATGAAGCATTGGGCATCTGGATAAAATATAGATAAAAAACCCAATATGTCTTAGCCTATGGTATTTGTTGAATCACTTCAGTTATGAAATATACACGCAGTTGCTCTTTCTCTTTCTATATGTACCATTAAAAAGGAAAATATACCAGTGAAGATATATACTCAACAGAAAATTACTTTTTAATACAACCAATACTTTGGAAAAATTGTGGAAATGTCTTCACTAATAGAGTAACTGCATTAACTAGAATAAAAAGATTGCTGGGTAAGAGTACAAACACAGCACCATCAATGAAACTCTTTCACTGTATCATTTGTTGGCAAACTGTCGCAGCAAAGCCAAAAGCATATGGGAAGAGATAGGATATTATCAATGTGGTTATTGTTTCTAGAGCCAGATTTTTAAGTGTCATAGAGTCCTTATAATATTTTGTAAGGAGATGGGGAGTCACCATGTAAATATTTTGGCAATGTGCTTGCAAAAGCCACCAAGACGAAAGATGAATTATGCATTTTTAAAGTCAATAGACAACTGTTTCAAACTTGCTGACCATTTCTATGATGACAACTGGCTGTTGCTAATATGTCACCTAGCATATATTAAAAAAACACAAGCCTCACTTCACGGAAATGGAGAGGAAGTGATTGCTTCCAGAAAGTAAGTTGTAGAGTGTGATATGCAAAGGTACTCTTTAAAAACAAAAATAGGGAGACTCCCCTGGTGACCTAGTGGTTAAGAATCTGCCTGCCAATGCAGGGGACACAGGTTCCGTCCCTGATCTGGGAACGAAGATTCCACATACTTTGGGGCAACTAAGCCTGTGTATCACAATTACTGAGCCTGAGCTCTAGAGCCCGTAGCTGCAACTACTAAGGCCATGGGACACAACTGCTGAAGCCTGCATCCCCTAGAGCCTGTGCTCTGCAACGAGAGAAGCTACCTCAAAGAAAAGCACTGTGCAACTAGAGAGCAGCCCTCACTTGCCATAACTAGAGAAAGCCCACACACAGCAATGAAGACCAAGAGCGGCCAAAAGCAAAATAATAATAATAAAAAAGCAAAAGGAGGGTTTAGGGAGGGAAGGATTGAAAGTTTGGGATTAACAGATGCAAACTATTATATAGATAATGAATAAACAACAAGGTCCTGCTGTATAGCACAGGGAACTATATTCAACATCCTGTGATAAACCATAATGGAAAAGAATATGAAAAAGAATCACTTTGCTATACAATAGTAATTAACACATTGGGCTTCCCTTATAGCTTAGTCAGTAAATCATCTGCCTGCAATGCAGGAGACCGGGGTTCGATTCCTGGGTTCGGAAGATCCCCTGGAGAAGGAAATGTCAACCCACTCCAGTATTCTTGCCTGGAGACTCCCATGGACAGAGGAACCTAGCAGGCTACAGTCCATGGCGTTGCACGAGTCGAACACTTAGCGACTGAGACCACCAAATCAACTATAATTCAATAAACTAAACTTTTAAGTCAACAAAATGACAACAAAGGTGGTGTTGGGAGTTGACTTTGAAAGTAGATGTTTGGAGGCGTTGCTACTATTATGTGATTGTGCTTCTGACAGTCATGAACTTCCTCCATAAATTCTTGTATCTGTGTACATTAAAGAAATCTAGGAAGCAAACTTCAGACTTCAAAACTTGAAAATGGCTTCAACTGTGGGGTATGAGCCCATTTGTGAAAAATGGGACACTTTTCAATTAATTCGCTAAACAATAAGAAGATTAACTTTAGGAAAAAGTGTATTTCATGAGTGACATTTAACAATAAATCTTTATATACAATTGAATGAGAATCATGACTCAGCACAACCAACCAGGTACATCTTCTGTTTGGACTATCCATCTTGGTGAGGAATCTTTTCTCAGCCATGATCATGTTTTGCTTTTTTTAAATCCTGCATGGATTATATTTGTCTTTATGCCAAAACACTTGTAAAATATATTATTTAATTTTCTTTTTTTTATGGAAGAAGGTACCCATGAAGACAAAGTATCTAAGGATCATGGAAATCACAGTGCAGCCCTGCACACAGTCCTGGGCCCTGGAAGGTGGTGACCTTTGTATCCCCCAGCCCTTCCCAGAGCACAACCAGTATTAGTGATGACTGAGGCAAGAAATGTGTAACACCTTCTGTGTGCTGAGCTCTGGGAAGCAAATGAAAGCAGCAGTGTGTCCTGTTCTGACGGGGAAGAGGCGATGTACCCACAGGGAACCAAGAGCAGGACTAGACAGGATGCCTCTCCTCCTGTGGCATCTTCTTATTTTTGAGCCATGACTACCTTTGAAGACAAGTTTAGAAAGAAAATTAACCTAAAACCAGGCCTTTGCATAGCCATATCACAAAGCTCTCAACCAAGATTTTATTTTATTTTTTGGCTGCATCATGCAGCTTCTGGAATCTTAGTTCCCTGACCAGGGATTGAGCCCATGCCCTAGGCAGCAAAAGTATGGAGTCCTAACCACTGGACTACCAGG
This sequence comes from Antilocapra americana, assembly GCA_007570785.1. Classification (NCBI taxonomy): domain Eukaryota; kingdom Metazoa; phylum Chordata; class Mammalia; order Artiodactyla; family Antilocapridae; genus Antilocapra; species Antilocapra americana. Next base: position 4,327,484 of record ML662449.1, on the reverse strand, counting down.
GAATTTCCCCAAGATTTTGAAAGTAGTGAAATATATTCAATCAAAATGCTCTCTTCCTCCCAAATCTTAATTACCTTGTTCTTTACAAATGTCTATTTTTATGTGTTTTGTAACTGATATATTAATATATATATATATATATATATATATATATATATATATATATATATATATCTGTTTCCTGATATGTATATGAGACAGAAGAGATTTGGGTTCAATCCCTGGGTCGGGAAGATCCCCTGGAGGAGGGCATGGCAACCCACTCCAGCATTCTTGCCTGGAGAATCCCATGGGCAGAGGAGCTTAGTGGGCTAATACAACTTTTAACATTTCTCCATTGTGGTTAATGTGCTAATATTTTTTGCAGGTACATAATTGAAAGAGTGTGGCAATGCCTTCAGCAGACTGTAAATGCCTTGGAGGTGACCTGTCTTCCTTGCTGAGATTTACTCATGGCCCACACAGGACACATGATTATGAGCCTCAGTTCCTCTGGCTGGTTGGCTGAATGAAAACTATCGGTAAAAGTGTTTCTGTCATAGGAACAACATAAATATCGACTCAGGGGAAAGGACTGAATACATAAATAAGCATTTGGCAGAGGGACAAAACAATCAAATATGAAGCATGAGGTGCATCCTATGAAAAACACTTAATAGTAGCTAAATTCATGGAGTGTTTACTCCGTGCCAGGAGTGTTCTGTGCTTAATGCTCAGACCCTCTCGAATTTTCATAATGGCCTTGTGATATGCGCCAGCACAGGGCTTGCTGTCACAGGTCCCTATGCCGCCTTCTAGAAGGTGAACTATTCTGGGGACCAGTTCTGAGAACTATTTCCTTTTCTGCTCAGGGGATTTCAGACTCAAAGAGATCCCGATCGTGTGCCTTCCTGTGTAAAATGAGTAACAGAAATAGAGCTGCAAGAGAAAGGTTGAAATGGAGCCTCCATGTATAATGACATTATCATTGATTTCCTGGGCACTCAGATACGCTCTGAGTGATTTTTCCAGCAAGTGGAAAAAACCCAACCTGCCCTGCAGGCCTCCTTGTGTGTAGGGCATTCTCGATTCTACACCAGGGCCCAGCACTTCCTCTCTAGGGGGTTGATGCCCTTTGGCCTCCTCTGTTCCTCTGCCCACAAATGGGGAACGGGGGTGCAAGGTGGTCCTGTCTGGCTTTTGAGAGCACAGAGCACCAAGTGGTCTAAGGCAAGGCCAGCTTTTTCACTTGTCAACCTAGGCAGGTATAGAAATTGACTAAAACCAGACTTTCTTTCACAACAGAGTGCCCTGACGGAGTGGGCAGAGGAAGTAGCTGTCTCCCAGGTGATGTGGGGACCAGGTGGTATGAGCCTGCCCTCCTTTGCATCCTAGACCCTGAGATATTCCCCAAGTCAGAGGAACCAAGATGATAATGCTTGGAAGGAAGCTGTCCTGTCAACCTCTTTCATATCCTTTTGGGATATCAGCAAAGATAGACAATTCAAATTAAATTAACTGATGCTCAGAAAGGAACCACCAGAGGCACTTGCAGCCGCCCTGCTGAGACCCTGGCTGCGGCCTTGGCTGTTCTATCCAGAGGAGAGGCCTCTTCCTAGGTTACCAGGGGAGGCTGAGTTTTTGCTGGAAGGCCAATCATTTCATTCTTAGGTTGAGAACCCAAGTGGACAATGCAGAGTGGCTGAGGGTAGGGAGAGCAGGACTCGTGGACACGCTGTCAGCCCTGTTTGCCCACAGGAGATGAGAAAAATGACAGCTGCCGTTGATCAAACTCCTCCTCTGCCAGCCCCTTTTCATACCTTTTCTTCATTTAATCTGCTAATAGCCTTTTAAGGTAGATGTTATCCCTGCTTTATTGCAGTTGAAGAAAGAAGGTCAATCCTAATAATTCAGGATGGGAATCGTTTTATACTCCTGTCTGCTCCCCAGCTCCCCTCCTCCCAGAGTCCGCATGTGCTTGAGACTTCATTTGACCATAAAGAATGGAATGTATTCAGGAGAAGCCTCTGCTTTCTCCTGCTCCTCTCATTGTCCTCACTTCCTGCTCACCCAGCACTGTGTGACAGTGTTCTGATGGCAGCAGGCTTGTTGCTAGATGGGGCAGCCATGGCCCAGTAGGGGTGGACCCTGGGCCTCCAGGAAGGCACACGTGCCGTTGGTGCGTCACAGTGCCAGCTGCCAAACAGTGGGACAAGCTTCTAGTGACAAGTCTTCTGGATTTTGCATAGAACACAGCGGGTACACACTTGAGTGGCCTCCTATTGCTGAAGCCTGGTGAGTCCTGGCTGCCACCCAGCAATGCCATGCTGCTTAGGTGTGCTTTGTCTCTCAGTCGTGGTCCAACTCTTGCAACCCCATGGACTGTAGCCTGCCAGGCTCCTCTGTACATGGGATTTCCCAGGCAAGAATACTGGAGTGGGTTGCCATTTCCTACTCCAGGGGATCTTCCTGACCCAGGGATTGAACCTGCATCTCTTGCTCCTCTGCATTGGCAGACAGACTCTTTATCTCTGCGCCACTGGGGAAGCCCATGCTTGCTCAGGAGCTGGCCTCAAACTGATCTGCTGCAGAGAGATCCTGCCAGCTGGATGTGGGATCTCTTTTTCTTTGCCTGGGTCAATTTTGACTTCTTATTTTACTCAGGTGACTTTGGAATGAACACTCACAAATTCTGTAGGTGGCACTCAGGACAAAAACCCCTCCAATGGGTCACTGAATGAAGAAGAAGTTTAATTTAGCTTGGTTCTTTTATAAAAACATCTTCCTCCTCCATTCTTTTAACTTAAAAAATATGAAGTACACATACAGAAAAAGTCTAAAGTATATATACATCCAATTATAAAAACAGTAATCAAGCAAGATCTTGTGAAACTACCACCCACATTTAGAAATTGCCATTCCAATATCTTAGAAGCCTTTTGTATATCTTTCCTCAATTGCCAACCCCTCCTCCTCTCAAAAGTAACATTACTGATTTTTCTGATAATTGTTACACTGATTTCCTTGACTACTTCTGCTACCTATCTCTGTGTTTAAATGGAGTTGTATTACATGTGTCCTTTGTCATACTTTCTTTTTTCTCAGTTATATGTCAGTCACCCAAGCTGATGAATGCAGCTGTAGTTACTTTCACTGATGCATAAATACTAACTTAGATTAATATACCATAAGTTATTTTCCCAGTCCATTATTGATGGATATTCATCTCATGTCTGGCTTTATTGTTTTTATGAACAACACTGCCACAAATATTCTTGTACACATCTCCCCAAAGAGACATATTTGTGAATGTTTATTTGAGAACCATCACCTAGGGATGGAATTAATAGATCATTGCTTTCCACTTGTTCAACCCTACTAGGTTTTTATAATATATCCTACTGTTTTATATATTTTCTCATAATTAAAAAAATTAGTTTTTCCCTTATGAATTTTAAAAAGTATTTTCAAAAAGTTAAAAATATTGTCATATGAATATAGGATGAACATATGTCTAGATTTTCGGTTCAGTTCAGTCACTCAGTCGCGTCTGACTCTTTGTGACCCCATGGACTGCAGCAGACCAGGCTACCCTGTCCATCACCAACTCCCAGAGCTTGCTCAAACTCATGTCCACCAAGTTGATGATGCCATCCCACTGTCTAGACTTTAACTCAGTTATTAATGAGGGAATCATTATGATGGTCAAGTTTGATTTAAAGGAGAATTTGAGGAAGGAGATTTACATTGTTAGTTGGCCAAAGGAATGCTGAAATATGTTGCTAATAGAAAGCTAGTTAATGTTCTACAGGGTGATAAAATCGTAACCTTGATTTTATCAGTCAGAAATACATTAGTTAACATAATTTCAGAGTATCTGGGCTCTAATCAAATATAAAAGTCAAACACAAGTGTATTTCAGATAACAATATTTCTTTAGAGAGCTTGTTCAACAGTGACATTAACAGGACATGTGGTCACTCTCTTGCCTTTCTTCTAAGTTTGGGATATTTTTTTCTTAACAATATAGCAATTTGCTTCCAAGTTTGTGGTGAGGATCAAATGAAAACATATAAAAATGCTTTGTAAACTGTAAGGTACCAAATACATTTTCCTTATTATGGTTGTTTCACCAAGTCCTCATTGAATAATCTATTGGATTTGATATGGATGTGGAAAGGGAGTGCATCATTGAATATCTACTTTTTAAACTATTGTTTTCATCTAATTTAATTCTTAAAAAAAGACTGAAAAGACAGTGAATCTGCTTCAGTTTCTCTGTCTATAAGATTGGGATAACTGTAGTACCTATCTCATTGGGCTGTTGTGAGAATTAATGAGTAATATAGACTATTAAAAACAGTACTTGATACACAGTAAATACACCAAACATGTTGGTTTATTGAATTTCTAATCTGTTATTTGAACAAATCTAATGAAGATTATTTTAATAACATTATATTTTATTTTTAGAATTTCCATTTGGTTCTTAGTTATTTTTTTTAAAATAAACCTGCCCTTATTAAAAAATACTACCTTTTTCTTATCTCATGTTTTAAGTGCCTTTGTCTTCAATCTTCTGAAATCTACTTGTTTATAGTCTGCAGTACTATTACATAAAATATGGCTCTAATTCTGTCATATGTTTCCTGTCATATATTGTGTCTACTAATTCTCACTGGGATTGTTTCTTCATTTTTTTTTTCCTAATTAAAAGATTTGCTAGCTGCTATAACACCACATATACCCTAGCAAAGTAAATCTGAGTCCCTACGGTTAATTTTTCTTTCCTTTTTTTGACCGCGTGGGGTCTATGTGTGTTGCCGTGTGCAGGCTTTCTCTAGTTGTGGTGAGTGGGGGCTACTCTTTGTTGTGATGCACGAGCTTTGCATTGCGGTGACTTCTCTTGTTATAGAGCATGGGCTCTAAGCATGTGGGCTTCAGTAGTTGTGTAATGGCTTAGTTGTTCTGTGGCATGTGGAATATTCCCGGACCAGGGATTGAACCCATCCCCTACATTGACAGGCAGATTCTTATCCACTGTACCACCAGATGAGTCCTATAGTAAATTTTTAAAAGCTTACTAGCTAGAGATGGCTGAATTCTTCAGACCAATTGGAAGCACAAAAAGTTACAGTGCCATCATAGCCTTGTGATGATAATATGTATCCCTGTTTTTCTAGATCACATTTTATTTTATATCACATTTGTTTGCAGTTCAGCCCAATTTTCAGCTAGAATCATCTATTTTGTATTTTTGGGTTATTCTCCTACTCTGGAAACCAGTATTCATTTTGATGAATGTTCCATTATGGGATGAAACCATAACTCTGGGCCAATTACCACTTTCTGAGTTTGAGTTTCTCTTCTGTTTGGGAAAAAAAAAAAAGGATGATCAAAGACTTAACTGTGGAAGCTTAATTGTGCACCATTTGTCTGTTGAAGTGTAAACACTGCATGTCAACTTTTATTGGCATTATTTATCTTGTACCAGTCTTTTCTCAGTAGCATTCAGTCCCAAATCAAATACAGCCTGATACTATAACTGTTATACTATACTATAATATATATACTGATTATACTATACTATAATCATATCAATTCCTTGTCCTTGCCATAGTGTCCCCTCTAATCTGATGATATCTGGCTCAAACATCCTCATTTTCTGGACATCTTTCTTGTTGTCCTATATAGACACCATACTCATTCATCTCTCTACTTAAATGGAGTTTTCCAGTCTCCATTCTTTTCAGCCTCTAACCAAAGCATCTCTTCATCCTTCAGAACTCAAATTTCCATGTCCTTTATGAAGGCTTTTGACCAAGTGTAATCCACATTAATCTTTCTTGATGCTGGGTTCAATTCCTGGGTTGGGAAGATCCCCTGGAGAAGGAAATGGCAGCCCACTCCAGTACTCTTGCCTGGGAAATTCCATGGACCGAGGAGCCTGGCAGGCTTCAGTCCATGAGGTTGCAAAGAGTCAGACATGATTGAGGGACTAATGCTTTTCTTTCAATCTTTTTTGAATGAAAAAGTCTTCATGGAAAGTATGGAGTGTAGCTTTCTTAGGATTTGATGACTTTGCTCCTGGTGTAGCCATGGTTGTCTTCCTAACTAGACTGAACATTTTCCTGGGGGAAAGGGCATGCTCCAGTGTATATATCCTACCACCGGGTTCAAGTAAGTGCTCTCATGTATTTTTAAATTTTGGCTTTTTAGCATATGTTTGGTGGGAATGTGGGTGGGTTTGTGGTTGAGTCCCTCCAGAGGGGGCTCCCCTTTATTTCTCCAAAGTGTTCCTTGGTTCATTGTGTGGGACCACATCTTTCACAAATTTTTCAGACTGGGGCCTCCTGAATTACTCGGGTAGTATAAACTTAAATCCCAATCCAAGTGAGGGTAGACTTGTGAGTTTCATGGTTCTTTGAAGTAGGAGCTACTGAAATGGAAACTTAGGGAATTAAAATAAAAGTTGAATTGTTCAACCTCATGGTTTATCTTGGTTGTTATGCTGTGTTAAGCCAAGAACACAAGCTGGGATGTGGTTGTTCTTTAGGGTGTATGATTATTTAGTCATTGTTTTTTGTCCACAGGAAGAAGTAGGGGCAGGTATGCTGTTTCCTCTTGTTCAGAAGCAGAAATTGAAACTAGAAAACTGACTGGGAGGTCCTCTGGAGAGACTATTCATTTTTGCCGAACAGAAACAAGATGATGAAACTCCATGAGTGGAAGGCAAGTAGTCTTCAACCACACATTACTCCCAAGTCCCCAAACCCATCTCTGAACCTCTTTAAGTCCCCAATAATCTAGATCCTAGCTCAACTCTCCATAGAAGAGAAAATGACCCACTTTTGTGCGTGCAGTGTTTTAGAGGAACAGAGAATTTTTATACAGCTTCTGTTTTTTTTTTTTTTTCAAGCAAGACTGAGAGACAGGCAAAATAAATACTCTTATTTCCATTTTTCCATTGTATAGATGAAATGTCTGAGAAACTGGGACTCAGGTTGGTAATGGGGTTTGATGAAAACCATACATTCAGATGATATATTCTTTGTCATCTCAGGCTTTGGGATCAGAAAGGTACTAGATCCTGATGATAATGGACTTTTGCTTGTTTTATGTGGAGGTGAAGTTCCCATGACATATCATTAGCCGTTTTAAAGTGAGCAATTCAGTGGCATTTAGTGCACTGACAATGTTGTGCAATCACTGCTCTGTCTTCAGAGCTTTTCATTATCCCCTCCCTGGGTTATTGCGCTGAATAAAAGAGCTTATCTGTGTAAGACTTCAGCTGAGGGCCTTGCCCCTGGTAGGGGCTGAATGAGGGGAGGCTGTGTTAACAGACTCTATCTAGCTCTCTCATAAACTTGATAATGTAGAAAGAGGGATTCTTTCCTAAATGTAGCACCTCGAGAAAGTCAGGTTGAGGATATATGAAGTGTTCATGTTCCAATCCTTTTGTAAAATGACATTTCAAAATTGCTGTCTTCGGGAAACCTTTCCCAGGGGCCTCCTATTCTCAAGAGCAGACACATTTCCCTACTGCTGCCCCAGGACTGAATCACACGGTCACAGAGCAACTTGTCTTTTGGAAAGAGTTCATCTCTGGGCCGGGCCGTGACATGCACAACCTTGGAGGTGCTATAGGGCTCTACCTTGCCGAGTACAGAAATGTGCATAACAGATTTGTGTTGGATTGTACCCAGTGGTGGCCGGTAAGCCCCCAAATTCCAGCCATGGTGACTGGCATTTTCCCCACATTTGAGGTAGGGTTTTGGTGATGAAGAACAGGCTTGTAGAGTGACAGTCTGGGCTCGGTTGGCCATCCCCTGGGCAGCTCTGGTTGAGACGAAAGTTTCTAGCTCCCACACCTGCAGCACGCGATAGGTGAAAGGTGAGCACTTCAAGCAGGCAAACTCAAGAATAGAACAGCTCCGGCCTTTATTTAAATGCACCAATCCAGGAGGATAGGTCCTAGGCCCCGGGAAGTCGTGACTATCCATTCGGCCTCCTGTGTTCCGGTTTTGGCATGGCCTCTGAAGTGGGGAAAGGGGGCTGAGGTGGAGGGCTGGGGAGTTCATGATGGGAGCCCGTACAAGGCTGGCAGGCCTAGAAGCTCATGGTGTTCAGACTTAGGGGAGAGTTTTCCTTCTGGTGACCTCTTAGGGCTCTCCAGGTCATCACTGCCCCAACGCCAACCACCAGGCCGCCGCCTGCCGCCACTGGCATGGCCCAGGAGAGCACTGAGGGTTCTGTGTCAGCCTGGTCCTGGAGCAGCTGACTGTTCCTCAGGGTGCGGAGATAGGGGTTCTCCTGTGGAGCAGGAGAGAGTTCTGGGTCAGGGGCCGGAAAACCACCCATCTGAGGATTGTGTGGTCCTCATCCCAGTGATGGAGCAATGGCCTTGCTTCCAGAGCCTATCTCTTGCTTAAGCTCCTTCATCCACACTGAGCCCAAGCCCCTTGAATGAGGAGGGGTATCCAAAGTGGATACCCTTTTGGTTTCGGTTTCTCACCAGCACCTCCTTTCCTGTCAACTCAGTTCTGAATGGTCAGGAACTGATAGGTGACCCATGGAAGAGAGTCCTGGGGTGCTGGTAGAGCCCCTACCTCTGTTTCCTCTAGGCCACCACTGGACAGCTACTCCCCTCCTCCCATCCCAGGGGTGCCTGTAAATGGGGAAGGTTGGTGTGGAAGGACAGCTGGTTCCGTAGTGAGTGGACTAAGCACCCCAAATGCAAAGGGCCTGCCTCCCTGGATCCTTTCTGCTCCCTCAGTGAAGGCTGATGGCATGCTGGCATGTGCTGGGAGCTCAGAACGTGCCTGAGGGTTGAGATGTGATGTCGTTCGTGGTCCAGTTGGGAGATGAGCGGTGTTTGGCAATAATCACATTACCCAGGGACCTGGGTCAGGGCTTGTGAAGGTATGCACAGAAGAGACACCAACACTGGGGTGCATCTGGGGTGGGAGTGTAGAGGAGATAGGGTGAACAACAGTAGAGAAGGCGCGACACCTGGGCCTTGTAGGATGTGAACATTTTCCACAGGCAGAGATGGGGGAATGAGCCTCCAGAGGGAACAGATGGCAGAAGTGCGAGCACAGACAGGGGCCATCATGGGTCTTGCTTGGGAAGCGGCTCCATTTTCCAGGAGCGGAGTTGTGTGTCTAAGGTGATACAGGGAGCTGGGCCTCCAGTCTGGACTCTCTTCGGTGGGACATGGGGACCAGGCAAAGGTTTCAAATAGTCTTGACAAGACTGGAATTCCTTCCAGGTGTGCCACTGTGTCTGGAGGCGACTACAGAGTGGACAGGGAAGGCAGAGAAGAGCCAGGGAGGCAAGGAGGGGGCCTTTGTCAGTGATCTGGGGAGGGTTTCCTGGTCTGGACACTGGGAGTGCTGGAAAGCTGGAAAGACAATGCAGGTGCCCAGCACAAACATAGTGTCTTATTTCTCTGCCTTGCAGGTCCCAGTACCAGGAACATGCCTGGTGCAGGAGGGCTTCTTGGTGCATGTTTAAGGCAAAGGATGCCTTAGACCCTCCAGGGTCATGGGGGTAATGAGGGTCTGGCCAGTGTTTGCTCATCTGCCTCCCCTGGGCCTCTTCCTGCTTCGGTGAGCCCATGCTTTCTCCCTTGCCTCACTCCCAGCTAAGTGCCCTGAGGACCTGAGAAGTGTCAGGGGCAACCAGGGCAGGTGAGATCTGAGAAAGGGTGGTCATGAATGACCGTGTCTGATGGTAGAGCCTCCCAGGGGACTTTGGTGCCTCCAGTGGCCAGGCCCTCCTCCCCCAGCTCAGACACCTGTTGCACACCAGACAGGCAGGACCTTACTCACAGCAGAGGGGCACTTGAGCTTGGTTCGGCTGTAGGTGAAGTTGTTGGAGGTAGTCTTATGGCCCACGGGTTCTAGCTGAAGAGAGAAAAGGAAACTTTGATTTCCTCCAAGCCTGAGCCCCTACCACTGCCGGAGGGAGGAGTATCTCACACCAGGTTCCCCACTTTTGCTGAAACCAGCAAAAGGGCAAGATCCATGGCCGACCCCTTCCATCCTGAGGCCAGAGCTAGACTTGACTTCTGACTCAGAGATTGGCAAATCAGAGGCCATCAGAGCAGAGGGACCCCGAGTCTGTATCTGGGATTTACTGCGAAGGACACTGAGATCCAGGGGAGTCTGACCCGTTCAGAGGCCTCAGCGAATGATGAGTCGGGGTAGGGGGAAGCAGGGCTCAGGACCTCCATCTCCTGCATCCCTGTGGGTGGCTGTGAATGCAGATACTCTGCATTTTCAACTTTACAAAATGGTGATGAGCATATTTCCCAACTTCTTGAAGTGTCTGGGGATAGTCAATTTCAGGAACATTTTGAAAACACACTGGTTACCATGACATCATTACTACACTTGACTTGTCAACCCTTAAGAAATTGGAGTTTTCTCAGTTGAGCTACTTTTGCATGTTTTTTGTATAGATGAAAAGGTTTACTTGAAATCTCCTGGGGAGCAATTATGGTTTAGGTTTAGCTTAATGCGTTTGATCCTGTTTGAACCTTCTGAGAATGCACTGGAGGCTGCTGTACCCTTCTCCCCATCATCTTTAGCCAGTACCATGCCCTGTCTCCTGTGATATGTGGCCTGCACTGAGGAGACGGATCCCTGGCACTCACCTATCCAGACTCCATCCTGAATGTCTGGCCTCCACCCATCCCATCATCTGCTTCCTGCCTGTTCCTGACCTCATCAGCTCCTGATACCCAGGAAGGAAGGTACTGCCCAGGAAGGAAGTGAAAGTCCAGTATGCCAGCTAACGACCACACCTGGCCCAGGACCTTGCTTTTTGTTGTCTTAAAGCCTTTTTGCACCTGTTTGTTAGTAACAACTAGAGGAGGATAGGGTGCTCTGGTCCTGGGAAAGATGCTGCAGTGAATGGACAGAGCACAGTGGGCTCATGGGCTGGGGTCCTGGCTCTGCTAATAATGCTGTGTGGGGCATTAAACTGTGACCGGACAACTCCACATCTGGTGTCGTGAGCATCAAATGAGAAGATGAAACACGTGTGAGCAGGAAGTGGCTTACATAGGTAACATAGCTTTATTTCTATTGTAACAGAACTACCTAGAGACAGAACAGATGCTACAGATCAGGTTGGCTGACTCCCAGTGATATTCCAGGAACCCAGGAAATAACTGGCATAGAGGAAGGTAATAATCGTATGGTTTTGATGATTGTATCCGTTTCTCTGTTTCTACTGGTTTCTTGGCCTTGGTGCACAATCTAGTCTATCCTCTATCTCCTAGGTTGAAGTCCCTCCCACCTCCCCACCAGCTGCCTTTATCTTTTTTTTTTTTTTACTACCTTCACTCTTATTCCCCATAGTTCTAGAAGAGTTGTTTTCAGCCCCTGTTGCACTTCCCAATGAAGATCCATCTAGTCAAAGCTTTGGTTTTTCCAGTAGTCATGTATGGATGTGAGAGTTGGACTATAAAGAAAGCTGAGCACTGAAGAATTGATGCTTTTGAACTGTGGTGTTGGAGAAGACTCTTGAGAGTTCCTTGGACAGCAAGGAAATCCAACCAGTCCATCCTAAAGGAAATCAGTCCTGAATATTCATTGGAAGGACTGATGCTGAAGCCGAAACTCCAATACTTTGGCCACCTGGATGCAAAGAACTGACTCATTGGAAAAGACTCTGATGCTGGGAATGATTGAAGGTGGGAAGCAAAGGGGATGACAGAGGATGAGATGGTTGGATGGTATCACTGATGCAATGGACATGAGTTTGAGCAAACTCCAGGAGTTGGTGATGGACAGGGAAGCCTGGCATGCTGCAGTCCATGGGGTCGCAAAGAGTTGGACATAACTGAGCAACAGAACTGAACCATAATTCCCAATCTCCCATTCTCTCTGTCTCTATCACTTGACTTAAGCTCTGGTCAAGGTCACTGGTGATCTCCATATTGCTGGATTCAGGGCTCACTTTCTTTCATCTTGCTTAACTTTTCAGCAGAATTTGTCAAAGTTGATGCTTGCTTTTCAAAACACTTCTCTTGGCTCCCAAGACACAGCACTGTTATTTCCCTCCCTCCTCCTCCTCCTATCTTTCTCATCTGTTGCTAGACCAAAAGCTGGAAGAAAGCCCCAGGGTTTGGTGGTTGGCCCTTTGCTTTTTATCACCTAGTCTTTCTCTAGGAGCTCTCAGTCAATCCTGTGACCTTAAAATGGCACTTCTAGGTTAATCATCCCCACATTCTGCCCCCTCCAAATCTCCATTTCTGACTCCCTGAACTCCAGAATCATACATTGAACACCTCACCTGATTCCTCCAGGTGGACTTCTGAAAGGCAGCTCACACTGACCATGTCCAAAATAAGAACTTTTGATTTTCCCATCCCCATCCTATTTCTCTCTACACACCTCAACTGTCCACCCAGATTCCTTGACCCCAAAGTGAAGAGTCATCCCTTATTCCTCTTCTACCTCATCCACCAGCCAGTCCAAACCACATCCCAGACCCAACCACTTCCCTCCTCCACTGCCACCCCCTGGTCTCTGCCACCTTCAGCTTCCACCTGGACTTTCAGCAGCTTCCTGATGGTCAAGTTCCTCTCTTGCTTCCCTCTTATCCATCTCTACTCAGCAGCCAGAGGGCAAATCAGGTCACATGGCTCCCCTGTCGAAAGCCATCCAAGGACCCAGCCCTTGCTCTTGTCCACCTCTCTGACCTTGCTTCCTTCCCTCCAGCCACACTGGCCTTTACGTGCCTCACACACTTTAAGTTCATTCCTGACTCCTGGCCCACACAGGTCCAGTTTCCTCTGCCTGGAACACCCTGGCCTGAGACCTCAGCGTGCCTGGCAGCCTCTTGACATTCAGTTCTCAGTTCACATGTCACTCTCCAGTGAGGCCTCCCTCTCCCCACTGCTTCTCTCGGTCACAGCACCCTGCTTTAATTTTTTTAAAGCCCTGAATGTGGTCACAAATTACCTTGCTGCTTATTTTCTGTTTTTAATCTCTTTTCCCCACTAGATTGGAAGCTCCCTGAAAACAGGGCATCTCTTTTCCCCAGTGCCTGGAGCATCCCCCATGGCATCATGGTGCTCAGGTGGATGGATGGATGAACTGGAGTCACAGAGACCTGGAGGCCCCCGGGAAGGGAGTTGTATTTTCTAGAACCCACCTTTCCTAAGGACAGACACTGTGGATACAACAGTGTGGCAAATGACAGGACTGAGACAGGTAGGGGGCCAGGGTGGTGGTGGGAACTCTAGCCTGCTCTGGGGACTCAGAGAAGGCTTCCTGCTGAAGCTGGCACCTGAGTGCCAATGCCAGTGTTGGGGTGGGTCAGAGTTAGCCAGGGGAAGGAGGTAGAAAGGGCAGCCAGAGAGAAGGGGATGAACAAGGGCAAACACACATAGGCAGGAGACGGCATGGGTGGTGCAGGAAACTTCCCTCCTTGCTGGCTTGCCAAGTGCAGATCACTTGGTAGGAGTGGCCGCTGGGGAGTTTAACTGGGGCCAAGATCCGGAAGGCCTGGCGTGCCGGGCTAAGGAGCCTGGCCTTTCTTCCCCAGGGAGGGGCCAGCCTCAGACATTTGAGAGCAGGGGTGAGACTTGGTCAGATTTCATTTATGGAGAGCACGTGGTTGCCCTGTGGTGAGGAGAGCTAAGGCAGTAGTTCACAAACCCTACACTGGGGAGCATCTGAAAGGTATTGAATCTAAGTGATACCCCAGACAAAGTCAGAATTTCTGGGGGTCAGGCCCAGGCACTGTTTTCTTTTTAATAAACTTTTTCATTGAAGCTAATATATACATAGAAACAAATATAAAAAATGAGTTACTGATAAATTATGACAAAATGAACATACCCGCATAGTCAGCATCCAGGTAAGAAACAGAATAGGATCAACACTCAAAAGCTCCCTCCTGCTCTCTTCTAGCACTATCCATGTCCCAATAAGACCATGTATATATTTGCTTGGTTTTGAAATTTATATATATAGTTGTATGTTGTTAAAGTTTTAGTCTCATTGCTGTGAGGTTATTCTATCGCATGAATGTACTGTTTGTTTACCCATTCTGCTACCGCTAGACATTTGGGGGGTTTCCTGTTTGGGGGTGATAGTGCTGCTATGAAAATTTTTGTCCATCTTTTGGTGAGATGTGTGTATACCTTTCTGTTGGGGATATACATAGGAGTAGAATTGTTGGGTCATAGCGAATACGTGTGTTCAGCTTTAGTAGATATAAGAGAGGTTGTAGGTATTTATTATTTTTAAGAGCCCCCAAATAACTAACACACAGCCAGAGCTGTTTTTTAACGGCTCTAAGCCTTGGAGATAGGGACACCGATTAGGAAGCTAGCATTGTCTCCTTTGGTGTTAGGAGAGATGCCCAGGGAGATGTCAATGTTAGAAGAGAGTAAGATTTCCACAGAAGGGGGAGCAGGCAGCAGTGGAGGAACAGTTATCAGAAAAGAGGCAGCAAGACTGTTCGTAAGAAGACAAAAGAAAAAGGAAGAGAAAAACTTGCGCTAGTGCTGTTGGAGTTTCTGGTTTTGCGAAAGTCTCTGAAAAAGGAGGCAAAAACTGTTCCTAGAGGAGGGGCATGAGATGGAACAGTTTCAAGAGTGTCTGTTACCACAGTGGGGCACCCGGGGTATCAGCCAAAGCCTGCAGACACTATGTCACAGGACTCTAATTATGAGACATGAATTCACCGGTTACACATGTGCTTATCAGGCTGGTGCTGTAGCCAGGATGCTTGGTGATCAGACCTGAGTTCTAATCCTTGTTCTGCCGCTTGCTGGCTGTTTGACCCCTTGCAAATTGTATTTAGTTACAGAGCATTCTGGCTCGATGACCTACCTCTAAGATCCTCTCTAGTCCTATTGGTTTGTCATTTATTTTATGTTGCTTTAGGGGTGAAATTCCAGGAAGAAGATGACCTGAGAAGTTTGCGCAATGCTGTAGGTTTATATCTGAGATGTTTTGGGAGGAAAACACTGGACTATGTAATTATTCCCACAAATGATATAGCACAGGATAACATAGATAGTTTTAGGTTTGTTTTGCTTTGTGTTTGCTCCTGCTTTTTAAATTTGGGGTATGGCTGGGGAGCTATGAATAGTCTTGTAATAGTAGTAACATGGCTCCATGCAGCATTTACCTTTCGTTTTCAGATCTAAATCCTTTCCACTTGCTTTTATGAAACAGAAGCATTCAATGAGAAGACCTACTGAGCTGCTTTGGAAGAGAAAGGCCAGAACTACATTAAATCATGCAGAATGAGACAGGTGGGTCCTGCAATGCTCAAGTCATCAATATGGCCCTCGGTCCCAGGAGACTCGGAGGGTCCTGGTACTGAGTAGGCTCCAAATACCCCCAGGTAGGAAAGCCATACCCCGATGGGGACAGTGGCAGGGAAAGGCTAAGGGCTTAGCATTCCCGCCCCTCCTTGGAATCTGTGGATTCCTCCAGGGCTGCAGGGGGAGACAGGAAACCATGCAGAGATATCCAGTCTTTACTGGGGCAGGGGCAGTGGGTGGTTAAAAGCATGAAGTTGAATGACTCAGTCACTGAAAGACAACTGGACTTCAAAGCAAAAAATCATCAAGAGAAACATAACTACTCCCAGGAATTATATTGTTTTAACTTTGATTTTTAAAAGCAACCACTGTGGAAGTAGGGTTGGGAGGGAACTCAAAGTGTTCTATAATTGCAATTCCCGGTCTTGGACGGACAGAGATGACGAAAGTTCCAGGAGTGGGCAGACTGTGATGTCAACAGGAGGAAAACACCAGGAAAACACAAGCAGAGGGAGGCTGAGCCTGCAATTAAGTAGGCCAAGGAGAAAACCTCCTTACATGCTGTTCTGAGAGGAGGAGAAGGAGGAGGTGGTGTAGCTAAGGCGAAAGTCAATATTGTGAGTCAGCCGAGGAAGATACTGGCCATGCTGGCAGAGCTGACAGGTGTGGGAATATTTGCACAGCGGTGCCTGGCAGAGTTGCAGTGGGCCTGAAGTTGCAGTGAAAGGAGCAGGCGTGTGGATGGTTTAGTCACCATGGGAGAAAGGAGAGAACATGCAGGTTGGAGTGGGGATTGGGTTACCCGCTGAGCCTAGATCAAAAGAAGCCAGTGGATTGGAAAGGCATTTCATTTGCTCTGCACAAGAGGATACAGCGCTCAGGGTTACTTGTCAAGCTCAGTGCAAACATAGCTGACTGTCCAGTCCCGAGCAGCCAGCTGTAAAGGGTAGAGAAGTCACAGGGCTGTGGCCCCTGGGCTGTACCTTCATTTCATAAGGTGCCCCTTCCTCCCCACCAAAAAGGGCTAGACTAGGTGGCAGCCTGGGAAAACTGGCTGAGTGGCTCTTTTTAATGTTTAAAGGAATAATAGTAGGGAGTGTGGGGATTATTGTGCGGGGTGCGGTCCACACGTTATCTCTAAGATCTGTGTCGCTTGTGTCGTCTTTGTAGATATTGATACAGATGGCCAAGGTGTGCAGAGTCGCTCAGTCATGTCTGACTCTTTGTGACCTCATGGGCTGTAGCCTGCCAAGCTCCTCTGTCCATAGAATTTTCTGAGCAAGAATACTGGACTGGGTTGCCATTTCCTACTTCAGGGGATCTTCCTGACCCAGGGATCACACCTGCGTCTCCTGCATTGATAGGCGGCTTCTTTACCACACCACCACCTGGCAAGCCCACAAATGGCCAGAGTGGGGTCAATGGCCCAAGATCACACAGTAAAGGGTTGATGCTGATATTTTCATCTAGCCTATCTGATGACAAAGTTATCCCCTGACAGCACCGGGGCATTACAGAAAGAATAGAATCTGTCAGGACAAATACGTGAGCTTCCATATTGAACTCTAGAGAGAAAGGAGCCGTATCAACAATAGGTTTTTCTTTCTTGGGAAAGAGTGTCCTTGGCTGTACCCTTGACCTGAGCCCACTTGACCCTTAGGTACTGACCATGTTATTCCAGAGAGCGATGGCCATCTCTGCGTGCCCACGTTCCGAGAAGTGGAAACAGTCCTCGGAGAAGAAGGTGAGGTCAGCGCTCCCTCTCTGTGACCAAAGGAAGGGGATTGTCTTCCTGAGATGAGAGCACTGCTACCTGCCCCCACCCCCCACCCCAGCCAGGGGCACCCTGGGCATTGCACCTTCCATCTTTTCAATTCTGCTGCCAAATGGCTCAGATATTGATGGGGAAATTCCCTAGTTTTGGAATTTTTATTATTTTTTTTTAAATTTGTAGCTATCTGTTGTTAATTGTGGTTTAGTTGTGTTCTACTCTTCTGAGACCCCACGGGTTGGAGCCCCCAGACTCCTCTGTCCATGGAATTCTCCGGGCAAGAATACTGGAGTGGGTTGCCATGTCCTCCTCCAGGGGCTCTTCCTGACCCAGGGATTGAACCCACGTCTCCTGCATTGGCAGGCGGATTCTTTACCTCTGAGCCACCTGGGAAGACCATAGCCACCTAGAGTCCATCCCTCTTCCTTCAGCATCCCTGCCCTAATAGTTGAAAAGAAGAATATTTGGGGGAAGCTTTCATTTTATTTCAACCTTGCAAATAGCAGGGCCATACCTGGGGAGCTTGGTCACTGTTAATTTTCACCTTTTCTTTCCAACTACATCTAAGTTCAAGTAATACTCAAAAGAGATGGGGAAGGAGCAAAAGTAGAAACATCAGCTCCTTGGGAGCACTCCTAGAGAGAGATGGTCCAAAAAAGCCCAGGTAGAGAAGGAAATACATTTCCCAAGATAACAGGTGCTATACACGTGCCTCCCAGCTGCTCACCTTGTTCAGGGGCACAAGAGTGTTTTGGAAGAAAGGCTGCACGACCACGGCAAAGTCCTCACGCTGCAGGTACTGGTAGGAGAGGGTGGACAGGGCACTCTAGGGATGGGGAGAGAGGCTGCTCAGTCCCACAGTGAGGCTGGACAGACAGGCTGTCCCTGAGGCCGCGGGTGGGTCATGGCAGGGCCAGTAGACCCCGAGGAGCTGCTCCAGTGCACAAGCACCCACCTGGGCTGCACCAGGCATGGACACCACCCTGCTCTCACCGCAGGAAGAAGTGGGTTAGAACATGGGACTCCAGTCCAAATGGGGAGCTTTTCAACACCAGCTCCTCAAAATGCCTGTGACCTAGGATGAGTGTCCATGGTCTTGGCATTGCTTAAGTGCCCAAAGGTAGATTGTAAAAGGGATAGACTAGCTGTGCTCACCCTCAAGGAGCTGGTTATCCATCTGGGAGATGTAAAACTGAGAACCATGTAGGGCTTTAGGGTCAGTGAAGTGCTGACTGAAGTTGCCAGCAGGGGGCTTAGTCAAGGGAAGCTTCTCAGAGAGGGAGATGGATGCACTGCAGAAAGGCCCAGGCGGGCAGGTCTGGGGAGGGGACAGCAAGAGCAGAGACAGACATGAGAAGGTAAGGAGGGAGGGAGCCCAAGGGCAATGAACACAGCCCATCTCTCCTCTGGGTGGCAGTTGGGGGGGGGGGGGGGCGGTGATGCCTCCTCAGAGTTGAGGGGAGGGGGTTCTCCCAGCTTCCCTTCTGAGCTTCTCACTCCCCTCCCCTGATGTTGGTTTACCTGGATACACATTTCAGAGGCTGTGATCTGCCCTTAGGAAGTGGCCTTGCTCTCAGCAGAGCCCTACCAAACACCCAAATTCCCAATCCTTGTTTCGGGAGTAAGGACAAGGGTGGGGAGGGAGAAGGGGGACAGGGTCACCTGGAAGTCCCAGTTCACCGTCTTCAATTCTTGCATCTCTGGCAAGTTCTCCTGGGAGCCTTGGAGGCAGGTGCAGTTGCTCCTGTGTGGTGAGGAGTCCTGAGGCTCAGGGCTTCTGGGAGGCTGCTCCCATCCCCCTCCACAAACACACACAGGTGCCCCCACAACATAGACTTGCTGCCTCTTGGGCCCAGGTCACAGAAGCATGACTTGGGGACATGAGATCCAGAAGGTGCTTATTAGGAGAGAAGGCAGAAGGGCTGGCACCGGTGACTGGGGCTCCTGGGGACAGGCTGTCCATTTCCTTGGCCGCCAGACTATTCCTTCCCTAGCCTGTGGCTCCTGGAGTTTCTCCAAGGGGGCTGGGGTTTTGGAAAGACTGCCAAAGTGGCCCAGCCTTCCTTTCTCATGTTCCTGAGGCCTCCCTTCTCTACCTTCAGCTGCTGAGGACTCTCCTGCAGGAAGATGCTCTTGGGTGGCACTGGCTGTTCCATGCAGGGACCAGGTTCCAGGCAAGATTGGAACCAGCTGGTCACCTTCCCAGCAAATCCATTTGACCCCAGATAAGGCTTATCAGCCACCCCATAGAATCTCCTCCCCCGTAACAACCATCACAGCAACTCTGGGCAACCCTCTGGCTTTAGAAGAGGGCAACTTCCTACAGGGTCAGAGCCGAGCTTTAACAAATTCTAGCCCAACAGAGATTCTTACATGATGTGATTTAGCTCTAAGCCTGGCTTTCAAGGCCATTCCTAAGAAGCACATTATAAAAGCTACTGTTTTCTGAGCACCTGCTCAAGGGGAACCATGTACTTTAACATGTGTTTTCCCTAGATGTCACCTCTATTTCCCCAGGAGATTTTTACATGTGAGGAGTAAGAGGCCCAGAGAGGTGGTGTGGTTTGTACAAAGTCCCACAGCTTCTAAATGGCAGGGCCAGGACGTGAGGCCCAGTAGAGCTGTCTCGAAAGCTCGTCGCCTCATGCTGCCTTTCACATAGGGAACAACTTGATGAAGTTGGGGTTTGGCACCCCAGAAATTCTGGAGTCCTCACAGATCATTTGACTGCACCTTACTTTCCAGAAAGGCAAAATGAGGTCCAGAGAAATGAAGCGACTTGCCTACAGTAGGCATTCAATAAGGTAGCAATGTTTTAGAATGGTTTTCCAAGCCCCCAGCTAATTGTTAATGTTTGCCTCTCAGACAGGACTGTTTGGCTCTGCCTGTCTCAGTCTCGCCTGCTGGCATCTGAGCCCCATTCTGCCCAGGTGCCCTTGCCTCGGGACCATGTCCCTCTACTTACTGGGCTGCCAGCGGCATGACACATTTTCCATCTTGACCCTGGTACAGGTCAGCCAGCTCCATGACCTCTACCACATTGATGAAAGCCCGTGGAAGCTGTGGAGAGTAGAGATGGTGGGCTTCAGTAGTCCCCAGGCACTTGTGGGGGAGCACAGCTTACCGCTGGAAAGAGCTGGGGGGATCTTCTACAGTCTACTTCTTCCTCCCCAATTTTACCAATAAACTGAGGCCCAGAGAGGGAATGTGCCTTATATTATCTCATGGAATGGTCTTTATTGGCCCTACTTATAGATTAGGAAACCGAGACACAGTCAACTTTCCCAAAGTCACATGGCTAGGAAGCCACAGTGCCTGGAGACAAGTCAGGCCAACTGGCTCCAGAAGCAGGCTCTTTGCCACCCAACCAAGGCAGTCAGATCCAGCTGGACTCCACCCCACAGAGAAGCTTGGCAGCTGCCTCCCTCCCATCCCATCCATCTGGGTACCTGCTCCTGGGGGACACTGTGCAGTGTGCATCTCACTGAACACAAGTCCTCTAGCTGCGCTCAGGGAGCAACCCCCGGTGAGCCAGCAGACATACTGGTTGCTGGCAGGAAACAGGACCCAGGAACGTGCCACTGTGCCTCCCTACCTGCTCGTAGAGGATGTCCAGGGCCTGCCGGATGTACTTAACATACTCCTCAGAGGAGTGGGCCTCCTGTGAAGAAGGAAGGGGCTCTGCTCAGCTCCTGGGAGGACGGGGAGAAGGTGGCCTGATGCCAGCACAGGAGGGTCCTGCACCGGATGGGAAGCCCAACCCTTGTTGCTGATGGACACAGTCTCTGGTAAGAAGTCACTCCTTGGGGACTTCTCTGGTAGTCAGTGGATGCCACTGTAGGAAATGTGGGTTTGATTTCTGGTTGAGGAACTAAGCCCACGTGCTGCAACTAGAAAGAAAACCGTGCCTGGCAACTACAGAGCCTGCAATGAGAAGCCACACACCATGACAAGGACCCAGCGAGGCCAAAAAAAAGAAGTCATCCCTTGATGCCTACTAGGTACCATCAACGGCCCCAACCCCACCCTGCTCCATGGCGTATCTAACCCAGATCCTGACAGTGCAGGCCCCCCTGACTGGGACCGTTTTTACTGCCTCTCCATCACTTCCACCCTTGTAACTCAGCTTGAGGGTCTCCTCTTCTGGCCTCTCTCCCAACTGGAGGCTAATTTAGCCCCTTCCAAAAACATGGCCTGAATCCTGGTGGTGGCCCCAAGTCATTTCCACAAAATGCTGCTCTCAGGAAGGTAAACCTGACTTTGTATGAAGACAGGTCTTCTGGGGTCATTTCTGGCTCCTGGACCCCAGGGAGTGCAGGACACAATGACATTTAAAACTCCATGGGGTTGGATCACTTCTGCCTCTAGTCTGGGCAGTGAGGAAGAGAGGTCCCTGTGTGGGGGAGGCCGGTTCTCATCTAGAATTTGGGGACTGTCTCTCTGAGCCACAAGGAATGATAAATGCCTTCTCCTTTCTGTCTGTGACTGTCAAACATTCTAGCACAACCTCTGAGTTACGGCAGCTGCTTTTTTTATTTTTTTTCCTGGCCAAATAAAATATAGCACATCCTCAACTTAGAATAAGATGAATTTCAAAAGTTATTACTTCCCAAAGTTTGTAAGTCTGGATGTATTTCCCCATAGAAACAAGGTTAGGAGTGAGCTGGGTTCACAGACTGGCTGAAGGTGGTTAACGCATGGTATCCCTGAAGGGCAGTGAGCCATGGATCAGGATTGGTTCAACTGTGTCAACCATATTTATGACATTGTTTCAGCCTCCCCCTGCAACCTCCCCACCCTGAAGAAACACCAAAAAAAATGGGCAGAGACTCCAAACAGGTGAGGGGGCTCCCTGGTTATCCACTGGCTACTAGAGAACAGTGAACAATATTTAAGGGTGTAAGAGAGACCACCTCAGCAGTGCCTGAGAGTGGGGACGTGCAGACACGTCTGGAATCAGGGAACCAACACAGCAGCCACTCAGCAGTGGGGGTGGCTGGCCTGTCCTGGCATGTATGAGTCAGACTCAGGTGCCTGGGGGAGCTGGCCTGGGAGCCTCCCACGAAGGACGTCCCATCCTGAGTATAGACAGTGACCTTGGCCAACAGCTCCCCTCTCAGTTCCATCCCCCAGGGGGCCAGTCAGGGGCCTACCTGATTGTCACAGTAATGGCACAAGTCATTGCTCCCAATGAAGAGCGTGATCAGCTTCCAGTCTTTCTGTAGGTTGATTTCCTGAGGGAACAGAAGAGCCCACTTGGGCCTTGGTGGGTAGGCACGTGCATGTGCTAGACACCCCTTCCCCCCAGGGCCTTTCATCCTCTGTGTCACAGTGGAGAGATGTCAAGTGGAGCTCCCTTGCCCTCACTTTGGTGCTGGGCAAGGACTCCTCCATATGTGTGTGTCTGCTCACTCAGTACAGAGAACTTTTTTCCCTTTGAGATCTTAAGAAAGCTGAAGTCCAGGAGGAAGTGGCTTGTATTAACATACTACTAAAGAGCTGACTCATTGAAAAAGACCTTGATGATGGGAAAGATTGAGAGCATGAGGAGAAGGGGGCAACAGAGGAGGAGATGGTTGGATGGCATCACCAACTCAACGGATGTGAGTTTGAGCAAACTCAGAGATGGTGAAGGACAGGGAAGCCTCGGCGTGCTGCAGTCTGTGGGTTTGCAAAGAGTCGAAAGGACTTAGCAAATGAACAACAACAAAATGTGATCCAAAGGCCTTCAAAGGAGCCCAGGGCAAAAGATGCATCTAGAAGCAAAAGCCCAGAGCTGCCTGGGTCTAGGGAAGGGGACGGGTTGGACAGAGAGGTGAGGAGTGGGCTGGAGAGCTTCTAGGGAGTCTGCTTTCCACTCAGCAGCCCCATAATAGGAGTGCTGCCAGGCAGTGAATTCCAAGGCATAAACCAGAGCATTGAAAAAAGTGCTGGTGAGGAGGTTTAGAGGGGCCGGGTGAGCGGGAAGGAGGAAGGATTGGAATGAGAAGCCTATTTTTAGACGCCAAAGTTTACATAATAGGGTTTGGGAAGCCAGCTCTTGGGTGCAGTAGAACGCTGCCAAAGGCCGAGGCCTGCCACCTCCGCCAGCTCTCTGCTCATCTCTCCTCCTTCAGCAGGCCTGGAGGGGAGGGAGCCTGGGGAAGGGGTGCAGCAGAGATGGCATCTTGGTGGCAAGACCTGCTCATCTGGTCCCTCGTAAAGACGAGCCAAGAGATTGAACTGCAGCAGCACAAAGGGGGCTCATTCAGGGTCACTTGAACCCACCCCAGCTAAAGACAGAGGGTGGCCTGGGGCCTGTACTCACAGGGCTGGTTTTCATTCGCTCCACGAGGTCTCGGGCCTGGGCTGGCATGTCCCTGGGCAGGGAAGAGAAGGGAACATGAGGGCTGGTTCTCGAGCAGGGGCTCAAGCTGTAGGATTTGGGCCTGGTGAGATGTTTCAGGAAAAAAAATTATATAAAGACCTATTCCTTCAGAAGGTATCGAAAGGCTTTCGATTCTCAAGAAATCTCAACCTATGAACAATCAAAGATTTGCTGTGGGCGTTGGAGCCCTAGTTGATCCTGACCCTTCCAGGTGGCTGACACGCATCTCACCATCCACTTCTGCAGGCCTGGTCCTCTGAGGCCACTTCAGCAGCAGGGATGGTGTTGGGGAGGTGGGGGCGGGCGGGCAGTGGGGACCTGCTTAACCTTCCCGTCAGGGATGTTCCCTTATATTTCATCCAGCTCTTTTCATTGCAGGCTGAGCCTGTTCAGTTCTTATTTGGCTGCCTGTCTTAAAAATAACCTTTTGTATATTTGAAAAAAGCCATCACCCCAAATGATCCCTCAGCTTCCTCCTTTCCAGGCTTCATGACTCCTTCAACCTTTACCTCTAAGTCCCAGTCTCTCTTCTTTTAATCCTTCTGTTTTTCTTCTCTAGCATTTCCTTTGGATTTCCAAACCATTCCCCATCTCCTCACTTTCCCCACTTGTAACAAAACAGGATGAGGGAGACATATACTGACAGGGCTAGTCACTTCACCCCCTAGATGTATGCCATGAAGGCTTCTGGGTTAGAGAGAGGTAGGCCTACTCAGCAATCAAGGAGAACGAACTAGTGATACACATAACAACAGGGATGTATGTCAAAATAACTCTGCTGGGTGAAAGACGCTAGACAAGAAAAGAGTACACAGACTTCCCTGGTGGTCCAGCGGCTAAGATTCTGTATGCCCAATGCAGGGGACCCAGGTTCGATCCCTGGTCAGGAAACTAGATCCTGCATGCCACAACTAAGAGTTTGTATGCTGCAACTAATGATCCTGCCTGCTGCAATAAAGATCAGAGATCCCATGTGTCACAACTAAGACCTGGTGCAGCCAAATATTTTTCTAAAAAGCGGAAAGAGTATGTCATCTATGGCTCTGTTTCTATAAAATTTTAGAAAATTAAACCTAATCTATAGTGACAAGAAAGCAGGTCCAGTGGTTACCCGGGTCCCAGCGAGTGAGTGGGCTAGAGACCGGAAAGGGCAGGAAGGAGGGACTGATTACAAAGCAGCACAGGGAAATTTTTGGAGGTGATGGATATATTCATCATCTTGATTGAGGTAATGGTTTCATAGGCATATATGCATATAACAAACTGATCAGATTGTACCCTTTTAATATGTGCAGTGTGAAAGTGTTAGTCACTCAGTTGTGTCCCACTCTCTGTGACCCTATGGACTGTAGCCCATTAGGCTCCTCCATCCATGAGATTTTCCAGGCAAGAATACTGGAGTGGGTTGCCATTTCCTTCTCCAGGGGAGCTTCCTGACCTCGATTGAACACACGTCTCCTGCATTACAGGCAGACCCTTTAACGTCTGAGCCACCGGGGCACTGATGCAATGTACTTACGTCAATTACACCTCAATAAAGCAGTTATTTAAAACAGATATGTATAACAGAAGGGGTACAGCAAATGGAGGCATCCATGGAAAAAGTCATAAAAGAAGGAACTGGTACAGAATGGGCATTTTAAATCTTTTCATGTCCACAATGAGCTGGGCATGTGCCCAAGCATACATGGTACCATCTCTGCCATGTTTCTCACTTTTTCACTCAGGATTGTATCTCATATGCTATTGCTATCACAGGTATGTCAGAAAGTCATAAAGAAAGCCTGGCTTGGTTAAAGGTGACCACAGAAGTCTCTGTAATCTTTTTACAGGTTCGAGATATGAACAGGGGTATCTGTAGGTGTTAAGCCCTCCAGAACACTAGCAGAAGTCAGGAATGCCCTCTTCTCCCCTTCCCCTAGCCAAGTTCTTCCCATGCTTCAAGCTCAGAGCAAGCTCTACCTCCCCTAAGAGTCTTCTCTCTGGTTTTGTTTACCCACACCTCCTCCATTTCCTTTTTCAGTCTTGGTGTGCAGAGCCGTGCTTTGGGAGCTATGGGACCAGGGATCCCCTTTCAGCTCTGCTACCAGTTTGCTATGGAGCTTACCCAAGTTATGGAACCCTGCTAACCTTGAATTTTTTCATCTTTATACAAAGAAGCAGGAATAGATGTTTTCTGGGGTCCCTTCTGGGTCTGTAACTGTCTGTAACTAGACTGCCCAGTTCACATTTTACATTTTCTGTTTTCTGAGTTGTGCTCCAAAGTACAAAATCATTTCAGTCTACAACATTGCCATAAACAACACTTCTTCCCCCCCAAATTATTTCCTATTGGTTTAGGCTCCTTAACTAGACAGCAAGCTGTTTGTGGGCAGACAGTTCACTTTTTGATTCTTCTGTATCTCTTAGTAACCACCATGGGGGGCAATCCTTCCCAGGTGCTCAGTGAATTCTTGCTTCTTGATTGATAGGCAGTTTGATCTTGAATAAAACTTTGAAACAAAATACCCTAATGATGACCAACTTTTTTTTTTTTTTTTTGCATACCTATTATAAACTAGATGGGTTATTGGTCTCATTGAATCTTTGTGACAGCCAAGAGAAGTAGGTACTATTATCTCCATTTACAGATGAGGAAGCTCAGGTTCAGAGATACTAAGTGATTTGCCCAAGGTCACGCAGTCAGCAAGGCTGGGGGCTGGACATAGATAATCTAAACGCAGGTCTCATTATCCTGGTTGCTCTGCTGTGGCATTCATCTCTCTCTTTAGGTGAACTCATCCTTTTCCACACCATGCCACATGACACAGTGCAGATAAGGAAGGCTCACAGAACGGTGCTCCATCCTTGCTTACTTAAGCTGACTAATGGCTTGCTGTCCTTTCCTCTAACACAGGACCTCTGAGATCCTAACAAGAAGCCGCACGTGTTGGCCACTTCCCCTGCCACTCTTTATTCTCACAGAGGCACCAAGCAGCAGTGAAATAGAAAAAGCAGTTTAAGAGAAGTGAAGCAAGAAAGGGGAAGGGGGCTTGAACATCAACAGACTAAAGAATCAATTCATGGTTAATGAAGCCTGAGCTCTATAATGTTATTGATAAAATAATGATCATCATCATCATAATGGCAATACCAGCAACTAGATGCTGATATTACGGCCACAGGCAGCCCAGTTTTTCACAGAAAAATAAGTTCTTCCTGCTTACGACGCTGAGGAACTGACATCGCTTCCTGTGGCCCAGAGACTTAAACCTAGCGAGCGTGGGGCCCTCCTTACCGTGTCTGAAAGGAATGCTGCCTGTAAACAGGGTGGGTCAAGCCGGTTCTGCCTCCGTGGTGATGTGACTGCAGCAACCCTTCTACAAAGCAAAGGCCCAGCATGCTCCGTGCAGAAAATCAATGAACTCCGCCGGGCGTTTCAACTTTAAGTATCTGGGTTGTTGCCAACCACAGAAATCCAAGTGAAAACAACTGCCTCGGTGTGTTAGGGGCTCAACCACCTAACTCCCTAGCGTCAAATACAGCCTCTTCAGAGTCTGGGACTAGAGGCTCAGAGATGAGAGAGAAAGGAAGGGTGGCCCTCTGTGGGGCCCTGCTCTGCGTTCCTGGGGTGCTGAGAGTCGCTCACACATTCAACCCTGGCCTTCCCTGGGTGGGGAGGTCAGCTGGAGTCAGCAGGACGCATCCTGGGCCCCGGCCGTTTGCCTCATGTCCGGCTACCCTCAAGTGCTTCCTCCACTGCCCTGAGAGGCGCTACCAGTGCTATAGGCAGAGCGAAGGCTCTGATCCAGCCTGTTTGATCCTGGTTTCTCCGGGCACTTGCTCTGAAGGCTTTGGGTCCTCACGCTATTACCCATCTCAAAGTGGGTGAGGATTTCAGGAGATAATCCACGTGAGGGGCAGCTTGGGGCTGGGCAGCAGAAGCACTCGGGAAACAGCCACTACTGCTGCTCATCTGGGAGCCCAGCTCCCAGACACCACCCTTCTCTCCTCCCTGATCTCTCAGCCCTGCCCTCCCCTGTCCCCAAGGTACCCATGTCTACTCACCGAGCCCTGGCCCCTTCTGTGGCGACGTTCAGCCCCGCCGTCTCCTCCCGGGCGCCGGTGGAGAAGCCGAGGATGTTGGGGTTGAACTTCTTCAGAATGTCTTTGAAGGGGGAGATGGAAGAGTGCACAGGTGAGAGGGAGATGGCTGCGCAATGTTGGGGCACAGGTGTGGGCCGGATGCTCCCGGGTCTTTTCAGGGTGGGCTGACTCCCCCTCCTTACAGACAACCTTCTCTTCCCTCACTCAGGGGAGGGCCCTGGCCACAGCGAGGGGTTGTTATGGCCACAGTGATGTTGCTTCTCTGTTTGTTGCTACTTACTGGGCAGTGTGGTGTGGGTCCCTAAGTCGCCATCCCCTCCAATGCTGGGGAAGAGAAAGCACATTTGTTAAAATCACTGGTCATCATGTTTCTGAGTCAGAACCAGAGAGGCTGCTCCAGGGCAGGATTTCCATCCCCCTTAGGACTAGCATGAGCATCAGGGGATCGCCTTGCATTCCAGGCCTGGGCCATGGGTACCTGGCCTCATCTCTGACCAGTGATGGGGAAACATACCACCCTGGCTTCTATGGGGAGTATCATCAACAGAGATGAGAAGAGAACACCCTCACCTCCAGGAGAGTCCTCTCCAGGATGTGGGGAGGTCACTGGAGTTGCTGGGTCGGGCTCCTACTGCTGTCTGAAAAAGGCAAAGAGAAGGTTATAGAGCTGAACTGGGTCAGGGGCAGGCTGGGGGCACTGGGGAGAGCCCCTCTGGCACTGGTGTAGCAGCTGGGACCTGGATTTACCTTTTCTGAAAATGGTACCAGTTTTTTTCCAGGCCGCTTAATCTCTGAGTTGTCCTGACTCCCCAGCCTTCCACACACAACCAGTGACCAAGTTATGGAAGAAGCAAGATTCTTCCTCCCCGACTTCTCTGGCTTCCAACCCTTTCTTTGTGTTCCCTCTGCCATACTCCCTGGTGAAATTCTCATCTCCTCACCACAGACAGCTCTGGCCTCCATTTGACCCCAGCCCCCAATGTCTCTTCCCTTCTCACTTGATTGCCCATCTGCTCTTCCAAGTACACCTGCTTCTTCATGCTTCCCCTGACTCTGACCCTTCGCCAACATTCTGAGCTCACCACGACCTGGTTTCCACTTCCCTTTCTTGTTCACCCCCTCTTTTCCTGTCCACACATACCTTCAGGTCTAAACAAGTTGATCTGAAGCATGAGAACCTTGGGGCAACCTATTACCAGCCACTCCATCCCTTCCCGGAATGCTAAACTTCCTCCTTTCTAGCCCTTAAGTCTCCAGTTCATTCCCTAAGACCTTGGTCAGCTTCTACCTCCTCCATCAAGCTTTACCCAAAGGGCCTATTATTAAAAAAGAGAAATTCCTCTTTGAAACTTACAAAAGTAAGTGAACCAATGAAATAATACAAGGATTCTTTAGTTAATAATTTACCCCTATTTTAATAACCTTGCCTCCTGCCATAGGTTCTACATCCCTCCTCACCCCTTACTCACATATACACACCACCAGAGCCGATGAATGGTTAAGAGCCTGATGTCTGTCCTTCCACAGCTTTACCCATGTTCGTATGAAAATTAAGATGCACTCACACACATATGGGGAAGTGTTTTTCTATAGAAATGAATACCTGATTTCAAGAGTCTTATTTGTCACCTATCTGGATAGATATCTCCTTCAGTGTAAGTCTTTTATTTCCCCAGCTGGACAAGTTTCAAGAGGGTTAAGACTACATCTCATGCTTCTTTTCCCTCTGAAAATCTAGCAGACTGTCTCACACATAGCAACAGTGAAATCTTGGGTTGGCCAATATAATTCCTTTAGTGAAACTATTCTATGTGCAGGAATTGGGTCCCTTCTGCCCCCAAGAACACATTTTTGAATGGGGTGAAGGGGAGCTGGGCAGTATGTGCATAGATCCACCACCCAAGGAAGGAATGAGGGAGATGAGTGAGGGAGTGAGGAAGACAAGTTCCTTATTAATGTCGGGCAGACTTGGATAACTACCTTAGCACATACAGATGAAATGCCTGGGAATAGGGGGGAAGAAGGGATGGATGGCTTCTATCTGGGGCTGAAGGGGAAACCTCATGGGAAGAGGTGGTATTTGAGCAGGGCTGTGGAAGGGTGGAGGGCAGGGCTTCTAGATTGCCTGGTGATGTCTCATGGCTGCCTGGCTGTTTCAGGGCCAGACACAGGTAGGTTCTTGACAGTGTCAGCTAGATGAACACAGAGCCAGTGTGGAAGAAGAGTTGATTCCTGGCTCAACTCAGTACTCACAGTCAGCGAGTCACCCAGGGCAGCCACCACTTTGATATCCGCTGGTCGGAGCTTATGGACTAAGGAGACAGGCAAAGAGATGCATGGTTGGCGGAGGTCTTCCTTTTAAACTACTAACCTGACTAGAAGCCTGAGATTCTGTTCTCATCCCATCCATCCCCATTACACTTATTTCCAGCCTAAGGCTTTAGAAAATTTGTCTCTTCCATGCATCCAGAGCAACCAAGGCACTGAAGGTAACGGGCTTAATGGCTCTTAGTCATCTGGAGAGGAGCCCAATTCATTCTTGAGGGGTCCAAGAAAGTTCCAGCTTTGGGGATCATGAGCACAGGCAGAAAGGACCCCCATCCCTGACTGTACCTACCCCACTAGGCAGGGAGGCCTGAGGGGTTGCCATTAGGAATAAGTTGAGATGAGAAGTGTGGTTTGTGGAGTACCCGGGAGCCCAGCAGTATCTGCAGGCTAGCTTGTCATGGGCTGCTCACGATCAAGATCTACGGTGCACAGGAATCAGTGAGACCTGCTCAAGGCTTCAAGATGTACTTGTAGGTTCTCCCAGCAACCTGACACTTAGCCCTTGACTGAAGGGGGTGATGACGTTTCTACTCACCTGATGTGGGCACACTGTTGGAAGGATTCTGCTCTGTACACAGGAAGTCACTGCCCCAGTTCTAAATCAACAAAAGCAAAGATACAACACCAGACACTCACAGTTCAGGAAGGTTAGCCCAAGAAGAGTTAGCTAAGGAATTCTTCCCCTGCACATGGTTGTTCTCTGAACATGGTGCCTTGTTGGAAACTGGCAGACGCAGGTGAGAGACACTGGCATCCAGGATATAGGTCAATGATTCTTTTATGTTCAATCTAGGGAAGATCCCCTGGAGAAGGGAATGACAACCCACTCTAGTATTCTTGCCTGCAGAATCTCATGGACAGAGGAGCCTGGTGAGCTACAGTCCATGGGGTCGCAAAGAGTTGGAGGCAACTGAGCGATTAACACTTTTCACTAATCTAGAATTTATCCTAGGATTCTGTATAGACACCAACATAAACACAAATGCCTCCCCAACCTTATTAGTTCCAGCCTCCACCAAGAATTCCTTAGCTAAAATTATGTCACTGTAGGGGATCATGTGAGGCAAAGAGCTGTGAGTTGCGGCCTGAGTGAGAGGGGAGTCAGAGAAGAGAAAATGGGTGTTTGCAACCTCCCCAGGCACAATACAGTGCTTGGGCCTCATCTCCAGAAATTCTGACATTGTCTGGGGTGGCATCTGGATTCGATACCTTTTAGATGCTCCCCAGGTGATCATTGCATAGAGTTTGCAAACGACTGTCTTATATCTCCTCACTATAGGGAAACTACAGGGTCCACCTGGGTTTAGGTGGTGGTGTTTAACATGAAGCTAATGGACATAGTTGCAATGCTAGGACCAAAACAATAATTACAATTTTTAGGAAAGCAATAGGAAATTTTTACGAATGCAGTTTCTAGTTTCTGCATATCATTTCTGAACATGTGTATGTCTTTTTGTGTATTTAATAGCTAACCAGTTCCTTATATGTATATAAATTAAAGCCTATAACTTGGATTTTTTTGTTTGTTTTTTAGTCACTAAGTCATGTCCAGTTCTTTTGCAACCCCATGGACTGTAGCCTACCAGGCTCTTCTGTCCATAAGGTCACCAAGGCAAGAATACTGGAGTGAGTTGCTATTTCTTTCTCCAGGGGCTCTTCCACACCCAGGGATCAAACCCACATCTCCTGCATTGGCAGGCGGATTCTTTACCACTAAGCCACCAGGGCAGCCCATAACCTGGATACTTTTAGACACATCCTCTTGTCTCTGGAATATAGGGCACACTTTCCAAGTGTTGGAGGAATGGATGAGGTGGGAAGCAGAGGACAAGGAAGTCGGTAGAGAAACAGACACCCTTCCCTAGTGTCCCAGAGACCTGCACATCCCCAGAGGGGCTTGAGGGACAAGCTCAGTGCTGAGTGCACAGTAGGGCTTCACACACAGGTGTTGTCTGGTTTGCTGATTCTCTAGGTGTGTGGCTGCCAAATGCTTTGGAAGCTTGTCTCTTTCATCTGATCAGAGGCTGACATAGACACACCTTGTTAAAACACTCCTCTCACAAGGGAGCAAAAATGCAACTTCCTTTATATATTATTTGCTTAATCTGATGTAAATGAGTTTATTCCAAGGAAGTGTTCAATTAGTCATATTGATGGAGTCCTCCTTCTGTGCTGAGGTACTACTGAAATCAAGAGCATGTTTGTGTATAGATGGATGACAAACATCCAGGGAAGACGCATTTTAAATAATTCTATAGCCATGAGTGCTTTAGAAACCTCTCAGAGAACTGATGAGCCACAGACAAGCTCATCCCCGGCAGATGAACAGACACATGTTGGAACTGGAGCACATTCATGCTGGAACTGTCCCAAAGGAAGAATTGCAGGCGGCACCCTATGCCAGGGCACCCAGATCGCCTGCAGGTCTTAGGAAATGCAGGTCCTGAGTCAGCAGGACTGGGGTGCCACCCAAGAATCTGCTCTAACAAGTTCTCAAGTAATGTTGATGTGGCCCATCTGTGGCTAATTTAAATAGCAAAGTATTAAAAAAAAAAATCACTTTCTTTGCCTGAGTTTTTCACTCTTCCAGCAACAGAAGCAAAGGCATGTGAGACTAAGATCCAAGACAATGGGCCAGAACCACTTTGTTCATCAGTGTATATCTAGCACTTAACACAGTACCTGCACCATTTAGGCATCCAATAAATACACACATGTTAGATAAATAAATAAATGCCTAACTGACAAGATGCGGCTAACATTTCAGTTCTAATGGATTTTGGTCCACGATTGGCCTGAAATAAGCCTCTGTTGGGCTAATGTGAGCCTGAGAGAATTCAGAGAGGCTGAAAGGTGGCGTTACCCCAGCCATGAAGCTGGTGTGGCCTGTATCCCAAAGCTGAGCATCTGACAGTTCTTCAATATTTTCATGTAAGTTAGCCTCAGTGCTTCAGCTGGCTTATGAAAGGTCTTTCCTCAGTCACTCCTGCTACTCCCCCATCCACTTTCCACACTAGTCAGGGAGCTCTTTTAAAAAGGTGAACCAGATTACATCACTTTCTCCTAGAAGCTCCAACAGCTTCCCACAGCTCTCCACCAAAGTCCAACCTTCTTTCTCAGGGGTTCAGTTTCTGTATGATTATGCCCTTGACAACCCCACTTATCTCATGACCCCACTCTCCACTTCATTCGCATGCCCATAGCCATGCTGACTTCTTTCTCCCCTCAAATACACCCCACTCAGCCCCCGTTCTGAGCCTCTGCAATCACTGGTCCTGGCCACAGCTCACTGGAATGTGCCTTCCTTGTCCCATCGCACTTTCTCGAGACTGTCCTTACTCTCTGACGTGACTATGCTTCGCTATTGGATGCCTCCTTCAGGAGACTGTAGGGTCCGTAAAAAGGACGGACTCCATCTGTCTGCTCTACCGCTCTATCTCCCTGAAACAGTGCCCAACACACAGGAGGTGCCCAGTCTGGAATGACCTCTAACTCCCGAGGACAGAACTATGTCTGACACTCCTCTGAATCCCTACTGGCCCCTAGCACAAGACTGGGCAAACCATAGGTGCTCAGCTGACACTGGTGGTTCATTCTCTGTCCAGGTGGCCGATAGACGTGGCCTGGACCAAGCCTCAAGGCCTGGTGTGGGTCAGGATCTCCCAGGCCATCTTTGCAGCAACTGCCCCTAAAGCCATGGGCCCTAAGTCCTCAGAGCTAGAATGATTGACCTGAGCCAGACAAGCCCTGGAGACCCACCTGCATATACATCAGCTTCCTGGGGGCCCAGCCCCTGGAATTGAAGCTCTTCCTACTCAGCTCCCACCATACAGGAAATCAGTGTGCATTATGCCCACTGCCTCCCCCTCATTCCTTTTAGAAAGGCTGAGCTGCCTGATCAGAAATGATGTTTGTGCAAAGATCAAAGATCCACAGGTACTTCCTTTAGTTGGTTGCTGACGTCAGGTAAACACTTGAGAACAAGTTAGGGCAATCCTGGGACTCTGTGGTTCAGGAGTCTTTGTTCCACATTCCAATTTCCAGTAGGTAAGAAGGGCACATTTCTGCTTAAGCTAACTTCTCTGAAATCCGCACCACTCCCCGAGTCGCTGGGGGTGGGGGGTAGAAACAGTTTGTGTCTGAGAGAGGCAGACATGTGTCAGGGGTTACCTCAATGGCTGGCGTGGTGGGGTACGTGTAGTTACTGTTCCGGGGGGTTCGCAGGAAGGGCTCAGTCTAAGAGAGGAAAAGAAACCACAGGGAGAGGTTACCTGACAGCCTGGAAGATTGCTTAGGAAATATTAAATACTAACAATCCTGTCCTCTAGGTTCATTTAACATGATTCTTCTGCATTTAAATAGAAATAATTGTATAGACACAATTTCATTTATTCCCTAGAGGGTTTTACATAACAGCTTTGACAAGGGATGCACAATAAAAGGACTAAAAAGGGTTCCATCCACTCTCTTTCCAGAGTTCTGTGCTTTTCTTTTCACCCTGACAATGGAACATCTCCCTAAGCATCAGAATGACGTTCTCTCTTCTGTGGTTGCTCTGGCAAAAGATTGATGTTAGAGGGATCTTTTTGTCTCCAAAACATGTTATGATCATCAATGTATTTTAACATCTGTTGCTATGATTTTGCCTCCTTTGAGTTATATCCCTTACCCACTTTGGGTTGGCTTCACATATGTTGGCTGCATTTCTTTCTCATGAAACGGCGTCTTTCATTCCCTGCTCATCTATCTATTCCACCATTGGTTTCATACATGCTCAGTCAAGAATCCAAGTCTATTCAGTGGTGGGTGATAAGTCAGTCAAAGAAAGGATAAGGAAGTAGACAGAGGGGTAACAGGGGAAAGCAGGTAATGAGAAAATGTGGAAATGATAGTGAAGCAAGAAAAAGTTCGTTAGACAGAGATCAGCACAGACAGCCCAGGGCTGGCAACACCTTCACAAGTCGTGCTCAGTGGAGTAGAAGGGCCATGGTCTGAAAATCTGGGAATAATACGGGGGTAAGGAGGAAGAACCAGAATGTTGGAGGAGATGTCACTGGGTATCTGTTCCAGGGGTTGAAAGCCTATTGCCCATCTGCCTTATTTTGGCCTGAAAGGTGTTTAAAAAGGAGAGAAGACAACCCTGAATGTTGCCACAGAGGCATGTACCCTTCAGTTCTGCCCTACCACTGTCTCTTGTCCATCCCACCCACACAGTCATGTTCTAGCCTGGCACTGAATCTGAGTTTTCAACCCTGCGTGATCCTGCTTTACAGATGAGGGGCAACTGAGGCGCAGGGTGGAGCAGGGACCTGCCCCAGGTGGAGAGCAGCACTGAGGGCACAGCGGGGCCTGGTCCATGAGGCCTCCCAACCAGCAAGGCCCTCATTCCACTGCTCACACTGGGGTCAGGCCTGCAAAAGACCTGCTGGCCCGACAGAGGGATGAGGAGGTGGTCTCAGCGGTTAGCTTGGAGGATGAAATCTACATGCACAAAACCCAAACCCCCAGCCCTCAGCACAGACCTTGCCCCCTGGGGCATGACACGCCTCTCCTTTGCTCTGAGTCCAGGTGTTCCTAGCTACAACACGGGCCAGAGGAGCACTCAGGACCAAGGGCAGGAAGTGTGCCCTGGACCATCTGCTACAGTGCAAGGTAAGGGAGACCTTACAGTGGCATGTCACCATGGTTAACTAGACTTGTCTCCGGCCAACGCAATTCAGTGTCCCCTGTCCCCTGAGATTCCCTAGCAGCTGAAGGCACGTAGCATCCTATAAACAACTGACTCACCTTTGTAAAACCCCATGTGTTCAGAGCTCTGTTCTAGGTGCTGGATGAAGGGAGGATCCAGAGGCATACAATTCAGTCAGGCAGAAAACCTGACAAGTGTTGGGTAGTGAAGCATCAAAGAACAGTAATTGCTGAGGAAGGACTGCAAGATCTGGGGATGTGTGGTCCTTAAAGATGAGACTCAGTGGGAGGTAGGTCACTCCTCATTATTCTCCCCCTGCTTCCCAAGACCCTGATTGGGCACAGGGCCTGGGAGCCAGAGCTTTTCTCAGAGTAGCTAGCATAAGAGGAACCGGAGGGCAGACTCCACCTGCCCTTCCGGATGTGCAGAAAGTCAAACCAGGGAGTTTATTTCATCACATGATCCAAGGGTAGAGGGAACGGCCAGAGGGGAGAGACTGAACTAAGAGGTCAGAGGTCAGGAAGACACTGGAATGTGGTGGGAAGTGAGGCCAGAGAAGGAACAATGAGAACAGGTCCAGGACAGGGCCAGGCAAGTGGCCCGAGTGCCTGGGGCCTGTTTTATTGATTGTCGGCTGCATTGTGCGTGCATGAGTCAGACTAGGCTAAAGGCCTGGAGCTCAGCAGAGGGAAAACTGAGTCCACTTAATCTGCTGGCTCTCCTAGGCTAGGCTGGTAACACCAGTAAGCATAAAGCTAAGCCCACTAAATGCCAGCACAAGGAACTGTCCTCCTTGGTACAGCTGGGAAAAGATGGTGCAGCCTTCCCCGGGGGCAGAGCCTGGTCAGCCACTGATGTGAGTCAGCGACATGAGTCAGTGGCTACCGGAAAAGGGCATGTGCATCCTGGCCGTCTTAACAGGTGTAGACTTCCACAGTGAAGGAGAGCTGGTGTTCTTCTGTTCTGTGCTGCTCGGACTGACCCAGCTGTGTATAGTCAGGCCTGGGCACCGACTTCAGTGGGGGTCACATTCCAAGGACTCATACCCACTATATGAGGCAGGGTTTGGAATACTTGTCTTCCATAAATGGTTGAGGAAATTAAGGAGAAGATCCAGGGAAGGGTGGTAGTGGTAAAGAGGAGGAGGACATAGGAGCCTACATGGAACACCCACTGACATTTCTATCCCATCCCATCTTCCCAGCCCAAACATGACCTACTAGGCTGATTCCACAACCTGTTAATGGGTAGCCACTTGGCTGCCAGTAATGCACTGCCTTGAGAGTGTGGAGGTTTAAGTAGAGGCTATAAGCCTCTGCTTGCCTTGGGAGGATGTGGTACATACATGCTAAGTCACTTTAGTGTGTCCAACGGTGTGACCCTATGGACTGTAGCCCTCCAGTCTCCTCTGTCCTTGGGATTCTCCCGGCAAGAATACTGGAGTGGGTTGCATGCCCTCCTCCAGGGGATCTGCCCAACCCAGGGATTGAACCCACATCTCTTACATCTCCTGCATTGGCAGGTTGGTTCTTTACAACTAGTGCCAGCTGGAAAGCCTGGGAGGATGTGGTAGAATAATTCAATTATATGAGAGATTGCATCAACAGGACTCCAAAGCCCTCCCCACTGAGATTCTAAGGTTATAAAATTCTCTGTTGCTTTATGATGGAAAGGAGCACTTTTAATACACAAAATGATGAGGACCTGAAATGCGGTGGTGGAAGCTAGAAGAGGAGGGACTAAGTGGGATTCTAACAGGTGAGGTGCCTGATGTTTCATGCCTGCAGAACTGTGAGCATGACAATATGGACAGACAGAGGAAGTCCTCAGGATTAGGGAGTTTGGGAAGACATCGATTTTGGTCCTATTTTCACATTCTTACTCAAAAATTATTTTCTGAATGAATGTTGAGTTTGAGATGATGGGGTCAGGGCAGATTTGGAAGTCCAAAGCATTCAATAGAGAATAGCCCTGCATACACAATGGTAAAATAGAAACATCACTAGACAATAAAGTAAGTATAAGAGAATCCAACAAAGCTCAGTTTTTCTCAAGGGGAAAGACTGAATGATGAAGTATCACTTCAAATTTTTCCTGTGTGTCTCACTGTGTATTTCTATTTTGTTGGTACCCTGATCATATATTTAATCTGCCTTCTGGGTAAACTTTACATCCAAGGGAGAAAGACCTCTGAAGGGTTAGAAATAGAGCTCAAGTTTGGATTAAAAAAAAAAAATAAGAAATGAAGATATAGGTTGGAGGATCCTAGGCAAGGAAATTTAACAGGAAAATCTGGAAATGGACAAATCTCAGAGTGAGGATTGTGTAGAGAAAGAGGAAAGAGATGAGGGCTAAGTTATGAAAGTTGGAGAATGTCCACATTTTTGAGGCTGGGAGAAGGGAAGAGTGGTCATTAAAGGAGATGGGAGGGGGCAGAAGCTAGAAAAGCAGAGCAGTCAAGGTGGTTTTCCATCCACAAATGCAGGGAGGAATAAATTCATGGAGGAGGTGGTTTTCATGCTTTTCAAGGGCAAGAAAAATAAGAGCTGAAAAAGGACTCTGCTGGTCTTTGAGCCCATTTCTTCAAAGCCTGAGAAGGGGCCACAGGCAGCTGCCCTGGGTTAGGGAAGGAGTGGGCAGAGAGGTGATGAGGGGCAGCAAGGGGACCATAGTCACAGTTCACAGAGCAAATAAGCTGAAGTTGGCCGTAAAATCATGTGTTCAACCTGAAAGCCTAACAGAAATCCACAGAGCACAGTTAAGCACCTGACCTGGCTGGGCAGAATGCACTTGCCCTTGACTGGGGCTAGGGGAGGAGCAGGCAGGAAGTTGAGAAAGAAGCTCCCCCTGTGCTTGCATCAGTCTCAGCCCCTCCTCCCCGCTGGGTCCTGCCTGTTGCCTCTATGTTTAGACTCAGCCAGGATTAAAATATGTGCTGCCTGGCCCCTGTCAGCTCACACTGAGATGCTGGTGGACTTTTATATAGCTCCATGGCACACTACACAGAGCAGATGGGACCTGAGGAGTGCAGGATTCCGCAGCGCCTGGTGCCTTGAAGTTGGGCCGGCCAACAGATGGATCTTTTGGAATGGGCTCTGGGGTTGCCTGGCAACCGCTTCTACCAGGCGGGGCTTCTACGGTTCCAGGAGGCTGGATTTGCTCTCCTCTGCTCACCAAAGGCTCAGTCAGGCTGGTCCAGGAGGACCACCGGAAGCCACCGTGGCCTGAGATTCTGGTTGAGGCAGCAGCCTTTTGGGGCTCCTTGCCTGGTTTGGGGCCTTGAGGCTGGTGGTGACGGGGCTCTACCCGACCCAGAGCCTAGACTCCAACCTGGTACGGAGTAGATACTAGTGAGAAAGAAAGAGAGCAAAGGAAGGCTCCCTGGACTGGGTTGTTATTACTTTCACTATTAAATAGAAGGAGAATTGGCAGATTGGAGAGGGTTTCCCATGGCTGATGTTCAGTATGGCCATATGGGTTGTTAAAATATTGAAATACCCCCCTCCGCATATGGTTTATAGCCACCACTCTGAGTCCCCAGATGCCTCTACTACCCAGGTTGCCTGGCCCTACCCCCAGAATGTGCTGGACACGCTCAGGATCTAGCAATTTAAGGGTTTACACATGGTACAGAAGGGCCCTTAGGCCTCTGCCCCACGCCTTCACTCCACATCTGCCCGTCTGGAATGGGGCATCCACGCTGCACTGACTGTTACGTCATCTGAACATCATCTTTGCCCCGAGCTCTGGACCCAGCATCTGCGCCCTCTACCATCACCACTTCTACTTCTGCATCCCTTCAACCCACCCTCCTGGTGAGGCTAATGGTACCCAAGCCTGAGCCTGGGTCCGAGACTGGTGTGGGGAAGGCAGCAGACAGGGAAGGGTGCCCACTGCCTCTAGACCCCTGGCAGACACATGGGGGAGATGTAGGTCCTCTCCCTGTTCATTCGGGAGGCAGGGAGAGGGTGATGCAGTCAGACAGGAAACCTGGCCTTCCAGATTGGGTCAGGCTGTCCCCCTTTCATTGCTGTCGAGGGCTCTCTGGCCTCAACCTTATTTGGTTAAAAAGCCCTAAGACAGGGGCTTGAAGAGGGAGCTGAAGGCAAAGGGCATGTGTACCTGCCCCACTCCTAGGCCTGAAATCAGGTCTAACAATCACTTACATCTTCCTCCTTAAAATGAGCCCAGGCCAGCCTCACTCCAACTATAGCAAATCCGGTCCTGCCTGTCCCTTCTCCAGGTGGCTCTAGGGCTTTCCTCTTTGACCTATTTCCTAACAGACCCTTCCCATCCAGGCTCCACGACCACTAACTGCAACTTCTGAGCTCAGCTGGCCTCACACTAGGCCACCAACCTGCAGGTGGACCTTCCCATTCGCCCCATGTGTCTCTGCTGAAATGCTTGGTCTGGCCACCTCTGGCTTCTTAACTTCCCTCCCGAAGAATCCACACGTCACCCTGCTCCTCTCCCTCTGCTGGGCTCAGGCCTCTCCCACCTGCTTCTCCCAAAGAAAGAGGTACTTCTGCACCCTCTTCTCCCCTCTCCATTCTCCTCCACTCCCCTCCATCCTCCAAATCCATTTGCTCCAAGGAAAGGAGCAAGATGGGTGACAGAGAAGCCCCCTTGGTGTGGGGGGCGGGGGCTTGGGGGGTAAAGGGAGATGGGCAGGGCCTGAGCTCTGGGTTTCTGGAGAGCAGCATTACCTGAGCAGGGCAGGAGAGGGGTATGTCTGCCATCAGATCCAGGGTATCTGTTTTCCTTCCCAGTGGTTCAAGCTGATAGAGGAAGAAAAGAGAGCCGTGAGTGTACTAATTTGTCTCCACTGAAGTGAACATTCCCTGGCAGGGCATCCTGCAGTGAGGGAACACTCAGAACTCAATTTCAGGAGGGGTTGGCTTCTCCTCCTGGCTCTGCTGTGGGATCCCAGCTGTGGGATACTGGGCAAGTCTCTTAGCTTCTGTAGGATTCAGCTTCCTTGTAAACTTGTAAGTCTTGTAGGGCTGTTCAGAAGCTTAAATGAGATAAACATGGCTTAAACTGCAGAGTTGTTGGCACATAGAAAATACTGAATAAACATGAGGGTTTTGCCTTGTATTCATGTAAAGAGTCCTGCATCACAGTTCAAAGCCCGTCGGAGAGGATGCAGTTGATCCAGGAATCTCAAGGACTCAGTATTTTTCGTTCTCCATTGACTTCTACAGAGGTGCCAGTCACTCTCCTTGACACCTTGCTTGCAAAGGGAGGCCAAGAACAAGCTCCATTCTGGAGGGGCTTATACTTTGCTCTAGACTAGAACCCCAGAAAACCAGGAAACCCCACTCATCTTACCATGTTGACCCAAAGGGCTCTGGAAAGCTGGGAGTGGAATTTCTGACTTGGGTGGAGGCAGTCTGGGGCAAAGAAGGACACATCTGGGCGCCCATCCTGAAGGAGAGAAACAGACATCCTTAAGATCCTGTTGGTGCCAAGGGTGGAGAGTAGGCCTCACTGCCGGGCCTGACCTCTGGAGTGGACCTCTCAACACCCTGCTCCTCTGGGGGGTGCTCCCAGACTGTGGCTTCCTAATGGCCTGCTCACCTCAACAGAGGGCTCAGAGTGGTCCCACAGATCAACAACCTTTAGTAACCCCAAGCCCCCAACCTGCTTTATGGATCTCACAATTCCCATTATTTAATTTAAAAAGTGCTATATATATTTTTAGGTGCATTTATGCAACCCAAGCCATGGATGAAGGAATGAGATCCTAGTTCCTGAGGAAGTCTTAGCCAGCCAGCTGGGAACAGCTATTTCCCAACTCTTGACCAGCTGGTTCCAGTGAGCTTGGTAGGGAGAATAGGGCTTCAGGCCTAGGCAAAGTCTAGGTACTTAAAGCTTCTTCAGGTAGGCCAGGCCCTTGGGATGGAGGCCCAGGTGAACAGACCCAAGTCCCCACCCTAGTCCATTCACATGGTCCTTCTGCTCAGAATGGAAGAGTCAGGTGGAGAGCAGAGCCAGGGAGAGAAACAATCACCACAGTGTTGGGTATGGGGCCAAAAGTGAACAGTCTGGAGTTGTATGTGTTCAAATCTCACCTCTGTCCCTTATTTCCTACATGCTTTTAGGAAGGAGTCTTCATGTCTCTGAGCCTCTCTTATGCAGGGATGATAAAGCTCACCTCCAAAGGTAATTGTGAAGATTTTACGTACGATATGCACAGTATCTGGCATGTAGTGAGTACTCAGTAAAATGGAGGCTTCAACGAGCAGTCAGGAGGACATCAAACATCAGGCTGCCTCTTGAAAACAGCTCTGATGTTCAAGGAGGTGGCAGCCACCAGACCAGCAGCTAGAGAGCTGCCTGGGTCTGCCCCATTTGTTCCCAGTCTATGGGAGCACTTGGCATTTCCACTTTGAATTTCCTTCTCCTTGTGGGAGC
Organism: Antilocapra americana; assembly: GCA_007570785.1. Classification (NCBI taxonomy): domain Eukaryota; kingdom Metazoa; phylum Chordata; class Mammalia; order Artiodactyla; family Antilocapridae; genus Antilocapra; species Antilocapra americana. The sequence goes on along the minus strand of ML662449.1, from coordinate 4,285,549 downwards.
CGTGTCAGGGAGGGCAGGGAGCCTACCGCCAGGACAGGGAGCCGGATGTTGTAGAAGAAGGGCTGCAGAACCACGGAGAAGTCCTCCCGCGTGTCATACCGACCGGACTCCACCAGCTCACGCATGCTGCTCTGGGGACACACCCGTGGGCATCTTCAGCATAGGCCCAGGCACTCCAGGTACCCGTTAGCTCAAGGTTGGGGGTGATGGGCGGTGACCTTGTCCCCATCTCCCTCAACAGGTGGGCTAACTCAGTTCTTCTCTTGAGAACATAAACACACTTGATGACAAATCTCTTTCCTGAGAATTGGAAATGGGTTGTGCCTCCTTTTGGTTCTGGTTTTAAGTGGACCACAAGTTCTGAAGGGCCAGCAGGAAGTCCCAAAAGGAACAGAAACCCCTAGGCTCGGGACCTGCAACATCCCCATTGGCTTGTGGCCTGCCTGTTGGAGAGGTGGGGAGTTGAGGGGGCAGCTGGGCATCTAGGGAGCAGGGGAGGGAAAGGCAGCCCCATGGGGGCACCCAGGGCTATTTCTCTTGTCAGGCCAAGGGTTGGGGCTGAGCCAGCAAGGCAGCTTGGCCATGAGGACTTTGTCACCTAGGTTCCTCTGTGAATCTGCCTGGGGTGCCTGAGATACCTCAGCCAGGAAGTGGCTTGGATGGTGATGTCACCTCTCAAACTCTGAATAGCTCTTGCCTTCTCATGAGCCTCCCCAGGGGGGCTCTGGGCTGGAGTGCTGATCAAGGCAGAGGAGAGACCTTCTTGGTCTTACCTGGTAGGCTCGGGTGATGGACTCCAACTTGGCCAGCTCTTGGGAGCTCTCCCGTGGGGTCAGAACACAATTGCACAAAATGCTGCAAAAAGAGGGGAGACAGAAGGACCCAGAGCCAAAGCTGTGGTCAGGGTGGAGGTAGGGGAGTGGCTCACAGGAGGCTCTGCTACACATGCTCAGGGGCAGGTTTCAGGCCTGACCCAGGGATGCACAAGGGGAGAATGTATGGATGGGCACCCTCTCACATTAACAAAGTACTAAGTGTTGGACCACGGGCCCTGGGCCTTCAACGAATTACACTGAACAAATGCATTTAGGCAATGAGAAGCCCATGTGTAGTGTTTAAAAATAAGTACAAATGCATGCTTTGGCGAGCCTCTGTTGCTCAGGTCCCCAGACACCTCTGGAGTTCACATTAGAGCCCTGCTGTGTTCCCTGTTGTTTTATGATGAATTATTTCACACTCATAAAATCTACTGGATGTTAAAGGGGATCTCTCTACTCAAAACAGAACCTGGTGCACAGTAAGACTTTAAAAAACATTTGTTAAGTGAATAAATGGATGTGTAAGGCAGGGGGAACAATAAAACACACATCTGTGTACTTCTCACCCCACTTAAGAAACAAAACACTCCCAACTGGAAGTTCTGCATGTCCCTCCCCAGGTCACTTCTTCCCCACAAAGGTAAGTGAGCTTTGCTTTTGCTATGGTTTCATCACGTGTGGACACACTTGTGTGTCACTCCTTCTCACAGGCTGGGCTGCATTGTCTCCCAAACACTAGTGTGTGTCCCAGCCCTGACCTCTGCCCAGCAACTTCCCCCATCACAGAGGTTCACTGGCACTCTGAGGTTAGGGAAGTGGGGCCCTGACTTCGACTTCCCAGAAGGAGGTGGTCCTGGCACAGAGCCTTTTATAGATGCACACATGGACAGATCACGTCCCAGAGACCCCGAGGAGTCCCCACCATGTGAACCAGATCAGCAAGCACCCTCCTACCTGGCCTGATGCACAGGACACTTGTCGGGGTTCCCCAGGAACACTTGCCGCATGATATTGGGGCTCATGAAGTCCACAAGGTTGACCAGTGCCCGGGGTACCTACGTGCGAGACTCTGGGTGAGAGAGGGCCTGAGAAGCTTCTTTCACCAGGTGCCTTAGGACCCTGAGAAGTGGGACCAGGCTCCAGGGTCCCTGAGTGGGGTTCTGGGAGGTGTCAGCACAAGGTGAGCACCTAGAGCCCTGCAGTCTGTGCCACCCACATGGGCAGCAGTGTGAACAGGCCTCCCAGAGCGGACCAACACGGCAGTCTTGGGTCTAAATGCTGAGGGTTCAGCTCATAATGAATCTGCTTTCAATGCAGGAGACCTGAGTTTGATTCCTGGGTTGGGAAGATCCCCTGGAGAAGGAAATGGCAACCCACTCTAGCATTCTTGCCTGGGAAATCACATGGACAGAGGAGACTGGAGGACTACAGTCCATGGGTCACAAAAGAATCGGATATGACTTAGCTCTGTTCAGCTATCAGGTGAGGTAGACCCATTTGCCAGGACATAAGCACTTAATGGGCTCCCTCCAGCCTGGCCTGGACTAACTCTGCTGAGCAGGCTCGGGGTTGTGGCAAACCCAGATAAGCATCTGGCTGTCTGAGTGCCTCTCCCAGGCAGCCAGAAAGTCTTGTCTGTGACAGGGGGTAGGTAGAGAATACATTGGGTGCAGGACCAGAAAGGGGCCTGCTGTAGACACTCCTGCCACTCAGGGTGCAGTGCCCAGCCTGGGCGCCACCTGGCTGCCACCACCAGAGAATGTTCCCAGTACTGGTGAGGGGATGCTGAGTGCACGCAATGCTTTCCCCTTCAAGCCTGAGACCCTTGGAGCTGGTCCCAAATAGCATGAGGCTTCCCTGGGGGTACCCCCAAACTATGGAAAGGGCAGGAGCCCATGTCCTTGTCCAGCTCCTTGGGAAGAGGGTGTTTTACCCTCTTCTCCCCACCATGCTTGAGCAGTGTCCAGTTTGTGGGAGCCCCCACCCACCTCTCTATGTAGTAGGTCCAAGGCATTGCGGAGATGGTCAAAAAAGTTGGCTGCAGAATAAAGATTCTGGAAGAGACAGGAGAGAGAAGAGAAGCTGGTTAGGGAGAGAGGGCAGCGGGCAGAACTGGGTTCTCCCCCAGGCCCCCGGCTCTCTTTCTTTCAGGAATTGTAAGAGAGGGGAACAGAAGCCCTGTATATCTGCCACCCGCTGACTCACCCTACCTGGGACAGGGAGGTGGGGCCAGAAATGTGAGGGGCTGGGGAAAGAAGTGTGTGTGTGTACATGTGCACGTGTGTGAATTGTGTGTGCATGCACACACACACACAGGTATCCATGGACAACCCTGAGGTTAATTCCAGGGACTGTTCTCAAAGAGGATCTCCAGGGCCCACAGGTCAAAGTCAAGAGCAACGAGTAGGCCTGACCAGCCCCTATTACCGAGTCCGTGCAGTAGTCACATAAATCATTGCCTCCAATCAACACCGTGATGACCTTCCAGTCCTCATGGAAATTTACTCTCTGTACAGAGGGAGGAAAACGCTTGATGATTTCCAACAAACCAAAAAACAACACAGCTCTAGGAAATACATTCAAACCTCTAAAACTTCCTTGCCCTTTTGAAATAACAAGATCAGAACCTCAGAGCTGACAGCACTTGAGAGATTTATTTATAGACCACAGATTCTTAACATCAGGAAGGACTTTCAGGGTCACTGTGATCAGCGACAAACCTCCCTCTGGTTGATGTAATCTCCTCCAGGCAGCCTTCGACAGGGGCTGCCCTCTGCCACTTGAATGCCTCTAGGGAACGGGGGCTCACTGTTTTCATGGCCAACAATTCCATTTGGGGATTTTACTGAGCTAGCAAGCTAGTGTTTAAAGATAATCATAAATCTGACTTACATGGTCGGATTTCATCTTCTGTATCAGAGTCTGGACTTGGCTTACAAGTTCCCTGAGGAGGAGAGGAAATCGGTCCCATTGAGGAAGAGCCCCTGGATCTTTCATCCTAGAGGGCTTGAATTGGAGGCTTCCATGGCATTCACCCCACCCCTGATCCCCCACCCTCCAACATGAGCTGTCAAAGACCCTGAGGCTCAGGGACAAGAAGCTACTTGTCTCTTCTGGAGAAGTTACTACAACAAATAACCTTTTACAAAACTAGCTGTGTTTGTCCTAAGCCTCTAGAGTCAAGGGTACGGCCAATTATATTTGTTACGCATGGTCTCCTTTCTAGGACTCCACGTGCAAAGCGTCTTTAACGATTCTGTGCAGGAAACTGTTCATCTCCTTTAAAGGACTGGTATAGACTCTGAAATTAGATCTAGGAAAGTTTTAGCACACTTCCTCTTTTACCTTGGCTGCCAGGAAGCTGAGCGTTTGATGTTCAAGCACAATAGTTAAAAGTTTCATATTGACACAGCTGCTTCTTCCCCTCCTCCCCCCACCAGTGCCTATGACTTTTCTTAGGTATATGTTGGTTGTGTCATTTTTGGTAATGACACAACTTAGCTAAATGCTTCTCTTAGAAAGAGGTCATAGCAACCCACTCCAGTATTCTTGCTTGAAGAACCCCATGGACAGGGGATCCTGGCGGGTACAGTCCATAGGGTCACAAAGAGTCAGACACAACTGAAGTGACTTAGCATACATGCATAGAAAGAGGTGGGATAATAAATATACACCCTACACATACCTGGGTTTATAATTCACGGAAAGACTAGCCTTCAGGCACCCTCAGCTCCTCACTAGTTTTGGCCCCTGTTTTAGTGTGAGATGGAGCCACCGACCAGAGGTCTCCTGGCACCTGGTGGTGGGTCCATGTGTACCACCAACTTGGCTGTTTCTATTACCAAGAAGGGTCTTCCCAGGCTGGGCCGGGAGTGAGGAGACCCAGGTGGCTGAAGCCTCTAGGAGCGGGGTGTGGGAGGAGGGGCCTCCTTGGAGGTCAGCCTGGGGGGCTGAGTAGTCGGCTCCAGCTGCCTCTAGCTTCTCAACTGCATTTCCTGTAGCCCCGCAATGGGCATAAGGATAGGACATGACTCGCCACTCCTCTAAGCAGCCTCTAATGTGGAGACTCTGTATTGCCCATCCATTTGGTTGATACTCCCTGATCTATGGGGGGAACTGCCACTTATGAGGCATTGGAGAGAATACCATTATGCCCTGGTAAGTTTTAAAAATTGGATATGGTGGGTCAGGTAGTTGGTAGATTAGAACGTGCTGCACAGGAAAACAAGACCAAGTTCAGACTCTAGGATCATGGTCTCTGTCCAAGATCCAGCCATCCAGCCTCCCTGCAGTCACAGAGGCAGCCAGCGAAGAGAATGGCCAAGAGACTCTCAAATCATTGCTGTAAATAAAGGTCCCCTGTGTACACAGAGGTCAGAATTACAGCCTTGAAGGGGATGATGTGCCTCCCACCCCCTACCCAACAGCTTCCTCCCCCTAAAAATGCATACTCAGCCTTAGCTCTAGGAACAGCTTGATTGAGGAACGCATTTGTCTCATTGGCATCTCCTGTGCCCACCGCATAGCCTGTGAGATTCCCATTAAACTTCCGAAGGATATCTGGAAGAGAAGGGGGAGCACAGAACACAGAGATCTTAGGATGGGTGGTGGAGTGTGCTCCAGAAAGGAGTTGAGGCCTCAGATGACTTGATGACAGGCTGAGCCAAGGCAGCAAGAGCCTCTCAGCTTTCCTTTTCTTTCTTATACTTTGCAGTGCAGCCATACTCACTGGCTCATCTATCTCCATACCTTTTGGGCTGGGTGAAGAGATCTGAGGCTCAGGGTGTTTGGTAACTTGGCCCAGGTCAGCTGGCCAGCCTATAGCAGGGCCAGGGCTTGAACCTAGTTTTTCCATCCCCTTCAACGGCCTGTCCACAGGCCTCGCCTCTGATTTCACTGGCAGTCCGTAAGGACGATGTCATTTCTCTCTTTCTTAGCCGAGAGGCATTTTCAGGAAGCCTGGGCATCAGATGGACCCAGTGGACAGACTCAAGACACTGGTGGTTACTTACTCGGTAAGGTGGTCACGTTCTCCAGGGAGCTGTCCCCTCCTGAACTGTAGAAAGTGAGCAGGTCAGTGAGAGAGACTGAATCAATGCACAGGCTTTATATAGAAAAGTGCCCCCATCTTCTAAAGACACCCACACTATCAGCATCTGTCAGATGACCCAGAGCCACCTCTTTGTGTTTGAGGGATTCTCAAAAAATGTGAATTCCCCAAGAGGCTGGCTCCTCCAAATCTAGGATTTGACGGTGAAATCTGAGGGCTGTTTTTTTCCTTCTGCACATCAGGAGGGCGCATACTTAGCTGATTCTATACCATGCACCCAGCCATGCTCTACATTAGTTATCTCATATCTCCAAACAAGCTTGGGATGTAGATGAATTATCTCCATTTTACAGAGCAGGAAGTTGAGGCACACAGGGGTTAATCAACTTTCTATGGAAACTTAAAACCATAAAGGTAACTAAAAACCAGCTTGAACTGGAAACCTTTAGAAAATGGATAAACTCTTCTCTGCCCAGTGGTCAGGTAAATCCCACTGGAAGGTTCAGGGGATGGCCTCTCACTGTCTTTCAACACCCAATCTAATTTCATATAATCTAGTTTTATGGCCCTCAATCTAACTTCAAGACACGTTTCAGTTTCTTTCATGCATTTAAACTGAACTTATGTGGGAGGCAAGGGGAGAAGTATTTCTGTTTTAACGAAGTCCACTGTTCAGATGGCCTATATTTACTGTTATTTTTCTTCTGTGACTCCCTCCTCCATCCCAGTATATTATTTCAGGCCAAGAGGTTTCAGAGAATACAGTGTTAGCATTCAGCCCACCACTGTAGATTTCCAAAGGACAGGCCATGAATCAAAGTTACGGCTGTTCTTCATTCAAGAGAAGGCTTGGAATGAAATTCACTATTTTATACTAGGGTAGGGTCAAGGGCTTAAGTCAAAGGGTCAAGATCCTCAAAAGGTGGAGAGAAAAAGCAGCCAGCTAAACTCTACCTTCTGTTCTCACTTAGGTATCTCTCTCCCACCTCCCATCCAGTGGGAACTGAACCTGGCCTTTGGTTGGACACTGCTTTTAAAGCTTCTGATCCTTTCCCAACTCTGCATGAAGCTACTACTTTAGCTGCTTCCTGAGCCTTCCTTCTTTGGGCCAAAAGCACTTCATCATAACACTTTTCACTTGGCAGGAAATGACAAAGACTTATAACCCCTCCCATCACTGTCTTCTAACCCTGCCTCCTTTCCTCCTTCTAGAAACATATAAAAGCTAAAAAATTATAAACACAAACATATATAAATGCATACACATCAAGTATGTTCTATTGCAATTTCTTATCTAAAACTATCTTTGTTCTACAAGTGTGGTAGCTGATTAAGACAACAGACTACAGAAATCTCTCAGAGCCCATTTCCAGGAGAAAAGAGAGAATTACACAAATAAATATGGAGAAACAAAAATATGAAAACCTTCATTTTGATCAGAACTATGGGAAACATGAAGGAAAACAGACCCACATGAAACACCTAGTTTAGACAAGACCCTTCAGATGAACGGAGTTCATATTACACCAAGAGCTCAAAGGATGGGCTTTGTTCCAGAGTCACTCACAGTATGCAGAGAAATGCAAAACTGATGCTTGATAACATTTATCAAAGGAGTTTCAACAACGTGAGACTGAACTCCTAATTAATAAGACAAAGAAATGATTTTTTTGATAAATAAATTTTATTTTGGTCCTTTGAATAAGCAATCAAGCCAACATTTTAATTGAAGGAAAGGCAATTCTCTAAAGACCTCCAGATTTGGCACACGAGTAAGCTAGTCAGAGCTGGGGCCTTTCACTGCTATGTAATTCTTACAGGCAAAGAGGCCTTGGAAATGTTCACAGCCTAACCTCCTCAGGCCGAGAGGCCTTGGAAATGTTCACAGCCTAACCTCTTCCTGCAAGGCCTGCTCATAGCTACCCACCTACCAAGAAGTCTTCTCTCTAGTCTGACTCCGTGAGGTCTACTCCCTCCACTTTGTTTCCTTGGAGAAAGGGGCTCGAATTGCATTCTTAGTTTACCTAGAATCATTAAGTTCCCATTTCCTATCCAGAAGCTTTAATGGCTTCAGAAAATTGCTTTTTCTCAGCTTGGTCTACTACATGGACATTTCCCAGGAGATGCTAACAGGTACTCTGAATAAAGAAAGTGTTCTGGGATTAAGGGAAATATTGTAATAAACAGACACAATTTATGAGACTGACGTGCTGCCTACTGCGCTAAGGAGGCACCTAAAACAGACACAATTTAAATAGATTTCTTCATTGTCGGGCTTCTCAGAGCCTTTAATAAGCTTATATGCATGTGAATTTCCAAGAGTAAGGATATAATAGGAAAAATTTCCCCCAGAACACAAAGATCAGGGCTAGTGTTCTATGGAACACACTTAGGGGAACATTACATATTTTATGAAGAGTCAAACTATCTCTTAGACTCTGACCAAGAACCTCTACTTGTAACACCTGTGGGTTTTGGGGCAGGTCTTTGAAACACTTACAATAAAGGGTTTAAAGGGACAGGAGCCATTGAGTATATGAGGCCTTAAAAATGGAACTAGAAGATTAAAACATCAGGCCTTACTAGAGCTTACTCAGAGGAAGAAACATCAATGGCTAGATTTTTTTCACTGCTGCAGAGAGAAACGTTCAGTGGAAGATGGTCAGTCTGTATCTGAATCCTGGGAATCTGTGAAGTTAGGTAGGTCACCTTGCTCCCCTGACCACACCAGGGGTAGCTCACCTGTCAACTGCTGGCTGGCTTGTCTGTCTTATTGTCTGTTTTCCCACATGAGGATGCAATAACACTCCCTCCTTCTTTAGCTCAGACCAAGTAAAGCTGCCCCTACCTGGTGTTTTTTCGACTATAATACCCTCCGCTTTCCTGCTTCTCCCTTTGTCTTTCTCCTGCAGCCTCAGTAATACTTGGGACCCAGTGGGCAAGAGGCAACCTTGGCTTTGTTCCTCAGAGACCCCTCACCTGAAGGTGGCTGGAGGTGTACGGGACCTCACACTGGAAGGCCTTTAGCTCAGCGCTCGCTAGCTGATGTTTCCACACTACCCACACCTGTGTCCTCTCTGTGGGTGGCTCCTGGCTGAGTGAGGATGCCCCTCACCCAGGAAAAACTTTCTCTCTGGGACGGTCCTCAGGGCCGGCCAGAGAGCTGCCACAGCCTGCATCAGCCGCACACTGTTCCCTCTCCCTTCCTTGAAAGAAACATTTCATTCGATTCTCTCTGCAGGAAAGGGAGGGGCGGCGCTGGGCTACCCCACTTTTCATCAGTGCTCTGCCCTCTCGTGGCAGAGTCCTGAGCTCGTCACCAATGACTTCGAAGGGCTCATAAACATGAACTTTATTAGGAATGAAAGAAACAAGAATACTCATGTACAACTACTCTGCTTGCATGCCTTAAGCTTTCCTACTTCCTGCCTGGAATATTCCTCTAGCCTACCAAACTGCTAACATGTCAAGGCATAACGGGGTACCACCTTCTCTGGGAAGCCCTCCTCTCCCAGCTGGGAGGGTTGAGTATCTCCTCTTCTATGTTCCTATAGCATCAGGCACTTGCCAACTGAGCATAAGGTTAGCCTGTGCTTCCCATATCGCCCTCCCCCACTCCCCCCATTATGCAGGCACAAGGGAGGGGCCCAGGAACACCTATTGGTTGGGGCTTTTGTCTCGGCTGATTCCACCTGAAGTGGGTGCCGCATTTCAGAACTTTCTGTACAGATGTTTGCATACACATAAAGGCAGAGGTGTGGCTACACAACATAAATAAGCAACATGAATAAACACAGACAGACAGTAAACAAGAAACAGGAACAACCACATGGGCACATATAAATGTCAACAGGCAAGTGAAGACTCAGAGATCTCATGCTTTTCTGGCGCATTTCATGTTGAATTTGTTGACCCAGAAGTCTGTTAAGAACCTCGGTTTGCTTCTTCTGTACAATTAAAAGAAAAGAGTTATCAAAGAAAAGCATCCTCTCCACTCATCAAATTGTTCCATTTTTCCAGAAATAAGATAGGTTTTCCTTCTGAAAGCCCCTTCCAGACCTGGTCCTTGCTCTTTGGTATTTATGCATTTTACAAGAGACACATCCCCACTCTATCTCTGGGGTTGAGGGGGGAGAGCGGTGAGCATGGGGTGGGAGGGGGGTCACGGGTTAACATTACCTATATGATAGCCCTCGGTACTGAGTGGTGACGTCAGAAAGGTCATCCGGTTTGGAGCCGATCCCATTGCCGGCCTTTGAAAACATATCCAAATATTAAAATTCACAGGAAAATCAGTGAGTCAGAGAAAAGGGAGGCTGCGTACATGCAGGGCTTCCCAAGGTGTTCCATGTGCGTGCATTGCAGCATGAGCAGAGCATCACCCGGGGAGCGGGGCGGTCAGAATTCCTGGGCTTGCTGTTTTTCCAGCTGTGTACCTTCCCCAGATCTCAGCTGCCTCCTTACAGACCTGAGCCCGTGTCCTGCTTATCTCAGAGGATTGTTTTTATGACCAAATTGGATCATAATTGCAAAATCAGTTTTGAAGCTTTTAAAGTGCTTTATGAACGTGAGATTCAATGCCATTAGCAGCATTTTACTAAGTTCTTGATGTGCGTGAAGAGCCTACAGATCTGCAGTGGACAGATTTCACAGTTCTCTTTCCCTTGGGGACATTCTGTAAGGCAATCTCATAGCTTCAGAAGTGCTGCCAGAAAGTGGTGCTTTGGGATGATACCATGGCCCTGTTTCTTGGAACTTAAGAGCATAACTTTTACCACAACTACAGAGTCTTTCCTGCTTTGCTGCAGATGCAAAGAGGAAACAGATGTGAGGGTTGGAGCTGCTTGTAAAGTATAATCCAAGGGGAAAGCGCCCTCACGGAAGGTTTAGAAGATTTTTTGAGTCAAAAATGATATTATATTTTTGCAGTTGTTCAAAAGGTGATGTTAAGTGTTCATAACCTCTACTGCCTGAGACAGTTCAGCTCACTCCTGAAGGATTCCCACTTACACACCTGACTGAGTGAGAATGCGACTGCAAAACTCAAACCCTCGTCCTGCTCTCAGCCTGATAGAGTCAGGACAGAGAGCAGAGGCCAGAAGCACAGGCCTTGGAGCTAGGAGGATAGGGACCTGGACCTGACACAGTCACCCCCACCCTGCAAGGACGGGGCCTGAGAGTCCTTACGGTCAGAGAATCCCCCAGAGCGGCCACAACTTGGATGTCTGCAGGTCTCAGCGTGTGCACTGGAAAGACAGACACACACACACTTGAGTCTGTGGGGAGGAAGCTACCATCAGAGTCCAGTGCTACTTGCTTTCAGCAAGACCAGGCACAGGACCCAAGCGCGTGTTTGGGTCATGCAGGACTGAGCATCTCTGGTGCCATGGAGGCACAGGGCAGGGGAAAATGGCTTCCCCATCAGAGACACAACCAATGAACTTGAACCTACGGGAAGGGAGCGGTGTTGAGGGAAGGTGGGAGGAGGAAGCGGAGGGCAGGATGCTTGGGCACCATGGGATCCCAGTACTTTGGTGCCAGCAGTCACGTGGGATACCAGCTGTGACCGGAGTGCATGACCAGATGGGCACTGGTCCATGGAGAGGAGGTCACAGTCTGATGCATGGCCCCTTGAGAGCTGGGTTCTGGATTTCCAAGAGTCTAAGAAATAATCATGTTGGGCCTTTTTCCTGCCCCAGGTCTCCTCTGAAGACTCCTGAGAACTTTCCAGGTGGCAGCAGTGACTGCAGAGCCTGGGGTGGCTCCCTGTGGTGACTCCCTGGTGGGCACAGTACACCCTGGTTCTGGGCCTTGGTGAGGTCACACCCCAGGCTGGGTCACTGAGGGCGGCTCTCCCGTGGCTCTCCCACACGTGCTCCCATCAGCGGGCAGAACAGGGGGGGCCCTGGCTGCTCTGGGTCCTGCTGGGTCAGACTCTGCTATTGAAGAGGGGGACTTCTCCTAGGAGCCACCCAGATCGGAGGCACGCACTGGCCATTAACTGAGTTCTTGTAGAGAGGCCCAGGGTCCTGGTGTGCCACCGGGGGCTTACCTGAGGTGGGTGGCGAGGCAGAAGGGGCTCTGTCACTGCACAGCAGCTGGCTCCCATGATCCTAGGGATGCAGAATAGATCCCAGGGTTGCCAGGGGCCAGGGAAGCTGGCTGGGCATCCGACTTACCCAAGAGTTTTAATGAATGCAGATTCCTGGGCCCTACCCTGGGGAGGGCCTAGTGGAACATCTGAAGAAGGCGCCCCAGGTGATTCTGAGTGTCAGGCCAGGCTCCATCTGTTAACCTAGTTCTGCCTCCCACACCACCCCTACCATCCAGTGTCAAAATCGACATCAACAAGATGAGCCCAGCACACTGCAAACACACGTTCCCCATCCCCGTCCACTTCTGCAGCAGATTTATAAGGGACTGGTTCTCTTCACTTGTGTCTAATGAGGCTGAGAGTTGACCAGCTGGCCCCCCGTCTGAACTATTATCATTAGTGTGCACTTTGCCCTCCCCACTGTCTGAAGGTGTAGGTGAATGGACTTTATAGAAGAGTGTGAATACCCCCCCACCAGTGTCCATCAGGAATGCTCACCACATTCCCATTGCCTTGCAGAACTGGTGCCTGCTAGGGGCTGCCCACTACACTGGCAGCTGAGCTAAAAGGAAGCAACAAGTACATACCTGCACGAGGTTCTTGTAGGTGCTCAGAAATGGCCGGGCCTGTGAAAAGAGGGGGCGAACCACGGCAGCAAGTCAACTTGCCTTCTGCTCTGCTCCCACGTGCGGAAATGCCTTCAAGGTTCCCTGCCTGCCAGAGTGACTGCTGGGCCCCCTCCCAGGATGCACCCAGCCTTCTTTCAACCCCTTAAACAACCACAATCAACCCTGCAGGGCTCCCAGGAACGAGTACCTCTGCACTTCCCCTCTTATCCAGCTGGCTGGGGTGGCTAGGTCACCTCTCTTTCTCCACCCTGCCCCTTTCTAACAAAGTCCACTGTCTACTAATACACGCCCAGGTCCTGAACTCCTAGCCCCCTTTCCCACTCCTGCCCTGTAGTAGCCCAGATGCCTCAAAGCCAAGTGCTTTGAGGTTCCGCCCCCTGAAGCCCCTACTCAGCAGGTTCCTGTCCCACACTTGGGAGCCCTCTGGGAGTCCAGAGGAAGGAACTGATAGACATGAGGGAGCAGCTGCCAAGGTCCAAGAAGCTTTCTGACAATTTGTGAGTGAACAGGGAGATCTGCTTTGCCTTCCTGGTGAATGCCTGCTTTCTTATCTCTGGCTTCCAACAGACCTCCCCACCTTCAACCCTACCTCCATCCTAGAAAATTATTATTCAAGTGAGGTCTTAGCCCCTCACTCTTTCATCCTGCCATGGGGACTACATGGAGATGTCCCATCCTGCCCTTAATGTCCTCCCACCATCAGCTTCAACTTGAGGGCTGGATGGTACTGCCTCTCCTCCTTCCAGCTGGGAAAGGGCCTGGGTGCAGACTTGTGCCAGGGCTTGCAAGGACGGGGAGAGACAGAAACAAGATCTAGGGCCTCCTGGCCACAGGCTGTCACCCCTAACAGTCCAATCAGATGGGGCGTTTTGGATGGTTAACTGCATTATGGATTGGGTGGGTAGGGGAACAGAGTTGGGGGTATGGATGAGAACCTGGGATAAAAGGAACTGAGAAACCTGAATGAAAGGCTGCAAAAGAAGCTTTAGGGAGACCCCTGGCAACACTGTGCTCTTCACTCTACCTGGTCTGGACATGTGATATTGATCTTGTCTTCAAAATTATGCTGTCTTGTCTTCTGGCCGACAGGTTGCAACTAAACCAAGAAGCAGGAAGATGGGGAGTGATAAACAGATGGCAAGACTGGAAAAGTTAGGAGGCAGGGCTGGGGAAGGGAGGGAGGGAGGGCCAGAGGGGTTGGGGTTTATCATCAGTGCTGTGTGGGGAATCTCACAGCCTGAGTGATGGGTCTCTGAAGTCCTCTGAACACCTTCCAGAATCTTTTATTATCAGAGGAAGCATAATTTTCTCTGTCTCGGTCATCTTACCATGTTGTTCCACAGGGCACTGGCTGCATGGGCATGAGCCTTGCTACTGAAGTGGAAACAGTCAGGAGCAAAGAAAGAGTTGTCAGGCAATCCCTCCTGGTCATAGGACAGAACAGAGTGGCCATGTCATAGGAATGTCAGGTAACACCAATGATGTTCAGAAAGAGCTGGGCGCTACCTGTAGCTCCCACTTATCCATGAGGCTTTACCGGGGTCTTGGGCATGTCCACTTTTTCAAAGAACGGCTGCACGACCACTGTAAAATCTTCCCTGGTGTCGTAACGCCCACTCTCAACCAGCTGGTGAGTCCCCTCCTGCAGGAGGAAGGGAGTCAGGGGTCAGGGGACTCTCTGCGCCTGTCTGGTCTTTGTGTGGACTCTTTCTCCCCCAGTGAATTAAACACTATCTGACCTTTGAGTGAAATCAATCTGCAGGAAAATCCCTACTGATCAGGAGCCAGCTAGTTATGCTTCAGATCAGCTTTTATCTCACACCCTGTCCCCAACCTCTGCTGCCATTGCATCTATCTGATCCAGGCTGGGAAAAACAAAAAATCTAAGTCCATCAGTTTGATCCTCTTTTAAAGATTTTGATTAAAGACTAGGGTGGAGGTGGAGTGAGTATGAATTTGATTTAATGACTTTGGGGGATTATCCTTACATTTATCTCTGGCCTACATTGGTTCAGGAAATTCAAGGTGAATTAGCAACCATATTTAATGCCTGTCTGTATCACTCACGCATGCAGTGTGTGTGAGCACGAGTGTTCCTATCCATGCACCCTTGAAGTGCTCAGATCTATCTAGGAGGTAGCAGAGCTGTTACTCTCATAGCTTACACCTAGACTCAGTTCCAGGAGAACCAGTTTCCCTAGCTCTGGCTCTCACTTCTGCCAGACTCTGCCATTTCAGTGCTTGCTGGGTTTCCATCATTTGGAGCCAAGACCTGGTCTGGAGGGGAAAGTCAGGCTTCCACACCCAGAACATTAGTACAGTCACTTCAGAAGATACCAGGACACCTTCTGTTTTCCACGGTCAGCCAGAGAGTCCCCAGGCTGGGAATATGTCAGCTCTGACCTCCTGGGGGAGACTTTTTCAGTTGCAGACAGAGCCTTGAGGCAGGCAGAAGGTACGATACCACTAACTAGCTGTGTGACTTTCAGCAAGCTGCTTTCCCTCTCTGGACCTCTATTTCCTCATCTGTAAGTGGAGGATGTTCACCAAGGCCTGGACCATCCCTTAAATTCTTTCAAATGCTGCTAGATCCTCTGTGAATCAGCCGCAGTGGCTTATAGTGGAGCCCTCACCCCCTGCAACTTTTCAGAAATGGCGTAAATAGTGTGGAGAAGGCCTGGCACATGGGTAATAATTAACAGCGATGCTCATCTTCAAGGAGAGGGGAACAGGAAGCAGAGAGTCAGAGGATCCGGAGAGGACATGATGGCCTCATGGGGCTGAGCTGTGAGCTCCCCTGGGACGCTACAGCAGGGTCTCAGTGGTCACCAAGAGCAGACCTGGGAATAGTTGGCTACTCTAGAGAGGTTGTGAAGGCCATTTTAGGGAACAGTTCTCCCTCTCTTTGGTTCTCTGAACCCATTCCACTGTGTGAATAAGAGCCCGCCTTGCACCGTAGGTGAGAAGCCCGGATGCTGTCTCTCCCAACATCCCTCACACACGCCCATGGGTCCCCCAGTAGATGTGTGGGGGCTCCTGCCTCAGGCTTTGGTTTGGAAGCTAGAGATTGAAAGACAGAGGGACAGCACAGAATCCATTTTGCTGAAGGTGCATCTAGTTTCTAGAAACAGCAGTGATAGTGGTATCTATGGTGACTCCATCAGACTAGTGGTTTGGCCTGATTTTATTCTTATGGCATGGCCCCAGAATTCCATGACTCTTCAATTTCTAGTGGCCTGGCCTCTGACCTTAGCTCTTCCAGATAGTCTGCTTAAATAATACATCTGGGACTTCCCTGGTGACTCCGTGGTAATGATCCACCTGCTGATGCAGGAGACACGGGTTTCATTCCTGATCCAGGAAGATCCCTCATGAACGAGGGATAACGAAGCCCACGTGCCACAATTATTGAGCTGGTGCTCTAGAGCTTGGGAACCACACAACTGAGCCCATATCCCGCATCTACTGGAGCCCGAGTGCCTAGGGCCCAAGCTCAATAACAAAAGAAGCCACAGCAATGAGCAGCCGGAGCATCTCAACTAGAGAGCAGCCCCCGCCTCCACAACTAGAGGAAATCCTGTGCAGCAACAAAGACCCTGCACAGCCCAAAATAAATCAAGTTATAGAAAATAATACAGCTGATATAATAATAAACAATAAACCAACCAGAAATGCATAAGTGCTTATGCTTTGTACCCAAACCCCACCTGCAAAAGGTTTGCTTCCACAGCCATAACCTCGGCTGCCTTCCCTTGCCTGATGAGGGCCATGACTCCCTCAGCAGACACAAAGGAACAGAGGGAAGTGCACTGAGGAGTCACCCAAGGGGCCAGGCGATGGCCTCTAAGAATGATACACAGGTCACTGCCCTGAGCCCAGACACCACTCGTGGATAAGGCTGTTCTGAAAGAGGCTGCCAGGAGGGGTTCTGCCCCAAGGAGTCCATGGGCTTGGGGGATTGATCCACCCTGGAGGCTCTCTGCATCCCACCCAGTCTGGAAGAGCTAGAAGGTGACCGTTGTTCTTAAGTGACTGGATGATTATTTGGGACAAAACTCAAGAGAGTCCGCTGCTCTGGTCAAAGATTTGATGGAGAAAAGCCTCAAAGGGACAGCCCCCAGGATGCTGGGAGAGCATCAGCTTTCTTTCTCCCTGTGTGCCCCAGTGACACCTACTAACACCTGCTCCCCCGGGCAGGGAGGGCAGAGGGAGTATGTGTTATCACACTGAATCCTCCAGATTCTCCTGGGTGGCAAGGGGTTCTGCCCCAGGAGTCAGAACCTCACACCCATTCTCCACGGACAATTGGAAAAACTTATTTTGTTGTAAGGCCAGGAACTGAGATTTGGTCATGTGTGCTGAGTGACTTGGTTCTGTAACCTGACTCAAATAAACGGAATCTGCTGCCTTGGGGGGAGGGGGCAGCCTTTCTTTCTGCAAACTGGTCAGTGGTAATGTCACACGCAGTCGAGGTTGAAATAGTCTAAGTGTCTGTTCCTTTTCTAACCAGAACCATGAACCATACAGCAGTTCCTGGCTTACCTGATACTTCTTATTCACTTCGACGAGGGAGGCAAGTTCTGTCGCATTATCATCATACTTCAAGACACAGGGACACAGATTCCTGCAGACCAAACCAAAGAGGTGTTCACCCACCAAAACCACCATCTGAGAGCCAATGACATAGGAACATTGGCTTGAGATTCAGAATGTATTTAACTCAGAGGTACCAGATGCCTGTGCTAAGTGGTGGCGGGGGAGAGGAAGGGGATGCTTCTGGCTGGCTAACCTGTCAACTGCACCAGCAGAAACCTAAGAACATTTCCCAGACCTGGATTTGCTCATGAAAATGAAACAGTTATGTCTTCTGATATCTGCAGGAGTGACTTTTATGGAGCCAAGTTACCCAGTGAATGTCTGAGAACAGTGTAGTAGAGATAAGGCATGCCTCCTTTTAAATAACAGTGACAACAACAATAATAACACATATTGAATGTTTACTGTGCTGAGAGTTTTATGAGTAATAACTTGCTGAATCCTCTTAGCTATTCTAGAAGCTGTCTTTTCATTGCCCCCATTTTACAGATGAGTAAACTAAGGTTCCACATGGTTTAGTAGTTTCTCAAGTTCATGTGGATGCTGAGTGTGGGAGCCAGGACTCGAACTCAAGTCTCTCTGGTCTAAACCTGAGCTCTCCACCCCTGTTTAAGCTGCTTCTGCCCTGATTAGCCATCTCACAAATCTGGGCTATGGTCCACAGGCAGGAGGCAATAATAGTGAGGATGGCTCAGTGCAGACTCAGCACCACCAAGGAAAGCACAGCCACTGAGACAGAACAGCAGACAGGTGGCAGAACGCAGTGACCCTGAGCCTCCCTAATCCTGCCCTCAGCAACTTGGCCATTCCAGGTCAGACAAAGGCCAACTCTGAACCTTCAGCTTTAATCGCCTGGAAACCTTGTAGTGATGGGCAGCCGGAGACTTAGGTGAGGTACTCTGAAATGGAATACAAACGCTGAACTCTCTCCGTCCCCTCCCCCGTCCCACGCGGCCCAGTGACTGGAGAAAGTGGGAGCCAGGGGATGAGTCAGCAGCCAAAAATAGCCCGCCCGACACCAGCTGCGCTAATAGGCATGTGTCACCCGGCAGCCGTCCTCACACTGTTCACAGCATCCTCGGGCCTTCCCCAGGGGACCCATGCAGTCTAGGCTCCCCCGGGGGCACTTTGGCATGCATCCTCGGGGAACAGCCAAGATACCCCTTCATTTCCAAGAGCAGATCTGGCCCTTGTGAATTATTCATTCAGTCATTCAGCAAACAGCCACAGAGCCCTGACTCTGCGCTGGCAGTGACTCAGACAGAGTTTAGGGCTGAGGGGGCAGAGGCACTCAGCGTCATTACCACGTGACGTGCTTAGGCCTACGGTGGAGGCCTGTATGGAGCATGGGGAAGGAAGAGAGGGGTGGGGGGCACAGCCACCATGATCTGGGCTAACAGGCCAGAGGAGACCTTGCAGGCAGGAACGGCTCACGCTTGGGGCAGAAGGACTTGTTACTCCCTAGGGGCACATGTAACATGAGCAGGGGAGCTATCTTTGGCTCTGGAGGCTGGGGATGAAGGCGGCCTCTCAGGGCGAGGGTGCTTTGTCCTCTACCATGCTGGTTCTGACCTGACCATCATCTCTTCTAGAAAGTGACCGCAGCCCCACCTTTGTGAATGTCCAGCCTGGAGCACCCATGCTGAGCAGAGGCTCATCTGTCCAGGAGCTGGGCCCCTGGGAGCCAGCGAGGAGGTTTTGGACACCAAGAAAGATGTGGCCCTAGTGAGCCTGGCCCACAGAGGCTCATCCGTCCCTCATGATTTACTACCTCCCTGGAGGACTGAACAGTGTCCTGAGCTGTCACGGAAACAGAAGCATGCTGGGTGGCAAATGCGTGTCCTCTGAGGGTATAGGAGCCTGGCCTGGGGCCACGATGCCCGGGCGGTCTCCTCCAGGAGGCCTTGCCAGATTTGGCCAGGGGGTCGCAGCACCCCCTCACACTCCTGCCCTTGGCTTTTCTCACCAGCCAAGGTCACTCTCTGCTAAGGGTCCCGCAGGCCCTTTGGGAACAGGTGGAGAGCATCCAACTCACCGGAGGATCAGCCTCGGGCAACTGACATTCTTGTCCTGGTACAGCTGCCTCAGGTTGATGATCTCCAGCACCTTGACCAGGTTCACAAAGGCCCGGGGCACCTGAGCAAAGGCAAGATTGTCCCCAAGAGGATCAAGGCTGGGCAGCGCCAGCCTCTCCCGCAGGGCTGGGGCCCACACCTCCTGCTGGGCATCAGGTCTGTGGCCTTTCACCTGGGCCCACCCACAGCTCTCATCCCTGTCTCCTCCTTTCCACTGCTCACTGTTAACACGCATGTGTTCAGGCTGCTGGGCCCAGGACTGACAGTATGGCCGGCGCTGGTCTCCAGGAGAAGGGGACCAGGTGGGAGGGTCTCAGCAGCAAGCCAGAGGCCCAGGGAGGAGGCCCGTGGCTGAGCGGCCCAGAGGACACGTGGTCCAGCCTTCGTACCTCAGCATGGAGGATGTCCAGAGCCTTCCCAATGTTGTCCGTGAAGTTTTGCGGAGAGTAGCGGACCTGCGGGGAGAGGCGACATCTCTAACCCCAGTCGCCACCCAGTCTCTCTGTAACCAGGACCGCGTCCTCTCCTGGGTCCCTCCTCCCTGCCTTTCAGTCTGAATGGGCAACACTGGAGCACAGGCTGACTTTTGGGACCCCAGCCTCCACTCTAACCTCATAGTCCTCAAGGTTGTAAAGGCTCTGACCCTCAGGGAAACACTCTTTTTTTCTGCTATGGAAAGCTCTGGACCCACTTCATGTCAACCAGAGTTAGGGCCTTAGCTAAGGCACATCACACCTCTGCCTGGGATGCTGGAGCAGGGGGCCTCTAAGATCTCTTGCAGCTTGAACATCCTAGCGGCTGATCACTTCTGCTGGAGCCTCCGGTGCCTGGGAACCCATAGCTCAATCATATCACTTGAGGAGATAAGGAGAGGGGAAGAGGGCCCTGCTTCCCCCTCCCCAACATTTTAAGGGTGATTTACCCTCATCCTGTGGTTATCAGACTTTTTTTCAAAAAACAGTGGAACCCTTTCTCTGAATGAAATTTAGCCAAGAGCCCCGCTCTACCAAATGATCAAAGCTTCAGGGGAAGTGAGGAAGGAACCCATGGCCCCACCTCCTCATCTGCTCCACCCTGTGGCCAGCGGCCCTCAGGCCCCACTGTGGGCCCTCCGCAACACAGCTTGAAAATCCCAGACTCTGGTGACTTGATGCCAGGAAAGCAGGCCTTGAGGAGTCTCGGGGGGCAGGGTCCCCCCGGAGGCGGGTGCTCTCAAGCCACAGCCAGACCCACCACTTTGCTCTGCTGGTCCCCTTTCTGCCTGACAAAGCTTCTCGCTTTCACGACCCAGACTCTCCTGCTCTCTGTAAACCCCTGATGCCACCCCCATACCTGAAGGTGAGCTGTCTGTGTCCCCCTGCCCTGGAGGTGCAAGCTCCTTATGGACAGAACAGTGTTTCGGTGTCTGCCTGGCTCCCAGTACATCACTCAGGCTGGATCCATGCCTGACCACTAAGACCCAACCAGCTGCACTGTTCCAGTGACCCGGGGTGGAAATTCTTCCTGGGGGAATCTTGGGTTAGGGTCTGGAGACCTACCGGGTCATCACAGACATCACAGAGGTCATTGCCGCCTATAAACAGGGTTATTATCTTCCAGTCTTCCTGAAAATTTATATTCTGAAATAAATAGGAAACAAGTAAACGTCTTGCCCCAGAGTCAAGCCTAGGAAAATACAAAGTGCTGAATGTTGCAGGGATGTCCAGACACACTGGAGGTCTAGTGGGGACATTAATCGTTTCTTTTCTTTGGTTTGGGGGTACTGAGGTCACAGGTGCTAAATATTTTTTTTTTTTTAAGGTGGCCTCTCTGGATTCCCATGTGTCCCCATCCTCCCCCAAAGGCTGAAACTCTCCGTCTCCATAATTCCTCGCGCCTGCTCCCTGCTCTGGGTATCCTACCTCAAGTAGGCCCAGATGCCACTTTCCCCAGATTTACCACATCATTCTTCATCAGGTCCACCAGCCTCCTGGCCTGAACAGGTAAATCCCTGAGGGCAGACACAAGAAAAAAGTCATGTGACCAGCAGAGCAGGCTAGGTATCAGATTACCTGGACGGACACTTTGCTCTTCAAGCCTCAGTTTCCTCATTGATTGCTCTGAAATTAGCAGGGCTGCTGGTCTTTCTATGGACAAGAGTGTTGGGATGATTACTTGGCCTCTCTGAGCCTCAGCAGCATCACCAAGGAAACAAGGGCATCTAACCCACTGTTGGATCTCACAGTTACTACACAGGATATACGAGAGATAACAAAGGTACTTTCTAAACTTCACACTGTTGTCTAGTAGGACAGGTTGTTATCTGAACTTGAGATAAGGCCTGTGAGGCATGAAGATGAGAGACTGTGCGGTTGAGGTTGAGATAATACATTTGTTCAGGCCACTTCATCTCTTGGTGCTACAGTGCCTTCATCTGTAATGACAGTAATCTGGGATAATAAGCCCTAAGTCTCCCCTACAACACAGGACACGCTAGGATACATAGATTTCTCGCATGGAAGAGCCCTGGGGCCTGGGGGAAAGCAGGGAAGAAATCCAGGGCCCTATGAATCACTCTCTGCTTTGGTTACTTCCACGCTTTCAACTCAGGCTTCATTCTTAGATGGCTTCCTGATCTAATCATTCTAAGAACGGCCCCTCTTCTTATACTACCAGTTGACATATACTTGGAAAAAAGCAAGATTAAGGTAATATTAACGTAAGCCTCAAATTTTAAGCCATAAAGTGGTAGCCTTCCACCCCTCCCCCACCAAAAGGAAAAGGAAGTCACAGAATTCATGATAAAGCCTATTAGGTTTTGTATGATCTCTGCTTTGGATAATCTGTTATCTTTCCGGTCCTGAATAGATAATAGTTGCTTGGGTGGGGGTGGAGATGGGGGCTCATGCTCAGGGTGGCGATGAGAGTTGAGAGAATGATATCAGGGGATCTAGGAACCAAAGCAAAGGAATCTCTAGGAACTACATGGTAAAGTAAGGTTTGTGATTATTCTGGAAGATATATGGATGAGGCCAAGTAATTTGCTCAAAGCATGTACCTGGCATCAGAACCAATTGTGACTAGTTCCTGGGGGTGTGGTTAGGGGTGGGCTAGTGGGTTTTTGTGCCCCAGAGCAAGGGACACCCCCCAAGAGAGCCCACCCAGCCGTCTTTGACCCTCAGATCCCTCCCCCGGACAAAACACCCCAGCCTTCAGCCACACACCCTGGTCTAAGCCAAGGGCCTGACAGGTACCCAAGGAACCCTTGGGGTTCACCCCCCCACAAGATTCTCCTGCTCACTCAGCTCGGGCTCCTGCCACGGCCTGGTTTAGGTAGGCCCCAGGACTGCTTTCTCTTCCCTTGCCAACAGAGAAGCCCTTCAGGGAAGGGTTGAATTCCCGGAGCATGTCTGTAAATACAAGGAAGAGATGTCAGTACCCCAAAGCCATCTTTGAATTCCTTTGATAAGTGCCAGGGAGTAGTGGCAACAAAGCAGAGCCCCCCCCCACCCTATAGCTGTCACCCTTACAATTCTCTCAGCCCCCAAAGAAAATGTCCGGTAGGGCGATGCTGAGCCAGGTGGGCAGCACACACAGGGGCTCAACGAATTGATGCTGAATAAGTGCCAGTCTGGCTCAGGTGCTGCTCTTGGGCACTTTACTTTTTCTGTAAATATATAATCACTTTGCTAAGCTATAATTCACGTAACATAAAATTCACCAAAGTATAATTCAATAGCTTTTAGTACACTCATACAGTTGTGCAACCATACCCCTATAAACTTAAGTCCATTTTCATCACCCCCAAAAGAAACTTGGTATTCACTAGCAGTCACTCCCCATTTCTTCCAGCCCCATCAGTTCACTTCAGTCCTTCAGTTATGTATGACTCTTTGCAACCCCATGGACTTCAGCAAGCCAGGCTTTCCTGTACTTCACCAAACTCAAACTCAATTTCCATTGAGTCCGTGAGGCCATCCAACCATCTCATCCTCTGTCATCCCCTTCTCCTCCTGCCTTCAATCTTTCCCAGCATCAGGGTCTTTTCTAATGAGTCTGTTCTTGGCATCAGGTGGCCAAAGTCTTGGAGTTTCAGCTTCAGCATCAGTCCTTCCCATGAATATTCAGGATTGATTTCCTTTAGGATTGACTGGTTTGATCTCCTTGCAATCCAAGGGACTCTCAAGAGTCTTCTCCAACACCACAGTTCAAAAGGATCAATTCTTCAGCGCTCTCAGCTTTCCAGACCCATGGCAACCACTAATATACTTTCTGTCTCTATAGGTTTGCTTACTCTGGACACTCATAAGAATGGAATCATAGAATACAATGTCTTTTGTGATTGGCTTCTTTCACTTAGTATGTTATCAGTTTCCATCTATGTTATAGCATTTATTAGTACTTCATTACTTTTTATTAGCAAATAATATTCTATTGTATGGATATCACTGTTCAAAACATTCTCTCATAATCCTTTTTATTTCAGTATTAAAGTCTCCTCTTTCATTTCTGATTTTCAGGCTCTATTACTCCATCCACTCTGGTCAGTCTACCTGCTGCCAATTTTGTTCATCTTTTCAATCTCACTCATTCTAAAGCCTTTATCATGCTGCATCTACCCTTTTCACTTTACATCCTGCCCACAACTTGGCTGAACTCCTGCAAGCAGGGTCTGTATATACCCCAGAGCCTTGCATGTGGTCCATAAATGTTTATGGACTGAAGTAAGAATAAAGTTCAGGAAGGCTAAGATAACTGTTAAAAGTCTTACAGTTACTAAGAATAGAACCCTAAGCTATAAATCTAGTCTTTCAGCTCTAACACAGGGTATTTTTTCTAGACCTACAATCTTCTCAGATGTGGGAAAGGAACTGGCTACGTATCAGTCCCGACTTCCAGGCACCATGCCATCCAACAGGGTGCTCTCTGGAACCAAGCACTGCTGGAGGGCCTGCGCAGCCCAGATGGACTGAACTCATTCCCTGTGGCTCTGGGGACATTGTACGAGTGGATGATAACTACTCTGATTTCTACTCAATAGAAGGAAGCATTGCGAGATCACTAGAGAGCTATCTGAAAATGGAAGGGATTGTCCTAGACGCCTCATTACTGGAAGAATCTATCTCTGGCTACCTAGGTATTATCAGGAATGTCACAGAAAGGCACTAGTCATTGGACAGGGTGAGAGCTTGCTGGGACATGCAGTTACCTCTGCCAAGAACGTTCCATTCCCTTTCCTTATCTGGTGAATTCCAGTTCTTAAAGCCCCCCTTTCAAAAAGCAAGGTCGACAACTTTCTTATTTATTTTCCCCTAAACTTTGTACTTGGCAATAATGATTGGTACGCGGGTCTGTCTCTAGGGAGACATGGTCCTAAACAGACATTAGTAATGTCATCAGGGCAAGGGTCTTGTCTAATTGTCCTTTTTCGCAAGTACCCAGCACAGGAGTATTTGCTGGATTAAACTGAAGAGGGAGTTGAACGGAGCTTCCGCTCTGACTGTGTGTTTCCCTAAGTTTTCTAACACATGGCTATATGATTATGTCCACATAGATTGTCTGGTCCCTACCATCAGTCTGTCTTCACAGCTCTAGTAAGGAAGTCTGAATAGGCAATGTTCCACAGCTGAGCTAAGCGTGTCAGGGGCATCTATCTAAGGGGTGACTTTTTCTCATTTTTTCCACAAATCATGTTAGTAGAAGACCTTGAATCAGATGGTTTCCAGTCATGTTATTGACCACACTGCATGGCAGTCAGAGAGCCTAGCTAACTGTTGTGTACGCTAGCCCAGCTCACAGCCCAGTCAATTACATTCACAAACGCAGCGCCAACCATCGCCCAGCGATAGAAGTGTTGATTCAGAGCTCTTTTGTGTGGACCTAGAAATAAAGCAGACAAGGAGTACTTGTGCCACAGAGCTGTACCTACTTACACTCAATAGGATGTGCAAACAGCACGAGCAGAGAGCAACATGAAGTCCGACCAGCTCTGCCTAGGTAGCAATCAAGCCATCTTTATCATCCAAGTCTGGGTGACTTAGAGCTGAAACGATTTCTTAACTGCTGAAGATGTATTACAAAGGGATAATTACAAGAAAAGCAAATGAGAATGGGACCGATTAAATTCCTCTCGGGCAAAATTGTTAGCCAGAAGATTTTAAGGGAAAATAACATGCATTGTGTGCTTTAAGAACAAGCACTGTGCATGCACCAAGGAGAATGAAAAGATGAATAAGATAAGACCATTGAAAGAATGGACTCAGGCTTCAACAAATCATTCCCAACAGGTTGTTGAAGAAGCAATTTGAGGAAAATGTCGCGCCCCAAATATGGCTGTGTTTGCATGGCCTGAACAAGGTAATTTCATCTCTGCTGCTGCCATAGCAGCTTTTCCTAAACCAGACACACAGGAATTCAACGTCTTTGTATGCAGTGGTGCCTAACGCCGTCCAAGCCTGTCAACGCCCCCCAGAAAGGTACTCTGGTCAGGATGACAAAGCAGAGAGGGGTTTCCTTTCCTTCCTTCTTCAATCTCTTCTTAATAATAACTTTCACTAAGAGCTGAATGGAGCATTCTTTCTCTCTTACTCTTTTCCTTCCTCAGACAAATACAATTTCTCTTTTTTTAAAAGAAAAAAATCCACAAGGCTTTAATTACTCTCAAGAAGCAGAGCGAGGAGACGGTCTTGGCGAAGCAGCGCCCCCTGCCGAACACGGCTGTCTTCTGCAGCCCGCTTCCCTGCTAAGCCCACGGTCACCGCCAGGGGGAGCCGCCGAAACGCGCAGGGCCGCAGCGGGCCCGCCCCGAACCCCAGGGGAGCGCGTACTCACTGGGCAGTGTGATGACGCTGCTGAGGTTCTGGTCGCCGCCCACGCTACGCCGTCGTCGTCGTGGGGACAAAAAAGAAAATGAAGGTTAAAACTGCCAGCGACACTGAAACACCCCGCATACCACCAAGACACACCTTCCTCCTTCTGAGAAACACTCTGGGGGATTGGGGCTTTCCCCTTCCTCCTTATTTCTGTAGAAAAACTGAAAAAAAAACCAGAACACAGCAACTTCTCTCTACTTGCCCCACAGACCAGAATGTCCAAATGAAAAACTGGTTTACACCGGCGGGGCTGACTTACTTGTTTTCTAAGTTTGAGCTTTAACCTCGAGGCAAGGGAATTAAGCGGGCCACATCATTAAAAAGAAAAAAGAAAAAGTTTGCCCTCATGGTTTTCCTCCTGTTTCGCTTGGGGAAAACCCATCTTTAAAGGGTGTCTTCTAGAGAGCAACTCATCTTCCAAACCGCTTCTAAAATGCCAAGGAAATCAAAGTTGAATGGGTTTCTAGGCATGAAAATACACAGCATTCTGGAGTTGATTGGATTCCCTGCTTTTCCATATCTCCTCCTTCTCTGCCAAATACGTCTGGGAACATGTCAAAGGTTCTCATAACGTTTGGGGTTTAACTCTGTGGAGCATCATCAGGGAGGAGGCCAGGGACTCAGCACTCAGGTCCAAGCTGGTGCCAGAGATGATGGATTGCAGGCTGAGGAAACACCAAACCTGCCCTCTCACGTTTGCATGAGCCAGGCTTTCAAAGGTGAAGCTGGAGTGCTGCTCACCACAGTCTGCGGTGCCTGGATTTGATTACAGGCAGGGCAGGACTAGCATGCACAAGATACATATATACGTGATTAGGAGAGGTGCTGGATTAGGGGTCAGGAGCCATCTACTCTACTTTTGCTCTTTTATCATCTGTCTGTGTGATCTTGGACAGGTAACTTGTCCTCTCTGAGCCATGCTTCCTCGTCTGTTATATGAAGGCCCTTCCATAGTGATCCCAGCTACCATTTATACCTTCCTTTCTGTCAAGCACTGTGCTAGGCATTTAAATTCTCTCTAAGCCTCGTGACCCGGGCACTTGTGGTAAAGAACCTGCCTGCCAATGCAGGAGACTTAAGAGATGCAGTTTTGGTCCCTGGGTTGGGAGATCCCCTGGAGAAGGGCCTGGCAACTCACTCCAGTCTTCTTGCCTGGAGAATCCATAGATGGGGAGCCTGGCGGGCTACAGTCCATGGGGTAGCACAAAGTCGTACACGACTGAGGCAACTTAGCATGCAAGCTCGTGACAATGCTAAGCCAGTATCATTGTCTCTGCATCAAAGATGAGACCAGTTCAGAGACGCTGAATAACCTGCCCAAGGTCGCACAGAGCAGGCAGCTGGGACTCAGACACAACTGTGGTTCTGAAAGCTGCTGCCTCTTTCTGAGATGACTGCCCAGAGGGAGAAATGGAAGCCCAATCTTTTTCAACCCAAATGTTTGAGTAGGTTCTCCCCTAAACTCCTCCTGCTCAGGTCCAGACTTGTTTGGGGGGAAAATAGTGGTTTGGGGGAGCTGATAAATACATTCCTTAAGTTAAACCTAGAAATTTCTCATGGAGAACACCAGGTGACTCATTGCTCTGCTAGAGAACTTGTTTTCTACATGCGCAGGGGGATCCTCCCCTGTCCTGTGACAACGAGGCGTCTCTGGGCCTCGCCACAGCTGTACTCACCTCCAGGACAGACCTCGATACTGAGTCAAGACGTCTAGGACGTTTCCAGGCTTGGACCCGGCCCCGTTACCTGCCTGAAAAGAGAACAACACGGGGGGGATTTTCCTGCCTGCTCACCAGAGGGTCTGTGTTCTCGTCCTGGCCAGGCCAGAATGCCAAGCCCTTTAGAACCCAGAGTCTTGACAGCACCACGTCTTGATGTGAATCCCATCTTGTCAGACATGAGTGCAAGCTCCCGCTGGGAATCCTGGAACCCACCCTGCGAAACCCTGCCCAGACCCCCCCAGGCTGGCAAAAGTGCGGAAATTAGACTCCAGTGTGGTTTTTCCAAAGGACTCATTTCAGGGCCCCATTTTTCTAAAAGCTGTGAACTATATCATAAAAGGAAGGATAGTATAATCCTTTGATATGAATAGATCTCACATACGTACAATGTGAAAAGTTAAAACGAAATGCCGTGTACCTCCTCAGCCAAAGAAAGAGCAGAGTCTTTTAAAACCACCACCTGACACTGCAGGTTCATGTCCCTTGCCTGAAGCCTCTTTTTTCTGAGATGAGCCATTTCAAGGTTGTGCTGAAGGCTAGCCTCCCTGGCAGTCAGTGGGGGAGGGCTGGCCTCCAGGAGAGGTGTCCCTGCCTTTGGGGCAAAGAATCTGTGAGGGGTCATGGAGGAGAGGGCTACGGGACAGGGACAGGATTCTGGCCTCAGAGTCAGGACCCGAGAGTTCTGTCCTTATCCAGCGCTTACAGGCTCTGTGGCTGTGGCACTCAGTTTGCCTCATCCAGCTTCACCTTCTTTGTTGGTTTAAGTTTGAGGAGAGAGATATGTCACAGGATTTTGTTGAGGATACTGAGTGAGATCATATCACCATAAACAGGCCGCAGACATGAAAGGTGTCCGCTGATAGTTGCGGGGGAGAAATTCAGCTGGAGGCCCTTGACCTTACTGATCCAGAGAACAGAAGCTGGACTCCTCTGTAATGAGTTGCTGTGGACCAGAAGCAGGGACCCCCACCTCCCACCCCAGCTCTCTAAGGACTTGATTCTGCTTTTCCTGGATCACTCTTTGTGGGGACTGAGAGGTCACCACGGGGCAGTTGCAGACACAGGTTTTAGTATTTCCATCTCTTCCACTGACCCTGGTTTTTCACCCCCTCCATTAGTACTAGTTCCTGTTGCATCATCGCATGGCCCTTGGCATGATCCCTTTGCCTTCCTACATGGACAGAACAAAGCATCCGGTCTTCGAAGGGGCCCTACACCGTGGGCAGGAGACCTCATACTGTTCCACCCCACCACCAACAGGCTGTGTGGTCTGGGCTGGGTCACTTTTATCGCAGGGGCTCCCTCTGGCCCCCCCCCCCCCCCACTTCCTGCTCTCTCTTTCAATCCAATGTTAGGAGAAGAAAGATGAGGTTAGAATGGCAGTGGAAAACTCAATGCCAGTAGGGAATGCTGGATTCCAGGGTGGGTAGGGAGGTGGAGAGGGACTGAGGTTGTATGGATGATGGCAGCTCTAAGGGCTTGAAGTAAGATTCTCCTATTAAACAAAATCCTCTCCTCTCCTGCCCTTCCTTCCTCCAGCTGTAACTCACCGTGAGCGAGTCGCCCAGGGCTCCGATGACCTTGATGTCAGCCAGCTTCAGCCTGTGAACTGAATGCAAAGATGAACAGAAGATGGGCTTCCTATCTCCTCTGAATCAGGGAAGAATGTTCTAGGAAGACTGACACAAAGTAGGGAAATTCCGTTTGGACAAAGATACTAAAAGCCCATCCTGGTCCTGAAGCCCAGCAGCAGCAGCTGTGGAGCCTGACTGGCAGTCTCCTCCTTGGGGCGCCTGGGCACGGGGCTGGGCAGCTGGAAGGTGGCCCCACCTTCAGAGGGGCATCTGCTGGTGTTGGGCGAACCTGATGCCACGGGTAGGTAGTTATCCTCAGGGTGTAAACAGTCCCTGATGACCTGATCTGGGAGTGAGGAGAGGGTTGTGGTGGAGGTGAAACCTATACTTCATCTATGCTAGGATCTGTTGATATTTGGGATAAAATATTATATTTTATATTTTATCAGAAAAAATTCAACTCAGTTTTTCTGAAGTGAAAAGGGAGATGCCTTTATACTCTTCATTATAAAAAAAATCAAGGCAAAATTACATGACATAAAATTAACCACTTTAAAGTCAACAATTCTGTGGCCTTTAGTACATCCCCAGTGTTGTGCAACCGTGACTTCTATCTAGTTCCAAAACATTTTCATCACCCCCAAGAGAGACCTATACCCACTAAGCAGTCACCCCTCCCTCCCTCCAGCCTGTGACAGTCACTGTCTGCTTTCTGTATATGGATTTACCTATTCTGGATATTTCATACAAATGGAATCACACAAAATGCGACCTGTGTGTCTGGCTTCCTCCACTTTGCATGATGTTCTCAAGGTTCCCCAAGTTGTAGCAGGTTCGAGTACCTCGTTCTTTCTTATGGCTAATATTCTATTGTGTGGTATACCACCTTTTGTCTATTCCTTTGTCAAATCACAAGCTCACCTACTCCCCCTTATAGCTCCCATTTCCCTGGAGTACCTTCTCCCATAGTCACCCCGACTTTGACACAGCCCCATCTTTCCTCAGATGGGCCTTCCATGGTCTCTAGCTGTGTGATGCTGCACTAACTGTCAATTACCTTTCAGCCTTGGAAGAAATCTAATGTAGCATTTATACCAGGGAGTAGCCCACTACTCCAACAGGGAAAGAAACCTTTCATTTCAGTGAGCCACTGCTTAAGATAAATAAAGTAAAATCTATCTTCCAGGAGGTTCTCTCAACAGTCCTTCTTTACCAAGTCACTCTATGATGAGGGCAGTGAAACGCAGAGAAAAAGATGCTTTTGACACCACCTGACTACCTACAGTCTACTTCACTCATCAGCATGTTGTATGATCACATCGATGTGGGAAACTGTACTCACACTCAGCAGAAACAGTGTTCAAAGGGATCTCCAGGTCTTGTGCCCTCCATGGAGACATCTTGTCTACCCGACTTCTATGCTGCCCACCTATGGGGAACTGTTGCTCCCACTGAGAATTTGCTCTCATTGGAAAAGTAGAAGTCCCTGCTTCTTTCCTATGACAGCACGCAAACTAAAACATGCATAGCTGTGAATGTGTGTATGCAAAATATAGAGATTAGTGGTCTTCAAATTTGAGCATGCATCAGAATCATCTGGAGAGCTTGTTAAAACACAGATGGCTGGTCCCCACCCTCAGAGTTTCTGATTTAGTAGGTCTGGGGTGGGCCCAAGGCTCTGTGGTTAGAAGAACAATATCAAATCACAAAGCCAGCTGCAGACATTAGCACACATCCACGGGGCTGAGCCTGAGAACTCTGAAATGACCTCTTCTCAAAGAAATCAGGCTCTGGGTAAAAAAGGCAACAAAATGAAAAATAAGATCTCCTCTCCTCAACTCTAGAGGTTTATTTTAGCTTCTGATGATGATGGCCAATCACCGTATTCTTGTTGCCATAATGTGTAATACAGTGAATTCTGGGAACACTAACTAGTGTGCAAAGGTTAGGGGAAATCTTTGGGGGTGGTAAAATGTGGAGGAGATGAGAGATCTGCTTCGAAAGCACATTACAGTATTCTAAAGGGGTGGCTGAAGCTGGTCATTTCTGCCTCCTAAATTTGTAGCAGGCAGAAAGCAAACACACATACATGTGTGCTCATGTATGTCCACATCTGTGTGTACATACATGTATATAGCTTGATATGTATATTGGCAGGAGTGGCTTCCTATTGGTCATTCTGTAAGAGATGACTTGTAAGAGATAATAAACCCAAAGAACCAAACAGAGATGGAAGAAGTTTGACTCATCTGGGATCTTATTTAAATAGAACCCCACACACATTTCATTGGTTGGTTATTCTAGAAACCTTGCTTTTTGTTAATATCATCATATATGATAAAGACACAGCCTGGAACCAAAGCAAAGCACTTTAGCAATTGCTCTCCTTGGGGAGAGACCTCTTCAGAGATAAGATTAAATTTGTGTGGGCTGATTAGCTAAACATTATCTGGTACAGATTGTCCATCACCTTGAAAGAAGTTGATAAACGTATCATTAACTCATCAAAATTTTTACAGAATGGGCCTCTTATCAGAAGGCCATCTAAACTATGATGAAAGATCATCAATTACCAGAAAATGGTTGACTAGAGTATAGAATGGGGAAACTGCCCACTGGACACAAAAAGGAATGGCAGGGAGAAGCTTTGACGCTTGGTAGATTAAGAAAACTTAAACTAGCTTTCTCTCAATTGTCAGCTAGAGCTGCCCAACCCTTTGCCCTCAGATTTTAGGGACTTATATAAGGACTTTTGCAGTGGGGTAAACCGCTGGCCCAGGTTAGTCTGTGTTTCTGTCTTTGAAGTGCTTTGGCATGAGTTTATATGAAAAAATATGTGACTGGCACATAGGAGCTCAAGAAATGTGTTCAGCAGAAGTAAAGGCTAAGGAAGAGGCTCTGTATCAAAGACTTTATAGCTCTCGAAGCTATGAATGATGGAAACTTCAGGGAAGGGAAATACATTCATCCAAGTGTCTTGGGGTGAGTTTGAACTTGTTCAGTAGGCGGGTCCCGCCAAGGGGACAGGCAGGCTATTATTCCCTGTGGGGCATCATGACTTCCTAGTCACAGGCTAGTTAGATTCCAAGACTCACGAGCATGTGGTGACTCTAGAAACAACTTCAGGATGTGTGCTGGATAGTGTGTACACTAGACAGCTCACCACTGACTCACAATGAAGCAAAACCTTTGGCGGTCACAGTGCTGTAACCTGGGCATTCTCAACATCAGTGCTGGAATCGCTCATTTTAAATAAATGACGTCAGGGACTTAGAAATGAATTGTTCTAATTTATACTATTGGTAACAGTGGCATAGAATTAACTTTGCTCTATTTTCAAATGCTATGAATTTTTTCCCCTTTGCGTAGAATTAGCAGCTTGACTTCAATATAGCCAACTTCAAAAGACAGCCAGTGCCCTTTCTGGCTCCTTATTGCCACTCTTCTGTTTACAAAATGCTACTCCTTTTCTCACTGGGAAAACCTTAAGTCATCCTCAAGGCCCATTGTATTTTTTTTTTAACATACCCCAATGATCTTAGGGACAGGGCCATGAAGTAATACAAAATGATGTAAGTACTTATGAGGTTATAAAGCCCACAGGAAGTAGCATTCAATAAATTTTATGTATGCACTGAAAACCACAGGGGCTGAAAGAGTCAGACATGACTGAGCATGAACACAAGCCACAGCCCACTGACCGGAAGGAAAAAACTAGAAGTGTGCATGCATGCATTCACTTATTCATGTTACCAAATAGCAACTGGCAAGAAAAATTATTTACATCAGCTCTACATATCTCATCCCAAACCCCACAGATCAGCAGAAGAGGTTCATCACCTACAGGCTCCTGATGGAGTAATGTGAGGCACCCGGGCGGCCAAGGGCTGTGGCCTGTTGATGAAGGCAGTATCTTATTTTGAAATTATCACTTGTTCATTAGCTGGGTGTATTGGTGGATTGGTTTGAGAGAGACATTAGAAAAGAGGACTACAAAGAAGGGTTTTGAAAATAACTCTGAAGGTAAAACAGTTATTTGATAAGATAGTCTCAGTGAAAAATTGTCTTAATGGAAGGCACTTTGGTGCAGTGGGTTTTTAGGATCTTTTTCAACCCTGGGAATTTTTGATTTGCTGATGTAGAAATACTTAGCAATAAAGATAAGTTCAACAAGTGTTTATCAGGCTCCCACCATGTGCTGAGTCACTGGCAGTGTAAAGATAGATGATCTGCTCTTATAAGTACGTATCAGATGCCTTCATCTCAATTAGAAATTGTAAACATGGTCTCCAGAAGGGTGAATGACCTCACCAAAAATGTGACAATTATCGAGGGTGATAATAGCGTGACCTGGTGCTACATCTTTCTCCTGCCCCAACAGCCACAAGTATGATTAAAATGTCCGATCAGATATCAAGTACAGTAATGGAATGTGTTTTTCACCCTTGTCCAGTTAGCTGTGGCCATTTTTCTAAATGACGCATCTTAGGGGGGTTACTCAGAGGGGCCAACCCAGCGTTAGCCCATGAGTACTGCCACCCAGTTGGCCGGTGCCGATGTTTTGTTCCCAGGCCTACTTGGTTAGATCAAGGATGCCTTTATCTGTCTATCTGTTTATCCAAACAACTATCACCAGAGCATCTCATATCTCAAGGTCTCGAGATTTCTTTTGCTTACATCTTCAAGTGCCAATAAAAAGGACCATCTCCAGGGTCAGGGGATAAAGGAGAGGCTCATGTTTCATTTGGCTTTCAGATGTTCAGATATGCTCTAATGGATTGCTTGCTTATCACTGTCATGATAGGAACATAATCTGGACAGATTGCAAAATCTTTACAGACTATCTTTTTAGAACAATAAGATTAAAAGAGGATAGATATCATTTCACTGTAGAAAGTATGGCTATTAAAACAAATGCCACCCTCCCTCTCCTTATACAAACACACATATGTAGAGACACACGTGTACACATACATATACATATGTGTCTACACACATGCACACATATGTAATATACATATACACATATATCTTTGCGTTTTTGCTATTGGAGAGCCTACATATGAAGCTAATAATTTGTTGCTGTTACTAAAATTCTGCTAGCAAACTAACCAACAGGAAGAGGCTGTCACTAACATGGGGGAAAAGCATAAAGACGCTGTGTGTGTGTAAGACTTTTATCGTCTATTCCATTCTTCTGCAACTTAGTCAAGAGCCAGTTACGTACTGAAGTGTTCCGTGAGAAGATTTTTACCTTACTCGCCAGTCACTTGGCTTGATTAGAGTGTGAGGAGCTAAGACAGGCATGAAGGGCAAGCTGACACTTATTTGTCCTACTAACACTCAGCAAAGGGAGACAACCTGACCACAGACATTTGCATACCGTGACATCTCCAAACTTTGCTTTCTATCCTGGAAGGCACGTAGGAGGCATTCAACAATCATCTAATAGACGAGTGAACAAGGGAACAAATCAGTGAACACAAGAGTCACTCCTCAGGACACACGAGAACCCACGGCACAGTTGCCGAAATGCTCCTAGGCTGAGGTTCTGAGTCATGTGGCCACCACATCCCCCGCACCCAGGACCTTCCAAGGTCCTGTGCACACAGCTATCACCCTCAGGCTGACTCATTTGGAGGAAAAGGTTCTGCCCTTAGGCAGCCTCTCTTTGGGAAGGTCTCTGCCTAGAACGTTCCATGAGTCTCACTTTCATGACCCAGCAACAGTCATTTTGAAAATACCAAAAAGTAGTGAAAACGGCACGTGTGTAAGACTTTGTGCTTTCCTGTGCTGTGCGGTGTTTGGGTACGCCCTGATACGGCTCTGCTCAGAGCGTGGACTTTTTGCTTCCTACTCAAAGGTAGTTCTGCTTTTCACAGAACAAATCTGCCTCATTGAAGCTTCCCAGCAGGGACAATTTCATCAGCTCACTCACCCGACCCTGGGCACTTTGCAGAGCATGGTCTAGCACACAGTTAATGCTCAATAAATGCTTTCTGATAATGTTATCACATTTTTGTTAAAGAATAATCAAATACAGGCATGAACGTACAAGAATACACACAGAGCTGGATGGCCTTGAAAACCTCTCAGGTATCCTAAGGCTGCTCTTACTGTGATGGGTTTAGACCTCACATGAGTTTACAAATCCCTGGGCTTGAGCCGTGTACCTGAGCTGGGAACCGTGTCAGAGGGATCCTTGTCAGAGCACCTGATTTCCGCTCCATCTCTCACCTAGAAGGAGACACATGGAGAAATAATAAGAGATGGTTCTTGCCACATAAGAAACTGGGTGAGAAATGTGCCTCTATCGGGGAGCTACCACTTAATACTGAAACTTGGGCATCTTTTAGGAGTCGTCCCTCTCCTTCAACACTCATACCGAGTGTCCACAAAACCCCTTCCAGCTGCTCCCAGGCCTGCCCCTCTTCTCTAGTCCCTCAGCCCTCAGCCTAATTTCAGGCTTCATTCACTTCTTTCTAAAATATGGCTGTATTCTTCAGCATCGTTGCTGCTGGCCTGTGGCCTCCTCCTTAGCCTTCTGAATCCATTCAGAGGACTCCCTTTCTCTCAACGTAAAAATCACTCCTTTGCCCAAATTCTCAGTGAAAGCAGGAATTTTTGTGTTTTGATTTTTGTGTTTTCAGAGCCCATAACACTGCATAGTAGGAGCTCAGTGAACGCTTGCTGGTTAAATAAGCATGTTTCTACTCTGTACTAACAGTGGCATAAAGTCCATCCTCCTTGGCAGGGCCTAGGAGGCCCTCGACAGTCCAAACCATCCACCTAGCTCTCTGTCCCCTCCATGTCTTTGCCCAAACACCTATCTGTGCTCTTTCTTTCCTCTTTCCTCTCCCCCACCTACCTGGCTGCACCTTAGTCACCCCAAGGCTGAGGTCATGGGAACCCTTGGGGAAGCCTTCTCGACTCCCTCCTGTCTGCCATGTGCTCTCCAGCTGTGTTCTCAGAATACCCATGGAAACGTCACAGCACTTGGTACATTGTGCCGTCACTGCTGGCTGACCCCACTAGACTATTTGTATTTTTCTTCTCCTATGCCTGGTCTCCATCCACCCACTCTTTTAGTTTCTCAACTAACAGTGACGAGATGCCTGCCCTGAGCCCCTGTCCTCACGGAGCCTGCATCCTAGTGGTACACGACTGGTATTCAGTAAGTGTATCCTGAAGGGCTATATTGCTCCCTCTTATATAAAACTCACGGCCTGGTAGATACTGTTAAATGTGCGTTATACTTTATAACATTGTCATTTAATACTTCTATGAGGTGGGATGATGACTCTCATTTCCCAAATTTGAAAAATCAAGGCACAGAGAGGTTAAGTACCTTGCCTGCTGACACAGAGCCAGTAAGAGTCTGGATCTGAACCCAGAGCCCACTCGCTCAACTCGCTGAGCCATACTGCCTCTTAGATGTATCCTTATTGCTGTGATGTTAGTGAGAAAGTGTGGGACGAGTTGATAAATCAAGTCTTTCACACTGTTATCTCTTGGGCTTTGGATGAAGGCCCTGGCCCCCAGCTTTGCCTTCACCACCCAGAGCAAACTGCATCCTCTTTTATCCAGCAGGGAGGCAGGGGTGGTGCTAGGACTGAATTCATCTCAACCCACATTGGTCCCTGGTCCTCTGAGAAGAAGGATGACAACCTTCAGGTGTTTCTTGTGTTCTCAGAGGACAGTGGAGTGCCCTATCTAATCTCGACAGGAAGTATTAGAAAAAGGCTCAGGAGATAAGTTGTGAGTGAGTGTGAGGTGGCCCCTAAGGGGTGGCTGAGGACTTCCCTGTTGACTGCTTTCAGATTTCACCCTGTTTCGCTGTCTTTTCTTGACTTTCTCTTCAGATTAAGGGCTGGGATGAGTGTAAAAGGACTTGTCAGAGATTTGAGGAGGGCCTGAAGAGTTTTAGGGCTTGCCAGGTGGCGCTAGTGGTAAAGGACATGCCTGCCAATGCATGGGACATAAGAGACACGGGTTCGATCCCTGGATTGGGAAGATCCCCTGGAGAAGGAAATGTCAACTCAGTCCTGTATTCTTGCCTAGGAAATCCCATGAATAGAGGAGCCTGGTGGCATACGGTCCATAGGGTCGCAAAGAGTCAGACATGACTGAGCATAATCATATACAAAGATTCTTGCCTGATGTCAAAACAGACAGGGAACAGGCAGCTCTGAGCCCCCAGCATACCCAGTGAAGCCACGGGATGCTGGCTGCCAAGATCATTTTAAAGATGGAATTGGAGGGCACCCTGCTTCAAGCACCTAGGGGACACCCACACATGTGTTCCTTCACCCTCTCCAGCCTCCCCATGGGGGCCCAGGACATAAAGAACCCCTTGGAAATTGCCAAAGACTCATCAAGTGGCTGCCCCTGGTTCATTTGCATGTTTGTCAATCACAGAACACCCCTTCATACCTCAATCTTCACCTGGGGCTTTAGCATCCTGGGCAGATAGTTGCTATTCCTGTAGGTGAACAGATAGGGATTCTCCTGCAGAGAAAGATAATGTATTGTAACCATGATCCAGGAATCCATCTCCTTGAATCATCAGGTCTTATCATCCAGCAATGCCTTTGGCCAGTTTGAAGCATTCATACCATCCTTTAAATGATGAGAAAACCATTCTCTGGCTTTTCTTCTCTGTACTGCCCACTAGTTCCCTGTAGGAGTTCATTAACATTTTGAAATTTCCTATTTGCCACAGTCAGCATCTCTTGCTTTCTACCTGAGGTTCGTGCCACACCAGGCGCAATAGGTATAGCTCCATGAAAAGAGAATTTAAAGTTTCCTGAGAGCCAAGGCCAAGAAAAAAATAGGATGAATTGCATAGTTCTTACAGCCCAGTAACAAAAAACTTACCAATTCAACAAATAAGCCAAAAATTTGACCAGCATTACATAAGAGGAATTTTACTCATTTATGTTGTCATTTTTAAAATTAATTTATTCATCAACATTAATTTTACACCTACTATACACTAGGCACATATTTAAGACACCCATCTTGGCATTTGGGGCCAGGTGAGCTGTGGCTTTGTTCCTATGCCCTGCATAGGTATAGAAGGGGCCTGAGTTCTATTAAAACAGTTCTCCTGGCCCACAGGTATAAACCTTAGGTATGCCCAGGCCCAGAAGAACAGATCCATGACTCTCGTGGGGCTAACGTCTCATCCAGGTGAGACCCATTTTCACAGCAAAGTCCACTTCTTTGTGACCCTACCATTCTTCCCAACTCAGTAGGAGATTTCCCCCGCCCCCACCTCCAACCCCTTCAGTCCTTGCCTACCTGGGAGGGACATTTCAGAGGCCTTCTCTCTTTTGCACTGAACGGTTCATCTTTCTGTCCAGCTGGCTGCATCTGGAATAGAAGGTAATATTTAGAACAGCAGAGTCTTACACAGGTGGCAGCATCCTAGGATACCACTGAGAGAGGCTCATTCGCCCTGTGTCTCTCAGTGTGACCCTGGGCGGGCAGCATCAGCCGGGAACACATTAGAAATGCCAATTCCCAGCCCCCAGCCCTGAGGTGGGGCCCAGATCCCTGTGTTTTATCAACTCCTCCAGGGATTCTTATGCCCGCTCAAGTTGAATTCCACTGTGGGAGAGGAACCACCAATACCCAGCCCACTTCTCCTATTACAGGGAAACTGAACACCATCTAGTCAAAGCCATGGTTTTTCCCGTAGTCATGTATGGATGCGAGAGTTGAGCCATAAAGAAGGCAGAGCACCAAAGAATCGGTGAAAACTCTGAAGCTAGAGAAGACTCTTGAGAATCCCTTTGACAGCAAGGAGATCAAACCAGTCAATCCTAAAGGAAATCAACCCTGAATACTCAATGGAAGGACTGATGCCAATACTTTGGCCACTTGATGCGAAGAGCTGACTTATCAGAAAAGACCCTGATGCTGGGAAAGAGTGAGGGAAAGAGGAGAAGGGGGCAACAGAGGATGAGATGGTTGGATGGCATCATCAACTCAATGGACATGAGTCTGAGCAAACTCAGGGAGATAGTGAAGGACAGGGAAGCCTGGCTTGCTGCAGTCCATAGTCCATGGGGTCGCAGAGTCAGACAT
Source organism: Antilocapra americana (assembly GCA_007570785.1). Taxonomy (NCBI): domain Eukaryota; kingdom Metazoa; phylum Chordata; class Mammalia; order Artiodactyla; family Antilocapridae; genus Antilocapra; species Antilocapra americana. The sequence continues at coordinate 4,246,049 of ML662449.1, read as the reverse complement.
GACTGAGCAACTGAACAACAACGTGAGTCCCACTACAGGAGAGGAGCCACCGATTCCCAGCCCACTGCTATGACAGGGAAACCGAACACCAGAGAGACTGAACTGACACGAGGACCTGGGTGTCCAGATCCAATCAAATAACTCTCATGCAGTTGCCGGCTTCCTGACCTTCTAGCAGCTGGTTATTTATTCTGCTTGACTTCCTGGTCCCCGTCCTTGCTGCCCTGTTGCTGCCTAGCTCCCTGATTACATTTCCCTCCGAGAGGAGAATAGGAATGGGAAGGAAGGGCAAATACAGGGTGTAAACCAGCAGGGAATGAATGAAACCCTTGGTCACCTGGCAAGTCCCGTGTTTCTACCTGGGACGCAGAGGCGCAGAGGCATGGGGTACAGCACAGCCCCATGCTAACAAATGGAGAGAGTGTCTGCATTTCAGGAACAGTGATAGTGGTATCAGTGCTGATAGAGGCAGCTACTTAAATGATAACCGAAGCCTATCTAATGACATAGCAAAAAGCATGTGGTGTATCTACAGGGAGAGCAGCGGAGGATCCACTCGGGGAAATTCATTGGAGGGAAGATGAGAAAATGAAGGCAGTTGGAGAATTCAACAGAGGAGGAATTTTAAGCTCCATCTGTTATTTTTAAATGTTCATTATACATTTGTAAGGGACTTTCCAGGTGGCACAAGTGGTAAAGAACTCCCCTGCCAATAAAGGTAGATGTAAAAGACACAGGTTCGATCCCTAGGTCAGCAAGATCCCTGGGTTGGGAAGATTCTCTGGAAGAGGGTATGGCAACCCACTCCAGTATTCTTGCCAGGAGAATCCCATGGACAGAGAACCTGGCAGACTACAGTCCAAAGGGTCGCAAAGAGTCAGAGATGACTGAAGCAACTTAGAATGCACACACACACATATATACACTTGTAAACACTTAAGAGAAAAACGCAGTGGCTTTGAGAGATCATAGATTTTCTCTTGCCTGCACTTCTACTATTTGGAAACCTCATGTTTTCTGCCATCACTGCTGCCTCCAGGGGTTGGGCTCCTAGAGCACCCCATCCTGCTACTCCCTTCTCCTCCCAAGGACCCCAATAAGGGACACAAGAGACAGTAGACTATGGGACGGACCCCCCTGTCTGGCTCAGGCATGGGCTCTGCCATCTTGCAAGAGCCTTTTAGACTCCTCAGCAGTATCTTATCCTAGCATCTGTGCCCAGTGAACAGGAAAGAACTTTACCCTTCTTGGGATTGGCTTGTCACCCAAACGGACCAGGTCAGATATAAGGATGTAATTAACCTTTTGGCAAAGGAGTGGCAACCTTTTGCTCAGGGGCTGGAGGAAGAACAGGGCTCCTCAGCTCCTTTCAGTTTTATAATGATGGTGGATACTTCTGAGTATGGGAGTCCCACCCATAGGGTTCAGGACTGCCCTGAAAGGAAGTGTTCAGTGGGCCTGGCTTGGTGGCCTGATGTCGAACTGGCCTGATTTCACCAATCTTTCAAGAATTTAATCAATGATAGAATCTGGAAAGAAACACTGAGAAAACTACATCATGATTATTTTAGTCAAATGAATATCACAGAGCCTAATTTTTTTAAGGACTCCAAAGGAAGACTCGTAGGTTTTCCCAATAAACCCATTTGCATGAATAATCTTATCCTAAATGTTTCTTTATGCATCACCAACATCCTTCCTGCTGCCGTTAATTCCCTTTAAACCTGCTCTCCATCCTCAGGATGGAAAATGACTTGCTTCATCAAAAGGATACTCGTGTGTCCCTCCATCCACCACCCAACACTGCACACACGTGCACACACTCCAGGGACACTGATGCTGGTCTTTGCTCTTGGTCTCCTTTCAGTACTTTCATTGCTTGCATCTCCTGTGCATGGCTTCCCTGCCCCCAAGACGAACTGGAGTGTGAGATGGGCAGGGGGATGACCTTAGACATGCTCTTGAGAGTCCCACTCCACTGGGAGCCATTCTCCAGCCTTCTTGCTCTGCTCTGAGATTCTAACACTAGCACCACTGGATCTGGCAACTGAGCCCCGACAGGTGGGTCTCGTCAACACTACTGCTGTATAAGAATTATCAGAATTTACCTGGGAGGCAGGAAGGGCCTGGGAATGAATTACATCCCAAACACAAATCCTCCTCTGCTTTGTGTTGGGAGCTCAACTTCCATCTGAGTGGTTCATTCGGCTGGGATGGTGCTAGGTGTGTTGGGTTTTCCTTTACCAACTCTCAGAGCTCACACCCATCCTGAGCTCAGCCAGGGGAGCAGACACAGTGTGGGTGGCCCAGCCAGCTCCATTGTTGTGTCCTGGGGCGAGGCCAAGGAGAGAAACAATAGAATCCGGGCCCCTGTGGCCAGAGCAATTCTGCTGGTGCCTCTCTGCTCCCCAAGCACGAGGGTGGCCCTCTCTCGGGCCTCTGTGGGTCTGCAAATCTGGGCATGATGGACATAACTGGCTTTGACAACTCTGTGGTCTCAGTGGGGTCCAACATGGCAGAGACGCACAGAGGTAGAGGAAGGGAGGCTCGTGGTCTCCCCATGTCCCTGGGAGGACACAGGACAGAACCCAAGGGGGAAATCTCCTATATTTTCCAAGGCCTTCTGAGGCTGGCTTGGAGAGAAAATGGGGCCCAGAAAGACCACGTGATGCACCTCAAGAAACAACTAAAAGCACAGCTAGACCCAAACATAGGTTTTCTGGCTTATTACCCAGTGCCCTTTCCTGAAACCTGTTACTGCCCCAATTTCTCATAAATTACCCTGGGCCTGCAGGAGCTGTCCATGTATTCTGGCAGCTGTGTTTGCTCTGGGAGTGAGATGGTGGGATAGCCTATCATTTCACCCGAGGGGCAGAAGGGCACAGACCTGCCTGGGAATACACTTCTCTCCTAGCAACTCAGCTCCAGGAAACATGAGGCCTCTCTCTGGGAAATGGCTGCTGTTTGGGGTAGGCAGGTAACTGCCCACCTAGGAAAGCTGCCTCCACCTCAAAGCCCTTGGGACACCAACTAGGTCCCAGTCCCTGGTCTTAAATGCAAGACCGTCTGTTCCCCTCTGGGCTCCTGGGGAGAAGAGAGGTTTGGCAGAGCTTAAAGCATCAGCTCTCCTCCCCCAGAGAGAGGTTGAGAGAGGGCAGCCTGTGCAGTACCAGTCAGGATCTTTTCCTCGGCCCTTCACAGGAGATCAGCAGCAAAGTGGTTTTCTGGGGGAATATCTCCCTCAGGGGTCAGGCTCACTAACAAGGGTCCTCATCCAAAGAAATCAAATGCCTCCTCTGAAGGCTGGTGTGACTCCATGGACCCTGGCTGCCTGGGCCGGCCCTGCCCTCCCTGTCTCATCAGCTACTACATACCCAACTGCAGCTGCTCATGGACTCAGCATAGCACCCCAGTCGAGGAGATGGAGAGAAAAAATTTTCTAATTCAAGGAAGAAGAAAACCAAGCTTCTGTCTTGGGAATTCTAAAAATAAGACAGCTTGGATGGGGAAAAACGTAAATGGCGAAATCAGGTCTCTGTCTGGTGTCCTGGAGAGGCTCAGAGTCTTGACAGAACATCCCACCCATTGACGAATCCCAGGCAGCCCTGGGGGAACTTCAGAGTCTGGGGAAAGCCTGTCCCAGTCAGAGGTCACTGTGGTGAGCACTCGCCGTCGGCCGGGGAGGAGGCGAGCCACACGCTCACCATGTGTCGGCTCAGGGGGTTTGCAGGAAGGGAGCTGAGACCCCAGGTTCACACAGCCTGTGAGAGCTTTGAACCCAGGTCTTCATCACTCTAGAGTCTGTGCTCACCCCAGGCACCACCCTGGCCCTGGAAACCACATGACAGCACTTAAGTGTGAAGTGAGGGAAACCCAGACCCATTGGCTATGTGAGCCTAATCCCTAGTGCCTGACTCCCAGTGAAGTCTCCCAGACAGACTCCAGGGAACTGTCCCTGCCTCTAGGCAGAGCCGAACTGAGGCTTTCCAGGGATCCCTGCTCACTGTCAGGACTACAGCCCAGCTTCTGGGAAGAGGAGGGGAAACTCCCAGGGGTCCCAGCTGGGCCATCACGAGGTGTGGGAGGGACCCCTGGTGTCCCAGAATCACCATCATCCTGGAGTCCTCCTGGTTCCTGCAGCCCCTCCAGCAGCGAGTGGGCAGGCTGGGCACTACAGCAGAGTCCTGACTCTCCTTCCCCAGGTTATCAGTGCAGCCTCAGGACCCCCAGCCACTCACCATGCTGTTCCAGAGAGTCAAGCTGAGAGCAGTGGGATCCTGGAATGGCAGCTCCCCCTGAAAGAGAACAAGTTGAAGAGCCCGTGTGCCCTGAGGGATGGGATAGCCCTGCCACATACTCTCGAAGCTCTCCTGGCAGAGATGGGGCGGCCCCAATGCACCTCGATCCTTCATGCTTCCCCATTAAGAATGGTGGGAACTTAGAGGGCTGCTGTCTGGGGTCAGGGCTGGGAGATGAGGGCCTGGAGGGGTGGGTTACAAGCCTGGCTGCTACTTGCATCATGGGGTTGTACGTACTGAACTAAACAGCAGAAGGAGCAGGGGGCACGGATGTAATTCAGGTGTGGTCTGAGTAGGAGGGGGATGGAAACTAATATTCCTCCTCCTCCTCTTTCTAAACCACTATTTAAACATCACAGAAGTCCCGGAGGGACACAGTGCCTCCAGAAAACAGAAACCAAGAGCCTGGAGGGAGGACTGACCCAGATGCATCCTAGAAGCATCAGAGACCTTACTGAGCTGAGCATGCCTGGACCTACCACAGCTTGTGGTTGCGGGCCTCCTGGGGTGAGAGGCATTGGTCCAGTGACCTGGGTGAGGAAGCAACTCGAATCACCCTCCCTTGTAAGGGTGGGTGTGGAGGAGAGAGGAGTGTGGCGTGGTGCCTGGAAATTCCGCCCTGAATAGTCACCGTGGCTGAGAGATACGGAGGGCTTCCACACACCAGGCACTGTTCTAAGTTCCTCAGACGTATTTACTCATTCTGACAACCACCCTAAAGGAGGGACTACTAACAATGACCCTAACATCCCAGGCGAGGAACCAAAGCACAGAGTTCAGACAACTTGTTCACGGTCACACAGCCAGCCCATTCCGGAGCTGGAAGCTGTCTGTGTGAAGTCCATGCTCTTTACCTCTGGGCTGCTCTGCCTCTTGGAACCTACCTTACAAGGTTAGCCAGCCCCATGGGGAAATGGGCCCTAAAATATAAGAGAAAACTGCAGCGTTTCCCCTGAGACTGCACGTCCTGGGCTGGGTCTCCTGTGGAGGAGAGGGTGGGGGCGGGAGGTGGTGTGGGCCTGGCCTCACTCACTGAGGGTGGCGGCAGGGCTCTCTCATAGAAGAAAGGCTGGAAGACTACCGCAAAGGACTCCTGCTCGTTGTACTTGCTGGAGGCCAGGAGACGTTCCCAAGTTTCCTGAAGAAAGGAGCACCATCAAGGTTCAGCCTGCCCTATCCTCCCCCGTCCTCCCAGCAACACCCTCACCCCTGCCTCGGTCAGAATGACCCACCTGTGCTGGTCTGATTTGTATGCTGTTTGGAAGTTCCTCTCATCTCGTGTTTTGGGGCCCTATGATTGACTAAATTGGGTTTTCATTCTCCTCTGAAGCGCTAGCATCAGGCAATAGCAGAGTTAGACCTGAAATATATTCTCTGAGAGCTCAAGCAGTATACAGCTGCCCAGTACATAGCTAGGGCCCCCATGCTCTCTTCAAGGGCTGAATTCTGTAGAAGGATATGCTAAGACCCCGTCAGAAACTGTCCCTTCCCGAGTGAGTTAAGTGCCATACAGCTTCACAGGTATAAATTGCTTCTTAGATAAAAATCATCATGGTGATGTGTATCAGTGGGAGCTGTGCTTTGTGCTGTTTGCTGGTGGGGATGAAGTCTTCCGCTGAGCCATCACACTGTCATGGGGTCTCTGCTGTAAACTAGATACACATCTTCAGGGGCTATAGCCCCTGACTATCGTCTGGAACACTAGCCTAACATGGGCAAACTAGCTCAGCAGCCACAGTATAGGCAGTGATAATGACCAAATGGCAAACGGTCTCGGAGTGATCTACAAAGTTCTTCAGCATCATTAGCCGTAGGTACCACCACCACCCTCGCACTTCCATCTACTCTCTCCCCACCAACCAGTACTGTAGTCCCCACTTTACACGTTACCACCCCGAAGGGACCCAAGAGGAGTTGCTGCCTTTGGTTCCTGACTCTCAGTCCTGACTTCAGCATGTGGGGTCCCACCTCGCAAGCTGGCACCCTAATTGTTCCTACACCTCTGCTCTCAGGACCGCCCTCCCCTGTGAGCCCACAGCCAGTGTCCCAGAGTGCGCTCACCTGATAAGCCCACTGGGTCACAACACTGGACAGCCGCGAGGTCTCCCCCGAGCACCTGCAGGGCTGGGCCGTGGGGCTGCAGGGTAAACCAAGCCAGAAGTGAGTGTGGATGCAGTGCTGGGACCGTCCAGGCAGCCCCTTGGGGAAAGATGTGGATGGGGGGACTGGGAGCTGCTAAGGGAGCAGGGAAGGGACGGGTTGGGGGTCTCAGAGGGTCCAGGAGAAAGAAGGAAGGAAAGAAGAAAGAGAGGATGGGAGGGACACATTGGGGAGGAAAAGGGTACATTATGGAGACATTCATCACTGCATCTCCTGATGCACTGCCTCCCTCCCTCCCCCAGAGGCACATCTCCTCTCCTTCCTTCCCCTACTCTGAGACCTAACCCTACTCTCTTCTTCCTCTTCAAACTCCCCTTTCCTCTCCTTTCCATCGCCACCACCTCCAGCCATCCCTCTCCTGATTTTATCCACGTGAACTTCTTTTCTGGGTTCAGTTCAGTTCAGTCGCTCAGTAGTGTCCGACTCTGCGACTCCATGGACTGCAGCACTGTCCATCACCAAGGACATCACAAAGGATATCTTTTCTGGGTACAAGGCCAGAAATCTCAAGATTTAGGTTCAAAAAGTTTAAATTCTCTGAAACATCTCAGAAATATATAGGGATCAAGTTGTGTGAAAATAAAATCCACTTAGGCTAAATTGTCTCTCCAATGTCCTGAATTAACACTTCTTGGCTTCTGGATGTTTTGCCCAAGCTGTTTTTTAAACTCTCAAGTCATTCTGGTGGGAGTAGGGCATCTGGCACCACATCAACCAGAGTGACTATTTCATCCTTTAACTCAGGTCCCTCCTGAATTAGGAGGGGCCTGAGTCAGCCCAACTCTGCCCCCACTGGCTGTATGATCACACACACATCCCCTAGCCTCTCTCCAACTCCATCTCTTGGATCAGTTAATACACGTGAAGTGCCTCACACAGTGCCTGGCACGTGGCACTGAGCCACAAATGCTGGTCCCCTTCCACTTCCCTTTTTACCTAAGCAGAGTCTTCTGATGCCACTGTGAGCCCCTCAGAGCCTCGGAGAGATCTACCAGGTTCACAAATGCTTTGGGGACCTAGAGGGGATATAAAGGAAAAGATGAACATTTGCAAAGTCAGGGTCACAGCTCCATAGCCTTTCTGGAACCCTTGGTTTGAGCCTAGTTTGGGGTCCAGTTGAGCACAATGGGCCTCTCTTTGTTAAACAGGTAGGCCCATTGGGAGATGGTTGGTTGGGGTTGGTTCAAAGCTTTTAGCCCTGCCGCTGTGCCATCATCCCTCATGGTGGGCAGGGGGCCTCCTTGCCACAGTATGGACAGGGCAGCAAGACCCGGTGGTAATAGGACTGTAGACTCTCTTCTTCCCCCAGAGCTCCCCTGGGGTTTCCAGGACATGCAGTGCTCTCACTGGTCAGTTAGGGGAGCCTTGAGGGTTCTCAAGGCCCCTCCAGGCCATCATCACCCTAGACGCAGTCAGAGCCAGTCCTCAGGAAATAGCAGGTCACCAAGAACCCTGGAAACACCAGGTCATCAGGGAAGAACTGGCCTATATCCTTCCTCCTCTTCAGAGGTCCCTCAGGAATATCCTTTGCAAGAGTAAAGAGTTCTATATCTGACCTGTTTTTCATCAAAAGGGCAAGAAGCCTGGCTCCTCCAATGATTTCCCTTTCTCTGGGGTCTTGGTCTCCCTCCTGGGAGTCCATTTCCCCATCCCAGTGGAGGCCATTTAAAGGAAACCAGAACCCCAGCGACCCACAGGAGGGCAGTTTCTCTTGGCTGCTGCAGACACCGTGATGGAGTCTGGGTGCCTGGGCCCACAGACCTGGGGGAGCCTCACCTCCTGGTGCAGGTAGTCCAGTAGCCTAGTCAGCTGGTCCATGCTGCTCATCACATGCCTTTGCTATGGAAGAAGAAATGTGCCAAGTGTGGGTGGGGTTGAGGGATATGGGCAAAAATGCCCAGGCTCACGCCGGCCTGTCTCTTCCTTTCCCCAGCCAACCCCACCCACCTTGATGGACCTGACAGTGACAAAGGGCCTGTCTAGATCTGAGTTTCCCACGGACAGGTGTAGAGTTCCCAGAGCTTTCTAGGTTTTTTTTTTTTTGATCCCTTCTCTGACTTCCCCAACCCATCACCCATCAGCAAAAAAGTAAACTTCCTCAAATGAGAAGTTTCATGTCAGGGAAGAGCAAACCCAAGATCAAAGCAATTATAAAGCTGACATGTGGGACAGGAGACCAGACTTACTCCCAAAGGCTGATGGAATCACTTTGACCTGAAGAAAATCAGGTCCAGAGGGGGGACATAATTACACTTGAATTTAAGAACTCAGAAGGTACTCCAAACTTCCCCATGGCACTCTTAGCAGACCTCCCTCTGCCACATCCGCCCCAAGAAAAGGAGGCCTGTCAAGGACTATTTAAAGACACCCAATTCCTCTCATGTAATGAAAATAAACAAATGAGAGCACCTCAAAAAAACAGCCCCGGTTTACAGTTTTCAGTGTAAAAACAAAGCAAAACAAAACTTTTCAACAAGACAAACTCTTCAGCTGCCTGCAAGCCTGATGTCCCCCCAGGCAACGTGGCTCAGAGGAAGACAAAGCCCGCCTCACAGGCACTGACTCTGGAGACAGCTGTCAATCACTCGGGCTCTCGCTCCTGTGTCTCTGCTTCCAAAAGAGGCTATCCTCTGGAAGCCACTCCTGCCCATGCTGCTGCCATAGCCAGCAGGAAAGCCTCTTGTCTCATTTTTTCTCTCCCTGAGCATGACATTCAGCATCACACTTTCCCTTCTAAAGAGGCATGGGAAGTCTGTCGAGGAAGGGCCTCGCTGTCCCTCTGGACCATCCTCAGGGCATCCCTCTTCTCTCGTGGAGTCCCTGCATGGTTCTCCTTGGACTGCAAACCCTGCTTTAGAAAATTCTTGGTCAAGGTGCCTATTCACTGCTGCAGAGTGAGCTGCCCGCCCCCCCGCCCCCAGGCTTTCCAAGTGCTGAATGGTTGCCCTTGGGGCACCAACTGTCCCTTTTCTTTAGTGGAAGACATGATACTGCTATAAAATGTCCCTTGCCTATGAGGTCATATATGATAAACTCCTCCAGAAGTTGAAATCAGGAAAGAGCTTATTTCTTCAAATGCATGCGTGCTAAGTCATTTCAGATGTGTCCGACTCCTGGCAACCCTAGGGACTGTAGCCCATTAGGCTCCTCTGTCTGTGGGATTCTCCAGGCAAGAATACTGGATTGGATTGCCATGCCCTCCTCCAGGGGATCTTCCTGACCCCGGGATCGAACCCCATATCTCTTATGTCTCCTGCATTGGCAGGCGGGTTCTTTACCACTAGCGCCTCCCACTTGGGAAGCCCTATTTCTTCAAATGAACTTCCCTAGAATCAGAAGAATACTCTATTATCAAACATGTGCCTGCAACCAAATTTTTTCTAACAAATTATTTCCCTGGGATTCCTTAGATTATTCAGCCAAAAGGCACAAACACTTCTAGATTTCTTGAATCACACTGCCAGTGTGTGCCCTCCAAAATGTTGGCATACGTTTCTAAAGGCATCTGCAAGAATAAACAAGTGTATTTTTGAAACAGGGTTGTTATCTATTAGATACATTAAACTGTAACTTGCTTAATAAATAATGAGCTGCAACCTGCCTTCACTGATCAAGCTCGCTTTAATTGTTTTTACAATAACTTGTATGTCCTCCAAGCATGACATAGCCTAAACAATGAGATGTTTGCCCAAGTTGTTTTTCAGGAATTTGGAGTCAGCTGTTCACTGGCTCGAGTTCCAACTGAACGAGAATGGTTGAGACCTCCAACTGGGCATGTGTTGAGTGTTCTATAGGTGGCTTTTGATATCAGAAGACCCTGAATTCCACCTTCAGAACAGGCTGACACAGCCCTTTTCTGAACACGTGTCCCATGAAGAAGCAGGTATTAACAGCTTAGTCGCACCTGTGCAGAACTATGAGTCCCTCACCTTTTTCTTCTCTCCAGTCACCTTTCTCCCACACTCCCCACATCTCAGATCACCCTGTTTCTTTATCCCATAAATGCCCCATGGTGGATTTGAGAATTGTTCTCCCACCTCCTCATTTGGCTGCCTGGTGAATAAATCCTTTTTCTCTGCAAACCTCGGTGTCCCAGGGTTTGGCCCACTGTGCAAGGGGCAAACAAACTGGATTCAGGAACAAATTCTTGCAGTGCCAGTCTTTGTCTTTTTCCTTTCTCCTCTCTCTTATTCTGATTTTTTTTTCTTACTTCCTACATCTAGACTTTAACCGGAGAACGTAAGTAAGAGTCCAGACCCTAAAAGCATCCCTGTGTCACTGCTATGAGCCAGATTACCAGCTGCCTCTGAATAGCTGGACCCACCGTAGCAGGCCCGAGGCAGCCCTGTCACTGTCTAATGAATGGCTCCTCATCGTCCTCTCTTACACCTCTGGTCTTAAGAAACCCCTAGAGAGCAAACGTGGACCAAGGCCTTTGTCTATTCCCCATGAAAGGAGCCCCAAGGCCTCTTATAGGAGGGAAATTCCAGGTCCTAAATAGGGCAGGAACATATGTTTACAGTTTCTCCTTAACAGCAAAATACCTTTATTTCATATGAACTATTTCAGGGAACCTGATGTATGTACCTTGCTGGTAAAGGTAGAACTGCTTTGAGGTCAGGTGGAAGCCTGGAGCCCACAGTCTCAGAGTACCCCCTGCAGCTCCTGAGACTGCACAACAACCCCTCATGGAAAGGCTGTGCCTGTGATGTCCACTGGGGATGCAAACTTCCGTGTAAGAGCTTCTCAGATGGGGGTTCTGGGTTAGCTGTGGCCAGAGGCACCACCAGGAAGACTAGGATGTGAGGGGTGGGTCTGTGCTGCAGAAGAAGACTGGAGGAGTGAAGGGAGGAAGAAGCCAACCCAGGCCAAGGAGGTTGAGAGCCAGACCTATGAGCCACGAGGTCCTTTGGGGTCAGTGGCAGTAGAGGTGGGATTTATTCTAGACTCCAAAGCCTTGGTGGTCATTGTGCAAAACAAAAATCAAGATAGAAGAAAAAAAAAAATGCAACGAAGTGGATACTAGTAAACATTGCTACAGTGAGCTCACTTTACAGAGATTAAGTCACTGGTGTGAAGCCATTTAGAAATCAGAGGTGAGGCATGGTAACTTTTGTCATATGTTTACAGCCAATTAAAAGTGTGAGGTTCTAAGTGTGAATAAACTTAATCCATATGTATCAACATGACTAGATCTTGAGGGAATTTCACACATTGACCAAAAAAATCATTAGGTTCTGATGACAGTGTTGGGAAGGTTGTAGGGAATGGGTGCGCTCAAACATTGGTGAGAATATGTGATACTGTGATTTATAATACAGAGTATATATTTGGTCTTTGTCCCTTTTTATGGCACAGAGTTTATTATAAACCATTGGAGTTTCCCAAGTGATGAGAGCATAAAAGCATGTTTTGCTATGCTAATGAGGTGACTTTTGGCCTACACCTAAGGACAGGGGCTTGTTGCCAGGACAGTCAACCCTGTGGCTAGAGAATTGGAACTTAAGTTTCCTCCCCCACCCCACCCCCTACCTGGGGCTGAAAGTTGAATCAACTGCCATTGGTCAGTGACTTAGTCAATCATTGTATTATATAATGAAGCTTCCATAAAAGTCCAAAAGAATAGGTTCAGAGAGCTTCCCAGTTGGTGATCACCTGGATGTGCTGGGAGAGTGGCCCACCTGGAGAGGCCTTGGAGGGTCCTGGCTCTTTCCCCATACCTTTCCCTATGTATCTCTTCCATCTGGCTGATCTTGAGTTACATCTTTTTATAATAAACCAATAACCTAATAAGTAAAATGTTTCCCTGGGTTCTGTGAGCCACTCAAGAAAACTAACTGAACTCAGGGAGAGGCTTTTGTTGGACCCTCCAATCTATAGCCAGTTGGGCAGAAGCTCAGATGACAACCTGGACTTGGGACTGGAATCTGGAATGTGGGGTGGGCGTCAGTCTTGGAGGACTGGACCCTTAGCCTGTGGGATCTGATGCTATCTCCAGGTAGATTGTGTCAGAATTGAGCTAAATTATAGGACATCCAGCTGGTATCTGAAAACTGCTTAGTGGTATGGAAAAGTCCCTTACATGTTGGGATTGGTCCCAGAGTATTAGACTATAAATGGGTTTAGTTCCTTTGGAGGGCAATTAGGTAGTCCTTCAAGATTTAAAATGTATGTATCTGATGACCAGCAATTCTCTGTTTAAGAATCTACTCAAGGCCACTTCTCTTCAAACTGCTTTGATCATGACCCATGGTGTGAGGTATATTTCACATCACAACCCAGGACATACAGATCTATATATAAATGAAACATAAAGAATCACAAGCCAACACTGACCTTCCTATGTGCAATAAACTCTAGTATTTTATAGTTGATTCTATTTTTTATAACTTTTGGTTGTAATCTTTTACACTGATTTTTGACCCATTAATATACTTCAATGTATAATTTGAAATATAATTACACTATAATTGAATACAATGAAATATATTAGAAAAACACTATGTTCAAGTAAATGAACAAGATTGTTTACAATAGTGAAAAACTAGAAACACCTAAATGGTCACCAATATAGAAATAGCAAAATAAAATCTGGTAAATATACATTATGGGATATTATTTAGCAATTAAAGGAGTAAATTTAACCTGTAAGTATCAACATGACTATATCTCAAAAATATTTAGTGAAAAAAATTGTTCAATAGTACATACAATATACACTATTTATGTTAAACTTCTTTCATATACATACACATAAAGGAATACTAGGAATTACAGATGTGCAAAATATTTGGGAGAAAAAAGTGAGAGGATCAGAGGTATTGGCTAAAGAATATTTTAGCTTTAACTGTAATACTTCATTTGTAAAAGGAGAAAGCATCTGTGCACTGCTTATGTAGTTATAAATTAATAAAAGTAAATAATAAATGGACACATGCACACAGGAATGTATCATGTACTGAAGGAATGTATTGAAGGAATAAATACATGAAAGACTGCAAGACTTCACACAGCAATGCTTGAACCCAAGATAAAATGTATGGAAGAAGTCATGAATGAGTAGAAGTGTCAATGAATACATTCAAATATTAAAAAAGTCAAATGCTAGCATGAAAAACTCATCATAAATAACATAATATGTGCCTGCATATAAGAAGAAAGAATGAAGTTATGCGTGAATAGATAACTGATGGATGGATGAATGGATGCATGAGTGGATATACAGAGGAATACAGCAATGCCTAAACGCTTGTTTGAGCATTCAGTGCATGGATGTGTAAATTCATGAGTACATGCTGGTTTGCATAATGGCCAAAGTGGAGTGGGTGGTGCCAAGAATAAACAGATAATGTAAATTTCACTTGCCAAGGGAGAAAACAGAAGTAGAACAAGCTTCAAGATCTACACATCCAACATCACTAAAGGAAGTGGGGTTTTGATGGTAGGCCCGGAGTCATGGGGCAAGAGTATGTGTTTGGGAGAGGGGCACAGAAAATAAGAGGACAGCACCTCAAGAAACTCCACCCTTGCTTGTGCCATGGCCTGGTGGAGGCCCAGGAAGGTGGCCGAAAGGACAAGGGACAAGTAATTGAACTGTCATTAGTGGTGGGGCCATCTTGGAGGCAAGCAGGCTCCTGAAGAATCATCTGTGTGCCGTTAATGTTACCATAGCCTAAGTCACCCTCTCACCTTCAACTGATCCTAACCTAGACACTCTTCAATAAAGATGTAAGTCACAGTCATTCACCTACATAAAATATTTTAAAAGTCACATATTTCATATCCTATTCCTGGGAATGCCAAAGAGCCTTGACGATATAGTCAACCTATATTGACAACTCGACAACTTTCCTTTAAAACTGGAGTTCACAGTAAACTAGTTAAGAGGCAATGCCAAAAGTACAGATCCCACTTTAACTTCTGATGTAAGAGGCAAAATGATCTTTTATCAGAAAGTGAATTTTCCTCAGTTGTAGAATGATCATTGGCTCAGTTTATCTATATCATGGTTTCCTTTTCCTGATAGGATGGTAAGTAAAAAATTCCCCCATAGCTCAGTGGTAAAGAATTCTCTTGCAGTGTAGGAGATGTGGTTTTGATCCCTGGGTTGGAAAGATTCCCTGGAGGAGGGCATGGCAACCACTCCAGTGTTCTTGCCTGCAGAATCCCCATGGACAGAGGAGACAGTCCATGGGGTCGCAAAGAGTCGGACACGACTGAGTGACTAATCATGCATCTATGCATGTCCCTCAATATGGCTCCTTGACCCTTAGATATCTGTTTGTCTATCTACTGCCTGCCCTAACTTGGAAATATGTGCCATCAGGCCCAGCCTGCCAGGTGCAGATCAGTCAGGTTTAGTTCATTCACCAGGCACCCACCCCAGCATCTGCCATCCCTCTGCCTCCCGCCTGTGGTTTACCTGTTGAGTGGAGGGACACAGGTGACACTGGCTAGCATTACTGAAGAACACATTGATGAGCTTCCAATCATTTTGAAAGTCAAGTTGCTGTAAAAAAGAAATAAAGCACCATAGCATGAAAAAGAGATGGCAGGGAAACCTGATGCCAAAAGGGCTTCTTTCTTTGCATGCCTTTCGATTTCATGCAACTCCCTCCCCAAACCACATGTATGGGTTTTTTCAAAAGGAGACATATAGGGTAGGCATTTAAAGTTGCATAACTTTAGAATCCCTTAGATCAGAGACCCTAAGATCAGTGGCTCAGATGGTAAAGAATCTGCCTGCAATGTGGGAGACCTGGGTTCGATCCCTACTCTAGAAGGCAATATGGCAAAGTTTATTAAAACTTTTTTCTTTAAGAGTCTTACCATTAGATCCAACAATTCATTTTCAAAAGTGAGTCTTAAGGAAATGGATGTGTGAAAGACTTAGCTACAATGATGAAACCTTATCATAAGGGTCAAACGTTGGAAACAATATAAATGTCTAAAATAGAGGATTGCTGTGTAAACTATGGAACGCTCATGACATGAAATACCATGTGAATGTTCAAACAATGCTGGAAAGCATAACTGCCATCAGCAGGAACATGATATCAAAAGAAGACTGTAAAAAGTATCTATATCAAATAACACCGCATCGTATGTGAAATGAATCACCAGCCCAGGATTGATGCATGATACAGGGTGCTCAGGGCTGGTACACCGGGATGACCCAGAGGGATGGAATCAGGAGGGAGGTGGAAGGGGGGTTCTGGAAGGGGAACACATGTATACCCATGGCGGATTCATGTCAATGTATGGCAAAACCAACATGATAATGTAAAGAAAATAAATAAATTAATTAATTTAAAAAACACTGCTATTTCATAAAATGTATACAAATGTATGTGCTTGGAAAAATTATGGAAGCAAATGTACACCAACTTGTCAACAGTAATTGCCTCTAGACATCAGGTTTAAGATGGTTTTAGTATTCTTTTGTTCATCTGTGTTTTCTGATCTTTCTCCAGTGAACATGTGTTACTGCGAAACAAAAAACAAACTTCTGTTTTGTAAGATGTGTAAATTCATGAGTACATGCTGGTTTGCATAATGGTGCAGTATGGTGCTCTGGTTTGCATAATGGCAGTATGGTGCTCTGGAGGAGCATTGGATGTGAATCGGGCACTTTTGATTTTAGCTCTAACTAACTGGCTGGGAACTCAAACAGGTCATAAGACTTTCTGGGGCTTCAGTTTCCTCATCTGTAAAATGACAGGATTTGATTCAAGACCTAGAGCCATCTTCCAGAATGTTATGATCATTCCAGAAATTTGAAAAGTCTCTAGTTTGGTGGAAGCCACTCTTTATAGCGTTGCTCCTGTATTTGCCCCTCTCCTTGTATAAATTGGAATGGCCTGGCTTGAACACCCTGACTCTTTAATGAATGCATGGCTGGCTGAGACGGTGGTTCCCTTGGTTCCAGTGGTTCAGGCTAAGTCCCTTGTTAAAAGCCAGTTTGGTAGCAAAGCTTGCCTGGATCTGATACTTGTCCATAAGGCAAGCACAAAGGATTAGAGATGGCTTATTACAAACCCATATGAGAGCTTCTGAGTAAAGGGTGTCTACACTGCTAGGAGAGTGGGGACTAGGGCCCCAGGATGCATGTGACAGAAGCCTCCACCCAAGAACTAGAATGGGCATGTGATTAATAACAACAGGAACAGTTTCTTCAATGACAATGACAGCTGCAGGCTTGCGCTGGGCACTGCCTCTGTGCCATGCGCACCCAGCGCCTCACTGAATCCACCCCAAGCCCTGCGCTGCAGGTCCTCGTATTACTCTCATTTCATAAATGGGAAAACTGAGGCTTAGAGAGGTTAGGTGCCTTACCCAGCGTCACACAGCCAATAGGTGGGAATTCAGGATTCACTCTCCAACAGGTGTCCCTCTAGAACCCAAGCTTTCAACCATCTTGCTGAGCAAGAAGTTATTTAGTTCATCTGCTGACTTTGGCAGGACCACACTGGGGATACGAGAAGCGGCCCTGTGTTCTACTGGCCTCCAGAGGACACGAGGGGCAGGGGTGTTCTTGGAGGGCCCAGGCCACACCGGTTGCCAAGCTCAGGGCACAATTGCCGCAGGGCCCTGGCTGCCTGGCGTCTTTGGTCTAATGGCCTCCCAGCAGATAGAACAGCCCCTCGCAGAGTTGGATGGATTCTCACCTGGTTCTCTTTCATGTTCCTCACCAGGTCTTTTGCCTGAATCCACAAGTCTCTGCACAGAGGGAAGGGAGTCAAGAGAAAAGTCAATTAAATACAACTTTGTCAGCGGTTGAAAGCTTGCCACTTGCCCCAGCCTACACACAAGGCTCTAAGCAGGAGGCTGCATTGCTCCCCTCCTGAGTCCTGGAAGGCAGACATTGATCTGATTTTTTTTGTTAGGCCCATCAACAGACTGAAGTCAGCACAGGAGACACATTTCGGCTTTGACTTAACACAGATCTCTGTTTTAAAGCCTCTTTGACTCTTTCAGTACCACCACCCTCCCCCCCCATCAAATCTTCCCATCTAGGTGCCAAGGACAACAGAGTGCCCAGCCCTGCAGAGAGCCAGAAAAAGAGCTTACTCAGCAGCAGCATGGCGCACCACTCCCGTCCCAAGGGCGCGCACAGGTTTCAGAACAGATGGGCTGAAGTGTCTGATGATGTCTGAAAGGACTAAAGAGAGAGCTGGTTTGAGGCTGTGGTCCCGGCAGCTGGTGGTCACCTGTAAAGACTGACCCACTCTGGGGTGAGAGGCCAGGGTCACTGCCCGTCCCAAAGCATGACCTGCCTTGGGCTGTGAGGTCCACCTTGTAGCAGGCCCTTAGAAGTGAACAGAGTTGAGAAAAAGGAGCACCCGTCAGGTGCTAGCCCAGCCAAGTGCTAAGCCTGGAGGTGTGTGTGCGAAGGGAAACCGAGGCTGGGGGAGGCTACATCAGCTGCCCGAGGTGGCTGGGATCTGAGCCCGAGCACCCAGATCCCAGAGTCCTTCACTGTCCTGCGCTTCGTACTCGTTAGGGGAAGTGTGCTGGGATGGGGGAGCCGGCAGGCTGCCTCCCTGCCCTCCCTCCTCCTGAGAGTGACAGCAGAGCGGGGAGGCTCCGGGGAGCACACAGAAGACGCGTCCCAGAGCTGACAGCCAGAGGGCTGCTAAAAATAGTGCTGTCAGGAGTAGTTAGGCTGTGTCTGCTCCCAGGAGAGGAGGGGGCAGACAGGGAACGTGCCATGGCAGCGAAGTGGTGCCCCCCGCCCCAGCCCCTCTTTCTACTGTCCCCATCCACAAGTGCCTGGGGCTTTTGGGGGCAGAATCCAGAAGAGGGCTTTAGAGGTGCTGCCTCTGAAGGAAGCTCACACTGTGCGGGCATCAGAGAGAGAAGGGGCAGGAGAGCGGGAGTCGTCCCCTGGGCTTCGTCCGCTTGGGCAGCCCCCTCAGTCACCCGGGGCCACAACTTCTTCATCCTGAACCCAAACTCATGAGCCTCATTTTTGGCGCCCTGACCATCCCGCAGATGGAGCCCATCCCTCACGCATGGTGGGAACGCAGAGCTGAAGTGACAGGGTCAGTGTGGCTGTGTGGGTGTGTCTGTGAGAGAGTGCGCACGTGTGAGTGGGTAGGGGATGGGGCCCTTTCTCTTCCTCACATCAGGAGGGTCTGCGATGCTGAATGACAAAACAGCCTGATGTGACATCCTTGAAAGTGAAGGCTCTTCAAGTTAGTGAGTGAGTGAGTGAAAGTCACTCAATCGTGTCTGACTTTCTGCAACCCCATAGACTATACAGGCCATGGAATTCTCCAGGCCAGAATACTGGAGTGGGTAGCCGTTCCCCTCTCCAGGGAATCTTCCCAACCCAGGGATTGAACCCAGGTCTCCCGCATGGCAGGTTTATTCTTTTCCAGCTGAGCCACCAGGGAAGACCAAATTAAGGGCATTGGTAATACATTGCTTCCTTGTGATCAAACATGACCTTGGATCTTTTCACATAAATCTGCCCATTATTTTGTTCTAGGGCTGCTGTGTACCTGCTCTGTCCTTGTTACCTCTCTCTGGAGTCAGAACAAAGGATGCAGGCTGCGGGGCTGGGCCACCTGGGTTCCTAGGGACTCTGATACATATCAACCGCGTAATTTTGGGAAGGTCTATTTACCTCCCTGAGACTCAGTTTTCCCATCTGCACAATGGCACAATGGCTGTGGTGGGTGAGAGGACACGGCTAGACTGGGAAGAGCTCTAAGGTTCTGGGGTTGAAGGACAGATGGGCTGAGCTTGGGCCTGGATGCCCCTGTGGCACTTTCTCCTGGAAAGCTGGTTGCTCCTCGGTGGGCTTGACTACCCAATATCACTCCCCTCCCTGGTCCATCCCTCTTAGGTAGACTGGCTTCACTGGCAGCTCCAGGTGAGTCCTGTCCCTAAGGGCATGCAGGTGCACCCTGCCCTCACCGCCCTGCCTTCTGCTGCTCCTCTGGTCAGTGGGGCTCCTGGCCATGCTGTACTTAATGGTGGGGGGGGGGGGTGGCAGGCCTTTTTTCCGGGGGGGGTGGGGCCCCCCCCCCCCAAATGGAGACAGATTGAGAATTCAGGTAAAGCCATAACTGTGCTTATGGTTTCAGGGTCTAAACTACATCCCATCTTCCTAGACTCCCCCAAATACACCACTTCATCTTTTTTCCTACCAGTGAAAGGTAAACAGGGTCAAACCTAGCCTGAGCTGAGACAGTCACCAAGTCAAGGGGCCCACTCCCTCTGAACCCATGACCCTTTGCAAGAGGACCCCCCACCACTTTGGCCACCAATGTCCCCTCATCTGTCAATCAGATCCTGGAGGGCTGGACACCAGGCCTCTGCCTCCCCTGTTGGATGGCGAGGGCAGACGGCAGGACCAGTGTCTTATTTATCCCTCACTTTGCAGGGAGCCTCATAATTCCCAGGTCCTTGGTGAAATTCATGGGCTGAACTGACAGGGCATCAGCTACCTTACTTGTTATTATGCTCTGCTTGAGTGTCCGCTCAAGAGAGTATTTGCATTGCTGCCCGAGTCTTTTCACTCTAACTATGGAGTGAAAAGTGGTATTCTTGCTCTTGGCTTGTGAGCACCAGCCAAAGGCGACTCTATCTACCAGGCTAATTCAGCTGGCATTAAGGCACTCAGGGGTTTCAGGATGACTTAATCGAGTTGCAAGGAACCTCTGATATTAAGTGGGGAAAAAAAACACACTACATATAACATATTCCTAAGCGCATTCACATATAAAAGGCCAAAATGTTAATACTGATTATCTGACTCCTTGCGACTCCATGGACTATAGATGCCAGGCTTCTCTGCCCATGAAATTCTCCAGGCAATATTGGAGTAGGTTGCCATTTCCTCCTCCAGAGGATCTTCCTGACCCAGGGATCAAACCCAGATCTCCTGCATTGCAGGCAGATTCTTTACCATCTGAGCCACCAGGGAAGCCCAATGATTATCTCTAGATGGAGGGATTACAGTTAGTTTTCATTGTTTTCATTTAACTTTGCTGAAGCCAAATGATATATCTATTTTATAAGTAAGGGATTTACTATAAAATGAAATGAACTGATAATTGGAGCTGGGTCTTCTCCTGTGTGTGATGGTAGGGGCAGTGAATGGCAGACAGTTTCCCAGACAAAGTGCTGGAAGTCCAGCCTTGGGGTCCTGGGGGAGAAGGAGCCTCAGGATTTTGACCCAGGCACCCCTGACCCCTCTCCTACATCCCCTAACCTTAACCCCATGTCTCTTGGAGTCTTCTCACTCAGGGACCCTCGGACACCTCTCTCATGCCTTCATTTTAAGGGACGTGACCCTTTACACCCTGGCACCCTCTCTGTCCTCTCAGAATGCCTCCCCCTTTCCTCAGGCTCTGCCACAATGTGGCCAGTAGGGCACATCCTCTTCTTTCACCAAAGGGCTGCTGTGTTGGGAGGGACAGGGACAACCTGGATTCCGGCCATGAAAACACCGAACTCACCAGTCACCACTCCCATGCACGTTTGTGGCTCCTGCTTTTCAGTCCTGTAAGCAGAAGCAAACATACAAATGTCAGCCTGAGTTTGTCGCCTATCAATGCTTGTCCTCAACTGCTGTGGTCTCTTTCACAATAGGCTTTGGCTCAGCATTGCTCTGATTCTGGATTTATCCTTTCTGGAGACAGAGGCACACCTCAGAGGGCAACGAAGTGCCAAAGTGGGGTGAGAAGCTCTGGACCCTCCTCCCCACCCTTCTAGTCTGGTCCCAAGTTGGAAGGGGACATAGACCGCCAGGTAGAACGAGCGTGACCCTGGTCCCACTCTGCTTGCATCCCCCAGAGCAGAGCACAGAGCCTGGGGGAAGATAGCAAGAGCCCCTCATTCAGCCCTTCCTGCTATTCCTCCCTTATTCACCCCAGGGAGCCAGGGGGATTCCCACACAGATCGCTGGATGAAGAGGCAGGTGTTTGTGTTCTGGTCTCCACTCTTCTGCCTGCCCCTAAGGGAGCCTGGAGCAAGCATCTTCTCCCTGGCCCTCAGGTCTCCCCGCCAATGAAGCAGGGAGACAAGAGTTGATGAACCCGGAGGCTCGGCTCAGCTCTGGGGTTCCCGAACAATTACCATTCTTGTTCCTCCAGGTCATCCGTCCCTGAGTCTGGAGGCTGGAAAAGATATGGGGTGTGAGCAGCCCAGCCAGGGGAGGTGGCAGAGTGTGTCCTGGGGAGACTCCAGCTGCCTGCTGTATACCCCCTCCCACCAACAAAAGGGAATCCCTGGATCCAGAAAATGGCCAGACCTGCCTGTGTTCATTTCTCAGGGAGGTAAGAAAGAAAGTTAGATTTTCTCCAAAGCTTGCTGGTCCAAACTCAGGGAATAACAGGTGTAAAAGTTTTCTTCAGATTAGAAAACTGGGTGGGAGACCTTAGACTTAAGTGTGTCTCTGCAGAATGTTAACATCCATCATAGAAACACAATAGGTTGTTTCATTGTGACTTTCCATACTCTAAAATAATTAGATAATCTAATTCACAATCTAAAATGTGTGTGGTCTGTCTCCCTTGCCTAGAATGTAAACTCCAGGAGGGCAGGAATTTGCCTCTATTTTGTTCTTGATTATATTCCTCAGACCTAGAACAGCATCTGATGCCTCATAAGTACTCAATAAATACTCTATACTATTTTTTGAATGAACAATCTAAGTGTTTGATTGTGCTCTTGGTAAAAGCTGAACCACACAGGACTCAGTTGGAGAGTTTCCCTGGTCATAGGGCTGAGGTGAGACCATGAGAATCTTGTCTTTTGTGAGGTCCCAGAGATATCTGGGGGCTTCCCAGGTGGTGCTAGTGGTAAAGAACCCCCCTGCCAATGCAGGAGACATAAGAGACGCAGGTTCAATCCTTGGGTTGGGGAGATCCCCTGGAGGAGGAAATGGCAACCCACTCCAGTATTCTTGCCTGGAAAATCCCATGGACAGAGGATCCTGGTGGGCACAGTCAATGAGGTCACACAGAGTCGGACATGACTGAGCAACTAGGCACAGAGATGCTTGGAATTGTGCCCAGAACACTGAAAGTGCTCAGCACATATTAGCTGTTGTCAATGGCAGTATTTCACAGGTTCTGACACAATTCTATCAAAACTCCTAGAGAACAGTGTCTCCAGGTGTGGTGATAATAGGTGACACTGTACCCTCACTACCTTAAGCCCAGCCTGCTGCTGCTGCTTCCCTTTAAAGGGCCTGCCCATCCTTAAGGACCCAGCTGCAAAGACAGCCAGCCAGTCTGTAAAAATGGGCCACACCTCTGGCTCCCTCTGGGGAGGGCAGGCTGACTCTCCTCTGACTGGGATGGAGTCCTCTCTTCTTTTCAACAAGAGGGAGCTTGAAAAAGTTTTCTGAGGGAAGGTAACACATGAAACAGAAAACCACATGCAAATACAGGTCAGGTGAAGTCCTGAGGGAGGCCTGCCTCTGGGGCTGAGGCAAAGGGGTCAGCCTGTGCCCCACCAAAGTGGACCTGAGTGACAGTAGAGGTTTTCCTCAGAAAAGCTGGATGGGGGTGGTGAGGGGAAGGAAGGGAGAGAATGAGAGGAACAAGGTAGAGAGAGTATGGGAGAGCTTAGGGAGAGGTCACAGAGGGGAAGGCTGGAACAAGCCCAGCAAACTCCTCTGCCGCCATCTTGCCAACTGCTGGCCATTTTCCCCCCACGCTCTTCACTGGCTGCGTGTTCTGTGGCCCTAGAGACACATAACTGAGACACAAGCCCTGGCATTGAGGAATCTGATAGAGTGGATTATAACCTCCCTGGCAAGGCAAATGTCTGTGACTCTTAGTAAAGAGGGATAAAAGGTCGCAGATAGCATATTGCAGTGTAACCCTATTTAGGTCATACACACTTTCTCTTTCACACACACACACCCACTATATATCGAAGTGTGTGTATGTATGTGGCTGTTGAGGCAAGAGAATAGGAGATATGAATGAGCTCACCCAGTTTTTAATACTATCTACATGTGTTTTCATTTTTTCCTTATAATGAACGTCTATCACAAGTATTAGTTTGAAAACAACTTTGATGACTGATCTTTAACATTCTGTGAGGAAAAGGAAGTCCAGAACAATTCAACTAGTGCTAGCATCGGTCACAAGAAAGTGCTAGGCCTTGGAAGCTCCAGGAACTTGGAGCAAAGCCACCAGCTTTCCACCTTCCTTCTTTTTCATTTCACTATCTTCCATTATCTTTCCCTACCCTGAAGTCTTTCATAAACCAGGCTGAGTTCATGAGAGCTGACTCTCAGGGCAGACAGAGGCAGGCAGCCTCCTGAGAACTGTGCTCTTGGGGCTGATCCTGAAGGTTGAGGTGCCGTCAGGTTGAGGATAATGATTGGGGGCTGGGAGACCATCATGGACTGAAAGCATCTGTCTCCCAGCACCCTGGGCTCCCAGGAGGAGAGAGGGTGAGCTGAGTGACAGCAGGCGCTGTGAGCCTGAATAATTCATGAGTCAAAGAACTCTCTCAGAGCCAGGACCAAAAGGGTGGAAACCGCTGATTGGTTTAACTTTAGAAACCTGGCTTGGAGTGGAGAGTTCCCTGCAGGGAATTTCCCTGCCTCAGGAAGGAGAATTCGCGAGTCCTCCAGCCAGTGTCACATACTCCTGGCTCTGCGATGTCACCATCGGCATGCAGGGACACACAGGCTCAGCAGTGGCAATGTGCTCCTTGTGACAGAAAATCTCTCTTCTCATTATTCCCACCTCTCCTTTACATCCCTCCCCCTGGGACACCTCCGCCTTCACCCTCGTCCACGGGCATGCACATACTCACACAGTCACATATGCAGGTTTAACCCCACCATCACAAGTAGCAAAGAACAAGGGTGGGAGCCCTGGCTACAGATTTCACTGGGCCCTGGTCAGTGTTTCTAATGTGAGGTTTTTACCTATGGCCAGCGCTGTGCGCAGGGTAGTGGGATGGGTTTGCAGCAAGGATGCAGACTGGGCCAGGGGCAGGGGCTGAGGCTGCAGAGGGCAGCGGCGACACAGAGGACATGGGGAAGGAAACGAGGTAGGCAGAGATGGGAGGAAGACATGGAAGGGGAGAGGCGAGGGTGTACTGGTTCAGGTGTGAGGGGTATAGGGCAGAGCTGAGAACACCTGATTGCGGTCCATGTAGCTGGGACTGCTGGGACTTGTAGGCCAGCAGTTCTGAGACAAGGGCAGTGGGACTGCTGGAAGCCAGGACTGACCGGGAAATCACACTGGCTCTGCTCTCCAACCCTGCTCTCTGTCTGCTTATCTCTCTCTCCTCTCTTTCCATCCTTCCCTTATAGCCCCCTTTCTCAGTTCCTGACCAAATAAAACAATACCACTTCAAATTTATTAGCAAAAATGGGTGTATTTTTAAAAATTTGCCAAGCAGGCAAGGACATTTTTCTTCTTTATCTCATATGTAGAAAGTTGAAGAGATTGCTTTAAAAATTCTGTGTGATCTTTGGCTTATTTATGAGAAAGTTCAAAAGTTTCTTCATCCTAAAGTAAAGAGAGTCAGTCACTCAATTTAAAACAACATCATCAACTCAGAACCCTAGATTTCAGGATTTTTCCAGTTCAGAGAATATTCTCTCTCCCCAAGTGAAACATTCTTCCTGGTTACTAGGAGCTCATTCAAAGAATCCCCAGTCCCAAACCCTGCCTCCCACCTCCATCTCCTTGCTATACTCACATTGCCAATGGCTGCCACAAATTTAATATCAGAAGGTCTCAGAGAGTGAACTGCAAAGACAAGAACCCATGTAAGATCAGATCTACATTTCACACAATGTGGGCCCAAGATGCCAAATGGGAGAAGCAGACCTAAGGTCCTCATCCTAAGGATGCCCCAAGGTTGGCCATGGGAGTGGGAATCTGAAGACCAAGAAGTCATTGGAAGCCCTAAACCTGCTCCAAAGAGGCTCAGTCCTCAGTTGGAGGCCATACTGCTGACTGGTCTCAGGATCTCCAAGTAGGTATCCCATGGAAGGTTACTCACAGACCTCCTTTCCTTCTCACCTGGCGCTCTTTCTGCCTCTCACTTCCCTCTATCCCTTGACTCTGCATTTCTCAGCCACCATTAATAAGAGAGCAACACAGTAAAATGAAAATCGTCTGGGTTCAAAATGGATCATGTCGGCTTGGAGGCTTGCCAGAGATCAGGGCTGTGAACAGCCTGTGAACACTCTTAAATATCAGACACAAGCTGCGGAAGCCTCCACAACCTACCTGGGTCACCAGCATCCTTAAAATTAAATTTTCTTATAAACCACTGATATATTCCTTGGTCATGTTATGGGGGCATTAAGGGTAAGCCTTCTAAACAAACCACTTCCTAAGAAGTATGTCGATTTCTTTTTCTAACCACACTTCTTATGTGACAGAATAGTAAGAATAGCATGCTTAACTGGAAATCCTGGTTAGCCAGTACAATGTAAACAAACACAGTCCATAATGCAGCCATGTAACACGATAAAGCTGGATAAGAGGACCAGTTCAACAGCAACATTCATAGCATCCAGGTATTAGACAAACCTAACCCAGTATAGGAAAAAATATATCTAGAGCAGCCACTGTGGCTACATTACAGAATTGGGAAGGTACATGCATAGCCAAGATCCATCCAACCCACAGCTCCTGTGACATGGTCCACCCCCCTGGAGGTGAGCTCCCAGGGGTCGCCTTCACCCAGGTAAAACCACTATGGGGCCATGTTGGTTTTATCCCTTGAGTAGTGTGTTGGGCTGTGTCCCTCTATAGAAATGACTGAGGATATCAAAAGAGGAGGAACTGAGGACAGGGAAGAGGAAAGATGTGAACAGCCAAAGGTACGAGTAGAGTGGGGTTCAAGCCTCTGCCAGCCATACCAGAGAGAAGACGCTGGCTTTCCCGCTTCATGGCTCAGGGTCACGTACCTGAGTTAGAAGGCACATTGGATCCTGGAGAAGGCACATTCTCTGGGTTGCAAAAGAATGAAAAACTCTTCAGGCTCTGCCCCTGAAACCAAATGTCAGCAATATCAACTGCCTTGTAAGCAAACGTTATAGGTCCTGAAAGCTTGATGTAGAGATGATCATGTACTTATTCTACGAGGCTTAAAATCCAGAAGCAACAATTGTCCATAGTCATGTTCTTTTAACCCTTTACCCAGTTCACTTAGTAAAAGGGAACATATGCCTGTTGAGAATGATTTTAGAGGTGGCAAGTAAGGGTGCCTCAGAACAGTGGGGTGGAGAGGGAGGGAGGCAGGATAAAGAATAAAAATCAACTCTTGTGATACTGAGAAAGTTCTGGAGATAGAAAGTGGTGACCGGTACACAACCATGTGACTATATGCAATGTCACTGAATTGTACACTCAAAAATGATCAATTTTATATTATGTATATTTTATCACAATAAAAAGGAAATCACTAAGAAGAGACCCAATATGTCTAGACTAAAAAAATTTTAAACCTCTTCTATGGTGTTATATTTTTTACATTATCTACTTTCCTTCTTCAAATTTGATTGCTTATACAAAAGTGGGTATATGAGGCATTATGTTATTTAAAGCTGGGAATTGGGTAAAGTGGAAATTGGGAGACTCTTGTGTCCCCACTGGAACGGAATGTGTCCTAAGCCCAGAGGGGCTGCTGAAAGCAGGTTGAGGCGGGGAGGGCTGGTCCTCAAGACCACTTGGCTGCCTCAGATGCCCGTGTACTTCCAGAGCAGCCTCCACTTCCATGAATCAGGTGGAGGACTTTGGGAAAGGAGATCATATATATTCTCCCCAGAATCAAGAGCAAGAGGGGAAATATTCCAATGGGGGAAAATGTGCAGTAAATTGGTTGCACATCTGTCACAAGGGGACACAAATTAATTTCTCATGAATTACTGATTTCAGTAAGAGATAAAATATTTACTCTCAACTCTTATCTTGTAGATGTTCTGGGAAAACCTCACCCAAATGACTTCGGATAACTCACAGCATCTGCTTCAAGGTTCACAGAGATAACCAGGCCATTTCTATGTCTTTCTGGGCACTTCTGGGAACCACCTGCTCAGTTTGAAGAGATTTTGAGCCCCAAATTCCAGGAGCTACAGTTATGCTGTCTCCACTCTGCCAGGCAACCTGCCTGTCCCTGGGGAAGCAGTTCACCCAGCCTATACCGCCCCCTCCCCCAAGGCCTCAGGGAAGGACCTGTCAACTTGTATCAAGACTTGGACTCACCCTTCAGAAGGGAAGTCACTACCTCTCCCATGAGGACAAAGCCCTTACCTCTGGCCATAGCTGCTCTTCCAATGTGTTCTCTCCGGGGGAAGTATGGGCCTGGGTCGTTCCTAAAAGAAACCAAGAACTGTCCTGGTTATATATCTGGAATTAACTCCCTGCTCTAGATTCACAGCTTTCGTGCTTTTCTTATCTGCCTTACCTATTTGCCCTGCTCATTAATGTCCCTTGTGTTAGGAAAGTCCAGGTTCCATTCCTCCAACTATCACCTCCATTGTTTGGGACCCTGTACATCCATTAATGCAGCCTCGTAAGGCAGAATCCCTAGGTTGAGAAGCAAAAGTGTCATCTGGGAGGGGTTAGCAATAACCCTATATCTTACATGGACACATTACCGCAGATTGCTTTGTGGGTTCCTTAGTGAAGGGCGGGACTCTAGGGAAGAGTGATGTTGGACAAATAACTGCTGTTTGGGGACCCAGGACAAATCAGGGAAGGTGGAGGACATTCTGGAACAGTCTTAAGGGTGATGTGAGCTTAACACAAGAGCTAATAGTGGCATTCCCAATAGCCATGACTGTACATAGTGGCTGGACAAGGGCTGTCTTCAGACATCTTACTGGACATGAAATGAAGAGGAAGAAAAGGCAGGTGGAGAGACTGCTAAGACACTGTTCTTGTCCCAGCTTACTTCGTGCCAGTCTTTTAAAACTTAATTTTTTAAAAATTTTATGTACAATGAGAGATTTACTTTATAAACCGCTGAGTTTCCCCCTCAAACCTTTAGCTTTCTCAACACATGAATAAGGGTATAGCACAGTAACAGCACTCTAAATAAAGGAACAAAAACAATCACCCCAGTGACGGCACCCCTATAGCCAAGAGTGGTTTCATACGCTCACACTCATGTCCACCATCAGGCTCCTGATCAGTCTCACTTTTCATTCAGTTGTCATCAGTGTGGATGCAATGTTGGATCCTACAAGCTCCTTTAATGCTGTATCTTGAGCTTTCTTTTTCACACGGATATATAATCTTGATGCTTACTTCAACAGCTTCAAGAAACATTTATGATACTGATATGTAATCAGAGGTCTGGCTGCCTTGCTTCCTCTGGCTTCTCTCCACCCAGTACTCTGTCCAGGGTGCACATTCCTTGAATGGGCCTGCCACGCGAGAAGCCCCAGACAGCATCAGACCAAGGCCGAAGGGAGGCCTGATTTGGGGAGAGGGGACTTGATTTCTTTTCTACTCCAGCCTTCTTTTGCAGTTTTGCTTCCTGAACCTGAAAAGAATTTATCTGGAGTTTCATGAGGGACAAGAGTGTATTTCCATTTCATGCCTACAATGCAATCTGGCATTGATTTCCACATAGGAACTCGTAACAGAAATGTGGATTGTATCCTGCCCCCAGATCTCAGTGACCCTTCGGAAATGCCCAGAAGAAACATTTCTGAGCACAAAGAACCACAGGATGGGAAGGTGCTGAGATGTGGACAAACACAGAGTGCTTGAAAGGGCTAGAGCACAGGGACCACCACCGGAGGGCAAGGTAGGTGAGGCTGCACTGGCAGATGGCAGCGGGCTACTCCATAGGCAAGAGGAAGCTGTGGCAGGTCTTTGAAGAGATGAGCATTAGGGTGTGTTTTAAGATGATCATCACTCTGCAAAGTAGTGGGGTAGCTGAATTAGCAGGGGAGAGATTTGAGACCATTTTGGTAATATTCTTTTTAAGCCAGGATAAAAATAAGTACGGAAGTCAGTATTTATATGCAGTTTCTAGGTACCAAGCCCTATTCTAAGCACTTACATGAAATAATTCACTTAATCTTCACAATGACTCTGTGAGATAAATGCTATCCTCCCCACCTTACAGTTAAGAAACAGGCCCAGAAAGGGTAAGTGACATTTTAAAGGTGACACAGTGAACAAATGGTGATGGAAGGATTTGAAAATGAGGAGTCTGGCCCCATGGGCCATGCTCAGAACCAAACTAAGTGTAAGTCACAGCCTAGGATCTAGACCAGGACTCAATCAACTCCTGGTAAAGGGCCAGATAGTCAATATTTTAGATTTTGCCAACTATACAGTCTCTGCCACAAACACTCAGCTCTGTTTGTACTGTGAAAGCCACAATAGATAATACATAAACAAATTAACTTTATAGAGACAAATTTGAATTCATATAACTTTCATGTGCCATGAAATATCTTTTTATTTTTCTTAACCATTAAAAAATGTAAAAACCTTTCTGGATATCAACAAACTGATTTTAAAGTTTATATGGAGAGGCAAAACACCCAGAATAGCCAAGAGAATATTGAATAAGAAGAACAAAGTCAGAGGACTGACACTGCCCAACTTCAAAAGTTACCATAAAGCTCTAGGGTGATATTCGCAGAACAGACAAATAGATCCATGGAATAAGACAGAGTTCCCAGACATAGACCTGCAGAGAGTCAACTGCTCTCTGATAAGAGTGGGAAAGCAACACAAGGGAGAAAAGACAGCTTTTCAACAAATGCTGGAATAACCAGAAGTTTACATGGAAAAAAAAAATCAATCTAAAAACATAAATATCATTCTTAGCTCACAGATCAAACAAAAAGAGGTAAAGGCTAGATTTGGCCCATGGGCCATTGTTGGAGAACCAGTGTCTGATCTAGATACTACTAGAAAAAAGTCAAAGTGAAATGGGAAGATGACCTCTCTAGTGATCAGCAACAGCCCTAAGCCCCAGGCATCCCAGGTGGGAGCCTGGATCTACCTCTAGATTACCAGGCTGGTTGCCACTGCCACAGCTCCTCACTGGGCTTTGCCAGAACCTTCACAAGTAGAGGGATACAGGTGCTAGAGCAACTCTTCCCTGACCTTTGAGAAATGTCCCACTCAGTACAGCTCCTGGTCTTTCAGGCTTCATGCCTGAGGGGGTGGGGGGTAAATTGCTCTGCAAAAAAGCTTTTGGTCTCTGGTGTAAATAGAAGTTTTCTCTAATTTAAAAAAAAAAAAGATTTTTATGACCAAGGATATACTTGTACTCCATAGTTCATATTTTTAAAAATTGAATAACATAAGTAAAAGACCTAGCCCAGTGTCCACTTCGCCAATGAAGTAAAGTTTTATGGAGAATGAAGCAGAGTGTAGGGCATGAAGCACTGTTCTAAAAAGGAAGAGGTGAAGGACAATATACAAAGTGTATATTGAGATACATTAAATTTGCTGAAAGGTTTTATTTCATTATCAATCCAGAGACATAACCATACAAAATCTATGGGATACAGCAATAACAGTTCTTAGAGAGAAGTTCATAGCTATATAGGCCTTCCTCAAACACAAGAAAAATCTCAAACAATCTAACCTACCACTTAAAAGAGTTAGAAAAAGAATAACAGACAAAACCTAAAGTCAGCAAAAGGGAGGATATAATAAAGACCAGAGAGGAAATAAACTAGAGATTAAAAAAATAGAAAAAAAAATCAATAAAACCAAGAGCTGTTTCTTTAAAAGGGTAAACAAGATTGACAAACATCTGGCCAGGCTCACCAAGAAGAGAACCCAGATAAACAAAATAAGAAATGAAAAAGGGGATATAACAACCAATACTGCATAGATACCAAAAATATAAGGAAATGTTACAATCATGTGCCATCAAATCTGACAACCTAGAAGAAATGGACAAGTTTCTAGAAACATACTGCCCACTAACATTGAATCAATAGATAATTTGAAAAAAAATAAAAGAAATTGGTAAATTGAAAGATCACTAGAGGTGAAATAAAATCTATAAAGAAAAAAACTCCCTGCAAACAAAAGTCCAGGACCAGATGGCTTCACAGGCGAATTCTACCAAACATACAATGAAGAACTTATACCAATCTTTCTCAAACTCTTCCAAAAATTTGAAAAGGAGGGAGTATTCTCAAAGACATCCTATGAAGCCACCATTAGCCTGGTACCAAGACCAGACAAAGACACCACCAAAAAAGAAATCTATAGGCCAGTATCTTTGATGACTATAGATGCAAAAATTCTAAACAAAATATTAGCAATTGAATTCAACAACACATAAAAAAGATCATACACCTCAACCAAATGGGATTTATCCCAAGTTCACCAGGATGGTTTAATATATGCAAATCAATCAATGTGATATACCACATAAAAGACAAAAACCTCATGATCATCTCAATAGATGCAGAAGAAGCACTGACAAAATTCAATATCCATTCAGGATAAAAACTCTTACCACAAGTGGGTATAAAGGAAACATATCTCAACATAATAAAAGCTATTTACAACAAACCCACAGTCAACATAATACTCAACAATGAAAAGCTGAAAGCCTTCCTGCTAAAACCTGGAATAAGACAAGGATGCCCACTCCCACCTCTTCTATTCAACACAGTGCTTGAAGTCCTAGCCACAAAGATCAGACAAGAAATAAAAGGTATTCAAATTGGAAGGGAAGAGGAAAAATTGTCATTATCTGCAGGTGACATGATTTTCTATATAGAAAACCCTAAAGATTCCACACAAAAACTACTAGACTGGTAAATTCTCAAGGTAGTAGGATACAAGATTAACATACAAAAATCAGCTGCACTTCTTTACAGTAACAATGAAATATCAGAGAGACCTGCTATAAAAAAAAAACACCTTTTGATATTACATTAAAAAAATACTTAGGGATAAACTTGACCAAGGAGGTGAAGAAGGAAATGGCCACCCACTCCAGTATTCTTGCCCAGAAAGTTCCATGGATGGAGGAGCCTGGCAGGCTACAGTCTGTGGGGTCACAAAGAGTCGGACAAACACTGACCAAGGAGGTGAAAGGCTCATATGCTGAGAACTACAGAACATTAATAAAGGAAACTGAAAATTATTGACGTAAATAGAAAGCTGTCCCATGCCCCTGGATTGGAAGAATTAATATTGTTAAAATGACAATCCTACCCAAAACAATCTACAGACTCAATATGATCCCTATCAAATTATCCATGACATTTTTCACAAATAATCCTAAAATTGACATGGAACTGTAAAAGATCCAGAATTGCCACAGTAATGCTGAAGTAAAAGTATAAAGCAGGAGGCATAACCCTCCTTCAGACAATACCATAAAGGTACAATAATCAAAATAATGTGGTATCAGCACAAAAACAGAAATATAAATCAATGGAACAAAATAGAGAGCCCAAAAATATACCCAGCCACATATAGTCAATTAATCCTTGACAAAGGAGGCAAGAATATACGATGGAAAAATGTCTCTTTGGCAAGTAGTATTGGAAAAGTAGAACTGCTGTATGTAAACTGATGAAGTCAAAAAATATCCTTCTCACCATACACAAAAATAAACTCAAAATGGCTTGAAGATGTAAAGATATGACACAAAGATATCATAAGACATGACACCACAAAACTCCCAGAAAAGAGCATAGGAAAAACATTCTCTGACATGAATCGTATCAACGTTTTCTTAGATCAGTCTCCCAAGGCAGTACAGATAAAACTGAACAAAATGGGACCTGAATCAAATTTACAAGCTTTTGCACAGCAAATTCAGTTCAGTTGCTCAGTCATGTCTGACTCTTTGTGACTCTTTGCAGCATACCAGGACTCCTTAAACATCACCAACTCCCAGAGTTTACTCAAACTCTTGTCCATCGAGTTGGTGATGCCATCCAACCATCTCAACCTCTGTCATCCCCTTCTCCCACCTTCAATCTTTCCTAGCATCAGGGGCTTTTCTAATGAGTCAGTTCTTCGTATCAGGTGGCCAAAGTATTAGAGCTTCAGCATTGGTCCTTCCCATGAATATTCAGGACTGATTTCCTTTAGGATGGACTGGTTGGATCTTTTTGCTGTCCAAGCTGAACAGCAAAGGAAACTATAAAACAAAAAACCAAAAAGGCAACCTACAGAATGGGACAAAATATTTGCAAAAGGTGTGACCAGCAAGGGCTTAACTTCCAAAATATATGAACAACTTGTACAACTCCTGTAAAATATAAGTGAAAAGAAACTTAAGAATTGACTGCAAATTTGTGTTTTTTCCCCACCCTATACACAGACCAATAAACAGCCTTAGAAACTCAATTAACCATGTAAACCCAGAGTGATTCCTAGAATGCCAGCTTAAAAAAAAAAAAGAAAACACTGAGCAAAGACATCAGTGTTTGTCCTCTGTGAGGAAAGTAATTTAAGTTGAGGCAAGAAACTGGAAAATGAACTAACAATCCTCAGAAAATTATAGCAGAATGCTAAATTTTATCAGACATGTCCTTTTCAATGAAAACTAGCTAATGAGAAACTAGTCCAGGGACCAGTGAAAACTGGCTCTGAGTAGGCCCAGATGTTGAGTTTTGCAGGCAAGGTTTTCAAAGTAGCTATCATATATATGTTCAAAGAATTAAAGAAAATTTTCTTTTTTAAAGGAAAAAAAAGTTAGAGACGCTCAACGAATAGAAGCTATATTAAAAAGTCCAGAAGTGATAAGTAAAATAACTAAAAAATTTACTAGATGGTCTCAGTAACAGACTTGAGATGGCAGAAAAAAAGAATCTATAAACTTAAAGATAGATGAACAGAAAGTACCTTTCTGAAAAATACAGAGGAAAAGAGATTGAAGAAAAATGAATAGAGCATCAGAAGTGTATGGATATTGTCAAGCATACAAAATAACCAGGTAATGAGTCCCAGAGGAGGCAGAGAGAGGGAGGCAGAGAAAGATTAAGAGATAACGGCTGAAATTTTCTCACATTTGATGACGAACGTTGAGCCACAGATCAAAGAAGCAGGGAAAAAACAAAAGCAAATAAAACCTTAGGTAAGAAAAAACACAATTTTCCCTGGACACATCAATTGTAATAACTGAGGTGTCTAGATGTAGATTAAAGCCAAGGTAAACAAAACTCAACAGAAGAAAAACAACTTTTAATGTATAGGAGACCAACATTATGGTAAACAGTTGACTTATGGGAAATGGTGGAGGCCATAGGCAGTGGAATGGTATATCTAAAATGCTGAAAGGAAGGTGATCCCATGTGGAAGCATGGTAATATAAAAAGAAATGAAGTACAGAAAGAGTAAATATGGAGGTAAATCCAACATACAATTGCCTGTATAAAACAGAAGTCAACAAATTATGACCCATAGATCAAATCTGCCCACAGCTTATTTTTATATGGCTTACTAGACAAGAATGATATTTACATTTTAAAGGGTTATAAAACAAATAAGAACTTGTAGTAGAGACCATACATGATCCACAAAACCAAATATTTATCATTTGACCCTTTACAGAGAAAAAGTTTACCAAACTTGATATAAGAAAAAATAAAAAAGGGGACTTCCCTGGTGGTCCAGTGGCTAAGACTGTGCTCTCAATGCAGAGGGCCTAGGTTTGATCCCTGGGCAAGGAATTGGATCTCACATGCTTCAACTAAGACCTGGTACAGTCAAATAAATAATTAAAAAAAAAAAGAATACAGCGTAGAGTTTAAAATATATGTAACATTGGCGGATTTGAACGGAGCAAATGGAGCTATACTTGTGTGAGGTTTTCCCTTTATCTGGGAAATGATTAAATGTTAGTCATTTAGTCATGTCAAACTTTTTGCAATCCCAAGGACTAATTATAGCCCACCAGGCTCCTCTGTCCATGGAATCCTCCAGGCAAGAATACTGGAGGGCTTAGCCATTCCCTTCCCCCACAATGCAGGCAGATTTTTTACCTTATGAACCACCAGGGAAGCCCATTCATTTATTTATATTGGACTTTAATAAGACAAGGATGCATGCTATAATCAAATGCCAAAATAACAAAACTGTATAGTCAGCAAGCTAATACTGAGCAGGATCGCATGGGGCAATCGAAACCATAGAAATATTTAATCTGAAGAAGACAAGACAGAAGGAAAGAAGATCAAAGTACAGGTAGGACACATTGAAGGACAGTCAGATATCATTTTAAAACACACTTGGGAAGACCAGAAATGGGAAGTTTAGGGGGGATATATGAGAACTTTCTTCAGTGTCTGAAAGGACTGGAAAACCAAGGGGGATGGGGTTGTTCCACGTGACCCCCAAACCAGGACAGGGCCAGTGGAGACAGGTTGCCCCTTGGTAGAAGAGCTTGGGCTACCTGAATAAGAACGGGCCACTCAGGGCACCTGGTCCAGGCAGAGGCTGAGGGCCAAGCTGGGCATGTGGCACACACACCAGACAGGTGTTAAGAGCCTGGACTCCCTTGGTCTGGTCAATCTCTCCAGACCTCCATTTCCTCACGTTTAAGGTAAGGTTGACAATAGTTGCCTCATGGAGTTGCTGTCAGGATTAAACACATGTAAACACGAAGGGCAGCATCTGACACATGGTAAAGACTCAGTAACTGGGAGCTACGATTATTCAAATTTCAATATCAGAGAGATGACTAAGCATAGACCATTTGTCAGACCCTTCCAGTCTCACTGTTTTGGGATTTCCTCATTTAACTAGAGAATTCACGTTTACCTTGGTGATTTAACTCATCCCTGAAAACTTCTCTGAAGCATCACAAAGAGGCTGTTCTGGAATCGAAGTGTCTAGAGACTTGAAGACCCAGATGGAAACTCAGGACCCCTTGGACCTGTCCCCACTGACTCCTGGGCCTTCCCTCCAGTTCTCTGTTTCCCACCAGGTAAATGGGAAGAAAAATTCTTTCCTTTCTCACATCACCCTTAGGCCTTTTGGGAGAAATTGTCAAAGTACTTGTGAATTGCTTGGACACTAATCATGGAATCCCAAGGGAACTTTTCCATTTGGAAAGCTGCTTCATTCTCAAGCTCATGGATCTATGAAGAGCTTGGAGTTCCCTGAAAAATTACCCGCTTGTGTGAAGAAGGGAGCATTGCCTGAGGACCACTGCTTCTCCCCGAGATGCAGAAGTCTAAGAGGAAATGGCTACCTAAGCCAGGAGGAGAGCAGGCCTTCCCAGAGTCCAGCAAACACCCTGCCGGGCCTCTTTCTAGGAGCTAGGCCCACTGATTCACCAGTCTGTTGCCTCTTTCAGCTCGTGACTTTTTATGTCTGAAGCCAGCAGACTCACCCTGCCCAAAATACCACTTCCATGAGGCCACTCCCCTGCTGAAGAACCTTGAATAGTTCCCACTTCCCAATACAGCAAATCCAAACCCTAAGCTTGTTGCATGACCTTGAGCCAGTCACTTAACCTCTAAGGCTCAGTTTTTTGGGCTTTTAAATTTTTTTTGTAATTGAACTATAGTTGATTTACAATGTTATGTTAGCTTCTGGTGTACAGCTAAGTGATTCAGTTATATTTACATATGTATATGTGGAGAAGGCGATGGCACCCCACTCCAGTACTCTTGCCTGGAAAATCCCATGGATGGAGGAGCCTGGTAGGCTGCAGTCCATGGGGTCGTGAAGAGTCGGACACAACTGAGCGACATCACTTTCACTTTTCACTTTCATGTGTTGGAGAAGGAAATGGCAACCCACTCCAGTGTTCTTGCCTGGAGAATCCCAGGGATGGGGGAGCCTGGTGGGCTGCTGTCTATGGGGTCGCACAGAGTTGGACACGACTGAAGCGACTTAGCAGCTGTATATATATACTTTTTCCTATTCTTTCACATCATGGCTTATTACATGATTTTAATACAGTTTCCTAAGCTTCCCTGGCAGCTCAGACGGTAAAGAATCTGCCTGCAATTCAGGAGACCTGGGTTTGATCCCCGGGTTGGGAAGATCCCCTGGAGAGGAAATGGCAACCGACTCTAGTGTTCTTGCCTGGAGAATTCCATGGACAGAGGAGCCTCGCAGGCTATAGTCCACGGGGTTACAAAGAATCAGACTACTGAGCGACTAACATTTTTACTTCATGCTATACCATGGGACCTTGTTATTTATCTATTTTACATATAGGGTTTAGTTTTTTTAAATGTGAAATAACAGATTTGGATTAAATCATTTTAGAAGTCTCTAAGTCTTAAGACACTCTGATACTCTATTGTTCTCATCTAAGGATTTCAAATTTGAAATTTCATTTGAAAAGACCCTGATGCTAGGAAAGATTGAAGGTGGGAGGAGAAGGGGACGACAGAGGATGAGATGGTTGGATGGCATCACCGACTGGATGGACATGAGTTTGAGTAAACTCCGGGAGTTGCTGATGGACAGGGAATCCCAGTATGCTGCAGTCCATGGAGTCACAAAGAGTCAGACACGACTGAGCGACTGAACTGAAGGATTTCAAAATTGTACTTAGTACCTAACTCGTCACCTCCCCTGACACCAATCCTGCACTGCAGTCCGTCATGCCCACTCCCTGCTCCTCAAACCCATCACGTTGAGCGTTGACTTTGCCTTTGGGTATGCTGTTTCCCCCACTTGTATGCCCTCCCTGTTCCTCTGCCTTTACCTTAATCCCACTCACCCCCAGCACTTGAGTTTCAACTCCCACGTGAAACTTCTTCAGCCCACATTCATCTCTCAGTTCTCTGAATCCTGTTGCTTTTATTACATCTACTTGCACCTATTTTGTTGCTTAATTCTTCTCCAGTGATTTTATGCAGATCAGGTCTCTCTCCCCAGAGGCTTCCTTACAGTTGGTTTTTTATTTCCCAACCAGGCTCAGCCCTACTTGGGTTCTTAGAAGGGTGCTCAGACAGTTAACTGACAGTAGCAAAAATGCAACTAGATGAAAATGATGAGTGACAATCAAGTCTTCAGTATCTACAAGGTGCAGATGACATTCCAGAAAAGTAGGACTCCTGAGCCCCCAGAGAAAATCCCATACCTGTGCCTACTACTCAGGGCAGGAATTCGGAGGCAAATGTGTGAGTTGAAGCAGGGGTGGGAATGGGGATTCAGGCATCTGATGTAGGGGACAGAGTCTGACACCAGAGCTCCAGGATGGCTCTGCACCAACTAGACAGGTGACTCGAGAAAGTCCCCCTGCCGCCCTCCGCCCCCTCATCAATAACTGGAAGGATCTGGGCCAACCAGAAGTCCTCCAAAGTTGCTTTCTGTTAACTGGAAAGAGACTATTTCTAGAAGACTGCGCTGGTAAAAACCCAGGAAGGACTGCAGGCCCTTGTAAAACAAACATTGACCAGCTTTACTTGTTCTAATAATAAAAGAGGCATTCCTTTCCTCACGCAATGACTTCGCTCAGTTCCCATCTTTGGCTTTGCAGCAACAGGCCTGGCGTGGGCGTGCTACCAAGCCAAGAGCCTTCATTTACTAGTATGACAGTCTCCTGGAGAACTTCTGACCCCTGCCAGGAAAGTGAAATTCTAGAGAAAATTGCATTTTATTAGGCACAGGGCTTCCTTGGCAACTTGCTTTAGCAAATTTCACTTTTGAGATAGGGAGGTTTCAGTTTTCTAAATCAAAACTTTTCAAAATTGAAACTTTCAGAACAGAAATCTGTTTTCATATGGGTTTTGTTGAGTCCATTTTAAAGTTTGAACAAAAGCTCTGGTTTGGTTCTTTCCTTCCTCTGCTGGGGTCTATTGTGATGCAGGAAGATGGGGAAAGACCTTTTCTCTGGACTCAGACTCAGAACTGAATTCTGGCTTTGGTGCTTATTAGCTGGATGAACTTGGGCAAGTTTTAACTTCTAAGTCTCAGTTGTCTCATCTATAAAATGGGGAGAATAGTACACCCCTTTTAAAGGGAAGTTGTTATATATGTTCAGTGCTTAGCATGGGGCTTGGCTGTTCTACTGAACCTCACACCATGAATTTATTTCGAAGGGTATCATGGTAGTGCCCCAGGTGCCTGACAGATAATGTTCATAGTCCCTGAAGACAGGCATCTTCATCCTAGGCCTCAACTAATCTTAGTTTTTCAAGGAGTTAAAGCATCACACAGTAAGAAGTAACCAAGCACATAAACAAACAACATATCCAGGAGCAAGTGCTAGCAGAAAAAACAAAGCAGAAAATAGACTAAAAACTTTGAAGACTGACTTTATAGACAAAAATGATAGAACTGCTGTTTTTAAAAATAAAAGACAAATTTGAGGATATTTATAGGAACACAGAATTATTTTAAAAAGTGACATTGCAAATTTGATAGAGAACTAAATGTAAATTAAATTTGAAAAATGAAACCAATTTTCAAAAATCTAAAAGGAAAAAGATGTTTCCATAGATGCTGAAAAGACCTTCAACATCTTTAACATTCATTTCTGATAAGTAAACACACTCAAGAAAACAGAAATTTGTGGATACTTCCTTAATGTGAACACACAAAACATAATTTACGTGTATATATGTATAATTCCCAAAGCCCATCATCTAACTGAACAAGGAAAGTTTGTTTTCTACTAAAGTAAGGAACAAAGTGAGAATTCCCACTATCTCCTTTGTTATTTAACACTGTACTGGAGCAGCAGACAATGCAATCAGAAAAGTAAAGTCAGAAAAAGGAAAGCTATTTGTTAATAATGTGAGAGTAACCTTGAAAACTCTAGAGAATCAGTGTTAAAACTAATTCAAACAATAAAATGATTTAGCAAGATATAAAGTGTCAAATTAACATAAAAATTAAAAACCTTCATATACACCAGTATATGGCCAAATATAATGGAAGCAAATACAACAGAAGACATTTATAATATAAAACACTTCTGAATAAGTCTATTTTCCTCTATTTACAAATGTAAGGCAATTTCAATAAAACAGCAATACCTTTCTTTTTTCTAAAGCTAGGTGAATTCATTCTAAGATTCATACAGAAAAATAAACATGCAAAAGTAGCTATGAAAATCCTAGAAAACAAGAGCAAGGAAGTAGGTTAAGTAGATTGCACAATAATCACAGATTCTTCCTATCCTTGAATGTATGTCACTTGGCAACATAACATTGTTGTTTCTCCCAGCAAGAGGAGAGGTTAAGTTCTCTATCCCTTAAGCCTGGGGTTGGCCGTATGAATTGCTTTGGTCAATGGGACATTATCAAACATGATGCAAACAGGAGACTTGAAAAGTGTTGAGACCTTTGGAACTTACCCTTTCATTGTTTTTTGGCACCTGAGAATATATGATTTATTTTTAAGACATCTCCCTTTGCAATCAGAGAATTTAACTAAAATACTACTCATATGCGACATTTCAAGAATTCTAAGGCCTGACAATATACTTTATTGTCAAGCTATGGAGAAGTAGGTATTTTCATATATATATATACATGTGTGTGTATATATATATATGTGTATATATATATATGTATGTGTGTATATATATATATGTATGTGTGTATGTATGTATGTATGTATGTATACATACGGCCAGTGGGAATGTAAAATGGTACAATCCCTATGACTGGGGGAAATTTTGGTAATACCTAACCATTTGTGTACTTATCCTTTGACCCAGAAATCCCAGTTTTAGGAATTTACCCTAAGCTATACTTCCAAAAACATAAAAAAGACACATGTACAAGATTTTTCATGACAGCATGACCTAAAGTAACAGAATATTGGAAACAACCTAATGTCCATGTTGGGAGACTGAATACATGTGGTACATAATGGAATATCCTAGAGTTGGGAAAAAAGTTAAAAAGCTATCTGAACAGATACAATGTGATTTTAGGATACATTGTTAAATGGGAAAAAAAACAGGATGAAAAATAAATTTATAATAGTTTATCTTTGTGCAAGAAGAAAACTAATACATATTTGCAAAGCAAAACATGGAAAGGGTATGACAATAATTAAATCTGTTACCTACAAGGACAGGTAGAAATGGGATGGAAAGGCTAGGGATAGGAATGGAAATTCTGAGTATAACCTTTCATGTAGCTTTGACTCTTGAACCATGTTAATGCTTTATATATTCAAAATAAAGTGAGGGGCTTCCCTCGTAGTCCAGTGGTTAAGATTTTGCCTTCCAATGCAGGCGGTATGGGTTCAATCCCTGATCATGAGGCTAAGATCCCACATGCCTCATGGCCAAAAAAAGAGCAAAACAAAGCATAAAACAGAAGCAATATTGTAACAAATTCAATCAAGACTTAAAAAATAGTCCTCATCAAAAAAAAAAATCTTGAAAAAAAAAGTAAAATCAACAAGAATGGGAGAAACCCTGTAATTGCATACAAACAGAAACAAAATTATATGTCAAATAGATAATCACAGAGAGAAGAAAAAGTTAATACAAGTGATTTTGATCAAAATATTTTGATTACGTACCCTGAGTGGAACAGGACAAACAGTCTAAGGACAAAAAAACAAAGATTTTGAACTTCGTTTGTGGTGTAGTATTGTGGTAATTCTAATATTGTATGTACTGTTCAGCTCAGTCGCTCAATCGTACTGTAGGATTTAACAAATGAATAAAGGTACTGAGTTTTTGTAAAGCTGGTTTGCACTGTGGGATAAGGAAAATACAAGTCTGGAATAGGACAAGGAGATAAAACCCTAACCTAACTAAAAGTAGAGATATCTGTATAAACACATCTTTTTAAAAAGAAAACTATGTTTCTTGGCTCTGCTGCTGAGAGAGCTTAGACATAATCACACTCCAGCAGCAATGAATACCACTAGCACCTGGATCTAAATAAAATCCCCTATCAATTAGCATCTTAAAGGCATTGCTAACTGCAAGGCTGAAATAGAGAAAATAGATTAGTCTGAATAACTTGTCCCATAAAGTTAAAAGTACTTAAAAATTGATGAGGAAACAGAAGTCAGCTTGGAGAGGCTCTCACAGGCCAATAACTTGAGCATCAAAATGAGTAAGCACAAGGCTGGGTTATAACATACTGATTAAAAAAAGAATCCATAAGTCCATTTTATATTTTATGAAAGATAAATCTAAAAAGAATGGAGTATTTTTAGAAGAGAATTTTTTTAAAGAGGAATGCCAGCTAACAATAGATGAGGAAATGATAGACATTTAAAAATCACCATCTTATACTCACCGTGGCAATAATTCAGGCAAAAATTATCAGTGGATGCTAAAATCATTAGTTATAAGAACAGTCACTTGGTATCTCCCTACAGACAAATTATAAATCATATGAGGGGGTACCTTTACAAGGGGGAAATCTGGCAGACACCACCTTAACCAAATTATCCAATTTAACATCAATGAAAATATTTGCTAATATCACATGTATCCCTAGATGTTACACATCAAGGACACAACACAATCTATGTTGTATTTCTACCTGAAGAGTTTAGTCGGACTGTGAAAGTGAAAGTGAAGTCGCTCAGTCGTGTCTGACTCTTTGTGACCCCATGGACTGTAGCCCACCAGGCTCCTCCGTCCCTGGGATTCTCCAGGCAAGAGTACTGGAGCGGGTTGCCATTGCCTTCTCCAGGGGACCTTCCCGACCCAGGGATCGAACTCAAGTCTCCTGCATTTCAGGCAGACGCTTTAACCTCTGAGGTACCAGAGAAGATCTAGTCTAGCAGTAAAGAAACAATTTGGAAAAATTCAAACTGCAGTGCACAAAAAAGCAAGCCTCAATTTTTCAAGTACACAAAAATATAAAATAAAAAAGAAAGCAGGAAAAAAGGCTAAAGAACTATTCTAGATTAAAAGGGATTAAAGAGGCAGGGAAATCAATGAAGTGTGTGGTCTTTGGTAAATCTAACAAGCAATGACTGAAAAAATGAACAAACTAATACAAAGCCAATTAACTTATTCACCATATTAGAGTAAATCATCTCAATAAGCACAGAAAAAGCATTAGATAAAATTCAACACCCACTCACAATTTTTTTAACCTCTTAGAGAATTAAGAATAAAATAGAACTTTCTTAGTCTCATAAATAGTACCTACAGAAAAGCCTGTAGCTAACACCGCACTTACTGACGAAACATGTAGCACTTTCCTTTTGAAC
Source organism: Antilocapra americana (assembly GCA_007570785.1). Classification (NCBI taxonomy): domain Eukaryota; kingdom Metazoa; phylum Chordata; class Mammalia; order Artiodactyla; family Antilocapridae; genus Antilocapra; species Antilocapra americana. The sequence goes on along the minus strand of ML662449.1, from coordinate 4,202,521 downwards.
TTGGAAATAAGACAACAGTGCCTCCAACCATCACTGCTATGAAAAAATTGTAGTTGGAGGCACCACTCAGCACAATAAGGCTAAAGAAAGAAAAGGTATGCAGGTTGGAAAAGAGCAACCAAACTGTCCTCATTAGCAGGATTGCATCTAGAGAAAATTCAAAAGAATATACAGATAACTTATTAAAAATTTTAAGTTTGTACTTGTGAAGTCGCTCAGTTGTGTCTGATTCTTTGCGACTCCGTGGATATAGCCCACCAGGCTCCTCGTCTATGAAATTCTCCAGGCAAGGATACTGGAGTGGGTTGCCATTTCCTTCTCCAGGGGATCTTCCCAACCCAGGGATAGAACCCACACTGCAGGCAGACTCTTTACTATCTGAACTACCAGGGAAGCCCAAGAGTTTAATGGGGTACAAAATAAAAATTTATTTCTATATACAAATAACTTTTTCAAAATGATAATTCAACATTCCATTTATCCTATACCAAAAGAATCACATAACTAAGAAAAAACTTCAATAAGACATATGCAAGACCTCAGAGAAAACTATGAAGACTCAATACTGTAAAGATATTTATTTTTCCCTAAACTTGATTCGTAGAATTAAAAGCGATTTCCATCAAAAGTCTGACAGGTTTTTCGGGGGTCAAAATTGACAAATAGTAAAATATATATGAAAGTTCAAAGCCAAGTCACTTCTAAAGAAGAAGAAAAAATAGACTTGTTTTTCCCAATAGTAAAGCTTACTATAAACCTACAGAATTAAGGCAATGTGCTCCTGGCGCAAAAATAGACAAAGCAGCCAATAAAGCAAAACAGATTTCAAACAGATTCAGGCACATGTGAATCCTTTATATGTGAACAGAGGTGAGGAAGCAACCAACTGTTCAATATCTGGTGCTGAGACAACCAGATATTGTGTGAGAGGAAAAAACACCCTACGGCTTCCCTTGTAGCTCAGCTGGTAAAGAATCTGCCTGCAATGCAGGAGACTCCAGTTCAATTCCTGGGTCGGGAAGATCCCCAGGAGAAGGGAATGGTTACTCACTCCAGTATTCTGGCCTGGAGAATTCCATGAACTGTATAGCCCATGGGGTTAAAAAGAGTCAGAGTCGGACACGTCTGTGTGATTTAAAAAAAGGGTGGGGGATGTTTCTCCTCTTACATTAGTCACAAAAATCAATCCCAGATGTCTTTAAAAAGATCTATGGAGAAAAGCAAATTTATAAAGTTTTTAGAAGGAAATATAGGAAAATATCTTCTTGATCCAGAGACAAGTACTTAAAGACAAAGCAAAAAGCACAGAAACAGAAAAGATGAAAAAACTTTAGAAATGGACAGGTAATATACAGACAACAGCCAGACCACAGATGACAATACCACTTTGACCCACACATCTGCAGCAGACAGGGAAGGAAGCCCCACCACCACTCCCACAGCAATCAGTCTAGAACAGTCAGGACCTGGGCCATATCTACATTACCCCTGCTTTTGTCCTTGCTTCCAACACGGGACAAACCAGAGAAGCAGAGTATGTTTCCTAGGGCCTGCCTTCCAGTTAGCCACCTGCAGCTGTTTTCCCTCTGGCAACTGCCGCCAATCAGAGCATCCCTGAAACCTCCTTTTTGGTCACCAAGCTTTCCCACTCCGCCTGTCTTGAAGGCATCTCTGACCAACGCAAATGATAGCAGCTGCCTCCTGGCCATAGCAACTTTGGAATAACATACTGATGTGCTCAGTCGTGCCCGACTCTTTGTGACCCCACAGACTTTATCCTTCCAGGCTCCTCTGTCCAGGGGATTTTACAGGTAAGAATACTGGAGCGGGCTGCCATTTCCTTCTCCAGGGGATCTTCCCAACCCAGGGATCGAACCCACGTCTCTCCATGTCTCCTGCATTGGCCGGTGGATTCTTTACCACTGCGCCACCTGGGAAGCAACCTCAGAATAAATGCCTCAATTGTTCTCATTTGGGTGGTCTTCCTCTGGGGTTTCCTGGTGAATTTACCTTCCCCTACATTTAAAATCTAAAGGGACTGGAAAAACAAGCGCCCAGAACACAAGATATTTTTGGTTATACCAAACGAACAGCAAGTGCACAGCACATATTAAAAACTAAAACAAAATAAAGTAGGAAAAAGGATAAACCTTTGGGAAAAAGACGGGAGACACACAAGAATAGGTACTTCACAAAAGAGGAATTCAAATGGTCAATAAATATTCCTAGGCCTCAGGAGTACTCAGGAAAATGCAGTCTTCCCATACAGGGAGCTGAGCAGGTACCATCTTCCATCACCACACCTACCTCCCACCCCAGAGACTCTGAGAAAGCAGCGACATGTCCTAGGTAAGTAGTAGAAGCAGGGCTTGGACGCCAGCGGGCGTCCCTCTTCGGTCAGGGGGCTCTAGGGCTTTCCCACTCTGGACCCAGGACACTCATTTGGAGAGAGTAAAAAAGTCATCTTTAAGGCCTACTTCAGATTTAAGAGATTCTGCCTTTCTGGACAAAGGGAGAAAGGAAGAGCCAGGGGCCGGGAGAAGAGGGTCAGAGGCCCAGTCTCCTAACCATTAGTTCTGAGGAGTCCAGAGCCCTGGCTGGGCAACCTCTCGTTTCCATCAGGGCCAGTATCCCTAAAAAGCTTGGGGCCGTCCCTTAGCATTTATCATCCTCAAATCTGCCTCCCTCTCCCCTTTCAGCAAAAAAAAAAAAAAAACAAGCAAAGCCCATGCAGTCATACAAATGGGCTTACCATTAGTGGTCCAGAGGTATCAATATCTCCATGTTAAGAATCAAGGTCCAGGAAGGCAGAACTTGCCCAAGACCACACAGCACAAAGAAGGAGCAAACAGGGCTCTGAGACATCCCTACCCCTACTGCTTGCTTCCTCACCACTGGGCTGCAGCCCGCCCACACCTTCTCGCCTGTTCCAAGACCCGCCTCTTCCACACAGCTGTAGGCACTCAAACCTCTGCCTTGCAGTCTGCCTGCTCCTCTCCCAAGCTCCGAGCAGAAGCGATGTGGGACACCTGCAGGGCCAAGCCATTGGTTGGTTGCCTGATGAGCAAAAAGTGGACTTACCTTGCCCCAGAAGCAGTAGCAGCCCCAGGAGGAAAGCACACGGCAGCAGCCCCATGCCGGAACCTTCCAGATGTCTGCAGACTAATGGGCTCTCACTCTTCCTGTGGCTTTTATGCTCCTCTGTTGTCTGATAGAGCGCCGGTCATAAATTTTATTGTCTTCACCTTTGAGAGGGGCCGTGGCCAGCTGTAAATGATAAATATTAACATTTAGGCAGAAGACTTCTCAAGGTAGACGGGTCAGAGATGGGTGGCACATTCTAGCCAAAGGTACTAGAAGACCAGGACCACACAGCCCCCTTCGAGTGGCTTTCCAGGATGACAAGGGCCCAGAAATTGCTAGTGTCCGGGCACTGGAAGTGGAAGGTGCTGGGCTAGAATCCCGGGTCAGAGCTTGTGGTCATCCCTTAGGTTAGCCCCAGTTTTTCTGCTGTAAGTTACGGAAATGAAGGCCATGAGAGGATTGAAAGTACCTGTAACATTTGTAAACCAAACAGCCACCTCCAGACGTGAGGTCTTTGAGTGCGCAATGCATTCCCACAGTGTCTCAGGAGGGCAAATGGGCTCCCTAATTTGCTTGGTGCAGAGAGGTTTTCTCAGACCCCCACCCCCAGAGCCATGGGTGGTTGGGAGTGTGGCCCTGAAGTGCATGCCACACACTTACTGGCTCATGTTGAACTGACAGATGTAAGCCAAGAGATAAGCCATGAAGCTCATTGGATAGAACCAGAAGCTTCCCCCGGGGGAAACGAAGCGGGAATCCTGGGCTGGGTCTAGGCTGAGCAGATGGAGCTGGAATTTAAAGCGTGAGTAACAAAATAGCCTTGAGGGTGAGGCTGAAATTTTTTTCCCACTAGTATCAAAGAATGATGGCCCATGGTTAATAAAGCAGATGTATTTAAATCATCCTTGCATTCTGGCCACCCTGAGAGCACCAAGGCCAAGAGCCTGGCTCCTGCGATCTAACCAGGAGACTGGAGCTGGTTTCTATCATCCAGCCTCAAGTCCTGATCTGCTGACATTTTTCTCAATTGGATAAAATCATAGTTGGGTTGTCTTAAGTATAAAGTGAAGACCAACTGGGTGGCCCCTTTGTTTCTGACTTCCAGATATTAAGACGTCTTCCTTTCTCACCTGCTCAGAATAATGTGGCTTGTGGGTGACCACAGGTTTAGCCATGCCAAAGGCTCAGCCTCAGGGCAACAAGAAGGTCTCAGGTCACACCAGGGGTGCGGAGGCACTGATTCAACTTGATCAGCTGGCCATCCACTGGTCCTGGAGCCTGGCAGAGGGTGGCACACAAGGCAGAGAAGGAAGAAGTAGTAAACCCAAAATGAGTCTGCATGGGTCATTTGAGCATAGATACTTCTGAGCATCTGACCCTTGTTCTCTGATTTATTCTTATTTTTAGTTTTTGGCCTCATCGCCCAGCATGGGGCATCTTAGCTTCCTGACCAGGGATCAAACCCACACCCTTTGCAGTGGAAGCAGGTATCTTAACCACTGGACTGCCTGGGGAAGTCTGTGACACTTGTTATCTTCACCATCTGCCCATAAGCTCAATGAGAGACCCAAAACTCCCATCCTATGATGATGTTAGGAGTCCAGGAGTCAGCTCCAGGCTACCAGCAGCTTTGAGGAGCATCCCTGAACCTGCTTGGCCTGCATGAGTTCATAGGTCCCCACTCATGCTTAGGCTGGTTGCAGGTGGCATGGCAAGCATGATGAGAAATGGACACAAATAGCCCAGAGTCCATGCATCCCCTTCCATCTCTCCCTGCTTCTCTGCATGACCATTATGGCCCAACTGGAGTGACATACATACCAGTCTCACCTCTTTTCCATTTAGAAAAGCTGAGAAGTGATTTAAAACCATCTTGAACCTTTGCGAAGCATTTTTGTATACTGAATTACCTCTTAGATAAAAAAAAAAAAAAATCTTTGAGTCCTGTCAGTGCATCAAGGAATTCTCATCAACTGCGTTGTAGTGGGGGAATAACATTTCTTGGGCACCCTTGTCCCCCTCCATGATGTGCTCGTCACACGTCTTAGTCTCATTAGCACCATTGTGATCTGTTAGCAGCTGTGAAAACAAGGGGGAAAGGACTTGCCAAACTCCCAAAGTTTATAAACTTGTTCTCTGATTTTTACTACTAAAATATCCTATGAGGACACGTCCTAGAGATTGGAAGGTGCTCCATTTCAGATTTTAGCAACATTCAGCAGATGTTCCCTTAGGGAAAGGCACAGCCCTAGGAATCCAAATCTTTCAGGAATGGCAGTCCATGCCTTGGTCAGAAGGCATTTTGGTGACTGAAAAAGCTATGTGCTGCTTGCTGTTAGATCTTGGTGCTGAAAAAGCTAAGGACTTACCTTGTATCTCAGTTGGTAAAGAATCCACCTGTAATGCGGGAGACCTGGGTTTGATCCCTAGGTTGGAAGATCCCTTGGAGAAAAGAAAGGATACCCACGCCAATATTCTGGCCTGGAGGACTCACAGGGTCGAGCAACTTTCACTTTCACTTTGCCGTTGTCCAAGAATCCACAAGGGGGCGCTAGACCAAGCCTCGGCCACAGGGCCTGTGTGGATTAAAGGGGCACTGGCCTTAGAGTATTTTTCAAACTGGAAGATTACCATCTATTATTATCCCACGAATTATATTTGGTGGATGATAATCCCATCAAAAAAAACCTGAAAAGGATATAATGTAATGGAGTGCATTGTATATAGTAAGGATAAGTGATGTTCTAAGAAACTTTAATTTCAACTAAACCTGGTGATACAATATTACAATATATATTTCTAAACATGGATCACAGTAAGAAAGAAAGAAAATCACTACCTCAGAGAGAAGTTGATCAGATCCACAAAGAAATCCCTAGACCTCACAAAAAAGAAAGCTGATTTGTTTTTCCCTCTGGGGAAGGATACAGCTACTCCAAATTCCCATGTGCCAGGAGCTAGAAGCCATAGTGAAAAGTGAACGAGTCAGTTACTCAGCCATATGCAACTCTGGGACCCCATGGACTGTAGCCCGCCAGGCTCCTCTGACCGTGAGATTCTCCAGGCAAGAATCCTGTACGGGGATGCCATTTTCTTCTCCAGAGGATCTTCCCGACCCTGGGATCAAACCCATGTGTGTTACTTCTCCTACATTGGCAGGTGGTTCTTTACCGCTAGTGCCACCTGGGAAGCCCACCATACTTGTGATTAGATCTGGGCCTTGGGAAGAAAGTACAAACCAAGCTTTTAGATGGTTGTGAGCAAGGAGTAAATAAAATTATCCTCTTCTTTCAACAAAGGAAAATCTAATCTTTGGCTCCTAGGTGTGCTCTGGCAATGAGGCGGAAGTGTGTGCCTGATATTTAGGACAAGTACCCATTGGGGTCTGTTCTAAAGGTCCATAGCTGGAGGAGGAGGGGTACACGCCAGAACGGTGGGAGGGGTGGAACCAGGAGTGTCAGTTTCAGAGTCATCTGCACAGACGACAGTCAGGCCCTGAGAAGCGTCCGCCCCAAGTTTTGGCTTTTCTGAAGCACCTACTGGCCTTCACCGTGACATCCTTGGGTCATTCAGTCCTGCATGGAGATAGTCCCATGACCCTGGCAGGTTTCCTGAGGGAGATGTTGGGGCTTTCTCTTCCTGCCATCTGAGCATTCCTGGAACCCCTCCCTGCAGAGCACCTAGCTCGATGTCAAATCTTCATTCATTGGTTGGATATTCTCCAAGGGCAAAGAGACAACTGGCCTAACCAAACCTATGTTCTCCTAGCCCTTCCTGGTCACAGAAGTAAAGGGAAGCTTGGATTAGGCATCACCAGACCTGAATGTTACCCAGACGCATGTTCCTGGGGATACAAAACACATGCCTATGTGTACACACACACACACACACACACGATGGTAAAACTGTCCAGTGTGAGTGACTGAGCAGATTTAGCTTGCCTGGAGCGGAGGATTTTCTTACAATCAATATACTAAACATAAGAGTTAAGAAGTGAATCAGTATGAGAAAAAGTGAAGAAGGCACCAGCAATGGAGATCTAGGAAAAAATGGGATTTTCAAGTATCATAGCCTTATTAATAGAGAAAGAATAAGAGGATAAATCCCAGTAGAATGCACACTTCACTTCATGAGACCTGACCTCTTTGTCCTTTGCTATGTCCCCAGCTACTGGCACATTACCTGTTGTAGCAGGCATTCATTCAATGTTGAACAAATTTTACATGAATGAATGAAATACTAAAAAGGAAAGAAACCAAGACTGCTATAAAAAATCAGTTCAATAGTGCAGAACAGAAAAGATGAAGGGAATACACGTTCTGTTTTAGAATAGAACACTGAGGAGAAAGAAGCATGATATTCCAATACCATGTAGCAGGATGGGAAAAATAATGGAAAAGCAATATTGAGGCACTCAGCCCATGGTCTCCCCCAGGTCATACCATTCTTCTCCCACCGTGTGGTTCTCAAGCCTGGCCACACAATGGAATCACCTGGAGAGCTTTTTAAGAAAAATACCTGTGGGGGACTTCCCTGCTTGGCCAGTGGTTAAGATCCCATGCTTCCAATGCAGGGAGAGTGGGTTCCACCCCTAGACAGGGAACTAAGATCCCACATGCTGAGCAGCCAAAAAAAGAAAGAAAAATACCCAGGCCTTGGCTTTACCCTTGGACATTCTAAATTACACAGCAACTTGGGCATCAAGTTCAATGATGGATTTTAGTGGAGCCAGGCCTGCCCAGTGCCCAGCACTGAGGGATGAAGAGGCTTCATTTTTGCTGTTCTGGATGAACCAAAGGGTCAGGGGATGCAGCTTGATGCCAGAACAGGCTATGGATGCTGATCAAGTCAGACTGACCTGGCAGCCTCTCCAGAGAGGAAACCCACATGAATATATTGGATAAAAACTCTGGGATTTCCCTCTGAGGTCAGGGAGTAGATGGGACAGGGCCAGATCCTGGTGTCTGGAGACGCCCAGTCCTTGAGTTGCAGGCTGTGTGGGTTACAGTTCACCTGCAGGCCTTTCCTCTTCCTGGTGTCTCAGTTTCCTGACCTGTGAAACTGATGGCATGAATTCCACTCTTACGTGCAATACAAAGAACAGGAGCACGGCAACTGAGGAAGCAGTGAGATGAGCTGCCTCCTTCAAGCATACAGAGTACCCCCTCCCACACAGCCCTTTGCACAGAGAAGGGCGTCGTCTGACTAGCAGCATTTACAGATGGGGAGCGTGAGGCACCCCCAGCATGAACCCTGACATCCTCAAGACACAGACTTGTTGTCCCTCTCTCCAGTCTCTCATCCACCATCTCCAGATGCCGAGCCCCCCAGGCCCCCCAGTGCTTCCCAACCTCTGCACCTTCCAGCACATGGAAGGTGGTGGTACTCACACAACACTGAGTGAGCAGACGGGGCAATCTGCAGCCTGAAATGATCAGCCAGGGCTGCTCCCAAATCTCTTCCCCGCCTCCCCCTCACCTTTGCCACACCAAGCAGGGCTGGGCATGGGAGATCATCAGTGCCTTTCCCCATCTGTATACCTTATGCCCCTACACCCAGGTGAAGACTTGAACAGCATTTGCTAAGCACCTGCTAGGTGCCAGACATCTTCTAATCCAGCTCATAAATGAATGTTATCTTGTTTAATACCAGCTATATGGGGGTTAAAAGCCACGACTAAAGTCACCCGACCAGTAAGTTTTAAAAAAGAGGTTCTGACCCAAGGCTTCTATCTCCATGTCTGTTAGTTTCTCCTTGGCATGACTGAGAGATGAGCCCGTTGAAGCCCAGGAAGATACTTGATGGTGCGTTGGTGGAGGGCAGCCTCTGGCTCATGCACCCAGTTTGGCGGGAGAGTCTGGCAATGTGACCATTCCCTCCTGGGCACTGAGTCTGAGCAGACCACCCAGCCTGACTGCCTCACAGCCCAGGCCTGGGGCACCCACTAACTAAGGACAGTAGGGGAGATGCTGTCCTCTGTGGCTCCACCTCAGGAAGGACCAGCAGACCAAAGAAGGATACCCTGCTTCATCTCTGCTGGTAATGTTCTTTCCCCTCCCAGGGAGGATCCACCCAGAGGCAGGAAAGCAGCAGGGATTAGGTCAGAACTGGTCAGAGGGCACCTAAACCCTAGCAGCCATCTCGTCAGTCCCCTCCGCCCCCGTTGTATGGTGGAGAAGAGTGACGCAAAGAAGGCAGCAGGGCCAGTCGGTGACTGTGAGCTAGGTCTTGTAGTCCCTGTTTCACGTCCAGGGCTCTTTCCCACTCATCTTGCAGGGCTGAGTCACCCCAGAACACTTGCAACAATGGAAATTTGAGGCCAGTTTTACCCATAAGAAATGAAAACCCAAAGAGGATTAGGAACTTGCCCAGTTACTCAGGGTAGAACCCAGGGCACTTGCCCTCTCTACCACAGCCCAGGAATGGCCAAGTTCAAGTCAGAGACTTGGCACAGACCTCACACTAGCAGATACCAACTAAAACCCAGGGCCCACACCTCTGCGCTTTCTGGGAAGGGGGTTTCTGTGGAGACAGGCTGGCCAGCAGAGCCAGCAGGCACTAGAACACAGAAGCTCTTCTCTGGAGCTTCTAGAGATGAGGTCCCTGGGGCAGGGGTCGGGGAATGCCCTAGGGGACAGAAGTGGTGGTGAGAGTACTCTGCCCACTGTGGAGTGGGGCTGGGGGGACACACAGAATTGTGCTATGTGGCTAAGCTTTCTCTTATTTGATCCTTTGTGCGTCCTTGGAGAGTTATGATCTGTCCTTCAAATCCACAGGGTATAACCAAAGTCTCTTGGTCTTTCCTGGCAATCTCACGCTGGGAGGCTCCTGGCTCCCGCAGGCCCAGAGCATCATGTCCTGACCCCACATGCCTCTCTGGCCTGTGTTCAGAGCAGACCTCCAGCCAGGAGGGTGTCTCCCGGACCCCAGAGCCAGAGGAGGAAGAGAGCCTGTCTATCACCGAAACAGGGCAGCTTACCGGCTGTCAACGTCTTTGATCCACGCTGCTGATCCAGGAGGGGGCCTCTGGGCCTTTGGCTGTGGGAAAGGGGATGGCTGCGGTCTGGCACCACCAGCTTGCTGTGGGGCCGGGCCGTCAGCCACCCCCACACACACCGTGTGTGGTGTTAATAGCTTCGGTAATGATGATGATACACAAGTGTGTTTGCTTGGCTGGCTCCCTGTTTACCTTTGATGAGCATCAGCTGGGCTGAGGGCTGTGCCAGTGGCCCGGGAGTGGGTGGGGTCCCTTCTGTCCCAGGGCGCTGATGCAGGGAGCCCGCTGGGCAGATTGGTGCTGAGTTCCAGCCACCAGGACAGACAGGCCTGGATCAGGCTTATCTCTGAGGAGCTTTGTCACCACAAACTCTGTTTTCCAGGGAGCACCTGTGTGCCTCTTTTCAGGGCACTGTTGACAGAGGCAGGCCAGCCTGTTCTTATTTCTCTGATTCTAGAAGGACCTTGTTTATAACTGGAGGGTTTTATAATTGGTTATAACCCAAAGAGAAAGCCTAAGAAAAAGGAATTTTCAAATTCCTGATTTTCTCCATTCTAAGTCTTGTACATTTTCCTACTGTTAGTTCAGTTCAGTCGCCCAGTCGTATCCAACTCTTTGCGACCCCATGAACTGCAACACGCCAGGTCTCCCTGTCCATCACCAACTCCTGGAGGCCACCCGAACCCTTGTCCATTTAGTTGGTGATGCCATCCAGCCATCTCATCCTCTGTCATCCCCTTCTCCTCCTGCCTTCAATCTTTTCCAATATCAAGGTCTTTTCAAACGAGTCAGCTCTTCGCATCAGGTGGCCAAAGTATTGGAGTTGCAGCTTCAGCATCAGTCCCTCCAATGAACACCCAGGACTGATCTCCTCTAGGATGGACTGGTTGGATCTCCTTGCAGTCCAAGGGACTCTCAAGAGTCTTCTCCAACACCATATTTCAAAAGCATCAATTATTCAGCATTCAGCTTTCTTTAGAGTCCAACTCTCACACCCATACATGACCACTGGAAAAACCATAGCCTTGACTAGATGGACATTTGTTGATAAAGTAATGTCTCTGCTTTTCAATATGCTGTCTAGGTTGGTCATAACTTTCCTTCCAAGGAGTAAGTGTCTTTTAATATCATGGCTGCAGTCACCATCTGCAGTGATTTTGGAGCCCCAAAAAATAAAGTCTGCCACTGTTTCCCCATCTATTTCCCATGAAGTGATGGGACCAGGTGCCATGATCTTAGTTTTCTGAATGTTGAGCTTTAAGCCAACTTTTCACTCTCCTCGTTCACTTTCATCAGAGGCTCTTCTTCTTCACTTTCTGCCATAAGGGTGGTGTCATCTGCCTATCTGAGGTTATTGATATTTCTCCTGGCAATCTTGATTACAGCTTGTGCTTCCTCCAGCCCAGCATTTCTCATGATGTACTCTGCATATAAGTTAAATAAGCAGGGTGACAATATACAGCCTTAACATACTGTAATATATCTGAAAACAGACTCTGATAAACCACAGAAAGGTTTAGAAACCTGTCCAAGATCACACAGAATACAGGTGATGAGGCCCAATTTTTAATACTGATTCTTCTGCCCCTAAGGCCTGTCCTCATAACTCTAGACACAGCACTGCTTTACTTTTGTTCATTCCAGTTTGTTCCTTCCCTGACTGCTACCCCTCTTCTCAGAAAATGACCCTCATGCTTCTAGTTTCCTGGTTTCTTCTCTCCAGCCGTTCTTTCTCAGCTTCCTTTGCCAGCTTCTCAGGATTCTGGCCTAGACCCTACTCTGTCTCTTTCCCTGTCTCCTAAGGTGATCTCATGTACACCTCCCACCCCAACTCATGGCTTCATTTAAAATCTATGTATCAGTAACTCCTACATTTCAATTCCCAGCCAATCCTCTCTTCCAGCCTTCAAATCCCATGAACTCATGGATTCATTGACTCAGCATCTCCACTGTGATGTTTCGTAGGACCTCCAACTCAAGAAACTGAAAACTGAACATATGATTTTCCCACATTCATTTGCATTCCTACAGCAAATGGCAACAGTGGTTGTAGACAGACCCAGGAATTAGTTTTAAAAACTTCATCTCCTCAGCCCCAACATATCATTCATTGCTGAGTTCCATTAATTCTGGACCCTAAATCACCTCATGAGTCTCCAGTGTATGCTAAAGATTTAAAGAGAAAACAAGAACTGCCCACCTTGTGATCAAGAGGATTCCCCCATCACATATTGCCAGGAAACAAAGCAATTCTTCCCCAAATTCAAGGCCAAGTGCCTTAGTCAGCATGCCTTTTTCCCTGTGACCATCACCTCCCTGGAGCTTGTACTATAAGCCCTCTCTGCATCCCCTTTCCCCCAGCTCACATCTTATCTAGCGCAGGATGGCACGCATCTGCCCATAGCTCAGTGACCAGAACCCAGGCACATCATCTCTGAGAGAGACCTAAGAGCCAACACAGGCTTCCTGAGCTACTTCTATGTGCCCTGGGAGGCCCCTGACCTCATGGAGCTTAGATTCTAGGCAGCTGGTGAGGGAAACATGAATTCATTTTACAAATGCATGTAAGGTGAGAATAGGGAAACATGTGACCAGGGGATCTTTCCTGGGCTCATTTCAAGACTCTGTGATTACCAGGATCCTGGGAAAAGCCGTGGTGACTGCAGTGCAGAGAGAAGGGAGTGGGGGCAGGGGAGGTAGGAGGTTCTATTCAAGACTTCTAGGCCTCAGTCACACCTGGGCCTTTATCCCAAGAGAAACCAGGAGCCAATGGAGGATCGAAATGGGAAAGTGACAGGCTCTACCTAATGTTTTTAAAAGTGGACTGATGGCTATGCGGACTATGGACCATCGGGAGCCCAGTCAGGAGGCTGTCAGCCTCTGGACAGGGGGTGGAAGAGGTCTGAAATAGGCTGACAGTGGTGGGGATGTAGAGATGCTCAGGAAGTCAAACCTACGGATTAGGCACAAGAGGAGAGGAAAACTGTCTCCATTTCTGGCCTGTGCACTGGTCCAGACAGTGGTTCACCTGCTGAGTAGGGACCACGAGGCAAGGAGGAAGGGTTTGGAAGAATGCTGAGGGAAGACTTCAGAAGTCCAGCTTTGGACACTCAGGAGATGCCAAAGGGGCAGCAGATGAATGGATCAAAAGCTCTGCAGAGAATTCTGAACCAGAGCATGTGGGAGTTCCAGATGTGGGATGAGTCTGCCGAGAGAGAGAGGATAGAGGGAGAAAAGAGAAAACTCCAAGGACTGCATCCCAACCCTAATAATTAGACAGCTAATTATTTAAAGATTAGGCAGAGAAAAACTGGCCAGAGAAGTAGAAGATTTGTGTCAGAGAGAAACATGGGGATGCTGCTGATAAGCCAAGGATCTGAGACCTGGGAAACTGGATTTTAGCAGAGGGTGTTATTGCTGGTCTTCATGGTGTGCCTTGGAGCCTCAGCTCAGCTCTGTGCCCCTGGGGCAACTATGCCCCCATCTGAGACTTCTGTTTACCAGTCAGTGGAGGAAGAAGGTTGGATCATCAACAAGGTCCCTCCCAGCTGAGCATCATTCCAGAGAAATATCACAATGGAGGCATGCCTTGGCTCCTGCCTGGCCCTGCTCCCCACCTGCATCTTACCACATCTTCTGGGTATGTTTTAGGATTACATTGCTAGAGGTGCAGGACCTATGTGTGGGTGGAAGGGAATTCCCATTCATATGACATTCCATGAGTGTTGGGGCTTCCATAAGCCAAGTTTAGGTATTATGTGGGGGACAGAAAAGATATAAGATATGATCCCTACCCTCAATGATCTTATCATCTCTTTGGGGAGATACAATGAACATACACAAAAATAAAGCCTAGAGACTGTGTAATTTCGAGAAAAGAGAATGTAGGTGGACACGCAACCACCGAGCAGAAAATAAGGGCTGGGTCCCTGCAGGAAAGCTGCTTGGAGTGGGCAAACGTTGATTCAGGTCTGGAAGAAGGGATGCGTGCTCATTGGAAGAACTTGGGCAAAGGCATGGAGGTGAGCCATGAGCAGACTGATAAAAGGTTGGCTGGCAGGTCTGGCAGGGCGGGGATCCCCAGAGATGGGGACATGTGGGCATGGCTGCTTCCATCTGGGTCCAGGACACAGACCTTACCCAGGGCAGAGCCAGCACCATGGGCCAAATGCCTCATGGGACCTGTGAATGCAGGTGTCACCCCATAGGGACCTGCTCTCCCAAGAGTGACTTCAGCCCTGACCAAGATATGTGGACTCACAGACTCATGGCATGTCACGGCCAGGGATGAGACTGTGGGAGAATATTCGAGAACTGACTGTGGTTCCTACCAGACCCTGGCCCTTCTTCATGCCCCCAACCCAGCCAAGAGTGGGGTCCTTTCTCACCTTGACCATTCACAAGCCCCTTCTCCCTCTGCTCACCTGCCTTGTGCCCAGCCTTTTGCTCTCCTCCCCAGGGTGGTAGGTGCTGCTAGGCTCCTCCCTGGGGTCTCCCCACTGCACCTTCGGCCCAAAACAACAGTGCTCTGGGTGCTCTTCTCCGAGAAGCTCCACTGCCCACACGAGGGAGGCGACTCCTTCCATCATCCACTCCCCTCCAGCCCACACGCCCAGCTGCCCTCCTTCCTCCTCAACCAAGGTTAACAATCCTTCCTTGTTAAGGGTCTTCTCTGCTTAGCCATGCCTATTCCTACCCAAGGTCACTGTGTTGGAGGAACAGGAGGAACAGGGAAGTGGCAAAAAGTCCTCAGCCTTCTTTGTCATCCCTTCTCTTCATCACTGAGGCTCTTCCCTCCACTAGGGATTCCTCTGGCCCCTGGTCCAGGCCCTCAATATCCTCCCTGATGAGTCAAAACCTTCCCTTCCTCCCTTGCCCTGAAAGACTCCCTTTGAGCAAACCACACATCACTGGTATCAGGCTGCCTCCACACCTCTTTTTAGGCTGTAACGTCAGCCTGAACTTCCTCCTCTTTCCATCTAACCAGTTCCTTCCCCTCTGGATTCATCTCAAACCCCATCTGTCTCATCCCACAGCCAAGCAGATGTCCATGACTATGCACTTTCGAGCCAGAGACCTCTGACCTTAATCTCTGCTTGGGTGCTTTGAAGCTCTTTGCCCCTGGGCAAGTCACTTCTTGTCTCCTGAGCCTGTTTTCCAATCTATAAAAGCAAGGGCTGATCCATCCCTCAGCGAAGCAAGGATGAAAGGAAGCCAGGTGTATGAGGTATTCAGGGCAGCACGTGGTTCCTGGCGGAGACTCAGGAAAGCTAACTACTGGAACTTGTTTCCATTCCCCTCCTACCAGCTGTGATCTCACCTGCTTTGAAACTTGGGAACATTTGGGGTCTCACCCAAATTGGCCCTCTATTATAGGTGAAAAACTTCCCTAAAACAGAAACTGCTTCTGTGCCCCTGTGGGTCCTACACAGAAGATATTTTTTGAATGGGAATGAGGATGGACCAGTAAGGACCCAGCCTGGGAAGGACAAGCACTTCCTGTGGTTGGAGATGCCCCCCAAACCAACAGAGGCCAGCAGCTGCCTTTTCATCCCAAAATTACCTCCCCATCTGGTCTCACACCACATCCCAATGTACTGGACTACTTTTCCCACCTCCCCATTTCTCCTGTCCCTCCAACACAGTGACCTGGGGCAGGAATAGGCCTAGTTGAGCAGAAAAGACCCCTAACAAGGGCCAAAGAAGAAGCTGTGCCCCAGGGGCTCCTGCCTCACCAGCTTAGCCACTCCACATGGCCTCGTGTGTCTGCACTGTACCAGTGGGGCACACATTCAAGGGGTTTCCTTCCCAAGGCCCCTGGTGCTCTCTCCCACCAGGTGACCTCAGACGGAGTCACTTTCAGCAGAAATGTTAGTGTTGATGGTCCCCACTCCATGAGCAGGAAGCAGGCCCTCGAGGCAGCTCACAGCTGCCCGTCTCCTCCCAGCAGTCTTCAAGCTCTGCCTATGGAGAACTATGTATGCAGGACGGTCCACACGGTACTGTCACACCCTTCCTCACCCCAGGACAACAGGTGTCAACTTACAGATGCCCATATAACTAGCGGCAAAGAGAAGCTACTCAACATGGCAAAGCAGAGTCTTTCCTTATTCACCCCCTTCCTAAAAGCAGAGACATCACTTTGCTGACAAAGGTCCATATAGTTAAAGCTATGGTTTTCCCAGTAGTCATATATGGATGTGAGAGTTGGACCATAAAGGAGGCTGAGCACCAAAGAATTGATGCTCTTGAACTGTGGTGTTCAAGAAGATTCTTGAGAGTCCCTTGGACTGCAAGATCAAACCAGTCAATCCTAAAGGAAATCAAACCTGAGTATTCATTGGAAGGACTGATGCTGAAGTTGAAGCTCCAATACTTTGGCCCCCTGATTCAAAGAACTGACTCATTGAAAAAGACCCTGATGGAAAAACTGAGGGCAAGAGAAGGGGAAAACAGAGGATGAAATGGTTGGATGGTATCACTGACTCAATGGACATGAATTTGAGCAAACTCAGGGAGATAGTGAAGGATAGGGAAGCCTGGTGGGCTACAGTTTATGGGGTTGCAAAGTCGGACACGACTTAGCAACTGAACAACTGGGATAAGAGACCAAAATGATCAGATGGACCAGGGGGTACCATCCGCACAAAAAGACAGGGTGAGCTCTTGGCCTTAGGGACTGAATCATTCAGTGGGGGATGGGTTCATCAGCAGATTGGCAGCCAAACCCCCAGCCTAGCGGATTCCCTGGAGCCCCAAGACAAATTTTCATCTGTGCCCCTGAAAAACCACCTTGCCATCCCCTCTGCCCTCCTTGGTGTCCCTCCTCTGGCCAGGCCTGGTGGCATCCTGTGTCTTTCCTGGAACAGCACTTCACCCCTGTCTTTGACTGTCTCATCACAGACAAAGAGCTCCTGGAGGGATCTGCCTCTCTTTGGCCCCAATTGCCAGCACATGCTGGCACACAGTAGCTGCTCAGTGAAAATGTATTGACATGAGTGAAACCACAAATTAGAATGTAGATTAAGATCTAGAATTTAAATTTCTCCCACTGGTGCCAAGAAGTAAGATGAAGCCTCCTTCTGACACCACAAACTCTGTGAATCTCCATTCTCCCTGTCTTCCAGGTCCCAAACCTGCATCATCAGATTCCTTCCTCTTCTTGTCCTTACCACCACAAAGCCCCTCCTGACTACCCAGGTCCCAGAGACCATTCCCCAGGGCAATCCTCAAGCCCTGGTTGCCTGGGCTCTTCAGCTGCTCTTTGATTTGTCCTATTTTTGGTTCTGTATTTGCAAGCATAATCTGTCTCTCTGTGCTGGATAGCAAATGCCAAAAAGGCAGCAAGGCTATGTTCTCCTTTTTTGCATCCCACAAAGAACTAATACATAGTATGGCCCAAAGTCAGCATTTTGTAAATTAATGAAATGACTGAGTGAATTTATGAATGGCTTCATTTCCAGGGGAGAAGATTTTCCACACTATCACACAACTCCATACATACATATGGGGCACAAAGACTCTCTCATGTCCTCTCTGGAGCCCCCTCACATGTGACACATGTGGGAGTGTTCCACATACTCCCTTCACGGTGCACAGGACACTCTGGGTCTCCCACTCCAAGTACATATGTTTCTTTCATATCC
This sequence comes from Antilocapra americana, assembly GCA_007570785.1. Classification (NCBI taxonomy): domain Eukaryota; kingdom Metazoa; phylum Chordata; class Mammalia; order Artiodactyla; family Antilocapridae; genus Antilocapra; species Antilocapra americana. The sequence goes on along the minus strand of ML662449.1, from coordinate 4,184,794 downwards.
CTGGTGCAGGAGAAAGAGCTCCTTTCTTTCCAGAGCTAAGAGGGGGAGCCCAATGTCACCTCAGTTTTGGCCCTGACTTGCTGGGAGGTCTGGCCCTATATGCCTCACATTTCTGTGTCTATTCCCTTTTCTTACCTGTCCCTTTATTGTTACCATAAAACACATATTTCAGCCTGGCATATAGGAGTTCTCTACAAGTCTCTTTTGCTTTCTCTCATGGTTGCAAAATGGCTGCCACATTTCCAATCATCTCATGTTTACATAACAATGTCCAAAGGCAGGACAGAAACATGGCTGTTTTGGTATATGTCTGGTTTTTGTCAGAGGAAATCATTCCCAGAGGTCTCCAGCTGACTCCTCCTCGGGGGCAGAACTGGATCAGTCACTGGCAAGGGAGATGGTATTCCCATGTCTGGCCTAGAGCAAGCAAGACTCATCTCTTAGGGTTGGTACCACCTTCTTTGAACATATTGTTGGTCAATATCTAAGCAAAAGTGGGATTCTGCTCACAAGGTAGAAAGCAGGAATAGCTGCTGGGAAGGGAGCCAACAATGTCTCCCTAATCACCGAGAGCTCTCAGATCAGAGCAGCCTTCATCAACTGGGAAAATAACAAAGCCTGTTCAGTGGAGTACCGGACACTTCATTTTATGTGAAACATGAATTTTGGAAGCCTGCACATTTTAAAGCTCATTCATATTAAAACCAGTTCTGACAGTGTCTGGTAGCAGCTGTTTACTCACTCAAGTTGTAGCACCATGGGGTAGCAGTATTAACAGTTTATCATTCACTTGGCCTGCCAGGTTTCAAATCATGCAATCGGTGAAGAATCTTTAAAACTTTTGGGGATGCTCATTATTTCATGTGTTAAATACAAATAAAGGCTTTATTAATTATTTTACTTTTTAAAATAAAATTGTATCTTAAAATTTATTTACATTTTATCCAAATGTTATACTCTGCACAAAATATGATACTATGGCAAAGGTAAGTTGACCAGGCCAGCTGTAAGTGGTGGGATGAGGTGACGGAAAACAGGCATTCATTCTTTCAAAGCACTGGGAGGATGACGTGAAAGAAAGGAACCAGTGAACCAACAGCGAGACTTTAGGCAAATGACGCTCTGTCTCAGTTTATTCCATCTGGCCAGCTCGCCAGTTGAAAGGCTCCCTTTTGCCCTAAAAATCTATGATTCTGTGGATCCCATAATGAATAAAAAATTTTAGGAAAACCAATTACATTTTTACCCTCTCTTACATGCTTTCTATCTGAAAACACTGAAAGCATTTTTATGTTCATTACTTTGCAGTCACAAGGAAGGAGAGATGAGGTCACTCAGGAAGCCAGGAGCTGAGGAAAGCCTGATTCCCAGCCCCACGGAGCAGGTAATGTGGACCAGGTGGCAGTGTTCCCGCCTCTTACAGCAGGAGTGGGTGGATTCCATTTAAAACCTTCCTCCACCCCTTATGGTAGGCTTAATTGCCCTCTCCACCTGCCCAGAAAACACTTGTGTGAGACTCAGGCAAGCTTCCTTGGGCTGCTCAGATAACAGAGCTGTTTTTCCAAGTTTGGCCCTGGCTGCCACGTGGCTCGAAAACTCTCTGGAGAGACTGAGGCAAGAGGAGGGTGGCTCCAGCCTGGAAGTCACAAGGCTCTACTGAGTCCCAGCCTCTCCCTCCAAGGCCCTCTGCTTTGCAGATAGAGAACAGAAGTCCAACAGGAGAGCTGAGGTCATAGCATTTGGTCTAGCCTGGACATTTTTGTCTTACACCATATTTGAGGGGAGAAAATTGAAACTAGCTGACTTTTTCAAGTGGGATGATTCTATTTTAAAACTTCATATTTCTGACTTTTTAGAAAAGGTGGATGATCTTGAAACACGAGGGCCTATATTCCTGCATGGTGATAACTGGCTGGAGCAGGGTAAGTGCTTCCTCCCAAGATCATCACAGCCCCAGCACTCAGCCAAGCCGAGACTCCCTCGTGAGGCCATGGGATGATTAATTCTTCCTGGGTGGGCTCACTACATGCCTGCAGGCCTCATTCCTTCCAGGAGAGCAGCTGGTACACTTCCCCCAAGGGAATGTGCTCTGGAGGGAGGAATGCCATCTCTCCCGCTCCTCCATTACTTGTGGGTGCAGGCCTCTCTCTGCTCTGATGTGGGCTATTAATTAATTCTGGGCAGCATAATTAGCCGCCAAGCTCTCAGGTCACAGGAGGTACCAGCCTCTGTTCTCTGCCCTGGTGCCCTACACAGTCTGATTCTGTGACCCCATGGACTGTAGCCTGCCAGACTCCTCCGTCCGTGGAATCTTCCAGGCAAGAATACTGTAGTGGGTTGCCATGCCTCTCCCAGGGGATCTTTCCAACCCAGGAATCGAACCCACATCTCCTGTGTGTCTCCTGCATTGGCAGGCAGATTCTTAGCCACCGGGGAAGCTTGGGGCCAATTCTGGAGGCTGGTGTTTTCAGAGAAAGTATCAACCTGTCAGAGACCCACCTGCATCAGGAAGACAGTGAACTGGGTGGGACAGGGCAGGAAAGCACACTACAGCAAGGACTGACGGAATTGTGGGTGTTTAGCAGAGAAAAGAGAAGACTCGGGCGACGCAGTGCCTTCCTTTGAACACGTGAAGAGCAGTTGGGTGAGAAAGGGTTAGAGATTAGTTATTACGTTTACAGCACTAACACAACCACTGCTAGTTATACTGTTGTTCAGTTGTCTAGTCACGTCTGAGTCTTCACAACGCCGTGGACTGCCACACTCCAGATTTCTCTGTCCCTCACCATCTCCCAGAGTTTGCCCAAGTTCATGTCCATTGTATCAGTGATACCATCCAGCCATCTCAACTTCTGTCACCCTCTTCTCCTTCTGCCTTCAGTTTTTCTCAGCATCAGGGTCTTTTCCAATGAGTCGGCTGTTTGCATCAGGTGACCAAAGTATTAGAGCTTCAGCTTCAGCATCAGTCCTTCCAAAGAGTGTTCAGTGTTGACTTCCTTTGAGATTGACTGGTTTGATATCCTTTCTGTCCTAGGGACTCTCAAGAGTCTTCTCCAGCACCACAGTTCGAGAGCATCAATTTCGGTGCTCTGCATTCTTTATGGTCCAGCTCTCACAACCGTACATGACTACTGGAAAGACCATAGCCTTGACTATAGGGACATTTGTCGGCAAAGTGATGTCTTTCCTGTTTCCACACTGTCTAGGTTTGTCATACTAGTGTCACTAGTGCCAGGCACTGTTCCAAGAAGACTAATTTCGACACAAAAAGTAATAAATGGAAGCATAGGGAAACAGATTTTGGTTTAACTAATATTGTCCAAGGAGGGAAGGGGCTGTCCCTGGCAGTAGTGAGCTTGCTGTCCCTGGAGGAATGCAAGCAGAGACCCAAGACTACCAAGATGCATCAAAGAGGTGGTTGTATTACATGATTCTTAAGGTCTTTTCATCCTTGACATTCTGTGACTCAAATATGTTACCTTCTGGGACCTCCCATGCGGATTGAGTGGAAAAGGCGGAGTGCTGGGTTCAAAGGACAGAACCACTGAATAAAGAGGTGAACTCAGCACTGTGGCTCCAGTGTCAGGAAAGTGAGGCTATTTGAGGTTAGGTCAAGGAGGACAAAGTGTGCATTTACATAAGTGCACTCTGAAGTTTGTATATGCAAATCGTGGGGAATGGATAGATATGCTGAGATAATAGGTTGTGTAAGAGACTCTTGGGATCTTTGTGTGGCTCCCCACCCTTGAGAACCAGAAAGACCCAGAACTGATTAGCTTATGTGGTTAGGGTGGTGTTTTCCAACCTACTGGCTGGAACCCATTGGTGGGTGATGAAATCAATTTGATTGGTTGTAACCAGCATTCAAAAAAAAGAAAAAAGAGTGCATCACAACTTGGTACAAACTATTTCTTTAAAGTTTACTTTCAATAATGGGTAAGTGCACATATCATATGCACTGATTTATGATGTGAAATTGGTGAATAAAAGCCAACCTCCTGGACCAACCTTTGATGGGCTCTGTTCCCTCCAATGTTGTTGGAGGACAGAGGGATCAAAAGTGCCCACCAAATTGATACAGCATCCGGAGACTGAAAATTGAGGCTGGCAGCTCCATATAATCCATGGATCAGTTTGTTGCAGGGTAACCTACTCACAGGGTGGGATCTGATCAGGCAGACAATGATATAGAATCACTTGCAGCTACACTCTGTGCTGTCAAAGTGACACTGGGACAACTTTATAGTTGACCTGGGGTATGGGGGTTCAGTTCAGTTGCTCAGTTGTGCCTGACTTCTTGTGACCACGGACTGCAGCACACCAGGCTTCCCTGTCTATCACCAACTCCCGGAGCCTACTCAAACTCAGGTCCATCGCATCAGTGACACCACCCAATCATCTCATTCTCTGTCGTCCCCTTCTCCTCCCACCTTCAGTCTTTCCCAGCATCAGGGTCTCTTCCAATGAGTCAGTTCTTCACATCAGGTGGCCAAAGTACTGGAGTTTCAGCTTCAGCATCAGTCCTTCCAATGAATATTCAGGACTGATGTCCTTTAGGATGGACTGGTTGGATCCCCTTGCAGTCCAATGAAGATGCAAGGACTGCAACAAGACTGCAAGGTGTGGGGGTAGGAGCTTGGAAATGGGACACGCATCTCTATGATGGGTAACAAGTCACATGAGTGCCAGGAATATGTCATCAAAGGTCTTTATCATTGTTTGGGGACTAACAGAGCACAGTGGCTACCCAGTCCTAATCATTATTAAGCAATATCTATTAACTACAAAGCCCTTGATGACAGAAGAGTGATTCACTGCACAACACAGTCCTGGGTAGGGTCAGCCAAAGGACAGGAGAAACTGTAAGAGTCAAAGATGGCGTCAGTTATGCTAACAGCTGTACACAAGTCAAGGAGGCAGTAGCAAAATGCACTGGCAGATCCCAGACTTTCATCAGGAAGATGGTGTCAGTCTTCTCAGATGAAATTGTTTCCCTGAGTATCCTGCTACTTGGAGAAATACCTCTCCATGATGACAGCTGCCGTCTTGGTAATTTCATTGATCACATGCTTTAATTCACCCTGGGATTAAGCCAGAAACTTCTACAGCCACTGAGCCTCTGGAGTCTGCCCCATGACCAAGTCTGTTCCTTTGACCCTTCCACCTCAGCTCCTTGATACCTTTCACCCAAGATTGCCTAAGTGCCTGAGTTATGGCAAGGAACTAGCTGCATAATCCGTATCCCTTCCCCATTTCCTGAATTACATAATCTGTTAAATATATTTCTTTACTATTATCTGCAGACTGAAGGAACTGACCAAAGAGGGAAAAAAAGGGAAATACAATGGTGTGGTCTATGCAGAGCTATTTTCCTTGCAGGAGCTGCCTAATAGGAGCAGCTACTCCTCAGTGACCTGCTGGACAGTACCTGGCCATCAGAACTGGAGAGCACAAGTATACTTTCGGACTTACCTAAGGGCTAGAGCAGATCGTTCAGACACCGTTTCACAAGAACTGAAGTTGGGGCAGAATTATACACTGCTTTTTGCCTCTCACACTGGAACTTCTGTAAATAATCCATTTCCACCCACCCTGCTTTTTGATGTGTGCATGTGTTAGTCACTTAGTTGTATTCAACTCTTCGTGATGCCATGGACTGTAGCCTGGATGTCCATGGAATTCTCCAGGCAAGAACACTGGAGTGGGTTGCCTTTTCCTTCTCCAGGGATCTTCCATACCCAGGGATCGAACCCTGGTCTCCCGTACTGCAGGCAGCCGATTTGTGATGAGTGCCCTAAATGGGGCATTAAAAACCAGGATGCTATGACTCAAGCAGCTTGATCCTAGGATGGCTTTGTTCTGAAGTAGAATGCCAGTAATAAATCAGGAAATGCTTCTAAGACTTACCTTTTCTATAACTTTCGGAATAGGTAATATATGAACATATCACAAGATTCAAACGAACGAGACAGTGTCACCTCTTCTCACTGAAAGTGAAATTCAAATCTCCCCCTTCTTTTCCCCATGCAACCAGTCTCCACCCCAAGCTCTGCACACACCAATGAAACTACTGTCATAGTTTCTTAAGTATCTTTCCAAAGATATTGAGAACATTTTACATTCTACACACATTACCTCAAATCATTCAGTAGTTTTCTCAAAGAAAGGCAGCAACAGTCCACAGTAGACACCAGTATCTAAAGCCTGAATAATATTGATTGAAATTGGGAAACTGAGACCTTCAGTTTGCTGTGGGGAAACCTGGGTCCATAATACATGGAAGTAGAGGGTTGTTCTTTGTGTAAACAGAGTAGATTATATTCTGATCTATTACAAATGAATAAACAAATATATTTCAAGCATTGTCTACGTGCTAATAGTAACCATGGCTAATGTTTATTGAACCCTTACCAAGCCCTCATGTACACCACTTCACTTCATCCTCATGGTAACTCGGGAGGTGTGTGTGCATTGGCTTCCTTAGCCCCCATAGCAATCTCCTTCTGTGTCCCTTCCTACTGCAGCGGCTGGAAAGGAGCTTGCAGCTGAGGCTCTGGATATGAAATAGGCTCCACCAATTAGAAGGAATTTTGGAATACAGAGGAAGGCAGAAACTGTTTCTCTGCCGTTTTCTGCACTAAACTCTAACTGATATAAAATCTGTGAGGTGGGAATTATTATTATGTCTGTTTACCCAGAAACTGAAGCAGAGTAGCTAAGTAACTTGCCTGAAGTCACATAGCTAGTACGTACAATAGAGCCAGGATCTGAACTTGAGCAAGATGACTCCTTAATTGCATGTTGCTAGGTGCTTTCATAAACCTTTCCTCTTTTGATCATCTTGGGTTGAATATGAATCACTGCTCTTTACAGATGGAGAAATTGGGGCCCCCATGAGTTTATTATCCAAGGTTGCAGGGCTAATAAATGCAAGAGCCAAAATTGAGCCAGTAGCTTCTGACCCCTATTCTAATTTGTATTCCACACTTCCAAACACTGCCTGAGTAGTTTCCTTGTGTGTGTGCTTAGTCGCTCAGTCGTGTTTGACTCTGTGACCCTATGGACTGTAGCCCACCAGGTTCCTCTGTCCGTGGGATTTCCAAGGCAAGAATACTGGAGTGAGCTGCCATTTCCTTCTCCAGGAATCTTCCCGACCCAGGGATCGAACCTGGGTCTCCTGCATGGCAGGTGGATTCTTTACTGTCTGAGACACCAGGGAAGCCCAATGAGTAGTTTTCCTTGGGGATTCAAAGTTTTCAAGAAAATTAAGAGTTCAAATGCCTGCTGGTGACTTTGTTTTAGCTAAAGATGCAGACTTGAGTTTATGGTTAAGACTGCAGAATAAGATGACCCCTGAGCTCCTCCTCTGACTGGCACACCAGAATTAGAACTGTTTACAGGGTGATGAGGATGACCGAGACTAGCAGAAAGGATTTTTCACAACTAAAGGTATAAAGAAGAAACTACAAAAGACAGGTATGAAGGGAGAGATATAGTGTAGTCAAGATCCATACTTCTGTGTAGGTGACCCACAAATGAGAGATAATCATGGTTGCAGAGATTCCTCCCAGAGAATGAGGAGTCTGAGCCATACATAGGGGTCCTGCAATGGGAAGAGGTATCCCCAGAACGTCTGGTGTTGAAGGTCAGGGGGTCTTGCTCACAGGAGAGTCAGAGGACTGTGAGAAACAGAGACTCTGCTCTTAAAGGATGCACAAGATCTCACTTGCCCTGAGATCGAGCACAGAGGCAGTAATTTGAAAGGAGCTTGGGGTCAAATCCACTTGCTGATCTTGGAGGGCCTCTGCAGAGACGCAGGAGGCAAATGGGACTCCCACTGAAGACAAAGATGCTGGTGACAGCATTTTAGGGAGCTCATTCTATCACAAATACACTGGTGCTGGCACGTGCCATTTTGGAATCCACTCTCTAGCCTATTGGCATCAGGGTCTTAGCACTCACCAGTCATTTGACACCAGTCCTGAGGCCACCCTCCAGGTAGCAGCCAGCAGCCTCTATACAAAGTAGGGCCTGACAGCCAACAGGAGTGGTGGCTAGCCTCTTCTCCCAGTGTGCCATGGTAGTCAGCATGCTACAACAGGGGGATCCATACGGCACATAGGCTCCCCTAGAACACATAACTCTGGTGACCAAAAGGAAGTATGCTACTGGATCCCAGAGGATGTTTCCTGCATAAAGCCACTTATTCAAGATTGTAAAATGTAACCGACTTACCTAATACATACAAACAAAAACAGAAAATCAACATGAGGTAACAGGGATATGTTCCAATTGAAGGAACAAGATAAAATCTCAGAAGACGAACTAAGCAAAGTGGAGATAACTAATCTACCTGATAAAGAGTTCAAGTTAATGATCATAAAGATGCTTCGTGAATTCAAGAGAAGAATGGATGAACATAGTATGAAGTTTAACAAGGAGTTAGAAAATATAAATAATCAATCAGAACTGAGGAGTACAATGACTGAAATACCCATTGGCAAATGTAAATACATAGTAAAAGTAGTAGACCAACCATTTATAAAAGTAGTAGGAATGTTAAAAGGCAGATGTAGTAAAAAATCATCTGTATTCACAATAAGTAGTTAGGGGATACATAAAACAGAAAGATGTAAAATATGATATCAGAAACATTAAATGTGGCAAGGAGAATAAAAATGCAGTGTTGTTAAAATGTGTAAAAATTTAAGAGATCAACTTAAAATAATCATGTATATATGTTATATGGCTTTTATACACAGTTAGAGCTATTATAAATCTCATGGCAACCACAAACCAAAAATCTATAATATATACATGCAAAAAAGAGAAATAAATTAAAAATAACACTAAAGATAGTCATCAAATCTCAAGAGAAGAGAGCAAAAGAAGAAAAGAGTAACAGAAAACTATAAAAAAAAAAGCAATTAACAAAATGGTAATAAGGACCTAGCTATCAATAATTACTTTAAATGTAAATAAACTAAATGTTTCAATCAAAGCACATAGAGTGAATGATGGAATTTAAAAAAAAGACCTATATATACTCTACCTATAAGACACTCACTTCCGATCTAAAGGTACACTGAAAAGTAAGAGGATGAAAAAAAGATATTTCCTGCAAATAGAAACAAAAAGAAAGCTGCAGTATCCATACAATCTATAAGATGGGACTTAAGACAAAGACTGTTATAAGACAAAGAAGGATATTACATAATGATCAAGTGATCAATCCAATAAAAAGATATAACAATTTAAAATATATACATTTCCAAACCTGGAATATCTAAAAACATGAAACAAATATCAACAAACATAAAGGAAGTAACTAACAGTAAGACAGTAACAGTAGGGGACTTTAACATCCCATGGACATCAACAGACAATCATTCAGACAGATAATCAAAGAAAACTTTAATCTTAAATGACACAGATCAGACAGATTAAATACATATAGGGCTTCTGACATAAAACATTCATTCAAAAGCAGCAGAATACATATTCTTTTCAAGTGCACATTGGATGTTCTCCAGGAAAGATCACCTACTAGGCCACAAAACAAGTAAATAAATTTAAGAAGACTGAAATCATATCACGCATCTTTTCTGACCACAATGAAATGAGATTAGAAATCAACTATAAGAAAGAAGCTGCAAAAAAACACAAACATGTGGAGGTTAAACAACATGTTACTAGAAAACCAATGGGTCACTGAGAACATCAAGAAGAAAATTTTAAAAAAATCTGGAGACAAGTGGAAATGGAAGCACAATGATCCAAAATCTAGGATAAGTAGGAAAAGCGATTCTAAGAGAGAAGCTTATAGTGATTCAGGCCTACAACAGCAGATAAAATATCAAATAAACCATCTCACCTTACACCTAAAGGAATTAGAAAACCAAAGAATCCACCTGCCAGTGAAGGAGACGCAAGAGATACGGGTTTAATCCCTGGGTTGGGAAGATCTCTTGGAGTAGGACCAGGTAACTTTTGCCCAGAAAATTTCATGGACAGAGAAGCCTGGTGGGCTACAGTACATGGGGTCATGAAGAGTCAGATATGACTGAGCACAGCATAGAATAAGAACCCTACCACTAATATCATACTCAGTGGTGAAAAGCTGAAGGCATATCCTCTAAGATCAAGAACAAAACAAGGATATTCACTGTCATTACTTTTATTCAACATAGTATTGGAAGTCCTAGCCACAGTAATCAGACTGAAAAAGATATAAAATAATCAAAATTGAAAAGGAGGAAGTAAAACTGTCACTGTTTGCAAATGACATGGTATCCTAAATTCAGTTCAGTTCAGTCACTCAGTCATGTCCAACTCTTTGCAATCCCATGGACTGCAGCACGCCAGGCCTCCCTGTCCATCACCAACTCCCGGAGCCTACTCAAACTCATGTCCATTGAGTTGGTGATGCCATCCAACCATCTTATCCTCTGTTGTTCCCTTCTCCTCCAGCCTTAAATCTTTGCCAGCATCAGGGTCTTTTCTAATGAGTCAGTTCTTTACGTCAGGTGACCCAAGTATTGGAGTTTCAGCTTCAACATCAGTCCTTCCAATGAATATTCAGGATATCCTAAAGACACCACCAAAAAATTATTAGCTTAAATGAATAAATGAATTCAGTAAAGTTACAGGATACAAAATTAATATACATAAATTTGTTGTGTTTCTATACTCTAACAATGAGGTATCAAAAAGAGAAATTAAGAAAGCAATCACATTTTACAATTTCATCAAAGAGAATAAAACACCTAGGAATAAATCTAAACAAGGAGGTAAAAGAGCTGTATTCAAAAAAATTCTAAGACACTGATGAAAGAAATTGAAGATGACACAAACAAATAAAAAAATATACCATGCTCACAGATTAGAAGAATTAATATTGTGAAAATGACCATACTATCCAAGATAATATATAGATTAAATGGAATCCTTATCAAAAGTCTAATGGCATTTTTTTTTTACAAAATTAGAACAAATAATTCTAAAATCTGTGTGGAAACACAAAAGACCTCAAATAGCCATAACAGTCTTGAGAAAGAAGGAAAAGCTGGAGGTATCATTCTCCCTGATTTCAAACTATACTATGAAGTTATAATAATCAGAACAGTATGATACTGGTACAAAAACAGACACATAGATCTATGGAACAAAATAGAGAGCCCAGAAATAAACCGACTTACATGATCAGTTAATCTAAGACAAAGTTTGTAAGACTATATGATGGAGAAAAGGTAGACTCTTCAATAAATGATGTTGGGAAAACTAGACAGCTACATGCAAAAGAATCCACTGGACTACTTGTTCATACCATATACAAAAATAAGCTCAAAATGGATTAAAAACTTAAGTGTAAGACCTCAAACTATAAAGCTCCTAGGAAAAAACATATGAAGTACATCCTTTGACATCAGTCACAGCAGGCAAGGGAAACAAAAGCAAAAATTAAAAAATGGGACCATATCAAACTGAAAGTTTTTGCACAGCAAAGGAAACCACCAACAAAATAAAAAGGCAGTCTATCAAGTGAGAGAAAATATTTGCAAATTATATATCTGATAAGGGATTAATATCCAAAATATACTAAAAGCTCATACAACTCAAAAAAACAAAATAATCAGATTAAAAGATGGGCAGAGGATCTGAATATGTAGATATTTCTTCAAAGAAGACACACAGATGACCAACAGATACATGCAAAGATATTCAACATCACTAATCCCTAGGCAAATGCAAATCAAAACCACAATGAGATATCATCTCACATCTGTTAGAACAGTTATTATCAAAAACAAACAAACAAAAATAACAAATATTGGCAAAGATACAGAGAAAAGGGAACCCTTGTGCACTGCTGGTAGGAATGTAAATTGGTACAGCCACTATGGAAAACTGTATGGAGGTTCCTCAAAAAATAAAAAATAGAACTACCATAGGATCCAGCAATTCAACTTGTGGGTTTTTTCCCCAAAGAAAACAAAGACCCTAGTTTGAAAAGTTATATGTACACAATGTTCATACTAGCATTATTTACAATAACCAAGATATGAAAGCAAACTAAGGGTCAGCTGATAGATGAGTGGATAATGAAGATGTGGTGTATATATACAATGGGATACTATTCAGCCACAAAAAATTTGCAACAACGTGGATGGACCTGGAGGGCATTATGTTAAGTCAAGTAAATCAGACATAGAAAGATATACACTGTATGAGTTCACTTATATGTAGAATCTAAAAACCAAACAAATGAATAGACAAAATAAGACTCAGATACAGAAAACAAACAGGTGGTTGCTAGAGCAGAGACAAATAGGTGGGAATGGGTGAAACAGGTGAGGGTGATTAGAAGGTACAAACTTCCAGTTATAAAATAAATGAGTCATGGAGATGAAATGAACAGCTCAGGGAATATAGCCAATAATATTGTAATACCTTTGTATGCTGACATATGGTAACTGGACCTACTGTGGTGATAATTAATATCAATCACAATGCTGTGCACCTGGAACTCACATTGCTGTACGTCAAGTATAGTTCAATAACAAACGGGAGCAGGGGGTATGAGAATGAGAAAGGGGGTGAGGAAGAGAGGGAGAAAGCCAACAAGTAAGAAAGATGCAGACTCCCTGTGAAACACAAATGAGCGGAGGAGACCCTTCTGTGGCTCTCTTGCCTCACACACATCTGAGGATAATCCTGTCTCAAGGTAGAAAATTTAACTTCCTGCGCATCAGAAATGAAGTCCACAATGGCTATTTTCCTTGCCATCAGCAGTATGATGCCTGCAGAAAATAATCCACAGGGTTGAATGGTCAGGCTAACCAAGAAGGATTTGACATGACTTTTCTGCTCCAAAAGGACAAACTCTGGATACTGACTCTTCTTTCTCATACTCAGGCTCCAGGTTGCACTGCACTTTCCAGGGAACAAGTTTTGATCTAAAAAGGTATTTGCCAAGAACTTCTCTGGAGGTTCACTGGTTAAGACTCTGCACTTCCAATGCAGGGTTAAGTGTGTGTGTGCTAAGTCACTTCAGTTGTGTCTAACTCTTTTCAACCCTATAAACTGTGGTCCACCAGGCTCCATTGTCCATGGGAATTCTCCAGGCAAGAATACTGGAGTGGGTTGTCATACCCTTCTCCAGGGGATGTTCCTGGGATCAAACCCACGTCTGTTATGTCTCCTGCATTGGCAGGCAGGTTTTTTTGTTTGTTTTGTTTTTAACCATTAGTGCCACCTGGGAAGGTTTCCAGTGAAGGGTACGCAGGTTCAATCCCTGGTCAGGGGACCAATATCCTACATGCTGTGTGACATGGCCAAAATTCTTAAAAAAAAACTTTAAAAAGGTTTTTGCCAGACTCAACACCAAATAGCTTATGTATATTTCCAACACTAAATCCACCAACAAAAGACCAAATCTGTCATCTTTGAGAGTACTCAAAATGTGTAACAGATTTTTAAAGGAACTCAACAGTATAGAGTCCAAAGATATTTTGAGGTGTGACATTCTTTGGAATTGATTCCCAGAAGTAAATGAAAGCATGGTAAATACCCATTTGGACTCAGAACTTCTGATCTGTCCATTAATAAGAAAGCTTATTACTTTATAGCCATTTCTTTATAGATATATAGATATTTATTTGACTGTACCAGGTCTTAGTTGTAGCATGCAGGATCTTCAGTTGCAGCATATGGGATCTAGTTTCCTGACCAGAAACCAAACTCAGGCCCCTTGCATTGGGAGTGCGGACTCTCAGCCACTAGACCAGTGGTGAAGTCCCTTGTGGTCACTTCTTATAAATGGTAATGCTCTGGTCTATGAAAAATAATTCTTGAAAGAGTCATAAGAACTGTATTTATCATTTAGGATAATTTTGATCCTAAGCAACACAAAATCTGACACAAACTGGTTTAAGAAGTGAAGGAGATTTCTTTTTGGCGTGCTGCCTCTTTCTACTTCTCCTCTTCTGGGTCCTCTCATAATAGACCTTCCCACCCCCATCACATCCGACATCTAACAGCTTCCTTTCTTGCCTCCAGCTGCTCTGAAAGAGCTGCTCACCATTTTATCTAAGACCACTCCCCACATGTGCACAGAAGCCTGTCCTCTCCCTCTCAACACACCAGTTATTTCCTCTCAACTACTTTCTACTTTAGCAAACTAACATTGTCTAATTTTTCCTGATGTCAAAAAGCAAAGCAAAACTTTTTGACATCACACAACCCCTTCCAGTTTCAATCACATCTTTCTTCCTTCTTTGATGGTAAAGTTCCCTGATAGAGTTCTCCATTCTCCTGGACTTCAATTCCTCACTTTATTTCAGTGATTTCTGACTCCACTGTTTTTGAACTGTGGTGTTGGAGAAGACTCTTGAGAGTCCCTTGGACTGCAAAGAGATCCAACCAGTCCATCCTAAAGGAAATTAGTCCTGAATATTCATTGGAAGGACTGATGTTGAAACTGAAACCCCAATACTTTGGCCACCTGATGGGTAGAGCTGATTCATTTGAAAAGACCCTGATGCTGGGAAAGATTGAAGGTGGGAGGAGAAGGGGACGACAGAAGATGAGATGGTTGGATGGCATCACCAACTCAACAGGCATGAGTTTGAGTAAACTCTGGGAGTTGGTTAACGGGGAGGCTTGGTGTGCTGCAGTTCATGGGGTCACAAAGAGTCAGACACGACGGAGTGACTGAACTGAACTGAACTGATTCCACTTGAACAACACAATTATTTTAGGTTTACCAACAACCTTCCTGTTGCTAAATCCAGAAGTCAGTTTTTATTTATTTGCTTGGCCATACTGCACAGCATGTGAGATCTTAGTTCCCCGACCAGGGATCCAACCCACGGCCCTTGCATTGGGAATGTGGAGTATTAACCACTGGACCACCAGGGAAGTGCCCCAGAAGTTAGTTTTTACTATTCATTTTAATCTATCAGCAGTATTGGATACAGGTAACTGCCTTGCCTTTTGTTTTTTTAGAAATTTTTTGTTCACTTGGACTTCATGATAACACTCTCTTAGTTTTTCTCTTCCTTTGTTGTCCACTCTTTCTTGATTTTCTCAGCTAATTCTTCCTCATCATATTGATCATTAAGCCCTGGAATACAACTGGGTTTGGTTCCCTCTTCTATAGGTATATTCACATCTTGGTTGGTTTTCCTACACCCATAACTTTATACACCATCTGCATCCATTCAAATGTTGAATAATTTCTCTCTAGAAACTCCAAGTGCATTTCTAACTGGATAGTGAACATCCCCAGATGTCTAATGAACTTCTGCAATGTAATGTGTCCAAACCAAAAATGTTAACAGTTCTGTTTCCGGGATAGTTCAGTTAAACTTATAGGAGACAGACTCCAGCAGATAGCAACTATGAACGCTTAGAAACTACCAATTACCCTGGAGAGTGAACAAAAGCAAGCAGTTTCTGGAGAGGAATCAACATTTGGAAAAAGAGAATGCATAGGGCATGTTTTCTTTTTTAAAAAAAAATGGTTTTAGCCTGAAGCAGGCCACAGTAGAGTCACAGAGGGCAGCTAAAGTAATAGAAAACCTGCAGTTCTTCTTGCCTGACAATTCAAAGGAGAGAATTTAAGGCAGCCACAGCCTGTAGAAAATGAGGGGAGGATTTCAAGAAAAGAGACCCAGAGACGAAAAACCATACATTTTTATGTATGAGTTCTGTCCAGATCTCTGGACAATTCCTGAAATGTAGTATATGAGGCAGGCTTAAGAGGCCCAGATAAGAATAAAAGAACTGAGGTTTGAACTGTGGCCTAAGAGACAGTTTATAGTCTGATAATACAACCAAGTTGATTGCCTGCTAAAGCAAACAAACAGTCCAGCATTTTGGGGGGAGTTGTACAACAGAATCCAGAGTCGTATGACTTAGTCACAAGTCCAGAATATCCCCAAATTACTCAATGCATGAGGAATGTGGAAAATGTGACCTATACTCAAAAGAAAATCAGTGAAAACTGAGATGATATACACATTAGAATCAGCAGATCATAATTTTAAAATAAGCTATTATAACTATACTTCATGAGGTAAGTAGTTATGTGTTTGTAACAAATGAAGAGATAGAAAACCTTGGGGAAAAATAAACTCTATTTTTAAAAAGCTAAATGAGAAAGGCAATATTTAAGATAAAAAATTCACTGGCTAGGCTTAACAACAGAATGTAGATAACAAGGAAAGAGTCAATGACTTTGATGTTAGATCAGTAGAAAGCATCCAATTCTGAAGACAAGGAGGAAAAAAAAGTTGAAAAAAATGAACAGCATCTCAGAGCATAAGAAACTCTATCAAAATGTTTAACATATGTAACTAGAATTGCAGAAGAAAAGGGGAGAGACTACTGGACAGAAAAAAAAGAATTAAGAAATAGCCAAAATTTCCTCAAAGTGAAAGATATACAATTACAAATTCAAGAAGCCCAATATACCCCAAGCAAGACAAATACAAAGAAAATTTCCCCAAGGCACATTGTAGTTAAACTGCTAAAAATCAAAGATAAAGAGAAAAATTTGAAAGGAACCAGAGGAAAATGATGTTTTACATACAGAGGGGAAAGTGAAAGTCGTGTCCAATTCTTTGTGACCTCATGGACTACACAGTCCATGGAATTCTCCAGGCCAGAATACTGGATAGCCATTCCCTTCTCCAGGGGAGCTTCCCAACTCAGGGACTGAACCCACGTCTCCCACATTGCAGGCAGATTCTTTACTAGCTGAGCCACAAGGGAACCCCATATGGAGGGAAAAACAACTCAAATGACCCTGACTTCTCAGGAGAAATAATGGACACAAATATTCAAAAAGGGGTTAATATCCAAAATATACAAAAAAAAAATTTTTACAACTCAATAGCAAAAGACCATGTAACCCATTATTAAAATGAACAAATAACCTGAGCAGACATTTTTCCAAAGAATATATGCAGATTATCAACAGGTACATGCAAAGGTGCTCAGCATCACTAATCATCAGGGAAATTAAGAAAGAAAAAAAGAAAGAGAGAAGAATGTGGTAAGGATGTGAAGAAAAGGGAACTCTTGTACATTGTTGGTGGGAATGTATACTAGTACAGTCACTATAGTATGGAGGCTCCTCAAGAAAATAAAAATAGAACTACCATATGATCCAGCAATCCCACTTCTTGATATATACCCAAAGGAAGTAACACCATTATCTCAAAGAGATATCTGTACCCCCATGTTCACTGCAGCATTATTTACAATAGCCAAGGTATGGAAACAACTGAAGTGCCTTTCAAAATATGAATTGATAAAGAAAATGTGGTATATGTGTACAACAGTATGCTGGCAAGCCTTAAAAATCCTGTCATTTGCAACAACATGGATGAACCTGGAGGGCAACATGCTAAGTGAAATAAGTCAGACAAATACTTCATGGTATCACTTACACTTATACGTGGAATCTTAAATAAAGGGGACAGGGGTCAAACTCATAGAAACAGATCAGAAGAGTTGTTGCCTGGGGCTATAGGTCAGAGAAACAGGCAGAAGTTGGTAAAAGTGTATGAACTTTCAGGCATAAAATAAATAATGCCTGACAGTTTACAATATAACATGATGACTAAAGGTGACAACATTGTATTGTATAATTGAAATTTTCTGAGAGGAAAATTTAAATGTTCTCATCCCAATCCCCCAAAAGATAAATATATGAGGTGATGGATGTTCTAATCAACTTAGATGGGGGCAACCTTTCACCATGGGTCATATATCAAATCACTGTTATGTACTTTAGATATCCTATCATTTTATCAGTTATACCATAATATAAATATCATATCAAATCATTGTGTTATATACTCTAGATATCTTATAATTTTATCAGTTCTACCTTAATGCCAAAGAATGTTCAAACTACTGCACAATTGCACTCATCTCACACGCTAGCAAAGCAATGCTCAAAATTCTCCAAGCCAGGCTTCAACAGTATGTGAACTGTGAACTTCCAGATGTTCAAGCTGGATTTAAAAGGCAGAGGGACCAGAGATCATATTGCCAATATCCACTGGATCATCAAAAAAGCAAGAGAGTTCCAGAAAAACAACTACTTTTGCTTTATTGACTATGCCAAAGCCTTTGACTGTGTGGATCACAACAAACTGTGGAAAATTCTGAAAGAGACAGGAATACCAGAACACCTGTCCTACCTCCTGAGAAATCCATATGCAAGTCAGGAAGCAATAGTTAGAACTAGACATGGAACAACAGACTGGTTCCAAATCGGGAAAGGAGTACATCAAGGCTGTATATTGTCACCCTGCTTATTTAACTTATATACAGAGTACATCATGAGAAACACTGGGCTGGATGAAGCACAAGCTGGAATCAAGGTTGCCTGGAGAAATATCAATAACCCCAGATATGCAGATGACAGCACTCTCATGGCAGAAAGTGAAGAAGAACTAAAGAGCCTCTTGATGAAAGTGAAAGAGGAGAGTGAAAGAGTTGGCTTAAAGCTCAACATTCAGAAAACTAAGATCATGGCATCTGGTCCCATCACTTCATAGCAAATAGATGGGAAACAGCGGAAACAGTGGCAGACTTTATTTTTGGGGGCCTCCAAAATCAGTGCAGATGGTGATTGCAGCCATGAAATTAAGATTCTTGTTCCTTGGAAGAAAAGCTATGACCAACCTAGACAGCATATTAAAAAGCATTGCTTTGCCAACGAAGATCCCTCTAGTCAAAGCTATGGTTTTTCCATTAGTCATGTATGGATGTGAAAGTTGGACTCTAAAGAAAGCTGAGCACTGAAGAATTGATGCTTTTGAAGTGTGGTGTTGTAGTAGACTCTTGAGAGTCCCTTGGACTGCAAGGAGATCCAACCAGTCCATCCTAAAGGAAATCAGTCCTGAATATTCATTGGAAGGACTGATGCTGAAGCTGAAACTCCAATACTTTGGCCACCTGATGTGAAGAACTGACTCATTTGAAAAGACCCTGATGCTGGGAAAGATTGAAGGTGGGAGGGGGGATGACAAAGGATGAGATGGTTGGATGGCATCACCGACTCAATAGGCATGAGTTTGAGTAAACTCCAGGAGTTGGTAATGGACAGGGAAGCCTGGTATGCTGCAGTCCATGGGATTGCAAAGTGTCAGACATGACTGAGCAACTGAAATGAACTGAACTGACCTTAATAAAATTGAAAAAGGTAGGGGGGAGCGGAAACAATGGAGAAACATCTCTAAAGTACTGAAAGTAAAAATTTTTGATTCAGAATTCTCCCCCAGCAAAAATATTCTTCAAAACTGAAGTTAAAATAGATAACTCTAAAAGATAAACTTAAAAATATCACCATTGGCAGATCTTCACTACAGAAAATGGTAAGTTACAGGCTGAAGGAAAGTAATACAAGGAAATGTGGATTATTAGAAACAAATTAAGACCATGGCAAATAGTAGTAACTGGATGAATACAAAATCAAATTTGTAATTTCCACTTTGCCCCTACCCAAATCCGCTTTTGCCTGTAGGTTCCTTATTTTGATGATGAAAACTCCATCTTCACAGTTCCCCAGGCAAAAATACTAGGGTTAAGTCTTTCTCTTACTCCCCAGAAAGGAGTCTTGGCTCTCCTTTCAAATTAATATATATTCAGAATCTGACCATTCTTTCTACCCCCATTTGCCTTTCTGGTCCAAGCCACTAGCATATCTTGCCTGGGTTACTGCACTAACCTGCTATTCAATCTCCCTATTTCTACCCCTGCTACCATGCAGTCAATGGCAAAGGACATAGCAGTCAAAAGAATTTTAAGATTTTTTTTTATGTGGATCATTTTTAAAGTCTTGATTGAACTTGTTACAATGTTGTTTTACATTTTGGTTTTGGGCCATGAAGCACATGGGATCTTAGCTCCCCGGCCAGGGATTGAATCTGTACCCCCTGCTTTGGAAGGAGAAGTCTTATCCATTGGAATACCACGGAAGTCCCCTCAAAGGGATCCTTTGAAAGCCTATGTCAGTTCTTCAGCTCTTCTGCTCATCACTCTCTGCTGACTTCTCATCTCACAGGGAACAAAAAGAGTCCTTGCCAGAGTCTACAAAGGCCTCATGTGATGTGGTCCCTGCTCCTTCTCTGCTCCTCCTCCCTCGCTCTCTTGCTCACTCTGATCTGGCCACCTTGGCTTCCTTCAGTTCCATCGCTCAGTCATGTCCAGCTCTTTGAGATCCATGGACTACAGCACACCAGGCCTCCCTGTCCATCACCAGCTCCAGGAACTTACTCAAACTCATGTCCATCTAGTCGGTGATGCCCTCCAACCATCTCATCCTCTGTCGTCCCCTTCTCTTCCTGCCTTCAATCCTCAAACACACCAGCACATTGCTGTCTCAGGGACTTTGCTCTTGCCCCAACCTCCCTCTCTGGTATTTTCAGGATCCACTCCCTCATTTTCTGCCTAAATGATGCTTTATCAGTGAAGTCTTTCCTAACCAGCCTCTTTTGTTTTTACTTTTCTTCATAACACATTTTTGGCAGCATAATTATTTAAACATTTTTGGGATGAATGAATGACACAAATACCCACAACCAAGGCTGAAAGCTCAGATAAAGAGTTATTAGAGTTTAAAGGAAGGAAACTATTATTAACTGAGCATTCTTCATATTCTATCACTATTAGTTATATCATTTAATCTTCATTACTAGCCTATTAAATCACGTATCACCACTAATTTACAGAGATGTTGAGGCTCAGAAAGGTAGTTTTCCAAGGTCACATGTATAGTAAGTGAAGGTGGCAGAATTCAACCTAGGTCTTTATTAATTTCACTGATACATTCATTGCCTCACACAGCTCCCCAATCCCCATCTGGCTCAGATGAGGGAGAGACCAGAAGTATCTGGAGAGACTTTCTGGAAGAGATGGTATTCTGAATTCTGTGAGGTAAGAGAAAAAATACTTATGTGTTTCCCAGTTCCTGGCACAGAGTCTTAAAACCCTTATAATTCCCCACGTGATAAGAGTACTAGGAGCATCTTTTGTTCTAATATTTGGTCTTTGACCCCAGTTTCTGACACAGAATGCCTAAATCCTTTGGAATTTCCTGGGTGGATAGCAATGCCTTTGCTGTAATAAAGTGGCTCTTGATAGGTTCTTGGGTGGGGGCTGGTCTCTGGAAAGAAACTTGGGATTTTCAGCCCCACCTCACATTCTACAGAGAGAGGAGAGGGGAAATGGAGTTGATGATCACCCAGCTGTGCTAGTGGTAAAGAATCCGCCTGCCAACCCAGGAGACATCAGAGACTCGAGTTTGATCCCTGGGTCAGGAAGATCCCCTGGAGAAGGAAATAGCAAACCACTCTAGTATTCTTGCCTGGAGAATTCCATGGACAGAGGAGCCTGGCAGGCTACAGTCCATGGGGTCACAAAGAGTCAGACACGATTGAGCACACATGCATAATAAACTAGTAAATAGTAAAGAAACTGTTCCTGAGGTCTGTGAGCCACTGCAGCAAGTTAGTTGAACCTCCTCCGATTTATGGTCAATCAGACAACAGCATAGGTGGCAACCTGGATTTGCAAACTGGCATCTAAACTGAAGTGGGAGAGACTTCCCTAGTGGCTCAGTGCTAAAGAATCCACTTTCCGATGCAGGGGATGGTAAATGCAGGGAACACAGGTTTGATCCCTGGCCTGGGAGGATCCCACGTGCCGTGAGGCAACTAAGCCCATGAGCCACAATCCTGAGCCCACATGCTAGAGCCCCACAGCTGCAACTACTGAAGCCTGAGCACCCTAGAGCCTATGTTCACAGCAAAAGAAACCATTACAACGAGAAGTCCCCATTTGCTGCAACTAGAGAAAGCCCACGTGCAGCAATGAAGATGCAGCAGTCATAAGTATGTCTTTTTTAAGTCTAAAAAATTAAAAATTTAAAAAATAGATAGTGAGGTAGAAGGAACTTCCCTGGAGGTCCAGTGGTTAAGACTCCATGCTTCCACAGCAGAAGGCATGGGTTTGAACCCTGATTGGGGGACTAGATCCTGCATGCTGCATGGTGAGAGAGAGAGAAAGAGAAAGACAGAAAAAGAAAGAGAAAGGCAGAAAGAAAGAGAGAAAGGGGAGGGAGGAAGGAAAAAAGAAAGTGGGGTAGAAGGGGGCAGCCTTGTGGGACTAAGCCCTAACCTATGGCATCTGACATTATCTCCACTGTCGACACTGGATGAAATTCCATGTAGGACAACCAGCTGGTGTCACAAATTTACTTGATGTTGGAAGGTGGGGCCGAGCCCCACACATCTGGTGTCAGGAGTGCTGTGAGTGTGACAGAAGTGTGAGAGCAAAGGAAACATACTGGAGAAGTGGGTTTTCCTTGACCAGTTCCCAAGAGACAAGATATAGGCAGGAGGTTAGCATCGCTCACAGTATCAAAGGGTCGGAGGGAAGATGAAGTTGCTAAACGGAGAGGGACATCCTAAGACATATAGAAGAGGAGGGTGACAGCAAGAGCAACCTTTGCTACTTCACAATTCTGTCTGACCTTTCCAACAATCAGAGATGTCCCCAAATGGAGCCAACGACCTAGGCAAGCAATAAGGATGATATTGCTAATGATTCCTTATCTGTTCAGAGGACTTCAGAGTTTACAAGTGCTTTCACAGATGTAACCTCACTGATTCTGTGACAGTTCTGTAATGTAGGAAAGGGCAAGTATTCTTTCCCTATTTTATACCTGAGGGAGCAGGGACTCAGCCATTAAGTTCAACTCAGGTCCTTTCAGTTGAAGTTCAAAGTTCACCCGAGGCTCTGATAGCTCCATTCTTGAAGTGCTGGTTGAGAGCAGTAGGGCTCCCATGTTGGATTGTCATGGGGGAGCGAGGGAAGGGAATATGAACCATGGTAGAAAAACATGATGGAATCTGTGTACTTTATGATTTCATGATCTTGGTTCAATGTTTTTTTACAAAGCTTTTTTGTGGTAGTAAAATATATCTGACATAAAATGCATCACTTTAATCATTTTTAAGTGTACAGTTCAGTGTCAATAAATACACTCACAAGATAGTACAGTCATTACCACCATCCACCTCCAGAACTTTTCATCATCCCAAACTGAAGCTCTGTCCCACTTCCCAGCCCGTGGCAACCACCGTCCTACTTTCTGTCTCTGTGGATTTAACTATTCCAGGTACGTCATATAAGTAGTTTAGTTCAGTTCAGTTCAGTCACTCAGTCGTGTCTGACTCTTTGTGACCCCATGAACCGCAGCACACCAGGCCTCCCTGCCCATCACCAACTCCCAGAGTTTACCCAAACTCATGTGCATTGAGCTGGTGATACCATCCAACCATCTCATCCTCTGTCATCCCCTTCTCCTCCTGCCCTTAATCTTTCCCAGCATCAGGGTCTTTTCAAATGAGTCAGCTCTTCACATCAGGTGGCCAAAGTATTGGAATTGCAGCTTCAACATCAGTCCTTCCAATGAACATTCAGGATTGATCTCCTTTAGGATGGACTGGTTGGATCTCCTTGCAGTCCAAGGGACTCTCAAGAGTCTTCTTCAACACCACACTTCAAAAGCATCAATTCTTCAGTGCTCAGCTTTCTTTAGAGTCCAACTCTCACACCCATACATGACTACTGGAAAAACCATAGCCTTGACTAGATGGACATTTGTTGACAAAGCAGTATCTCTGCTTTTTAATATGCTGTCTATGTTGGTCATAACTTTTTTCCCAAGGAACAAGAGTCTTTTAATTTCATGGCTGTAATCACCATCTGCAGTGATCTTGGAGACCAAAAAATAAAGTCTAACACTGTTTCCACTGTTTCCCCATCTATTTGCTATAAAGCGATGAGACCAGATGCCATGATCTTAGTTTTCTCAATGTTGAGCTTTAAGCCAACTTTTCACTCTCCTCTTTCACTTTCATCAAGAAGCTCTTTAGTTCTTCTTCACTTTCTGCCATAAGGGTGGTGTCATCTGCATATCTGAGGTTATTGATATTTCTCCAGGCAATCTTGATTCCAGCTTGTGCTTCTTACAGCCCAGCATTTCTCATGATGTACGCTGTATATAAGTTAAATAAGCAGGGTGAAAATATACAGCCTTGATATACTCCTTTTCCTATTTGCAATGAAACAATATTTGTCCTTTGGTGTCTGGCTTATTCCACTTGACAAAATGTGTCTTAAGTTTCATTTGTATCATAATATTTATGAGAATTTCCTTCTTTTAGAAGGCTGAATAATATTTCACTGATGTATTGTGACTGTGGCTCAGACCATGAAATCCAAGCCAAATTCAGACTAAAGTTGAAGAAAGTGGTTTAAACCGCTAGACCATTCAGGTATGACCTAAATCAAATCCCTTATGATTATACAGTGGAAGTGACAAAAAGATGTAAGAAACTAGATCTGACAGACAGAATGCCTGATGAACTATGGACGGAGGTTCATGACATTATACAGAAGACAGGGATTAAGACGATCCCCAAGAAAGAAATGCAAAAAAGCAAAATGGCTGTCTGAAGAAGACTTACAAATAGCTCTGAAGAGAAGCAAAAAGCAAAGGAGAGAAGGAAAGACATACCCATTTGAATGCAGAGATCCAAAGAATAGCAAGGAGAGATAAGAAAGCCCTCCTCAGTGATCAATGCAAAGAAATAAAGGAAAACAATAGAATGGGAAAGACTAGAGATCTCTTTGAGAAAATTAGAGATACTAGTGGAACATTTCATGCAAAATGGGAACAATAAAGGACAGAAATGGTATGGACCTAACAGAAGCAAAAGATATTAAGAAAAGGTGGCAAGAATATGTAGAAGAACTGTACAAAAACAGATCTTCGTTACCCAGATAACTACAATGGTATGGTCACTCACCTAGAGCCAGACATCCTGGAATATGAAATCGAGTAGGCCTTAGGAAGCACCACTATGAACAAAGCTAGTGGAGGTGATGGAATTTCAGTTGAGCTATTTCAAATCCTAAAAGATGCTGTGAAAGTGCTGCACTCAATATGTCAGCAAATTTGGAAAACTCAGCAGTGGCCACAGTACTGGAAAAGGTCAGTTTTCATTCCAATCTCAAAGAAAGGCAATGCCAAAGAATGCTAAAACTACCACACAATTGCACTCATCTCACATGTAGTAAAGTAGTGCTCAAAATTCTCCATGCCAGGCTTCAGCAATATGTGAAACGTGAACTTCCATATGTTCAAGCTGGTTTTAGAAAAGGCAGAGGAACCAGAGATCAAATTGCCAACATCCACTGGATCATTGAAAAAGCAAGAGAGTTCCAGAAAAACATCTATTTCTGCTTTATTGACTATGTCAAAGCCTTTGACTGTGTGGATCACAACAAACTGTGGAAAATCCTGAGAGAGATAGGAATACCAGACCACCTGACCTGCCTCTTGAGAAACCTGTATGCAGGTTAGGAAGCAACAGTTAGAACTGGACATGGAACAACAGACTGGTTCCAAATCGGGAAAGGAGTACACCAAGGCTGTATATTGTCACCCTGCTTATTTAACTTATATGCAAGAGTACATCATGAGAAACGCTGGGCTGGAGGAAGCACAAGCTGGAATCAAGATTGCTGGAAGAAATATCAATAACCTCAGATATGCAGATGACACCACCCTTATGGCAGAAAGTGAAAAAGAACTAAAAAGCCTCTGATGAAAGTGAAAGAAGAGAGTGGAAAAAGTTGGCTTAAAGCTCAACATTCAGAAAACTAAGATCATGGCAACTGGTCCCATCACTTCATAGCAAATAGATGAGGAAACAGTGGCAGACTTTATTTTTTGGTCTCCAAAATCACTGCAGATGATGACTGCAGCCATGAAATTAAAAGACACTTGCTCCTCGGAAGGAAAGTTATGATCAACCTAGACAGCATATTAAAAAGCAGAGACATCACTTTGTCAACAAAAGTCGGTCTAGTCAAGGCTATGGTTTTCTCAGTAGTCATGTATGGGTGTGAGAGCTGGACTATAAAGAAAGCTGAGTGCCGAAGAATTGATGTTTTTGAAGTGTGGTGTTGAAGAAGACTCTTGAGAGTCCCTTGGACTGCAAGAAGTCCATCCTAAAGGAGATCAGTTGTGAGAGTTCATTGCAAAGACTGATGTCGAAGCTGAAACTCCAATACTTTGGCCACCTGATGCGAAGAGCTGACTCATTTGAAAAGACTCTGATGCTGGGAAAGATTGAGGGCAGGAGGAGAAGGGGATGACAGAGGATGAGATGGTTGCATGGCATCACTGACTCAATGGATATGGGTTTGCATAAACTCTGGGAGTTGGTGATGGACAGGGAGGCCTGGCGTGCTGTGCTCCATGGGGTTGCAAAGAGTTGGACACGACTGAGTGACTAAACTGAACTGTATGTATTAGATACCATACTGTCTGTGTTCATTCCCAGTTGTTGTGGTTCAGTCTTGCTGACAAAAGGAGTAGCCTGTTTCTCCAGAAATATTTCCCCCTTTAGGCTGCCAGCTCCAAGAGCAGACTGTGCCAGCGTCCTTGCTCTTTATCTCAGGGAGGCTCTCCCCATGCAATGTGGTTATTTGTACAGGGAATTACCACCTTGGAATCAGATCCCATTGTGAGAACAGTGGTAGTTTCCAGTCTTCTAGAAGACAGTATTGTGTCTTTCCTTGAAGAATAGGGATGGCAAAATGCTCAAGGTCCACCTGCTTCCCCAAACCAAGAAATGTAGCTTGGTCACCTGAGTTGCCTGGGGAGAGGGAGAGAGAGGTGGCCGATGGGGACAGCCACCACTTCTACCTTGTTCCCTCACACAGTCTCCCAAGATTCCCTTGTCCCTCTCAGTCATTGCCAACTAGAAGCTGGCCAGGGCAGGGTAGTGTGGCCACCTGTTGGGAACTAGGGGTGGTGCAGCCTTGGGGCCCAGAGAGAGACCCCATTCTTTCCAGCTGGACCTGCCACAAGCACCAGGCAGCAACATGCCTGCTTCAACCTCCACCACCAGGGAAGGAAAAGTTTGCAAGCCAAAACCACTGCAGGAAAAGCTAGATAAAAACCAAAACCAGAACAAAGGCAGCCCCTATATCCAGACAGAACTTTAGTCAGCACTAAGAAGAAATGAAGACTTCCCTGATGAGCCAGTGGTTAAGAATCTGCCTGCCAATGCCAAGGACACAGGATCGATCCCTGGGTGGGAAGATTCCACCTGCCTCAGGCAACTAAACCCATGCACCACAACTACTGATACCGCGCTCTGCAACAAGAGAAGCCACCACAATGAGAAGTCTGGATACCGCAACTAGAGAAAGCCCGCCCACACAGCAACAAAGACCCAGTGCAACCAAAAATAAAAATAAATTTCTAAAGAAAAAGAAGAAGAAATGAGCTATCGAGTCATGAAAAGACCCAGAGGAATTTAAATGCAGATGACTAAGAGAAAGAAGCCAAGCTCA
Organism: Antilocapra americana; assembly: GCA_007570785.1. Classification (NCBI taxonomy): domain Eukaryota; kingdom Metazoa; phylum Chordata; class Mammalia; order Artiodactyla; family Antilocapridae; genus Antilocapra; species Antilocapra americana. The sequence continues at coordinate 4,157,338 of ML662449.1, read as the reverse complement.
AAAGGCTACATACAGTACAATTCCAACCCTATGACTTCCTGGATAGAGCAAAATGACGGAGATAGGAAAAAGCTCAGGGGTTAGGAAGGAGGGCAGGACAAATCGGTAGAGCCCAGGGTATTTTTAGGACAGTGCAGTTACTCTGTGTGGTGCTATTATGATGGATACAAGTGTCAAAACCTGTTGAGTGTACATCCAGAGCGAACCCTAAAAGGAAACCGTGGACTCTGGGTGATAATGACATGTCAGTGCAGGTTCATGGATTGTGACAGATGGACCACACTGGGGGTGGGTGTGCATGGCGCGAAGGCTATACGCGTGCGGGTTGGGGGTATATATGGGACCATGGGCATATGGGAATTCTCTATACTTTCTGCTCCATTTTGCTGTGAACCTCAAACTCTATAAAATATAAAGTCTATTTAAAAAAAAAAAAAAGCAGCTCCAGACACCCTGAGATCTGGGTACCAGAGAGGGCCACCACCTCGCTCCTCACACACAGTGACTCAGCTGTAGGCTCAGAGACACGTGTTCAGCAGCAGGAGGGCTAGCAGCCCCATCTTCTTTTCCGATGCCATTTCTTTTCCCAAGGGCAGGGATGGAGAGGCGCTCCTTTGCCTTGGAAGTGTGGAGAGGGGATTCCTTCAAGCCCTCTATTTGATTCCTCAGCTTAAATGTCACCCCTCACGAGGCCTCCCCTAACCTCCCCAACCCCTAGTCACCCCACCTCCCTATCTGGAGGCCTGGTTTTCTGCCCAGCCCTCCTTACCACCTGAAATTAGCTTATTTGCTTACACAGGCAAAATTAAGGCAGAGCCTTGTCCCTGGTGCCTGGTGGGTGGCACAGAGTAGGAGCTCAATAAATGTTTGTTGACTGAATGAGTAATTGGGTAACCAGCTGCATAATCCAGGGCAAGGCAGTTAAACTTTTCTGGACCCCAATTTCCTCATCTGTAAAATGGGCGATTAGACTTAATGATTGTGCTCTCTTCTTGCTACAATGCTCTGAATGTTCCAGCAAGTATCAGAATGACCTTGTTTTTCCACTCAAGGGCTTCCGCCAGGTGACTGTGAGGTCTTTAGGAAGAGAGTTCCTAGAAGCCCGATCGATGTTTCCTGACTTCTCAGGCTAGGTCTGCAGAAGCAGGAGATGAGTCAGAGCGTGAGCCGAGTAGAGGGGGTGTCGGGGAGCTCCTCCTTTTCAGTGTGAGCTCTAGGATGGTGAGCGCTCATATCTGTTTGTACAGCCCATGTGCCTAGAACAGGGCCTGGCACACCGTAGGCGCGCTAGACAGTGAGGAATGCATCAAGGCACAGCCCTCAGCACGCGTTCCAGTCTTGGATGAGTGTTCTGTTTGGGTCTCCCGGGTGGTATGAAAACAGTAATAATAATCCCTCCCATGGGCGGAGCCCTTTGCAGAGTTCGCACATGCATCAAGCATTTGAACCTCATGACAGCCCCATGAGATAAGGACCATCAAGTGCTATTATCCCCAGTTTACAGATGAGATGACTGAGGTTCAAAGAGTTTGTCTTGCCCCAGGCCACATAGCTTGTAAATGGCAGAGTGTGATCTCACACCCTGGGTTTTTCGTTCTAGCCCCAATGTCTGTGTGTTGCAGGTCGTGCAGAGCTCTGCAATCGGCAGGAGAAGGAAGCCTTATGTTAGAGCCAGCACCGCAGGAGAGAAAAGGCGGCACAGAGAACAGTGCCCACTGGCTGGGGGATGGGGTGGGGGGAGGAGCGAGTGAGGAGGGGGAGGAGCGAGTGAGGAGCAGGAGGAGCACTGGCAGAGCCAGATGCTCCCTCTACTCCAGCAGCGGCCACGACCCCTGGGGGAGAGGCTGGAGAGACCGCAGGCCTCACGTAGGCGCTCTGCCCCTCAGGCCCAGACATGCAGGGCTGCGAACAGATCCTTCCCCAGGCACAGATGCCAAGGATGTGGGCAGACTGGTTTGAGGAACAAAAAAACCCAACTGAAAGCTTTCTTCCCTTTCCCACACATGGCTACAGACCTGCCCTGTCATCCCTATGCCAAACAATTCTCCAGAACATCTGCCCTGCCTCCAAAGCTGCCTGACTTCGCCAAAGTCACTCCTGAGTCTCTTCAAATCGTACACACACAGAGTGCCACCCCAGAGCCCTCCCCCGGGGTCCCCAGGCTGAGCCCAAGTCAGCACTGTGCCCCACCCCATCCCAGATCCACCTATGGAAATCCTTTGCTCCCACTCAACCTCCCCAGTCCTAAGGCACCTCCTCTTCACTGCTCTCCCGAGCCTGTTTTGGTCCTTCTGCCCAGGCTCTGGCCCCCGGGCTTCTCGGCTGGCTCCCCAGGGTAGGATGCAGCCCCTATGCTGGGCCCCGCTGGGTGCAGGGGTCACGGATCCCAGCCACCTTACATCAGCCCACATCAGGGAGCCCTAGGGAGTCAGCAGTTATCACACCACCCCAAAGCCTTGTTCCAGAAGCCACGAGGCAGTGACGAGGAAATGGAGGGGGGTGCCTGGGGCAAGGGCAGGTGATGGCCCACACACTGGCCTGTGTTCATCACGGAGGGCATGGAGAGCACCCTGCAGAGATGTGATCACGGCGAACGCCACCCCAAAAGGGGTGGGCGGGGAGACAGAGGACCCACCTGAAAACTAGCCAGAAGAGATGCCATGTCAAAACGTCCTTCTCTTGCTGGAGGGGCAGTTTTCTCTCCAGATGCCCCAGCAAGACCCAAAATGGCAGGAGCAGGGATGTCTCAGTTACTCATAGGCCAATGTTTTGGTTTGTCTATCAGCTCCGTGACTGATAGATGCCCTCCTGCTGTGCACTGGCCTCCAGAATCAGGTCCTTCTTCCAGCTTCCCTTGCTGCCCAGCTGGAACTGGGCAAGCTAGACCAATAGGTGATGACCACCACCACGAGCAGCTTGTGTATTGACCACATGTTCCTTGATCATCTGCTCTCCCAGGCCTCGTGCTGATGAGGTTCTCATTTCCTTGATGGGATGCCTCCCAGAGATGGTTCTGGTAGCCACAACAGGGGGAGGGGTTGCTTCAGACCTGGGCTGGGGGGATCAGATCCCCTATCTTGGGGACAGTCCCATTCTATGTCTGTTATCCCAGCCTTGTATTCGTCAGAGCCCCCTTCTCACTCTTAGAGGCGTCTTGGTTTGGAAGATGCATGATAGGTTTGGGGGATTGTTGGGGGACGGGCTCAGGGGAGCTGTGTGTGATGTGTGGTTTCCAAAATGGGGCAAATGGGCCCAGAGAAGTGGACACTAGAGGGCGCCAGTTAGCTGTGCTTGGCCAGCAAAGTCTCCAGGATATGCTGGACTGGCAGCCAGGGCCAAGGCCTGTCTGAAGAGTCTGGGGCAGAGACCTGCAGGTGGGGATGAGTGCCCAGCAGGGCCCTAGTCGAACCCTTTCCTGGCTTGCACCCCGCCTGGCCCACCTCTCTCACTGCCCCTGTCCACCCAGCAAAGTGCTGAGCCGTGCCCATTCTCCCTCCCCTCCTCCACTTCAGCCTGGCCAAGTCCCTGCTAGCCTCTCTCCCCAGGGTGTGGCATAGTCCACCCCAGCTGGAGGCCTCAGACGACGGGGCCTCTCCCACTGGGCTGGGGCTGGGCTTCAGATAGCCATTTTGGAAAAATGGCCTGGTCAGGTCAAAGGAAACCCCCCAGCCCTGCAGGGGTGAAGGCGGGGAGGAGCCTGGCAGGAGGTAGGAAGGGCCTGCTTTCTCTTCCTTAACCCACCCTCCCCATCATGCAGACTCTGACACAACACTTGGGTCTGGGCATCCTTTCCGTGGAGAGCCTGGAAAGCATATAACCTGCCAAGAGCCCACTGCTCACCATCCTGACCTGGCCACTGCCCCATCCAACCCACAACTGGACACAGGATCAGCCTCCAGGGAGGCAAACTCTCTGTTCCTGTTCTTCTCCCCAGCCCCCAACCCCTATGACCCCTCTCCTTGATGAACCCGATATTACTGGGGCCCCAAGCAGGAGAGAGAAGGCCACACTAAAGCAAGGCAGGGGACTCTTAAAACCACATGCTTTGACTTCCACCAGACTTGGGCTTGGGTTGTAGCTCTGATATTGGTCGATGTGTGACACTGGGCACATTAATTAACTTCTCTAAGCCTCAGTAGACTCACCTACCAAAGGTTATAAGAGCAGCTATTTCGCAAGGGTGGTGGCAGGATTAAATGCTCTGAGTAAGAACTCAGAGCACCTAGTTCAGTGCCTGGCACATGCGGATGCAGTGCCCTTGGTGGAGGAGACCCTGGGAAGCACCAGCAGGGCCCCTCAGTCCCAGCCCAGCTTCTGTCTCTGCAGCTAGAGTTCTTGTCTGCAAGAGAAGAAGAAAGAAAGACCATAAAACGTGCGATGGTACCTATGGTACATGCGGATGAATTTTCTATTTGACAGTGGCATCAGGGGATGTAGGAAACCATGGCTGCCTCAGTGTTAACAGCTTCGACCTTTTAAAGAATCATTTGTTCATTCATTCATTCATTTGCTGATTCATGCATTAGTCCCAGATTACAACTGTTGTCTTGACATAATGATTAATGGCCTCCTTTCACTCTTGAGGTGTCCTACTTTGGATGATAGACTATATGATCACCCTATTTAGTGTGCCAGAACCTGTGCTAGGCCCTAAGGACTGAGAGAGAGAGATGCTATATAAAGCCACTGGGTTTATAAAGCCTTATATAGGGCTCACCAGCTAGTGAGGAAACAGATGAGACGATTGGAGAAGCGTGGCCAGCTGGTACCCCTCTGCCCATTAAGACCCTACCGAGAAGCCTCCTTTGATTTCTCTCTCCTTGGGTTAATTTACTTTTGCTTATTTACAAACCAACTTTTTTAGGTCAGTTCACGCCATACATTTTCCACCAGGGACATGAAGTAGCACTCCTTTTCTTCATTATAATATTAGTTTTCACCAGCCTCAGAAGCTGCCTTCCATTCAGGGCATGGGGCATTCTTTTTTTAAGAATTGCAGATAGCCCATCTGCTCCTTTGTGATCCTGTGAATGTCAGTGTTTCAGAAGCAGGGTGCTAGTTTATTTTTTCGTTCTCATGACAAAGTATATAACTGGAAAATGGCAGTGACCTAGAGGCACCCTCTGCAAGACCAAGCCTCATAACATGCCTGAAACACCTCCATGAAATTTAATGAAGTTGGGGGGAGTCTTGGGAAAAAGGAGAGGAAAGGGGCAGGGTGTCCCCTGGGTTTGGCTAGGGCTCATGTCCAGGGCAAAAACCTCTGGGCTCCTGCCTGATCATCTGAGTTGGGTCAGGGGAGAACAACTGCATCCCCCAAAGGACTAAAGGCTGCCAGACATGAGTGTGTGGGTAAGAGTGGTTCCCCCCAGCCACCCAAACCAGAACCAGGAATTCCTTGTAAAATGGAGGCTTTAAGGGGCCCAAACCTGCCAGATTCCCTCACCTTGTGCCCATTCTTCTTGGTTCAGGTCTCATCAGACACACTCTTCCCTTCCTGACCCACGTCCTCCTAGGTTCCCACTCAGTTAACTTGATCACCAGGTCCCACATTTGCTGCAGGGTCTCTATATCATCTGTGCCACTTTCTCACCCAGGGATCGAACTCATGACTATCTCACATTATCCCAGAAGGTAACTGGGCAAAAATTGTGAATTGTACATGGCCGGCCCCAGGAAGAACATCACCTTATTTAGATGTGCTGCCCCCAGAGGAGGAAGGAAGGAAGAGGAGGGGGATGACAGGACCAAAAGGAGAAGAAAGAAGGCATGGGTGATTCTGAGAATTAAGGGTAACTAGTGATATTATCATGGGGAGTGTTAAACCTGGGTCAGTGGGTGGGGGCAAGGCCCTGTGACTCATTCGTGAGTCTGGCCCCCATACCCAGGAGAAGTCATTCATTTAGTTACTTATTAAGTCTTTCAATACACATTGATGGAGCTGTTATCCTGTTTTAGACACTGGACTAGGCACCAGGAAGGGAGAGAGAACTGGCAAGACACTGGGAGCTGGTGGCCTTGAAGGAAAGACGGTTCCACTGCAGAGAATAGGTGTGCAGGGGGCAGGGGAGTGGTGGCATTGAGGGCGTGGCAGGAAAGACTGCCCCCAGGAGGGAAGGGGAGGGTGGGGAGGAGACGTGGTGTGGGAGGAGTAGTGTCAGTCCCAGACAGACAGAGGGAGGGGGAAGGGAGTTACAGGCGGGGGAAGGAGCACTGTGCTGGAAGGCACCAAGGTTGCAGGAGGGGGAGGCTTGGGGAACTGTAGGTAGTTCCTGAGAAGGGTGCAGGGGACAGTGGTGAGAAGTAAGTTTGAAGACCTAAGCACAGCCAATCCTGAAGGAGCTGAGATGCTCCTTCTAGGCATCAAGGTCCTTGGAAGGTGTAAACCCAGGAGAGCATGGATCAGGCCCCCTCTTGGGAGAGGAGACCCCATGTCTAATATGGGCAAGTGACTCTGATAGATGGGTGACCGCCTTGCTTAGGAGAGAGACTGGCCTCAGTATGGTGCTCTCATGGGGTCAGGCCTGTGTCAGAGGTTTCATCACACATCACCCCCTGACACCCTCCGGTGCCCCTCAGAGGTCTATCCAATTTCCCCTGTGGATGGATATAAGGTCTGAGGTGCCACAAGTGTTGAAGCTTGCCCACATCCCACAGCCAGTAAGTGGCAGAGCCAAAATCAGAAGCCAGGCCTTCTGAGCTCTTGCGTGCTAAGTCGTTTCAAGCCTGCAACTCTATAGACTGCCTCCCACTCTATGGACTGCCTCCCACTAGGCTTCTCTGCCCATGGGATTTTCCAGGCAAGAATACCAGAGTGGGTAGCCATTTCCTTCTCCAGGGGATCTTCCCAACCCACGGATCAAATCTACATCTCTTCAGTCTCATGCATTGGCAGGCAGGTTCTTTACCACTAGAGCCTCCTAGGAAGCCTGCCACTAGGCCCTGGGACACATAGAATTACAAGGATCACTGCTTTGAGAAACCAGAAGCTTTCACACGAGCCCCACTTCCAAACCCGACTACCACGAGGCCTTCCTGGGACCTCCCGCTTGAACTTACTTGCCACGATTTCGCACAGCTCCTCCCCAGGTGCAGAAGTTTCACAGGCTGCTCGTAACAACAGCCAGGCTTTGCCGCGATGCGCGGCCTTGCCTGCCTCAACCTTCTCACCCATGCCCCTTCTGATCCCATTACGGGACCCAGAGCCCTGGCTCCCCAAGTCAGGGTCTGAGGGGCTCCTAGCTGGGAGGACCCCACTTTGCCTCTACACCTCTGGCAAAGTTATCAGGACTGTCTCCTGGGGGAGCTGGAGCCAGGTTATCCTCTGGTCAGGGGTCCCCAAACTCCAGAATCTAATGTCTGATGATCTGAGGTGGAGCCAAGGTAACAATAATAGAAATAAGTAGGTGGTGGTTTAGTCGCTCAGTCAAGTCGAACCCTTGCGGCCCCATGGACTGTAGCCCACCAGGTTCCTCTGTCCATGGGATTTCCCAGGCAAGAACACTGGAGTGGCTGGCCATTTCTTTCTCCAGGGGATCTTCCTGACCAAGGGGATCGAACTGTCATCTCCTGTGTTGAAGGCGGTCTCCTGCACGGCAGGCGGATTCTTTACCAACTGAGACACTGGGGAAGCCCGTAATAAAGTGCACAATAAATGCAATGGGCTTGAATCATCCCCAAACCATCCCTACCCCCCAATCCATGGAAAAACTGTCTTGCACAAAATCGGTCCCAGGTGCCAAAAAGGTTGGGGACCACTGCTCTAGGCCACAGCCTAACAAGATGATGGGGCTTGCAGGAGGGACTCTTAACCCAGAATTTCCTTTTTCAAAAAGGAGACGTGGGTGAGAACCATGAGGACAGGCCCTGGCATGAGCAACAACATCAGCATCAGGCCGCGCCCAGCCCCATGGTGGCTTCTCTTCTGCACAGAAGGAAGGAAAGACCTTTTTCACCTGGCCTGGGGTGCCAACACTGCCCATATTTCCTGGCCGGCAACAAATTCCCAAACATATTTTTGTTTCTCCCTCTAACATTTAACCTTGAGTGTATTTCAAGGGAAACTCTACTCTGTCTGCTTCTGATTCATACCCACTGAGCTCATCAAAACCAGAATTATTTGGTAATCACTGCTGGGTTTACTGGATGCCCTCTGGGATCTGTAAAAATCTCTGTTCCTCAGAAACAGGAAGTTTCAACAGAAGGATAGAGGCTGGTTGCAAAAGTCAAAATTTGAATTCTCTTTGCCTATTGGAGGGGCATTTCCTTCCCCCTGCCCGTCAGCCAACATGGATGCTGTGCCTCCCTTGTGCAGAGAACACGGAGGTGAATTTTAAAGAAGATTCTGAATTAACTTACTGGGGCTGCCATAACCAAGTGTCATAGATGGAGCAGCTTAAACAGAAATTTATTTTCCCACGATTCTCAAGGCAGGAAGTCTAAGACCAACGGGTCTGCAAGCTGGTTTCTTTTTCTTTTTTGCCATACAATGACATGATATCGCCATGGGTTTACATATGCTCCCCCTCCAGAACCCCCCTCCCTCCTCCCTCCCTCCTCCCTCCCCCCGGGAAATCTCGGTGCACCAGCCCCGAGCATCAATCCTGGGCTGAAGATTGATTACACATATGATAATTAACATGTTTCAATGCCATTCTCCCATTTAGAAAGATGGTAACGAGAACCCAGCATGCGAGACAGCAAAAGGAACGCAGATGTATAGAACAGACTCGTGGACTCTGTGGATGAGGGCAAGGGTGGGATGATATGGGAGAATGGCATTGAAACATGTTAATTATCATATGTGTAATGGGAGGCTGGTTTCTTTTGAAGCCTCTTTCCTTGGCTTGCAGACAGCCGCCTTCTCCCTATGACTTCACATGGTCTTCCCTCTGTGTGTGTCTGTGTCCCAGTCCCCGTCTTTTTATAAGGACACCAGTCACATTGATGAAAGCCCACCCATATGACCTCATTTTAACTTAATTACCTATTTAAAGATCCTGTCTCCAAATTCAATCATATTAGGAGTTCAATATTTATGAATCTTCTTGTTGTTCAGTTGCTAAGTTGTGTCTGACTCTTTGTGACACCATGGACTGCAGCACGCCAGGCTTCCCTGTCCTTCGTTATCTCCTGGAGTTATGAATTTGAGGGGAACACAATTCAGCTGATAAGAGGCTCCGGTCTTAAGAAGGCGTTCTGCTGTAACAATAGCTTTCTCTTTAATTGCCATCTGAGGTTAGCCCCTGAGACGAGGTGGTTTAGGAAGTATTTCCTATGCTGTTGTAGACTTTCTAAGGCAGGATGACTCTATAGAATAGGCACTCAACTCTCAGATCAGAATTCAAATTTTGCCTCCCTCACTTACTAGTTGGGTGATGTAGCTCAAGTTACATAGGCTCTGATGCCTCTGCCTCGTCACAGTATAGTGAGGATCATACTGCCTCTCTCATGGGGAGTTTTTGATCCAAAAAGATAAGACATGTGAAACATAGCTCAATGTCTGGGAACATGGTAAGTACTCACCAAGTACATGTGTGCTAAGTCACTCAGTCGTGTCTGACTCTTTGTGACCCCATAGACTGTAGCCTGCCAGGCTCCTCTGTCAATGGAATTCACCAGGCAAGAATACTGGAGTGGGTTGCCATGCCCTCCTCCAGGGATCTTCCTGACCCAGCGACTGAACCCTGGTTCCTTACGTCACCTACATTTGCAGGCGGGTTCTTTACCACTAGTCCACCTGGGAAGCCTGCTCACCTAGTGGGAATTCCTTTTCCAGGTGTATCTCCTACAAGATTTCCTTTCAGGGTATGAAGTATGTATTCCATGTATTCCATCCATTCTTGCTCCGGGAGAGGAGTGTGCCGGGAAACATAAGCAACTCAGATACAGGGTTAATACATCAGTTTCCTCAGCCAATCCATAGCCCAAATGCCTGACCGCCATACTTGACTCCTCAGGTTTGGGCCAGAAGGACCCTTCCTTGGGCACCTCTTACAGTCCAGGCTGACCAGCTCACCAGCTCACCAGCTCTCCATCCCACAGATGGTCTTCTGACTTTTCCACCTGATACTGCCTCAGGAGAGGTTCCACCCTCTTCTGGGGCAGCCAGGCCCCAAAGCAGGAAGAGAGAAAAACAATCTGGACTTGAATCTCATCGGCAGTACCCACTGCCAGGACCTCTGTGAGAATGTGAGGTAGGAAAGGGTGGGGACAACCATCGGGTCCAGGCTGACCCAGCTATGGAAGCTGGTCAGGCAGAGAAAACAAGTCCAGGGGCTTGCATAGACCAGACCTCACAGTCCAGAGAGTTGGGTACTGGACTAGTGTGGGGACCCAGGTTCTATTCCCAGCTCTGATAATCTCCAGTGGTGGGCAGTTCATGAGACTTCTCTGAGATTACGTTTCCTTCAGAGAGACACATGGGATAAAGCGTTAGAACAATGTGAGTTCATATTTTATCAATAAGTCCTAGAGGTACCCTACTGGCAACCCTCCTCTGGGCTACCACACTTTCTCAGCTGCCTTGGAATGAAGGGAGAAGTCCTTATTGCTTTGGGTTCCAATTTCCTTAAACTGTCAGCATTACACACACACACACACACACACCCCACTTTGCACGTTGCCTCTTCAACATCATCCCACCCCCACAATCAGAGTCCTCTCCCCTCCCCCTCCCTCCCTGAATTACTCATACTCCTGGAAACAAGACTGATGACTTCGGGATGAGTAAGAGGCCCATGCGCGTCATGGCCCAACTGCTGGGAGGGTGAATGAGTTCAATGGTCCCTCGAGCCGGGCCACTTAGACATGTGCCAGGAGTCCTGCTGGAAGAATGGGCCACAAGACCCTAGATGGGAGCTAGGAAAAGCCAGTCAGCAACAAGCTAGAAGTCCTTTCCCCCTACCCCCAGGCTTTCTGCCAACCTTTGGATGACGGTAGCCTTCTCAACATGGGTTGACAGCCCCCACTCCTTTCTGGGCAGTAGGTGCAGGAGCTCTCATTGGGTTCCAAGACACTGTGTTTCTTTGACCCAAGCACCCCAGCCTTACCCCAGCACAGCCAGGCCCCAGGCAACCCTGAACTTGGCAGCCTAGCCTTGGCTGCTTTGAAAGGACCTTAATCCAGGGCTCAACCTGCAGGGTGCATACGTGGAGTGGGTGTGTGTGTGTTTACACTCTCCTGTACACCCTAATCCGCAGTGCCAGTCAAGCAAATATTTTTGGTCTGTTTTCCATTATCCACATGTCCCATTTCTGGACATTTGGTGGAAATGGGATCTCAGCAAAGGGGAGGTGTTAATTCAACGTGTTCTGAAATGTTTGCTTTATATTCTTGGCGTTAAAGCACAAGCTGAACATATTACTATCAGGAAAACAACATGCAAACTAGATTTCCTGCACTTAATAAATAGAGCTGAAGCATCAGTTTCCCCATTCCTAACATGGGCGCAGTCTGGATATGGATGGCATGAACAGCATGGACAACAGCGCCAGAACTGTGAAGCATGAGGCAGACCCACATCGATGTTCTCTACAACCAGGACAAGACAGTGTCCTCACTCTAAGCCTCGGTTCCCCAGATGATCCCTCCATGTAGGAAATGGGACTCACCTCCAAGTTTTGCCCCACAAGGATCTTGAGGTGTCACATGGGACCCACTCTGATGTCTTTTGAATTGCTCAAGACAAGATCAATGCATCAAGTGGAGGGATTTTAATAAGGCATTTCAGAACAGAGGAGGCACTAGATCTCAGAAGAACACAGGATGAGTTGTTTCACAGGATCTTGAGATCCTAGATACAGGAGCTAAAATATTAGTGAGGCAGGCAAATGGACTGGCCAGTGCGCCTCCTGATTCCTCTTTGCCAGTCCCTCTCCCAGCAGAAAGGAGGGCTCCTCTCCTCCATCTTCACTTTTTATTATCATTAGCCTCAGCCATTTAAATATGGATTGTTAGAAGTTCCATTTAAAGCAGGATAAACCTTAATAGGCTCATGTGCTTTAGGATATTACTTACTTTCCTTCCCTATGACTCAGCTCAGACCCCTTGCTACCAGAGTGGCAGGACATTAATCACAGTCAATTCATGATTCCTTCTCCCCTTTCTTAGGGTCAGGGCAGACAGGGAACCAAGGCACCAGGGTAAATTTTCATCCCTCTGCTGGGATGGCCATTGTTCTGATCCATAGGGTGTTCGGGCACAGCTCTTCCCCAGGGCCACAGTGAGGGTCCAGGATTCATTCTGCTTCCCTGGGCCATCAGAGACCAGAGGTGTTCTGCAAGGTTTTCCCTGCCTCCCTGAGATCCTAATTCCAATGTAGGGGTGCATAGTTGTTCTGATTCCTCCCAGCAAGCCTAGGATGGGTTCTCTCATCTTAGAAGAATTGTTAACTAGAGGTGGATGGATGAGCCACTTTCTATTACCCTGTGTTCCCCAAATGTTTTTTGTCTCTAGTCCTTGGAGGACTTGGGCTTTCAAAACCAAAGCCAGGAAAGTCTCCCTTTCTTGACTGCTCTTGAGATTGTGCTTACTTCCCCTTGGCAATCTGCACAGAACTGTGGTGAAAAGAGCAGAAGATATATACTTGAGGGAATGGGTTCATATTTTGAAACCATGCTGCCCCATGGAGGATTCTTGCTACCTGGTTTAGGACTTGATTGATTACTAGAACTGGTTTAAAGCTCTAGTAATTAAGATGGTGGGTCTTGCCATAAGAATAGACTATGAGATCAAAGGAACAGAGTTCAGAACTACATCCACACACATACAATCATCAGCAAATCAGCAAAAAACCCCAAGGTGATTCAATGGGGAAGGAAAGTCTTTAATTTCACATGGTGGTAGAATAACTAGATATTCACATATTTAACAATGAATATTGACCCTTACATCATACTCAAAAACTATGCTAAGATGGATTATAGACCTAAACAGGCAACCTAAAACTATAAAACATCCAAAAGAAAACAGAACAGAAAATGTTCATGACCTTGCAGAAGACGTTTTATTAAACAGGTCATGAAAAGCACAGACCATTTTTTTAAAGAAAGATTTATATATTAGACCTAATCAAAATTCTCTTTAAAAATCAAAAGACATTGTCACAAAAATAGGCAGGCCAGTCTAACAAAGAAATATTCACCAAACATATATCTGACAAAGTCCTGGTATCCAGAACATATACAGAATACCAACATATCAATATCGCTTCAATCATATCTTATTCTTTGCGACCCCATGGACTGTAGCCTGCCAGGCTCCTTTCTCCATGGGATTCTCCAGGCAAGAATATTGGAGTGGGTTGCCATGCCCTTCTCCAGGGAATCTTCCCAACCCAGGGATTGAACCCACATCTACATCTTCTGTGTTGGCAGGCAGGTTGTTTACCAATAGTGCCACCTGGGAAGCTCCAGAAAAAAGGAACTTCACCCCAAATAAAGAAATATTAGATAAAAGAGAACAGAAAACTTGACCAGACATGTCACAAAAGAAGATTGGCCAATAAACAATTAAAGATTGCTCAACATCATTGAGTTAATCAGGAGACGCAAATTAAACCACCATACAATCACATTTTACACCTACTGAACAGCTACACCTAAAAAGACCAACAATACTAAATGTTGGCAAAGACATGGAGCAACTGGGACTCAGACATTGTTAGTGGGGCTGTAAAATGATCTACTTGAGAAAACTGTGACAGTTTCCTATAAAGTTAAATATACATCTGCTCTGTGATTCACCAATTCCATTCCCAAGCATATGCCCAAGAGAAATAAAAACATATAGTCACCAAACACTTGTCCAAAAATGTTCACAGAAGTTTTACTCATAACAACAAGAACTGGAAATAACCCAAACATCCATCCATATGTGGGTCAATAAGCTAGCGGTGGTATCTCTGTACGCTGAAATACTACTCAGCAATAGAAATGAACAAGCTGTAGCCATGTGTCATTTTGCCGCACTTCACTTCATTGTGTGTTACTTTACTGAGCTTTAAAGATACTGTTTTTTTTTTAAAAAAACAGACTGAAGGTTTGTGGCAACCTTGTATTGTCAGATGATGGGTAGCATTTTTTAGTAATGAAGTGTTCTCTAATTAAGATACGTACATTGTTTTTTAAGACATAATCCTATTGCACACCTAACAGACTACAGTATAGCATAAATGTAACTTTTATAAACACCAAGAAACCAAAGACTGTTTGCAACTTGCTTTATTGCAATATTTGCTTTAGCACCTGGGGCTGTTACAACACTGTTTATTGGCTATATCCAATATAAAATAAAAAGTTTTTTAAAGTCATCAAACTAACAAGACAAAGGAGTCTAAAAGATCAGATCAGAAAAAGACTTAAGTACAAAAATATTAGCTTTATTGCAGAGGAATCGAACCTACAGTGTCTCTGGGGTGTGTCTATACTGATAGATGCTACATAGATGAATCTCAACAATATGATGCTGAAAGAAATGTCAGCACAAGAAGATATATGTAGTATAATGTCATTTACATGAAGTTCTAGAACAAGCAAAACTGATCTGCTGCTGCTGCTGCTGCTAAGTCACTTCAGTCGTGTCCGACTCTGTGTGACCCCATAGATGGCAGCCACAAGGCTCCCCCATCCCTGGGATTCTCCAGGCAAGAACACTGGAGTGGGTTGCCATTTCCGTCTCCAATGCATGAAAGTGAAAAGTAAAAGTGAAGTCGCTCAGTCATGTTTGACTCTCAGTGACCCCATGGACTACAACCCACCAGACTCCTCTGTCCATGGAATTTTCCAGCCAAGAGTACTGGAGTGGGTTGCCAGTGCCTTCTCTGAAAACTGATTTATGATGATAGAAATCAGAGGGGGATTGACAGAAATGTGCTGGAGACCTAATGTACAACATGGTGATATGATTATAGTTAATAAAACTGTTTCTTAAAAGAAGGAGTATATGAAGAATCTAAAAAAAAATTTTTTTTCAATTTAAAAACCATGCTACCAGATAAAGAGAATAGATTGGTGGTTACCAGAGGCAGGAAAGGGGGACAGTGGAGAGAATAGATGAACTGGTTTTTTTGTTAGCTTTAGCTTCAATAAACTAAATTTAAAAAAAGAAAAAGGAAAGGAAAATAATGCCAGTTTGTCAGGTGACAGAAAGATGCTGCATCTTGTTTGGAGACATGTTTACATGTACACACATATGTCAAAATTCATAGGTTTTACACTTAAGTCTATTTATCTCACCACATGTAGCATGCCTCAATGAAAGAACAAGATAGTTGTCAGAGGACTGGGAAAGGAGAAATGGGGGGGGATGGGTTTAATCAGTTCAGTCGCTCAATCATGTCAACTCTTTGTGACCTCATGACCTGCTACACACCAGGCTTCCCTGTCCATCACCAACTCCCGGAGCTTACTCAAACTCATGTCCATCACATTGATGATAATATCCAACCATCTCATCCTCTGTCATCCCCTTCTTCTCCCATCTTCAATCTTTTCCAGCATCAGGGTCTTTAACCAATGAGTCAGCCCTTTGCATCAGGTGGCCAAAGTACTGGAGTTTCAGCTTCAACATCAGTCCTTCCAATGAATATTCAGGACTGATTTCCTTTAGGATTGACTGGTTGGATTTCCTTGCAGTCCAAGGGACTCTCAAGAGCCTTCTACAATACCATACTTCAAAAGCATCAATTCTTCAGCACTCAGCTTTCTTTATAGTCCAACTCTCACATCCATACATGACTACTGAAAAAACCATAGTCTTGACTAGACGGACCTTTGTTGGCAAAGTAATGTCTCTGCCTTTTAATATGCTGTCTAGGTTGGTCATAACATTTCTTCCAAGGAGTATGTGTCTTTTAATTTCATGGTAGTAGTTGCCACCTGCAGTGATTTTGGAGCCCCCAAAATAAGGTGAGTTGTTTCCATTGTTTCTCCACCTATTTGCCATAAAGTAATGGGACCAGATGCCATGATCTTAGTTTTCTCAATGTTGAGTTTTAAGCCATCTCTTTCACTCTCCTCTTTCACTTTCATCAAGAGGCTCTTTAGTTCCTCTCCACTTTCTGCCATAAGGGTGGTGTCATCTGCATATCTGAGGTTATTGATATTTCTCCTTGCAATCTTGATTCCAGCTTGTGCTTCATCCAGCCTACATTTCTCATGATGTACTCTGCATATCAGTTAAATAAGCAGGGTAACAATATACAGCCTTGACGTACTCCTTTACCGATTTGGAACCAGTCTGTTGTTCCATGTCCAGTTCTAACTGTTGCTTCCTGACCTGCATACAGATTTCTCAGGAGACAGGTCAGGTGGTCTGGTATTCCCACCTCTTTCAGAATTTCCCATAGTTTGTTGTGATCCACACAGTCAAAGGCTTTGGTGTAGTCAACAAAGCAGAAGTAGTTGTTTTTCTGGAATTCTTTTGCTTTGATCCAAAGGATGTTGGCAATTTGGTCTCTGGGTCCCCTGCCTCTTCTAAATCCAGCTTAAACATCTGGAAGTTCACGGTTCATGTACTGTTGAAGCCTGACTTGGAGAATTTTGAGTACTATTTTACTAGCATGTGAGACGAGTGCAGTTGTGAGGTAGTTAGAACATTCTTTGGTATTGCTTTTTTTGGGGATTGGAATGAAAAGTATCCTTTTCCAGTACTGTGACCACTGCTGAGTTTTCCAAATTTGATGACATATTGAGTGCAACACTTTCACAACATCATCTTTTAGGATTTGAAATAGCTCAACTGGAATTCCATCACCTCCACTAGCTTTGTTCATAATGATGCTTCCTCAGGCCCACTTGACTTCCCATTCCAGGATGTCTGGTTCTAGGTGAGTGATCACACCACTGTGATTATCTGGGTCACAAAGATCTTTTTTGTATAGTTCTTCTTGTATATTCTTCTTGTGTATTCTTGCCACCTCTTCTTAATATCTTCTGCTTCTGTTAGGTCCATACCATTTCTGTCCTTTATTATTCCCATTTTGCATGAAATGTTCCCTTGGTGTCTCTAATTTCCTTGAAGAGATCTCTAGTCTTTCCCATTCTATTGTTTTCCTCTATTTCTTTGCATTGATCACTGAGGAGGGCTTTCTTATCTCTCCTTGCTATTCTTTGGATCTCTGCATTCAAATGGGTATATCTTTCCTTTTCTCCTTCGCCTTTCACGTCTTTTCTTTTCTTAGCTATTTGTAAGGCCTCCTCAAACAACCATTTTGTCTTTTTGCATTTGTTTTTCTTGGGGATGGTCTTGATCATTGCCTCCTCTACAATGTCATAAACCTCCATCCATAGTTCTTCTGGCACTCTATCAGATCTAATCCCTTGAATCTATTTGTCACTTCCTGTGTGTAATCATAAGGAATTTGATTCAGGTCATACCTGAATAGTCTAGTGGTTTTCCTTACTCTCTTCAATTTAATAGGTATAGAGTTTTATTTTAATAGGTCTAGAGTTTTAGTTTTGCAAAAAAAGAAAAAAAGTCTGGAGACTGGTTGCAAACAATGTGAAAATACCTAGCATTACTGAAATGTACACCTAGAAATGGTTACGATGGTATATTTGATATAATAAGGGCTTCCCTGGTAGATCAGTGGTAAAGAATCTGTCTGCAATGCAGGTGACACAGGAAACCTGGGTTCGATCCCTGGGTCAGGAAGATCCCTGGTGGAAGGTAAAGCAACCCACTCCACTACTCTTGCCTGGAAAATTCCCTGGACAGAGGAGCTTGGTAGGCTATGGTCCATGGAGTCACAAAGAGTCAGGCATGACTGAAGCAACTGACCACAGCATAGATGATACCACAATTTAAAAAACAAAATATTCTACCACATATAGTCTAACAAATGTTACTCATGAGGTGTCAAACATAAGCAAGTTCATTTCATAATATTTACGTAGTCCTTGAAATAGAAGGCAAGGCAACTCATGGGCATAGAAGGCGCTGCAGATGGCCGTGGACAGGTAAGTGGGCACTGACGAGGATGTGAGGCCTCTCTGTCAGGCTGCCCTGCTCTAAGCTGAGGAGCATGGCAGACTCTTTAAAGTTCCCAGGTCTCAGCCCATCTCGGCTCCCCAGAGGACAGAGACAAATGGAACTGGAAAGTTCAGGAGGCCTTTCTCATGAACGCATTTTCTGAGAACTGGACACTGCCAGTCCCCGAGAGGTCTGCATGCACAAGAAAGGCAAGGCCCTGCCTCAGTTGTGTGTGCGGGGCTGAAGGAAGGAAGTAGGTTGAGGAGAGTGAGTTGAGTCCCTGCCCCTGGAGGCCTCAGTCCGCTAGCCTGAACTCCACCCATAACACCCTGTGCGGCCTCTGCCAAGTCTGTCATCTGTCACCTGTGTTGAAGGGACTAGCTCAAGGCCTCCTACACAAAGTTCCTCAGCACTGGCTGGTCCAAGAACCAGACAGGGGCGGAGCCGGAGACCCAGGGGACCAGGGAGAACAGACCCACCTCCCCGATTGGCTGACAGGTGATGTGGACGGTGGAATTGGGGTGGCAACAGCTGTTGGGCCCAGGTGGGAGGAAGGCAAACAGAAAGGGCATCACTGAGAAGCAGCAAATCATGAATCATGCTGTTCATTAACACAGGCTAATTAAGAGACCAGCATGACAGCCGTGGTACTGGCAATGTCTTGATTCCCAGTTTTCAGAGTCCCTGTCATCCCTGCTGGCTGGTCCCTCTACCTCCTCAGTCTCCCAAGAGTGCCCTGAGGAATCTCAATGCTCTGGGGGCACTTTCAAGACTCCCCTGGCATTTGGAGCAGACTGCTGCCTTGTGAAAAGGGGAAGGAAAGCTATCATTTAGCAAGCATCTTCTATCGGTCAGGTCTGTGTTAAAAGCTCATAAGGGGTATATCATATACCCTGAGAGATGGAACTCATCATTCCTATTTTGTCAATGGAGAAATGAAAGCTTAATGGGGAGTGGATTTGCTCAAGATCTCCTACTAAATTAGTCACCGCCTCTGCACCCCCTTACCTCAATCCCTTCATGAAAACATAGAACTGTCTTATTTGTAAGACTGAAGATACTCCTAGATGCTCTACTCTGACCTCCTCCCACCCCAGTGGCTGTCACCTGCTTTAACAACTTCCAGCTCTTCCCAGTGACTCTCTTCCCTTGCTGGTGATGGTAACTCCATCCACTGAAACAGAGTTTAAAGGTTTGGCTGAAGAATGTTCCACAGAAGAGGGGAGGTGGGATCTAAATTTCTCTGAAATCAATTGGAAAACACGGAGGGAAGGATACAAGTTATAGTGTGTTGCAGAGGTGAAGGGAAGAATGAGCTTAGCTCATCCCACAGGGCTGAAGGAGCCACTGTTTGGAACACAGGGACCTGGGTGGTGGGGAGGTGGGAGAGACGGCCTTCACATCTCTTAACGCCCTGGGTACTCCTAACAGAGGCCACGGTGTCCGCCCTGCAGCCCTGGGAAGACTGGGTGAGTAGGTGGGCGGCCCGCAGGGTCTGGGGCCCAGCAGAGGGTTCCAGGCTAGACTGAGACAAGAAGTCGGGCTGACTGGAGGTCGCCCCAGGCTTGCTCGCCTCATGGTCTGCTCAGGTAGTCTGCCCTGGTGCACGACTAAGCTGCCTGAGGACAGAAATGGCCGACTTGTGGATTGTAGCAGAAACCCTCGCTGGGGCCCAGTGCTTACAATCCTAGAAAGAGATTCTAGAGGAAGGGCCTCTATTCTGAGCACCACCCCACAGAAATTCTGGTGTCTCCAGGGTCTGCCCTGTTGCTAGACCCAGCAGCAGCCGCGGAAATCTTCCAAAACACGTTGCTACCACCGCAGTGTTCTTCTCAGGCCCGCCTGCCCTTGTCTTCCCCACAGCATTTCCCACTGAGCCCTTGGATTCCACAGTCCCATTTCTAAGCCAGAAGCCTCCCAGCCGACTGCAAAATCCGTGATGCAAGACTCCACACCACACACATACACACACACTCACACACACTTCAGCATTGTCTCAACAGGCCCTCTCCCACGTATGTAACAGACAGACTAACCTTTGCTGCCGGGCAGGAGACCTGCTTTGGAAAACAGAGGAACAGTCCCCCGAAGACACACAAACACTCGGCATTTTGAGTCCACTTCCACTTGGTTATTACTTGGAGGACTGGTTTCATTCCAAACTCCATGAGCTGCTGGAGGTCTAGGTGGCAATTCTACCATGAAAACCAGGCAAGCCAGGAACCTACTCTCCTACCAGCAATTTTCACCCCAGGAAACGATAGCAGGCCATTATGTTTGCCTGCAGAGAACTGAGACCAGGAAACCCATCCTGACGCAGGCGTGGAGGATGGCCAGGGTGTGAGGCCCACCTGCTCACAATTGCCTAGTGATTGCAGAAATCCTTTCCTTTAAAAACTGGTGGGGAAGGGGTAAGCTGAGGGAGATAAGAACTCAGATATAGTTCTGGCGTTTCACCCTCTTTGTTGTTGTTCAGTCGCTAAGTCGTGTCTGACACTTTCTGACCCCATGGACTGCAGCACGCCAGGCTTCTCTGTCCTTCCTATCTCCCAGAGTTTGTAGTTGGGAGTAATTTTATAAACTCACATCAGCTTTCCTAACACAATAGATTTGAGGGTTTAAAACGTGCTGGCATGATGTCCTTTAAATATTTAGAAACACTCTCTGCCCTACCACCAAAGCTGAGTATTTGCTTTTTAAAAATAAACACTTGGCCAGGATTCCGTGCAGTGCCCCCAGCCCAGGTGACTATTGTGCAAGCCGGCCCGCCCACCAGCCGAGGGCGGGGACCTGCCCACAGCTGTCACCCTGTCCCTAACAACTCTTGGGGCACACCCTGCTCATTAGGCCCCGGCCACGCCTGTCCGCCCAGACTCCTGGTGGAACCAGAATGCCAGGAGCGGGCGGCTCCTTGAACCCTGAACAATGGCCTGTGAGAAGTTAATCCAGTCCCAGGGCCAGGGGGCCCAGAAAGCTAGGGGTAGGGCACTCGCTCGGAGCTGCCTCTGCCACTGCCGTGCCTAGGATGGGCCTGAAGGGCTTGTACATAGGCCCAGCTCCTGTGTCTGTCTCCAGGGGGCCAGGCAGCAGCAGGGGCCTCCAGAAGGAGCCAGGCAGAGCTCTAGGCAGTAAAAATAGATTCGTGTTTAGAGGCTGCCTTCCTTGGTGGAGGATTGAGCTGTGCAGACATTATCTCACTCCGGCTCAATGTCCCCCCAGGCAGGTAAGGGATGGGACTTGTTCCTGCTTTATAGCAGGGGAGCCCAAGCTGAGTGGATGAGCAGGCAGAGAGGGGAGGCCACAGGCACAGCCCAGCATCTACCCTGTGTCAGGGACTATCCTCAGCCCCCTGGATGGACACTGCCATTGTCGGGCAGGGACGTGCCCCACTGAGACAAGTTGCCTGCCCCCCCCCCCCCAGACCCACATCATCTCACAGCCCCAAGATGATCCAGACCTAGCTCCCGTCCCCACGTCCCCCCACCCCCCATGTTTGTGGCATGTGACATGAGGAAGCACGGAGCCGCCCAGCCGGCCTCACCTGGGGAGTCCGTCCCACAGGTGCTTCTGCTAACTCAGGATAGACCGGACTGGGGTTAGGCGGGTGGCGACATGCTGCTATTTGTGGACGCTCCTGGCCTCCTGCTCCTGTGACATCAGCAGGGTGAGGCAGCTGCCATCTCTGCCCCATCCCGGGCTCAGGGAGTCTGCAGAGAGCCAAGGAAGCTGCCAGGAAAGAACCCGGGCTTGGGACACACGAGTCCCCAGCACAGCAAACCAGCCCCCTCGTACTGGGCTGGGGCAGCCCTCCCCTCCCAGGGCCCCATCTGTCCAGTAGGGGGTGGGATTAGATGAGATCCCTTCAGTTCATGCTCCTCCGCCGTCATCAGGCTGAGCCCCACACCCACTCCTCCATTGCTTCCCTCAGTAAGCCCTTCTATTGGGGAATGAGAGTTAACCCATGTCTATAACAAAGGTTGAGAGGGGTGTGGCAACCCACTCCAATATTCTTGCCTGGAGACTCCCATGGACAGAAGAACCTGGCAGGGTACAGTTCATACAGCTGGACACAACTGAAGCAACTGAGCATATTAAAGGCTGGGCAAGGAGGAATGGTGGGCCATGACAGGCAGAGGCCGTGTATGTGTGGCTCTGGGCAGGCAGCTCTGGGGTCTCCTGAGAAGAGAGGAGAACCCCCCGAAAGCTAGGGGTGAGGGGCCCTTCCTGGTACCTCCCGCCTTGCCCCTACTCCAAACCCTGACTTCCTGAGGCTTACCTACTTTCTCCAGGTCTCCAAAGCAGGGCTGAAGCACTTGGGCCAGAGAGGCTGCTCCTGAAGACACAGGCATGGGGCTCGCCATGCCTTGCCACAGGGAGGCCCTGAGAGTGCCAAAGGACCAGCCACAGGGCTTGAGGAGGAGTTTGAAGTGCTGTTTAAACTAACTCTGCTTCAGGCATTCACCCTCCCAGGAAGGCCCAGACCAGAGAAATCTCCAAACCCCACAAGCCCCTTTGCTAACAGCTAGAACTGGTTACTCATTGGCAGAGCCCATTTTGGTTGATAAACCTTTTTCCCACATGTGATGTCACTTCATTCTCATAACAAAACAATATTTCCCCATTTTACAGAAGAGGAAACTGAAGCTCAGAGTTTAAACGATGAGCTTAAAGGATACCAACTAGAAAGCGATAAATCCAGGACAGGGACCCGGGTGGTCAAATTCCAAGGTCATCATTGTCTCTGAGATGTCATGTCCCTCACTCCAGGCCCTAGGGACCCAGAAAAACCCCACCAGGGCTCAGACAGTGGGTTGAGGCCTTCCCAGCCAGCACGGCTGTGTATCTGTGGTCCAAAGGACCTAGAGGCCCACCACGCTTCTGCTCTTGGCAGCAGTTCATCAAGAAGGTCAGAAAAGTGAAGTCATTCTGTAGTGTGCCTGAGACTCAGGGCAAACCTTGCCTGAGGATCAGCAAGGCTGAACTTCTTTCCTCCTGCTCAACCCCATGACATTCTTTGAAGAGCTGTGAGCAACGGGGAATGGCCATCTTCGGTGGGGACAGCTGGTGGAAGCAGCAGCAAGCAGATGCAACATAATGTAGGGAAGGATCAGTATGAAGATGAACTCACCAGCCTGGTGGGGGCGTGTGATCAACTGCTTTACAAAGAGGTAAGCTTCCCATCACTGAAGGAGTTCAAGCAAAGGCTGGGTAATGATTCTACCCTGGGGTTGTTATATAGAGAATTCAACTCTTGTCATGTTGAGTGGGAAGAATAAGGCTACATGATATTTACATTTTTCTCACACCAAGAGCCTAGGATGAAATGGGAGCCATATCAGCTTCTATTTGACCCTTTGGCCCTCAAATTCCCCTCTATGGGGCTTCCATGGTGGCTCCAACAGTTAAGAATCTGCCTACAATGTGGGAGACCTGGGTTCAATCTCTGGGTTGGGAAGATCCCCAGGAGAAAGAAATGGCTACCCACTCCAGTATTCTGGCCTAGAGAATTTCATGGACAGAGGAGCCTAGCATGCCACAGTCTGTGGGGTCACAAAGAGTCAGACATGTCTGAGCGATCCTCTGTGAGTGCCATATTGGATCACAATAAAGTTGTTGCATAGTGTCTCTCTCTTCTGCTGTTGCAGACTGGGCTAGAATGGAAAGAAGACGTCAAGAGCAGGGATGGTGGGCTGCATGGTGGGCTGCATGACAGGTTCTGGACCACAGCAAGCTGAGAGTCTGATTAGGGAAGGGTCTGCTGGAACTCTATGCTCTGAGGGCTGAGCACTCCGAGGCCATTGTTCTCTGCAGTCCCAAGAGGTAACTGGGCCATTCCCATTGATTTGAGTGACCAGCCAAAGACCTGCCTGGCCCTCATGGGCAGCTGTCTCCTTTGTCACAGTGACCAAAATGAGCTGTCAGGCCAGGTCAAGGCAAGTCCACCCTTAGCCCTGGGTGTTGGCCAGCCACCTGTGTCCAAGAGACAGCTGGCCATGTCACTGTCCATCCCGCCTTTGCAGCTGGCTGGGATTGTCCATATTGATGAGGAGCTCTCTTGGGACATCTGAGTGGCTGAAATCTAGAGTTCGAGGTGGAGGGATTTGGCAGTAGCATCCCAATGCTGTCCATGGGATACCTCAAGCTACGAAACTGTCTGCCACAGTTCTTTGAGGGGTAAGAGAAACCAGACCACTTCCTCACCCAGAAAACCTCTGAGGAGTGTGCTCATTTGGGGAATAGGGGGTAGCACCTTTCCTCCCTCATCACCCCTCCTGGCCGCCCACCTCCTGCTTGGTTTTCGGTTTTCCCCTGGAAGCACTCCCTGCCAACCTGGGGAAGTGGGGCACAAGCTGCCTTCAGGCTCAGCCCAGCCTGGCCTGTGTTCTAGGAGTCGTGGGAGCGACTCCCACTCATCCCTTCATCAGCCAATGTTTCCTCAGCCCCGTGCACCTGCAAACCCCAAACGGCAGACATTTCTCTCATAGAAACAAAAAGCAAAGGATATGAACTGATTATTCTCAGACCTGGCCTTGCTATTTATTTGCTGTGTAAATTTGGGGAAGCAACTTAACCACTCTGAGCATGCTTCCTTATCTGTAAAATTATGACAATAAGGGTTCTAACGCATGGGTTACTTGGGAATTGAATGAGATAATCCACATATTATGAGTAGAATCGTGTCCCCCACCAAATTCACACACTGAAGCCCTAGCCCCCCAGTACCCCAGAATTTATTTGGAGACAGGCCCTATAAGGGGTGATGACATTAAGATGAGGCCATTAGGGTGGGGCCCTAATGCAATGTGACTGGTATCCTCGTAGGAAGAAGAAAAGACAAAGAAATGGGCAAACAGAGAAAAAAGCCATGTGAAGAGAGAGCAAAAGGGTGGCCAAGGAAAGAGGCCGCAAGAGAAATAAACCCTATGGGCACACTGTTCTTGGACATCTACCCTCCAAAAGCCTAGGAAAACAAATGTCTGTGGTATTTTGTTATGGCAGCCCTAGCCCACTAATACACTATCCAAAGCAGAAGAATAATGTCTGGCATATTATATACACTCAATAAACATTAATTGCTGCCATAAGTGTTATTACTTATCTCAGCTGTACACCCACCATATTAGTTTCCTACTGCTGCTGTAACTAGGCTTCCCTGGTGGCTCAGTAATGCATCTGCCTGCAGTGCGGGAGACCTGGGTCTGATCCCTGGGTGAGGAAAATCCCTTGGAGAAGGAACGAGTACTCCAGTACTCTTGCCTGGAAAATTCCATGGATGGAGGAGCCTGGCAGGCTACAATCCATGGGATCACAAAGAGTCGGACATGACTGAGCAACTTCACTGGTTCACTGGCTGCCGTAACAAATCATCTCAAACATTCTGGCTTAACACACTCTCGACTGGGGTATTTTTGCAGAAACAAATGCCTGTGGCCAGCGAATTGTTATGTAGGTGAATACTGAAACACTCTGGTCGTAACGTTCAGGTAACAAAAGACATAAGAGGTGGCAAGAATACACAGAAGAACTGTACAAAAAAGATCTTCATGATCCAGATGATCACAATGGTGTGATCACTCACCTAGAGCCAGACATCCTGGAATGGGAAGTCAAGTGGGCCTTAGGAAGCATCACTATGAACAAAGCTAGTGGAGGTGATGGAATTCCAGTTGAGCTATTTCAAATCCTGAAAGATGATGCCGTGAAAGTGCTGCATTGAATATGCCAGCAAATATGGAAAACTCAGCAGTGGCCACAGGACTGGAAAAGGTCAGTTTTCATCCCAATCCCAAAGAAAGGCAATGCCAAAAAATGCTCAAACTACTACACAATTGTACTCATCTCACACACTAGTAATGTTCAAAATTCTCCAAGCCAGGCTTCAACAATACGTGAACCATGAAATTCCAGATGTTCAAGCTGGTTTTAGAAAAGGCAGAGGAACCAGAGATCAAATTGCCAACATCTGCTGGATCATCAAATAAGCAAGAGTTTCAGAAAAACATCTATTTCTGTTTTATTGACTATGCCAAAGCCTTTGATTGTGTGGATCACAATAAACTGTGGAAAATTCTGAAAGAGATGGGAATACCAGACCACCTGACCTACCTCCTGAGAAACCTGTATGTAGGTCAAGAAGCAACAGTTAGAACTGGACACGGAACACAGACTGATTCCAAATAGGAAAAGGAGTACATCAAGGCTGTATATTATCACCCTACTTATTTAACTTTTATGCAGAGTACATCATGAGAAACACTGGGCTGGAGGAAGCACAAGCTGGAATCAAGATTGCCAGGAGAAATATCAATTGCCTCAGATGAGCAGATGATGCCACCCTATAGCAGAAAGTGAAGAGGAACTAAAGAGCCTCTTGATAAAGTGAAAGAGGAGAGTGAAAAAGTTGGCTTAAAGTTCAACAGTCAGAAAACTAAGATCATGGCATCTGGTCCATTCACCTCATGGCAAATAGATAGGGAAACAATGAAAACAGTGACAGACCTTATTTTGGGGGCTCCAAAATCACTGCAGGTGGTAACTACTGCCATGAAATTAAAAGATGCTTACTCCTTGGAAGGAAAGTTATGACCAACCTAGACAGAGGTTAGTCATAAGGCAGAGACATTACTTTGCCAACAAAGGTCCATCTAGTCAAGGCTATGGTTTTTCCAGTGGTCATGTACGGATGTGAGAGTTGGACTCTAAAGAAAGCTGAGTGCCAAAGAATTGATGCTTTTTGAAGTGTGGTGTTGTAGAAGACTCTTGAGAGTCCCTTGGACTGCAAGGAGATCCAACCAGTCCATCCTAAAAGAGATCGTTCCTGGGTGTTCATTGGAAGGACTGATGCTGAAGCTGAAACTGCAATACTTTGGAAGAGCTGACTCATTGGAAAAGACCCTGATGCTGGGAAAGATTGAGGGCAGGAGGAGAAGGAGATGACAAAGGATGAGATGGTTGGATGACATCACCAATTCAATGCACATGAGTTTGGGTAAACTCTGGGAGTTGGTGATTAACAGGGAGGCCTGGCGTGCTGGGGTTCATGGGGTCGCAAAGAGTTGGACACTACTGAACGACAGAACTGAACTGAACAAAAGACATATTAATACATCTCTGGTCAATAACATGTTATAATATGTTATCTACTTTGTAGATCAGATATCCCATTGGAAGAAAATCAGGGTTTCCATAGGGCTGTATTTCTTCCAGATGCTCCAGAAAAGAATCCATCTCCTTGTCTTTTCCAGCTTCTAAAGGCCACCTGCATTTCTTGGCCATGGCCTTAACCTGCTCACACCTGCTCCTCCAGCCCTTGGGGTGGTCTGGGCAGCAGGGCTTGTGGCACAGAGAAGGGGAAGGAGTGATGGCTTCTGAGACAGTAGTTATGGGGGGCAGGAGCTATGACATGCTGGGAGGAGGGGACAGGAGGGGTCCAGAGTAGCAGAGATTTCCACCGGGAGATGTGCCTGGGGCAGACACTGCCGGTCACTAAATGCCTGGCTTTGGGGTGTCAGAGACAGCTTTATGGAGCTGGAACTCCTGGTTCTATTTCACAACACCGACGTGTCTTTCATTACCTCCAAGGCTGTTGTGAAATGTTTCAAAGAGAATAACGTACTTTCAACTCATTTCAATTGTACAGAAGATCTGTATATCAGGCAGCACTTTCGAGGAGGGGATAAGGTGTCACAAAGTCAGGGAAATGCTGATGAGTCTGGGTCCACTCAGGAGAGGTGGAGATAGGGTGTCTGGCACTGGGTCTGGCTGCAGTATGAGCAAGCCAGGGGCTCTGGAATGC
The DNA here is from genome assembly GCA_007570785.1 of Antilocapra americana. Taxonomy (NCBI): domain Eukaryota; kingdom Metazoa; phylum Chordata; class Mammalia; order Artiodactyla; family Antilocapridae; genus Antilocapra; species Antilocapra americana. Next base: position 4,129,569 of record ML662449.1, on the reverse strand, counting down.
TAACATAGCTCTTGCAGAGGGAGAGGTGTGTGATCCCTGGAGCCCTGCCGTATCCCACAGGGAGGCCGACTCAGTGAAGTGGGCGGAGCTCAGCACAGAGGAACTCAAACAAACCATCCCAGTTTGCAAACTAGTGGCAGAGCTGGAAAAAAGTAGTAGCCTATGGTTTTGTAATTCCATTGTCTGATGGGCACAGGGGATTGACTATGATGTGAGACGCAGGCTATCAATTCATCCTATCTGTTAGGGATTCTCAGAAAAGGCCCAACCAAGGAAGCGGGGGAAATGATTTCAGAGGAAACCCCAGCCAGCCGTGAGCCAGCTGTGTGGCCTTGAACCAGCTGCTTCCACTCTCTGGGTTGCACCTCTGTCGTGTTGTAAGAAGGAAGGATGGCTGCATAACAATGGCGTAAATCATTAGGCAAGGCTTACTGGGTTTGAGCCACCTTAAATATGTTATCTCATATAATCCTTCTGATAATCCTCTGAAGGGTTATCCTCATCTTGCAAATAACAAAATGGAAGTTCAGGAAGTTTAAGTAATTCATTCAAGTTCACACAGCTAATGAGCCACCCAATAGGACTTTAAAGCCTTGAATGCCTGCTAACCCCAATGCCAGATCCCTCAGGGTCAGCTCTTGGCTCCATCGTGAGTGTGAAAAATCCAGAAGGGCCACCCCAGTTCCTTTATGCTCCACCCCACTGATGTTTGAGGACTGGACCCTGGGCTTGGTATGCAGAGTGTGGGTGGGGATGACCCAGGTCGCCACCAGGACCCCTGAGAACATGAAGAGGAAGTCAGAGTTCTGGCACCTCCATAACCCATACACCTGCTCCTGTTTCCACAAATCTGAAAAAGGCCACTGCCCTTGGTTTAAGGTAATTCTTTCCGAGAGCTTATTACACATACCCTTTACATAGCAAGTTCATCAAATAAAAGCACATCTTCTATGTCCTCACAGTACCCTACACACATCTTTTTGTGGCTTAATCACTTAATCATTTATTTCTATCACTGAATAATATTCCATTTTCTGGATGGAAACCAGTTTCTTTCTTCATCCACCTCCTGAAGGGTATCTTGGTTGCTTCCAAGTTTTGGCAATTATGAATAAAGCTGCTGTAAACATCCATGTGCAAGTTTTTGCATGGACGTAACTTTTCAACGCACTTGGGAAAATACCTAGAAGCACCACTGTGGGTTCATAAAGAGTATGTTTAATGTAGGCCCTTGTTTTTTATCCAACCTGTCATTCTGCCTTTTAATTGGAGTATTTAGTTCATTGACATTTAAGGTAACTGTTGATAGACATGTATGTATTGGAAACAACCTAAATGTTCATTGACATATGAACGGATAAAGAAGGTGTGGGGTGTGGGTGTGTGTGTTGTATAATGGACTGCTACTCAACCATAAAGAGAATGAAATAAAGCTGTTTACAGCAACATGTATGGACCTAGAGATTATCATACTTAGTGAAGTCAGAAAGACAAATACCGTATGCTATCACTTACATGTGGAATCTAAAATATGACACAAATGAACTTATCTATGAAACAGAAACAGACTCACAGATATAGAGAACAGACTTGTGGTTGCCAAAGGGGATGGAGGAAGGGGAACGGATAGAGTGGGAGTTTGGGATTACCAAATGCAATCTATTATATGTATATATATATATATATATATATATGTATAAAACTGAGGCACTTTGCTGTACACCAGAAACTAACGCAAACTTGTAAATCAACTATATGTCAATAAAATAAGAAAAAAAATTTAAGAGTGTGCTTAGTTTTATAAGAAACTGCCACACTGTTTTCCAAAGTGACTGTATCATTTCTCATTCCCTAGCAATGGCTGTGGCTTTTATTTTTATTCAGAAATGAAAAGTGACTTGCTTATGATCGCACAGCCATTCATTGGCAGAGGAAGGACTCGAAGGTAGTTCCCCTTTGGGTGGTTGCCCTTTGACCACGCTGCCCCTCAGCTGGACACACTGATCACACATCCTCACAAACACTTATTCACTGTTGGCTTTCGAGACCCAGTTCTTGGTGCATATGTGTGCCGAGCATTCTCTTCTGCTCCATCCAGGAAAGCCTGTCGTTCTAGTGCCTGTGTCTGAGAAGACTGTGATGCTCTTGCCCATGCCCAGGTGCATAGGGGCCAGTGTCCTGGTGTTCCAGGCTTACCTGTATCTGGAAAAGAACCAGACACCCTGGGAGACTCTCTCTCCTGTCAAAGTCGACCAAACCCCAGAGTCCCAGGAGTTGCTGTGACTTCATCAGGGACTGGCAGCAGAAAGACATGCTCTCTCCCTTCCTCCAGCTTCCAAGTCCTTCCTTCCTCCCTCCCTTCTTTAGGTGAAATTCACATACGAAAATCAACCATTTTTCAAGTGTACAGTTCAGCGGCATTTATCACATTTCACAGTATCGTGCGACCACCACCTCTGCCTGGTTCTAAAACGTTTTCCTGCCCCCAGAAGAAAACCCTGTACCCATCATCATCCTCTCTGTCCCCAGCCCCTGACCACCACCAACCCACATTCAGCTTCTCTGGGTGTACCTATTTTAGTAATGGAATAAACAGAATCATACAGTATGTGACCTTGTGTGTCTGGCTCCAGATACCTTTCTTGGGCCACACTTTCTGTAACTCCCTAAGAAAGGAGGAAGAGCAAGGGCCATTTCTGTTTCCTTTGTGTCTATCCTTGCCCCCTGGTCCATGTTGCCCCACACCCCCTGCACACAGTGTCTGGGGCCCAGCTCATCTGTTCTATGCCATTTCCTATTTCTTGTAACTACCCGCAGAAGAGGACTTTGATGCTTCCTAGATCCATTCAACAAATAGCTTCTGGGCTGGCAGGGGAGACAGACAGGTAGCAATCATTGCAGCAGTATGATGAGGCACTGCTAGAGGTTTTTCAGAGAGCCAGAGGAGCCCAGAGGAAAGACTGGTAACTCAGCCTCAGGGTGAGGCTATCCAGGGAAGATAGACGGGGGATGCTGTCTGCCTTGTTCATGCTGTTTCCTTTGCACTTAGCACCATTTCTGGCACCTAGAACAGGATGAATGACATGTCCATCCATCCATCAATGCAGCTCTCTCAGCTAGGAGCCAAAGGCTGAGAGTCGTTTATGCCAGGAATTAGGCATAACTTACCTGAAGACTTGTAGGCAAACATTCAGCCCCTACAATACCCTGAACAATGTTTCAAGCTAGGTGAATGTGGCAGGGGAGCGGGAGACAAGTGAGAAAAGATGGGGCCAGATCACACTTTGCCTTGGGAGATGCATAAAGGAGACTGACTTTAACCTGAGTGAAAAGAGAAGGAATTCAAGCAGATTTGCATTTTAGAAACTCATTGTTCTAATGTAGATTAGAGATTACGTTGACCAGGCAGACAGAAGAGAGGTCATTCTTGCCGCCCCCTGTAGCTGATTTCCAGTGGGAAGCAGAGATACACCATATGTTGTTTAAAATAATTAGTTAAATAGTCCCAAAGGTGTAAGGTACTCTAAGGGATGCCATGGCAGTTTCGATTTAAATTGAAACCTGAGGAATAAATGAACAGGAGATGGTCAGTGAGAAAGGCAAAGAAATTTCCAGACTACACTAAAGCTGTTATGAAGGTCCTCAGCAAAATGTGCTGAAGGAACTGAGAAAAGTCCAGTGTGGTTATTGTGAAAATGTGAGGCTGGAAGTTTGACCAGATGAAGCTGGGGAGGTAGCAGGAATCAAACCCCACAGAACACTCTTACACATTTTGGATTTACCCTCAGCAAAACAGGAAGTCTTGAATGATGTAAGCAGGATCCTATTTTGAAAAACAGGATCACTTGCATTTCTCTTTTGCATTTCTGTATATGTGACCTTTCTGGTCAGTGCATTGGTCTGTTTGCCTTGAAAGTGGTGTTAGAGTGACCAAAAAAAAATAATAATAATAATCAGCGAAGGGGATAAGGAGTATTGAGCTGAAGACATTCAAAATCAGATTCTTCAGCCAGACAATAGTCTTGAAAGACAGTCTTTATTAAGAAAAAGGATGTTCTGGATGTCTTTAACTTTCTCTGTAATATATCAAGAAGCTAGCCTGACAGACCTGACCTTAGAGCTTTATCTAAAGGGGAGAACAGATGGGAGAGCCCTGATCTCAGGTCTGAAGGATGGCGGGGAGGAAGTGAGAGAGGAGCAAGTGTGGGAGGAAGTCAGGTGTATATCCTCATTGTTCATCCTCCAGTTGAAGTCCCAGACTGCAAAGGGAGGGAGGGGGGCTCTGGGAGGAGATGTCCTTACATATCACTCTAAAGATCTTCACATCAAAGTAAACTGCAATGTGGTTAGGCACAGGGGAAGTTTGAATTTAACTTTCTCAAGTCCACCCTGGCTCCCCTGCAGTGTTAGAATGATGGCTGCACTAGGTCTGTAGTTGTGGATTTTATATAAGAAACTGATCAGAAGCAGATAGATTGAAAGCCTGCTTTTTTTTTTTTTAAATTCACTGAACAAACAATAAAAATTATTGACTATGACCGTTACTTCCTAATACAATTGCTGGGATCCACAATCTGCAGCAGCAGGAAGTAGAGGTGAACACTCTGAAGCTCCCAGGGACCCTGCTCACCAATGCCTGTTTCAGGTGTAGCCCTGGGGGATAAGAGCCTTCCAGAAGGAAAAGCCCAGAGACATGGGCAATGGACAAAGCTCCACTGCCAGGGACGGGGGTCTCCCTCCTCCAGCCCATCAGTACCTGATCGTTGTCATGAACCAGTGCCAGATGTGTTCCCATGCTTTTCTCTGATTGGGAGTCCTCACTGCAGTTATCCTGCTCCTATTCCACCTGCCATAGTCAGCATGGGGTGGAGCGTTTTTGTATCTATGTGATCGGACCATGTGGAGCCCATCAAGAGGGTTGCACATAGCCTGATGATCCTTGATCTGATGAGGCTTTGGGGTGATCTCCCCTAGGGAGGAAAGGAAAGAATTCAATGTACAAGAAGCGGGGGGCATGTGAATTTTGGGGGTGACTATGGCAGAAACTGCTCTTTGGTTACTCCAGTGCCCATTCTTCCCTTTTTGCCTCAGTAACACAACCCTCAGTTTTATGCCTTAAGGCTGTATATCACTAAGGCTGTATTTAAGATTACATTTCTCAGACTCCCTTGCAGCTAGCTCTGACCATGTATTTACGTTCTAGCTAACAAAATATAAGCAGAAATGTCAAAAGGACTTTCAGGAAAGTCTCTGTAAAATGGGAGTTGAAATAAAAGAGGAAAGGGGAAGCCCCTCGCCCATTCTGCCATACTGTTTTTTGGAAAGCAAATATGATGGCTAGAGTTTGCTAGAATGTAGATCATGGAAATTAGAGCCATACCTTGGGAACAGACAGGAAAGAGGATCCTGGCCCCTGACAACTCCCTGAAACCACCAGACCAGCCCTCAGGCTTCTGGCTCCAGACTTTTAAGGGAGAGAAAGAAGCTCTGTGTGTTCACAGTTCTGCTTATTTGGGTTTTCTGTTACTGGCAGCTGAATGTAATCCTAATTGATATACCTCTAAGACAGGGGTTGAGAGGGAGACTTACATCATCAGTTTAGTGATTGGGACCCAAAACCCGCAGACACAATGCTGATGTTCTGGATGCAGGGGGCGATTGGAGGTGACTGGAGTTGTCCGGGTGAGGGGTGACAGAGGCTTGTACAAGGATGGTAACAGTAGAGATGGATAGAACATTCAGATCTGAAACACACTTAGGAGGTAAGACAGGAGTTGGTGGTGGCTGGGGGGTAGAGATGAAGACAAGAAGAAGGACGTCAAAGAAAATCGCACTGCAAGGAAGGAGCAGTGAGCAGAGCCATCAGCAGCGCTACAGTCAAGGAAGATGCAAGCTGAGACAAGTCTGTAGGATTTGGTCACAAGGAAGTAGCCTCAGAACAGTGGAGGTGGAAGCAGACTTGAGTGGGTTGAAGGAAGAGTGGGAGTTGAGGAAGTGGGCCAAGCATGTAGAGATAACTCCTCTGAAGCTGACCTAGGGGTGGAGTCATGGAGGGTTCTTATTTTTTAAATGGGCGAGACTTGACCTCATTCAAAGGAAAGGACCCTTAGAGAGGTAGAGATCAATGATGGAATAAGAGGAAGAAGCTGCTTGAAGAGGATCCCTGAGAAGGTGGGAGGAATGAGTTTGGGGGAGCAGGAGGACCCCTTCTCTGTTAAAGCAGGTGAAGGAGGGCAGACAGGAGACAGGCTGGCTCTCTTCTGGGCTGTGGGCAGAGCCTTCTCAAGGGCTCCCAGCCCCTGGCCTCCCTCTGCACCACCCCCACCCACCCTGCACACCTATCTTAATCTTCCTAGAGTGACTGTAGCTGCACCCACCGGCTTTTCCTCTACAGCTCCCAATACCTCTCATTTCTGCTGACTTCTGGGGTCTCAGCTGAAGTGGGGCTAGTTCTGGAAAAGCCCCCCCAGATTAAAGAAAGTCTCAGTCAAAATCTGTAGCCACAACAGCTTATATGTCTTTGAAGCGCTCACTGACCTTGTAATTATGTAATCAGACCGCCCCATTAGACAATGGCTGGTGTGTGTGCATGTGGGTGTGTATGTGTGTGTATGCATGTGACTGCTTATCACCTCTATCTCCAAAGCACAGAGGACAGCCTGGCACAAACAGGCACTACATTGGGCTGAATGACCAACTGACAGCAAGTCTCAAGCCTGTCATTGAGGCTCTTAAGATCTCAAGTTAAATTCCCAGCATCCCCTAAACCTGCCAATGCTCCAGATGCTGGGTACTCCTTCCTGGTTCCCAAGGCTGCCCCATGCTTTCCTTCCACACAGGTCTTTGCTCAGACTGTTCCCTGCCCAGCATGTTCACCCTCCACTCTGTCCTGTACAGACTCCACTCCCCTCCCAGCCCAGGGACCCTTCCACTGCAGAATCTTCTCTGAAACCCCCACCAGCCACAAGCTGAGCCATTTATCATATTCTACTGTGAATATGTCTTTCCTGTCCCTTTCCTCCCTTGCAGCCTCCTTGGGGGAAACCTCTACGTAGTAATTGTTATTTCAAATGAAAACACTTGGCTGTGAGGCAAACAGACACCTTATATAACATCTGTATAAATAGTCTTATACAATTTCATTCCCAGTGGTGTCTGCATGGTGTCATGGACTTGGTAGGGACACGAAAATAATTTTGAATATTTTCTCCATCATACCTGTAAGAATATGATGGTGACAGTCTCCATTTACATTAATTTTTTAAGTGAATTTAAATGTGGTTTTCCTATGCTTACAACAAAGAGGTGCCTGTTTTTATCCATGAACAAAATCTGTTTTTTCAGATTTTTTTCCATCTTTTCTTGAGAAACAAATGCATGCCTCATGCAGCAGATCAAGGTGGTGACTGTATTTGCCAGTGTACCAGACACGCCACTGCGTAAGGGAAAAGGAATTTCTCCTGGAGCTGATAATTTCCAACGTGTTCAGCAACATTTGTCTCTTGGGCTTCTGAACAAGACCAGGTATGTGAAGGCATATAAAATCTACAAAGCACTAAAATAAGAAGGATTTATTCATAGTTATTATTTTCCATGCTAAGGTCTCATGATTGTTTTTTAGTTCAGAAAATAGAGTCATTGGGATTCTCAAAAGTTCTACCTCAATATAAATCCATAGAGACAGTAGGTAGATGGGTGGTTACCAGGGACTGGAGGCAGGGGGACGGGGAGTAAACTGTGTGATGGGTCAGGGCTTCCTCTCAGAGTGATGAAAATGTTTCAGACCTAGACAGAAATGGTCATTACACAACATTGTCAAGGTACTAAATGTCACTGAATAGTTCACTTTTAAATGGTTACTTTTTAAAAGATTTTTTGATGTGGACCAAATTTTTCTTAAGTCTTTACTGAATTTGTTAAAAATACTGCTTCTGTTTTGTGTTTTTTGGCCAGGAGGCATGTGGGATCCTAGCACCCTGACCAGGAATCCAGACTGCACCCCCTGCACTGGAAGTTTCAACCACTGGACTGCCAGAGAAGTTCATAAAATGGTTGCTTTTATGGTTGTGTGAATTTTACCTCAACTGAAAAAAAAAAAATTGCATACCTAAACACTGAATCATTTCTAAATGTCCCAAAGGGCACGGCAGTGCTATATTCTAGGGCAGCCCGAGAGTCAAGGTCCCATAGCACCTTGTACTGTATCTTTGGATCAAGACTGGAGTCTCCCCATGTGTAAGCATGACCTCCAAGTGTCCTCAGAGACACTCAGCTGAGCACTATTACCAACCAGCTGAGTGTGTGTATTTTGGTTTGTTACTCCACTGGGTGAGTCCTTAACAAGGACTTGTGAAGGTGTTTAGTTTGATTAAGGATTTGATAGTTCCAGAGGTGGAGCCTGGAGCACGTTTTATTTTTTCTTTTAAACCAGGGGGAACTTCCCAGAGACAACAGCTCACAGCCTGCCGATGGCACCCCAGATGCTCTCCTGGGCCATCTGTCTGTCCACTGGGGCCTGTGCAGAGCAAGGAGGACGATCCCATCCCAGAGGGCAGAGTGGGGGGTCACAGTCTCTCTTCACTCCAGGCAGGTCCCAAAAAGGCAAAGACCAGTTGTGAAGAAGGGCGGGTGGACTTGTCCTAACAGCTCCCAGCTTCTTAGGAAACAGTCCTTTTGTTGTGTCAGGGGAGGAACAGACTCGAGAACCAGGGCAGGTGTGAGCACAGCAGCCAGGGGCAGGTGCGAGGCTGGTGGGGAGGGAAGGCCGTCGGCTCTGTTTGTCTACCTTCAGGCCTGGTGGGTCCTGGGCCAGCGGGGTTGGGCTGCCCACGAACAAGTACCCATCCATCCTTTAAACACACAGGACCCAAGGGGAAATCACACTTTTTCATTTCAAACACAGCTCGGAGCCCAAAACCCAGGGGCTATGCTATAATCAAGTTGCATCAGTCAACTTTATAACCAAGTCTCCTCTTTTTTTTTTTTCCTTTTTTAGCACTTCATACCTTTCCCTGTGCCTTCATATATATACCGTCTCATTCACTAGCCCAAGAAACAAACATTGCTGACCGCCTTGGAAAATAGCAACTCCAGGGGAAATTCCTGTTCCCTTACCCAACGACGGTCCAGTGAACAAAGAAAGCCCAGTGACAAGCATCCACTTGGGAAACTCTAGGTCCAACATAGGGAACGGTCCTGGGAGTTCCTCACCAAGACGTCTTTCCTGGAGAGAACCCCACTCAGTCCGAAGAACTCCAGCTTTGTTAGAAATGTAATCAACAGCATTTACCATCAACCCAGATCATGGATGGAGGAGCCTGGTAGGCTGCAGTCCATGGGGTCTCTGAGAGTCGGACACGACTAAGCGACTTCACTTTCACTTTTTACTTTAACGCATTGGAGAAGGAAATGGCAACTCACTCCAGTGTTCTTGCCTGGAGAATCCCAGGGACGGGGGAGCCTGGTGGGTTGCTGCCTCTGGGGTCACACAGAGTCGGATACGACTGAAGCGACTTAGCAGCAGCAGCAGCAGATAGCTGAACGAGTTTGGACTAAGACAGCCTAGATTCAGCCAGAATTGCAGAATTCCCCGACAGACCCTGTTAGAACCCAGTGGAGGTGGCCCCTTATTGTTTTTCTCAATTAAAAAAAAAAAAAACTAAAAAGCTTTCTGCATGCTTCTAAGGCATTTACAGCTGCCCAAAGAAGCAGGACTACTTATGACTCCATTTAATAAGCGCCTGGCAATCACCAACCTCTCTAATTGCCATGTGGGTGAAGAGGTGGGAATTCAAACAAACGAAGGAGATTTCGAAGTGTTACTGGAAGATGAAAAATGTGACGGAAGCGCCTAGGCATGAGAGGCAAGCAGAGACACATGCTTCTCTCAGGACAGCATAACCCGGAAAGCCGACCAAAGCCGACGTGAACATTCCCAGCATCTGCCTCCCCGACACTTACACCGAAAAAAGCCACATCAACTGCTCAGAAAAATGCAGGTACCACTGAGACACCCCAGGTACCATGGCCTGTGTCTACTCAGGCAGAAGTTGTTTCTGGGAGGCCCAGTGCCAAGAGCTTTGAATGTCCGGTTCCCTCACACCCCAGGCCTTCTCAAAAGGGAAAGGAGATAAAACGTGGGGTTTCCCACAGCACTATCCGTTTACAGAGAGGAAACTCTGGCTCAGAGAGATTACAAGTAGAGGGGCAGGGCTAAGATTCATAGTGCCCATAACTCTCACAGTCCAGAGCTCTTGGGTCCTCCAAGGAACAAGGTCTTCACCCTGGGCTCCTCTTCCGCAGATTAGGAGTGAGTGTTAACTCACCTAACACCCAGCTGCTGCCGACCTTCCTGACTGCTAACTACTGACACGTGTGCCTCCCTAGCAGGGGACGAGCACCCAGGACGACACTCCCATTTACCCCCAGCTTCCTGGGCAGCAGTCTGACCGACACTTCAGTGTTCTGCAGCCACCAACCTGAGTCTGTTCAAAAAGGATGTCCGGAGATGTGATCATCCCATTTATGTACATGCCTTGGTTGTTTCCAGAGGCCTGTGCGTGACCTCATGAAACCATCTGGACCCTCTGAGCAATACCTTGAACTGGCTTTTTGAAGATTCTCAAGTCTCCAGAGTCAACTTTATTGAAACAAAATCCAAAGTGTCCCCAGGAAGGGACAGCCCTGAGAACTGTTAGTGGCTAGCACTTGGCAGCTAGCTGAGAATCAGGCCCTAAGAAGTGGGAAATAGGACTGGGAGGGGTTGGAGAGGGTAAAGAGAAAGAAGCATGAGAAAGGAGGTGGGGGAGGTCTAGGTAGCCCCACCCCCAGCAGCTCACCTTCTAATTTTGCTGAAAGAGATTCCCAGGGAGTTGTTCCCTGCTTCCCCATTCCCAACAGCAAGACCAACTCTGCCCACGGAGCCAAAGGTAGAAACTCCTAGAAGGAAAAAAAAGAGAAGCGACAGGAAAGAAAGGAAGAAAAGACAGAATAAACCAACCATCAGAGGCTCTTCAATCTTAATTCATTTTATTCTACAAAAAGCTACTCAATTGAAAGTGAAAAAGCTAACAAAAAAAAAAGGAAAAAAAGTTGTAATATGTTCTTTCTTCCATAGCAGCAAGCTTTTTCTAACAAGCTTTCTTTAGTGCAAATACCGTAGGCTTGTATTACAGTAAAATAACAAAACAGAACAACAAAACACCACCAGAGACACTTCAGAGCTGAGCTACTCCTCAAATTTCAAAACTATACAAAGATTTTTGAGCTCATAGTCCTGCCTGGAGAGGCCTATTTAGAAGCCTTTCCAATGGGACCATCTCACCAATACTTAAAAAAAAAAAAAAAAAAAAAAGACAAGGTGCTCAGAAAGATAATTAAATTCCCCATCAAGCTGTAGGAATCTTGTACAACTTTTTTTTTTTTTACCTCCAGGATCTTAGAGCAGTCTTTATTCCACATCATCAACATACCTCAAATACAGATGCACAAAGCTTTTGATTTGCCACAATATACCAAAATACTATATATACATCTTTCACTTCAGAAAAGAAACCCTGATACCTATTCTTTATACCAACATGAAAATTTTTCTTCCTCGACATCAAGTAACCACAAACTAAAAGAAATGGAAAAAACTTTTAATCATACACAGAAAATAACTTTTGAGGAACAGAGCAGGATCTTTCCTTGTGTTCTTGTCTAACATAGAGTTCTTGGTGACCACTGTCCCCAGAGGAATGACACACCATCTTTAAAAACAGAACCTTTTTTTATACAGTTTATACAGCACAAGTCACAAATTATTTTAGAAACAACAAAGCATCATTAGCCTAAATTAAAAAAATTATAAAGAAGAAAGAGGAGAGAGGAACTGAGCATTTTAATGCTATCTGTTTCTATTTAGGCTTGGTACAACACAAAGATGTAAACATTTAAAATAAATAATAAAATAAATGTCAATTACTTCTCCCCCTTCCCTTCCCATGCCCTGCTCAAAATTTGACCCAGCTCCTCCTGAACATGTCAGCATTAGAAAATTAAAACCCTCTGTTGCTGTACGACCAATATACTAGAAGTATGAGAGGATGTCAAATAGGTGGTGGGGTGACTGGGTTTCCTTTTTAAAAGGTGCAGGAGGACATGGGCACACCTAGAAATGTATACGCACACACACACGCACGCACGCACGCACACATACAACCCATCAATAAATAGTGAGATGCTGGCTTTTAAGATTGAATGCCAAGAAGACTCAACAAGCAGAAAGTAGCAAGACCACTTTACTTAAGTTTTTAAAAGAAAGTTACACACACCGCATATCCTATTGGTCCACAAATTCTATAAGGACTCAGGTTAACCTTCTGAAGAGTGCAAAGGAGCACATCACAAGGGAAACAAATTTAGAGGTGGGAGGATACTGTAGGGGGTGGGTCTTTGAGAACAAACCTCAGACTGAAGGCAGTCTTGCCTTGGATCTTTGGAGAAAGACCTCCTCACCTCCAAGTGTCTTTGTTGACCCATTAGTGGTGGGCCTGTAATAAGGGAAGTCCTCATCACTTAGTCTCACCCTAGAGAGAGTATAGATATAAAAGTGCCTAACACAGTGCCTGGCACCTAGTAGGTGTTATTTTTTTCCTTCTTAAAAAGGCCACATGGATGTCTGATCAAGGGAGGAAATCAACCTAAAAGTTACAAGGAAAGATTGCAAGTACTGTTGGACCATCAAGGAAAGGGGAGCAAAGTCCCAATGCCTGTAAGTTGAGCTCAACCTTAAAATGGAGCCTAGTGGGAACAGAGAGGAGACTCCCTTCCCCAAAGCCTGAGAAAGGGAACCAGTAGCCTCTGATGGTTCCTGGCTTTGAGATGCTTGTGTGATGGGCCACAGTGAAGACACCTGGCCAGTCTCACAGGCAGAAAACTGCTTTCTTTCTGAAAACTTCCTCCGTGAATTCTCTGCTTTGAGTTGGCTCTGGCAATTGCCTAAGCTGCACCTGGAAGCTCCTCTCTGTCCTGTGTCAGCAGCTGTCCCCATCTTGACAGGAAGAGGGCTATTCCCAAGGGGCTAGCCAGGTGGCCAAGGGGACTGTGTGTTTCACACCAGCCTGTCAAGGAGTGCCTGCCCTATGCTGTCCCAGAGCTGCCTGCAGCCCAACTGGAGTCCACACCAGCTGCCTTACGGCTGGGGACACAATGGGGCACGAGGTTCCCTGCCCAAGTCCAAAGGCTCCCCCTGCCGCTGCTCCTGAGGAGGAGGAGAAAGGAAGGAGGAGGAAGCAGCAGGCCTGGCGTCTGGCAGCAACTTTAGAGAACCAGCCAGAAGGCAGTGACTAAGGATATGCCTATAGGTTAAGAGTGAATATTCAGCCTTCTCCAAATAACCTCTGGATTTGGGGAAGCCAAACTACCTCTGAGAACAAAGTTAGAGGGTCCTGAATAGAAACACATCTCAGAGGCCTCAAAGTCCTGCAAGGCGGCTGGGTTCTTGCTTTCTGCTGGTCCCAAAGCCAATGCAGTTTGAAATCTGAACCAAAGCCAGACTCAGTCTCAGGAATGCCCAGCCTGGCCCCAAGTCACATGCCAGGACCTGCCTCGGGATCAGGGATGTGCAGAGTGGGGCACAAAGGGACTTTAGAAACAAAACACCAGAGAGCAGCTTCATTTAAGAAATATATAATACATATATTCAAAAAGAAGTAAATAGCTCCCAGCTGGCCACAAATACCACTTGAGATGATTAAGTCTTTCAGAGCTGAGCTCACCCCAGTTCTTTTTGCCTGTCTCCTGCTACTCCTAGCTGACTTCTGTGTCCTTGATTAATCCGAAGCCAGAAACCCAAAGGCCCCATCTTACCAGGAGTGCCCCTCCCAGAACCTCTGGGAATCTGGGGGGCAGTGTCACAGCCAAGGAATGTGGGAAATGACATATTTAAAGCATTTGGGGAAAAAATCCTGTTTCTTTTAGTCTCCTCTCTTTGCAAGCCCTACCCCTTTCACACATCACTTCTGGTCATAGTGGGCTGAGTATTTTAGGCATTGGGCTGTTCCATTCTGTGTGTCTAGGGCATGGCAAGTGAGTAATGAACATTAAATACCAGCCGGCGTGCCAGGCCTGGGTCTGTGAAGGGAACAGGTGAGCAACCATGTCAACGCTTTTTCTCTCTCTCTCTCCCGAGTCCAGCTTTGAGATTTAACCCCCACTGGGTTAATTTAAATAATATCTATATAGTTTTAAATTATCATCAGCTCTGATCTCTAGAGCTGAATCACAATAGCGGGGCCTCCCTCAGAGCACTAGCCCAGCAAAGGCCAATGCTGGGAAACCAGCCTTGGGGAGAGAAAAAGGCTCCAAGGGGTGGCAGGCAGGGACTCTGCAGAGCTGTGCCCCGGGGGGGGGCTGGAGGACCCCCTTTTCCATCCCCCACCCCACTGGAAGGGGCAGCTCTCCTGCAGTGGGATTCATCTCTGATTTCAGCAGCCCCTGGGGAATGGCGCTTAAGCTGCAAGCCGCAACAGCAGCTCTGGGCCAGCTGTTCACAGCTGGCTGGTGAACCTGGGGAGCACATTGGGGTGAGGGGGCAGGGGAGTGTAAGAGAAAAAGCGCGAGACCCATCAGGCAGCTGATGACCACAGAGGGTAGCACGGCCCAGCACCTCGGTGAGAGGCGAGAAGCAGGAGCTGGGGCTGCTGCGAGGCAAACCCCACTCCGACTACCTCCCTCCTTCCGCCCCCTGCCTTTCCATCCACAGCAGAGGCGATTCTGAGGCTCGGGGAAGGGCCAGACCCACGCTCATTAAACCTCCACGGGCGGCGTCACCCTGAGAGGCAGGGTGGGGGAGGGCGGAGCCGGCAGGGACTTGGAGTGACGTGTGGCTCCGAGGAAGGAAGGAGAGAAGGGTCCGGGGCAGAACGGCGAGGCGGTAATTACAAGAGACGCCCTACTCAAGACACGGGTGAAGAGAGGCTGGCTGGGACACCCGTGTGGCTCGTTGGCACTACTCCTGGCCATTCTCGGCCTGGTAACTAGGCATTTGGCAAACCCGATCCATGCCCCAGCTGTCTCACTCACACCCTGTCTTCTGGCCAAGCTGCTCCTCCAAAAGCCGTCTCCAAGGATGGGGAGGAAGCGATGGTGGCCTCTCCTGGAGAGCTCAAGGAGCCCTGCTGGCGGTTCCGGAGATGGTGGCAGACCAGAAGTGTCAGAGGAGGGAAGGCTCTGTATTGCACATGGACTGTCCCCTTCTGGACAAGTCAGCCCCAGCCAAAGAGTCACCCTGCTGTCCCCTCTCCAAAAATGAAGAGCTTTACTATTCAGACCACCCCGATGAAATGTCATGGCAAATTTGATTAAAAAAAAAAAAAAACTAAGAGGAAGTGAAATTGACACTGGGAGAAGGAAGGGGCAAATAGAGGGAAGGTGAAACCAAAAAGGCACTGAGCATGCTTGGTGGGGCGGGAAGGATACCATCACTCCAGAGACATGTCGGAACCAAGGGACAGGAACGGTCCACACCAGCTTCAGGCTCTTCAGAAGCCAGGGAGATGCCCAAGTCCACCAAACCAAGTTCTCCAATGTTCTTCAAGAAACAGGATTTGCTTCGCGAGACGGACAAGGGAGGAGGTCCTGTGACTTCCAAGAGCTCATCCAAGTCCTCTGGCGACTCACCACCAAATCCCACCTGGGTCTCCCCAGAGCCAGGAAGCTCTCTGGCAGGGTCCCCCTCTTCCCCTCATGGCCCTGGAGCGCTGGAAGGTGCTGGTCCCTGGGCAGGAGGCAGTGACGAGGACCCCCACCCCCGCCCCCAGGAGCTGGGTTACAGAGCCAGCAGGGTAGGGGAGTTCAAGGAGTCTGATGACTGGTCCCCACTGCTACTGCTTCGGCGGTGAGCCTTGGAGCAGGACTCAGAAGGTGATGCTGGCGACTCCTGTTCCAGCACGCTGGGGTAGGTGAAGACGAGGTTCGAGGTGCCCGGAGTGATGGCAGGAGTGGATGTCACCACGATGGGGGTGTGCAGGGGCTCCTCACCATAGAAGCCCCCAGCGATGCTGATGGGCTTGATCACGGAGCGCTGGGCCTTGTCCAGCCCCGCCGATGAGGACGAGGGGCTGTCCTCTTCCAGGGGCTCCTGTTTCACCACCACGGCACCGACCCCTCCACTGGCCCCGCCGCGCAAGGCCTGCAGCCCGGAGGCTGGCGGGGACCGGCGTTCCTCAGGACTGATCTTGCACACGGGCCCGTGGGCCACCAGCATGAACTCCAGCTTCTCCTTCTCTTTCTGCAGTTCGGCGATCTCCTTCTGCAGGCCCGACTTCTCCTCCTCCAGCTCCTCGGTCTCCTACAGGGGAAGAGAGGTCTGTGAGGGATGGTAGGGGATGGGCAGGGGGGAGTCAAATCTGGGTGAAAGAGGGAAAACCAAACACGGTCCTCAGAGGGCTGACCATGAAGCTAGCGAGCTCACATCTGACTGCTTCTGGGCCACCTGCATGTTCAGGATTCCTTCTGTTTCCAGAACTCCAGATTGAGAGTAGAGGTAAGTCAGCTAGGAGGAAGGGTGAATTAACCCTTGTAGTGGTCATGACTGAGCACTGATAATGAAACTGAGTTTCCAAGAGGTTTAATCATTTGCTCAGTGCTACAGAGCAAGCAGATAGGGTAGCCTGGATCTGACGCCAATGTATCTGATTGCAAAGTCCATATGCTACTATGCTTTTCTGTCAGGACCACCCCTGGTACCCCGAGAGGGTGAGTAATAGTGAGACCTGGCAGGGGAAGGCAGCAGAGCAGGCAGCTGCACCCTTCTTCCCCCCCATGCCTCCTCAAGCCCCTCCAGCTCGCCATGGACATATTGACACTGAACTCTGAGCCACGTGACTGGATATTTGTCTGCACACACAAGCCTAGGAGTACCTGGTTTGTAGGAAGCGCTCGATCTATCCCACTGGATCTTCCCTGCCCTTCTTCCCTCTTTTAGCTCTAACTAGAAAGCCTGTGCTTCAGGACTCACAGAACCCCGGCGGAACATTCAGTTCAGTCCCCGTGCTTCAACAGATGAGACCCCTGCCAGCCTGAGTGGGCAAATGAGGCTGGCAGAGACCTTCTGCAAGGACCTCAGCCCCTCCTTTCACACAAAGCCAGAGAAGCAACAGAAGTATGTGGTGGCAGGGTCGTCACGGAATTTACAGAGAGGTACGTGTCACCAGCCTCCTCCCCACTTTTCCCGAACACAGATTCCTGTTTGAGAACGAGATGACATGGGCCAGAGCTTCACTAAGCAGAGTACAGCATATTCCGGAGTGAAAAAAACTTTCCATCTGTCTCAAGGGTCTGATGAACGTCATGAGCTTCTGAGAGGCTTCCTGTGCAGGATGTGGCTCAGGGGCCTGGGTAGCTGGGTCGTGGGGAGGCGGGGGCGTAGGGTGTGAGGCTTCAAGGGGAGAGAGGGGAGGAAAACCAAGGGGCCTTGGGGGGCAGGCTATTCTGGGGCTGGTGGCAGAAGCACCTGGGGGTAGACCCAGGGGGATATGGCTCCCCAAAAGGTTAGTGGTGGGGAGGGCTCTCCTGGAGTGTCTCCCGGGGAGTGCTAATCACTAATGGATCTGCCCCATCTGGCATCGGAGAGCTCCCACTCCTCCTCCTGCCTCTAACACCTCCACAGGACACTATTATGGGCATCACAGAATTCACCCAGTGCACATTTAAGGCCCACGAATGAGGGCTCCGGGGTGGACAAAGCAAAGTGGAAGCAGGGGAATGGTAGCTGGGAAGATTAAATAAAATAATAGGATGTGCAAGGCCATTGCGATTTCCAGAGCTCCAACCTGGCTGCTCAGTGGAAGGACCGCTGACACAGTCCACCTCATCTCCTCACTTGGAAAACATTCCACCCAGGAAGAGTCAGTCGTGGCTCTGGGTTTCCTCTGCAGGACACATGGCCCCTCCTGGAGGGCTGGGCTCTGGAGGGAGTTACGTGATGTCGGTCAGGTCAAGGTTTGGGAAGGGAAGGGCGGGGCTGAGGGCCCCTAGGTGGGGGCAATTAGGCAGCGGGGGAGAATGACTCACAGGGCAGAATGAGGTACCAGTGAGGTGACAGCTTCGGGCTCAGAGCAGAGACGGGGAACCCTCCCGCCCACGGAGGATATGAGAAAACCCCAAGATAGTACAACTCAGTTGCCTATGATCCGTCCCCATGAGACCCAGGGAGCGCTACGACCTTGCAGAGGTGGAGAAGCCCAGAGAACCAGATGGCTGAAGTCAGGCTGGGCCACTCCTGCCAGCAGCAGGCAGGCAGGCATGGGGCGGCTGGAACCTGGGAAGAGGAACCCTGGAGGGGGCAGGCCTAGGCCTGCCTGGCTCCTGGCCGGCAACGGCGACAGCCTCTGCCATCCCTCGCCCAGGAGCCCCAGCAGGTCTCAGCACAGGATCCTTCCAGTGCTGAGGTTGACAGGGTGCCAGGCCCAAGAAGCTCATCCAGTTCTCTCTGGGTCCAGGCTGGGTGATGAAGGCCAGCTCCCTTCTCCCCACACCCCCTCCTTCAAATCAGGGCAGGGCTGACCCATGTGCTCAGAAGAAGGAATGCTTCTGCCCACACTAACTCTCCTGTCAGTCACTAGGGGTGAAGGAGGGAGAGGAGAGGGCCGGGAGCCCTGGGGTCCCAGCTCCAGCCCACCCAGGGGCGCGCCCACCCCACACAGGGCTCCTCACCGCCTGCAGCTTCTCCGTCAGCTCCCGGCGGCGGTTCCGGCACTTGGCCGCAGCCAGCTTGTTCCTCTCCCTCCGAATTCGACGCTTCTCCTCCTCTTCAGGAGACAGCTAGAGGCCAGGGCCAAGGATCATGGTTAGGCTCGGGTGCGTGGCTCACCAAGATTTTCCGCTTTTAACCACATTGTAAGTAGGGGAAGAAGCCCTTCTGGGACTGGGCAGGGAAGGAGGAAGGCAAGAGGAACGTTGCTCAGGGGCCCTAGAACATGTACCTCCCCCCAGTTTGGGTGCCTGGGGCTGGGGGGAGCACTCAGAACTAAACCCCAGCCCCCAGAAGGTGATGTCACATGTTTGAAGGGAGAGCAGGGTAGCCATGGGTCAGAGACTCACCAGACCAGGCATGATGGCAGCATGTGTCATTTCGGCCCTGATTCAGTGCCAAGACCCGAGAGAATGAGCTGGGACCGTTCCCCAGAGAGTCTCCTCATGCCAGGCCTGGCCCCACCCACTTAAGCAGCTTCCTCCCAACTCAGCCTAATTACTCCTCCCCAACACTCTGCCTGCTCTGCAAGCCTCATTATCCCCACTTGATTATGTAGCTGGGCCCAGAGTAAGAATCACCCGGGGCAAGGGGGGGCATGTTCTCTTGCCAGAGGGCGGGAGAGAGGGCCACCCCACTCCCAAGTCCCTCTGCCAGCCCTCGAATGCTGGCTGCTTGCAGTTCAACCCAAAGGACTCACCAGTGTGCCTGGCACAGTGCTGGATTGGGCAGGACTGGCAAAAAGGAGGAGGAGCCCTGGGGCAGGTTAAAACCCTGCTGCCCACCACATCTACTCATTCAACCAACCAGCCCTTCAACATGCCAGGCATGGTTTAAGGGGTTAGAGATTTGTCAGCGAACCAAATAAACAAAAATCCGCCTGCAGAGCTAATGATCTAGCTCCTAGCTGGGAAGCTGGTTAGGGGTCTGCAGCTCAGGCCAGAGGGCAAGAACTCTGCTCCACCAACAGGGCTGATACTGTTTACATAGAGCCCTTCCAGAGGTGATGTGAGGAGATGGCTGTGGGCCAAGGCAGGAAGGAATTCAAAAGGAAAGACCCCCTCCTTCAGTGATCAGACCCTGACAGCACACCATCTAGGTGCCAAGTGATGTACTGGGGGCTTAGAAGATTCTGGGGGCAGTAAGGCCCGAGTCCTTCCCTCAAGGATCACATGGGAAAAAGGCCAAAGCCATTTTTGGAGGGGCTGAGAGAGAAGCTGCCCCCACTGAGGGGTACTATATGGACCTCCAGCCAGCCTGCAAGTGAGGGAGCCACTCCCCAGGCTGGGCCCAGGCCAGAGTCCCCAGGATGCTGCTTGCAGAGCAGGGCATAGCATCACTGTGTCCCTCTCTAGCATCATCTGTCCTTGCAGTGGCCTCCACATGGGGTGCACTGACTTGAGCCCATCCAGCGGGTAACATTCCTGTTAGTTTTCAGCCCTCACAAAGGCCCGGTCTTTGAGCTCACACTGGATCCTGGCTCCACTTCCCTCCTCAAGCCCCTGCCCCAACTCCCCGGGAAAGCTGACCCGCTCCATGCTCTCTCTCCTGAGAAGTGTCAGGGGGCTCAGAGCCAAATGCAGATGTGGCACTTCTGGGTGGACCCAGATAGATTACTGACCCTCTGAGCCTCATTTGGAAAGTGGGGTTAATAGGATCTGCCCCGCCTCCCACAAAGTTTCTGCAGGGATCAGATGAGACACAGTGTGAGAGTCCTCTCTAAACCAGAAAGTGCTGAAAAGACGACGACGTGGTCCAGAGGTCTCCTCTCTGACACCCTTGCTGCACTCACTGAGCAGCAAATCAACCAGACACCCAGAGAACACAGACTGGGGCACCCTATCCTCTGTGGGATCACAGAGGATCACAGGCTGAGGTCACAAAAGGCCACTTGGCCAAGGCCCTGAATACCTGCTGCTCCAAAATCCATCTCAGCCTAAGCCCGAGAGGGACCGAGAGAGCCTGATGGCCCTGTTGCAGCCCCAGGTTCGGGGCTCAGCATCAAAAGGCTACCAGGGCTCCCCTTGAGGCCCAGCTTGCACCCCACTCCCTCACTGACAAGGGGCAGACAAGACAGAGAGCTAGTCCTGATCCACTTCTGCTTCCATCCCCTTGGACAGATTCTGGTCTCCCCAGTGCCTTAGAAGATTCTCTCCTGTCTGGTGAGGTACAGGGCAACTTGTGGGAGGCTCCTGGCATAGGAAGTGTTCAGGGGCGGTGACAACACGGTTACAGCATGAGGATGTCACACCACCACGTACCCACCCACAGCCACACACAACCCTCCCTTTCCCGCCACTGCTGGCCTCAGAGGGAGCCTCTGGGGCAGGCCCCGGAGGAGGGCAGTGAGACATCAGGCCAGCGCCATAACAGCCTCTGACCCCGGGGGGAGGCTGGGAAGGCGGAAGTGAGCCTCAGAGAAAAGACCCTAGAGCTAGGAACCCAAAGAGCCAAGTGCTAGGATACTGCTGCCTAGGCTTCCTCCAAGTTGCCGAATGATGGTCTGAACTCCTAATTGACATGGGATAAAATGTTCCTGGCTCTCTCCTTTTCTTAAAAACGGAAGGAAACTCTCCAAGGGCGCGCCTGGGTGGTGTGATGGGAAAAATTACAGGGCTGAAGGTCAAAGGGGGCAGCTTCCAGTCCTAGCTCTGCTGCCACTCACTGCATGAGCCTGGGCAAGGCCCTTCTTTCTAGGCCTCAGTTTCCTCATCTGTAAAATGGGTGCAGAGGGAATTTTAGAAAAGCCAATCTCTAAAGTCTCTTCCTCTCTAACTCTAATCTTGCAAATTTGGTGTGATCTGGGTCCAGAAAAAGGACTTCCCTGGTAGCTCAGATGGTAAAGAATCCTCCTGCAAAGCAGGAGACCTGGGTTGGATCCCTGGGTAGAGAAGATCCCTTGGAGAATGGAATGGCTACCCACCCCAGTATTGTTGCCTAGAGAATTCCATGGACACAGGAGCCTGGCAGGCTATAGTCCATGGGGTTGCAAAGAGTTGGACAAAAGTATGAAAAGTATTTAGCACATCTTACTTGACTGTCCTGCTAACCCGGGAGTCCCTCACAAGCCTAACTTGTAAAGGATAAGGGGTCCTTTACATACCAGGAGAATCCAGATCACCAGCGAGTATAAAGCTTGGTACCCTGAGCTCCCTGCAGGAAGCACACTTATAGAGGACATTGGGATCACTGCTACTGCATATTTATAACTACAAGTATGGAAGCAGCAGTGAGGGGGGGATATTGGCCACTTGCCCCAGGAGCAGAAGCCCAACAGGACCTGGGAACTGTCTGTTAGTGTCTATTACACACATCTCCCCATTTTGCCCCTGCACAGGGTCCTGCCATTGAGAGAACAAGCCAACAAGTAGTGGATATGAGGCCCAGCTTTGTTCTCAGAGGAACGGGACTAGTGTGAAAGCTTCTGGTTCCTCAAAGCAGTGACCTTTGTAATTCTAAGTGTCCTGAGGACTAGCGGCGGGCTTCCCAGGTGGCACTAGCAGTAAAGAACCCGCCTGCCAATGCAGGAAACATAAGAGACCTGGGTTCAATCCCTGGGTGGGGAAGATCTCCTGGAGGAGTGCATGGCAACCCACTCCAGTATTCTTGCCTAGAGAATTCCATGGACAGAGGAGCCTAGCGGGCTACAGTCCATAGGGTCACAAAGAATCAGACCCAACTGAAGTGACGTAGCACACACTCAAGGGGACTAGTGGCACTGGATCCACAGTTATCCACTGGGCACCACGTTTGAAAGGCCCTTGTATTGGAACACTGTGGGTCTGGGGATCCCAGAGTGGAGGTGGACAGTGGCTAAAATGGGAAGGGGTTCCAAAGCTATAATCGAAGTAATTCTCCATGCTAACATTTCAGTTGAAAAAGGGATTCTGCTACTAAAGCATTTCCCTTCCTTGGACTCACAGTGGCATGGTGTTGCAGAAAGAGCACTGCAGAGGGGTGGAATCCCAGAGGCCTGGTCCTAGACCACCCTTCCCCACTCACTGGCCAAGTAGCCCCAGGTAGCTGTTTGGCTGTGTCATCTATGAAGGGGGACAGGAGGGGCTCCTACAAGGCTCATTCCCTCCTTTCTAGAATTATGCATGACTCTGATTTCTCTTTTGGGACGTGGGGGGCTGTCACTGCCCCACTATCTGTTAATACAGATGATGGGCCTTTGGAGTCTTGAGCAGATGCTCTCTAGCGGGCAGAGGCCTCGCCCCTTTCTGGCACCCCTCCCAGCCAGGTTGGCTCTTGCTCAAACCTAAGCCCCTTGAGGAGAAAAAAGGCTGCTGTTTGTCTGACCCCCACTCCCCCGCATGTCCCTGGAGCTTACGGAGCTGAGCAGACTCCAAAGACCCCAGGGTCCCAGATGCACTTCTGGAATGTGCATCCCAGGCACTTGAAATGGGCTCCGGCCTCGAGTTGGAGGCCTGGGACACGGAGGGGAGATGGACACACTGTGGGCAGCACCGGCCCGGAGGGGGGCTCCTTTAGGACAGCTGGGTTCTTGCTCATATTAGATACTAGGAGACACTTAAGGGATAAGCCCACAAAAGCTCCCAGCCAGGGTTCATCGGCTGCTTGTCCCACAGTCCCTCTGCCAAGGATCAGAGGATACTGCTGTAGGCAGGTCCTAACAGTCCTGCCTGAGTGCTGACGCCTCACCATTCACCATATGCTTTCCCACCATGATCTCATTCCAGTGGCAGCAAGTCCTGGCTGGCAAGACACCATCCCCATTTTGCTGCTGAGGAAACTGAGACTCAGAGATTCTAAGGGATGTGGGCAAGATGCCCGACTCTCAGGTCGCACTCTCTGCCTCCAAGGATGAGGGTCCTGAGTTCCTTCATCTCCCCAGTCCTCCCAGAACACACACCCTGCTCCTTGCCAGTCTGCAGAAAAACACTCTGCATTATAAAGCCACTAATGTGGCTCCAGATCGGAACTGTACCTGCTCATCTCTCCTCCTGCGGCCCACCGTGGTGCCAATGGTCTTGATCACACCAGGTCTCGGGAGGGCCATGTGCCCGGGGACAGAGGCCAGGCCCGGCAGGGGGCTGTAGGGGTGCGAGCGGGGGTATGGGCTGGACATGGACGTGATCACCGTAGGTTGCACCATCCACTGCAGATCCTGGCTGGTTGTGATGGCGTTGATGGTAGGGATGAAGGCGCTGCCTGAGCCAGGCATATCTACCCGGAATTTCTGAAATGAAGAGGAAGATAGGACTGAGCCAACAAATACTGCAAAACAGGCCAAGCAGAGATAAGATGCCAAAACCAGCAGAAAGTAGGGTCAGTGCCTGGAGTGCCGAGGTCAGGATAATTGGGCGGGCTTCCTGCACATCCAAGAATCAAGGGGATCGTAACTCTTCCACGTCAGATCCGCTCCCTGACTGAGGTCCTGGAAACTCCCATCCCCCACCAGCTCAGGAAAGATGTGGTCATACCCCCAGTGGCTGCCAGGACAGATGTGGTCCTCAGCAGCTCACATCCCAGCAGGCCCTCTCTGAAACCTTCCAGGCCAGCTATGCCCCCATCTGCAGGAGAGCAGGCCTCCCATCTGGGCCACCTGAGTCTCTGGGTCACTTGCTCTTATTCCCCAGGTACCAGCTTAGGATCCTTTGAGGAAATTTGCAAACCAACTGCTCCACTGCAACAAAGATCACCAGGAAGCTTATCACATCTGCTTCTGTTACTTTCCAAACAGCTTCATCATGGGACTGTGATCCCATCAGGGTGAGACCAGGTCCATGAAAAGATGTCCCCTGAGACTGAAAGTGGTAGCCTTTGCTGCCAGACTTCCCCTTGCTGCCCTTGCCCTCCTTGACCTTCACCCCCATCTTGAGTGTGTCTCTTTCTACCCATTCATGTATCTATCTATCTGAGCTCACAGGAGTGTCTGTGGGAAACTTTGGTGCTGTTAGCTCCAAGTTTTCTCTCTGTCACTTAATTTATGCCCAGACCACGTTGCAGAGCCCTGTGGAACACGCTGCAGGAAGCAGTCTATTTAAAATATAACATGATGACAGAGTACCAAAGCTAAAACGGGCCACGCTCCTCAGCAGCTGGGCTTGACCTTCCTTCAGGGCAGCTACTAGAAAGTGAGAAGGAGGGAGAAGGGGAAGACCCTCCCGCCCAACTTCCAAATTTTCAGGGGAGAGCCCCACTCCTGGAACCCTCAGCCTCAGATGATTCCTGTTCCCACAAAAAGGTTCTGCACATCCTTTCTTCCCTAACTTGGGGGATGAAATGATGACAACAATAATAACTAACACTTACTGAGCACTTACTAAATGACAGGCGCCACAGTAGTGTTTAACCTAGATTATCCCATTAATTCTCCCTCTGAGGTAAGAACTACCATTATCTCCATTTTAGAGGCAGAAATTTAGGCTTGGAGAGATTAAGTAACTTATCCAAAGCCACGTTCTAATAAGCAGTGGGGTCAGGATTCAAACCCAGTTCAGTCTGACAGAGAGGCCAGGTCTCTCCCACACAATGCAAGGCATTATAGAATTGTTTTTCCTATCTTGAAATCCAGCCCCAAGTGCTGATGTCCACCCACAATGCGCCCAGACAGAGCATCAGGGTCATTCCCACCCAGGGTCCCTACAGACCTTCCCTCACCCAGGAGGCCCCACAGGTCTGTTTGACCTCAGATGAAAGCCCACTGACATCAGCACAGATGCCACAACATCCCTGCTTTTGCAGCCCAACCAAGATTAGAAGCATCAGCAGCAACGGCAGCTGGCTCTACCATGGTCTTTGCCCCTGGTGATGACGTCTGTGTTCCTCTGTGTAAATAAAGTGAAGCTTAGAGTACTTCATTGCAGCTCAGGGAGCTGGGGACCCTTCTTTGCTCACTCCCCTGCCGGACCCTAATCTAGATGGCGGGATGGGGCTGCCTTACCTCCCAGACTAACCTGGATGAAATGGATTCTGGGATTCTGTGAAGGTGCCAGTGCAATGGATTCTGGGCGGCAATGAGGAGAGCTGACCAGTGCAATGAATAGATTCTGAGTCACCTCCCAAGGCAAAGACAACTGGGCTTTTTATCAGGAGCTGACTGAAAAGTAGCAGGTGTATCTGAGTATGTATGGTGTGTGTGAAGGAGGGCTGGGTGCAGTGAACATGGAAGGATCCAAGTGGGAAATGATCTTCAAGGAGGAAAAACAGACAACCAGGGCCGGCTGTAAGGAAGAGGGCACTGGGAACACATGAGCAGCTGAGGGTGTGCAGAAGCACTAAAGCCCAGGCAGCTATGTCTCTCTTAAGATGCTGAATCGGGAGGGAGGCTGGGAGGTCATCTGAGTCAGGAGGCCTGGATGTGAGGCCTTGGTGAATCACTGGGGACTCAGTTTCCCTGTCTGGAAAGGGGAACAGTAACACCAAACTCTTTGCACTATCACAAGGATTAAATAAGGAGCTACTTGTAATTACAGGCTATGAAAGCACACCAGTGGTGCTCAACCCTGGTTGCAACATTAGAATATTCTGAGGAGCTTTTCAAAAACACCGATGCAGGAGCCAGCCTTACCATTGGAGTTCTAAAATCACTGCTTTCAGGTGGGGTTCTGATAAGGTGTTTAAAAAAAAAAAACTAAGGAGGTTCTAATGTGCAGTCAAGGTTGAGAAATGATGCTCCAAATAAACGGAAGGTGCTATCATCACAACAACGACAACCATCACGGCCACCATCACCAGCACCACCACCACACACATTGTCACTGGAAGTGTCTGTGGGAAGGGGTGGCTCCTAGGAGAACTGCCAGCTTCTCATTCCTGGGAAGCGCCCAGCAGTTTTCTTGTTTCTCTCCCTGAGTCAGGTTCTGGGTTTGAAAGACACCCGAGGCATTTAGTAGGACCGTTTAATGCCCTTCCTTGGAGGGGAGGGGGGCTGTCAGCTTTCCTCTCAGGAGAGCACCCAAGAAGTTGACTCCTCGTTTCAACAAACAAAAGAGCTCCCATTTCATGCTAAGGGAGGGAAGCCAAAAGCCTGAAGCAAAGCTGAAAAGACTAATTCTGCTTAGGACTAAGTGGCAGACTCCCAGCCCTTCTCAGGTCCACTCTCTCTGTGATGGCAGGTCTACAGACGGCCGTGCCCAGCCATCAGCCAGATTCCTTGCAGCAGTGGCCTGGTCTAGACAAAACAAGACGCAATAAAAATAAGGCAGTGGGTAATGACTGCCTCTAAATGCATGCACAACTCGTTTCAGAAGGAGGTAAAGCCATCTGGGTAACACACTGCTTCTGAACTGCAAGGCAAACAATGTCCCAGCCCCAGAGGGGACTGGGGCTCCGTTAAAGAAGGCATTTGTCTCCAGTAGGAGCCTCTCTGAGACACACACCAAAGTTTAAGTGAGATCTGGCAGATTTGTGTTTTGTGTCAACTCTGAAGGCACTTTTCAGAAAGAGACACTGGGGTTGGATAGAAGAGGTAAGCCTCAGAGTTGGTGGTCCCAGAAGTTAGCCTGGCATTTTTCTCTGCCAAGGACCCAAGAATCAGTCACATGTCATGTTGTGGAGAAACCACAGTTCTCTACCAATGGGTTAACACCGAACAGAAACCAAGATGGGGCCTCTCAGCTGTAGGTATAGGGTGGTTTGATCCCTGTTGCAGCACCAACAGGGATGTTGGTGTGCTGGGGGTGTGGAGCTAGGGGAGGTAACCCAGGACCCTCACTTGACCCCCCTGGGGCTCTCCACTCCCTTGGAAACTCCTCCTCTAAGGACAGAATGGAAGGCGCTGGATGGCTATGTGGTATTCCAGTCTGGCGGAGGCTCCAAGTGCTTTATTTAACTGTGTCATCCTGTTGACTTCTGGGTGGGCAAGAATGCCTATAAAAGGACAAATTGCCCCCCTCCCCCCAACCTCCTTTGGCAGTTTGGCAAACTTTTGCTGCAAAAGGCCAGATAGTAAATATTTCAGACTCTGCAGGCCATAAGGTCTCTGTCGCAACTACTCAACTATTGTAGCGTGAGTACAGCCACAGACTAGATGTAAACAAATAGGCGTGCCTGTGCTCTCTTAAGCCCTATTTACAAAAATACTTGGGCCGCAGTTTGGCGACCTCTGTTCTAGAGGATTATTCTCATCTCGTAAGCTCAGGTTGAGAGGAAAAGAATAAAGAGAGGAAATGAGAAAGCAAAAAATCAGAACCATTTTTCTAACCCAGGGAGTCAAGCAATGGACTCTCACTAGACAGTGAATCTCCAGAACCTGAAGCCAAAGGTTGAGGTTACAAGCCCTGATGGGGGTCTTTGGGCAGCAGAACCTCCTTATCCTGAAACAACCTAAATTTAAGGGAGCCTTGGGGCCGCCCGGTTAAGTATGTGTGTCCTCCTGCTGCCTATGAGAAAGCTCAGAACACGGGGCCTTTCGTGCTACCCAGCTTCATCAGATCAGAGAGGTCCCTACAGTCCAGAAGTTGCTATAGGGGAAATGACCTTTCTGAACTCTATAGGGCCTCAGGTTCAGAAAAGCCTAGGAAGTAGGATTTGCTTTCCTGCAGACATGGATGTGGCAGGGCCTATCCCAGAAACTCCTGGGGTGAGGGGCCCAGAAGTGGCATTTAAGATGGAATCAGAGTTGGTGTTCAGGTCTACCCCTCAGCCAGGCATTTCTCCAGGTTGACTCTTGACTGGGCCACCAAACACTCAAGCCATCAAAACCCTGAATACCTGGGACCTGCCTCGACAGGTAGAAATGATCATGCATGTCTGAGAAGAGACTGGGTTCTCTCTCTTAAGAACCCCTTTTTTTAGTTTCCCAGCACAGGAAAAGGAAAATTCCAACATTCCAGGAGACTCGCTTGGGGGAAGAGGAGAGGGCAGGGAGAATGCTGCCTCAAACGCCCCAGAATAAACCTGTTGCGGTCGCTTGACTCAAATGCTCTGTATTTTTACTAAATGTAGGGTGTTCTCCAAAGCCTTCTCTGTGGAATTCAACCAATTTTCACAGATTCTATATGCTATATCACCTTGACCTTTGACCTTTCATTCCTAAGGATAAGCGCTAATGTCATCATGGAAATGATCATCAATAACTCATAATTCCCCCCCACCCATTTTCCAAGTGATCTGCCTCCTGCTAGTTTCACTTGAACAAATCAAGTTTTCCTCCATCACTTAACTGCTAGGGTGAAGAACAACAAAGAAAAGAAAAAAGCAAGGAAAAGAAGGTGACCAATACTGAGGTGTCCACCAGGTTCCCTGATGTCTTTCCTTCCAGGGCCCTTTTGAACAGAAATTCCACTCCAAAGCAAGAGGGAATTCCTGCCACCCTTCTGTAGACCCCACTCTGTACCCCCACCAATCCTAAGACAGCTCTGCACTCCATGGGAAGGGCATGCCATCTCATCCTGTCTACAACCACAGCAGGTGAGCACAGCCAAGTCATTGCCCCGTGACGGGGGTGAGATGGCATTGGGCAAGATGACTCTTACACCTTCCCTCTCTGCCCCAGTGAGTCCATGAGGGACAGAGTTACCAGCTGGGGTTGGGAACAGATTTATTTGCCTCCATCAGCGCAGCTGCCATCATTTTGAAATGCTGTGGCCACAAAAGATGCCACATACAGCATGGAAGAGACATAGTCACAAAACAGTAGTTATTTTTCTTTCTTTCAATAGATAGACGAGAAACCTAGCCTCCGGAACTCTCAAAATCAGTGCCTTTATTCCTCTGTAACGGGCCAGGGGTCAGGGGTGGAATTCGAAAGGCTTAGGTGACAGAGGTGCCTGCTTTGGTGGGCCTTGTCTTGGTGACTGCTCTCCCAGGAAGACTCTTGAGATGGAGATCAGCAGGATGTGGGGTCACATTCTGCTTCGGACCCTGCCAGATCACCCAGACTTCACACATCACCCTTGGTTCCTTCTATGCCAGATCTTTTGATAACTTCCAAATATTAAATTCACCCCCAAAAGACAAAAATATGTTAGGAGGGAGGGTTTTCAAAAGAATTTGCTGAAGCCAATTCCAAAGAGGAGTGCTGTAAAATCTTTTTGAGTCTGACTAATAGCTAGAGCATCCAAATAAGAATTTAGTCTCCTCAAGGAACGATTATGAAGGGGGCAACAGCTGATTCGGATGCATAAGTTCTGGTGTGTTTGTATTAAGACAGGAAAGAAAAAAACAGAGGCTCCTAACTCTACACTCACCTTGAATAATGAGCCAGGCAGAAATAAAGCAATGGAAATGCACTCAGGGGTTTAGA
This sequence comes from Antilocapra americana, assembly GCA_007570785.1. NCBI lineage: Eukaryota > Metazoa > Chordata > Mammalia > Artiodactyla > Antilocapridae > Antilocapra > Antilocapra americana. Next base: position 4,099,618 of record ML662449.1, on the reverse strand, counting down.
TAGGAAAATTCAACTGCCACTCAGACAATACGTGACTGCTGCTTCACCCCATTCACTTGGATGAACCAGTGACACTGACTTCCACCAGCAAGAATCAGCGGAACAGACAAATTCCTGGGATAACATTTTGTTTGATCCTAATCTACAACATCTGTGAGATCAAGGCAAAAAAAAAAAAAGGACACCAGACCCTTAGTATACACCTCCCACCTTCCCACCAATTCTGAAGACCATCTCCTCAAACAATTTCCAGTGTCCTACTACAAACAACATCAAGAAAACAAGCCTTGGGAATCTGAAGACATTGTGCTGGCAATGAACAGATATAAAAATAGAGAAAGAAAAAAGCACTCCTTTTTCAACCACACTTTATTTAGAACAAAATAAAAGTAGAAAAGAAACTGCATTTCGAAGTCAAGCAACTCCTAGTTAACCACTGTTAAATATATGGCATTTATTTGTCCTGAATTAAAAAGAAAAAAAAAAGTCCTAAGAATTCCGAAAACTCACAAAGTTAACACTCTGTGGGGCTGGAAAAATATATTCCCCAGATAGTTCTTCTAATAATGTCCCGTAGGGGGCACTAGAGAGGCATGATTAGGGCTGACTTGGGAATCACAGTCATTTCTGGTAAAAGTTCTTTGATGTGAGGAATGTCCCAGCCTGGTACAGTTGGCAAAAGTTCACTCTGGGGAATTTTGTGTGTCTCTGTGTGTGTGTGCGTGCGTGTATGTGTGTCTGTCTGTCTCTTGGAAAAGAATGGTTGTCAAAGAAGAGAGTTAGTCTGGTATTCCTTGGTTCCAAAAAGGAACTGTCCCCTTTGATTTATTGTCACAAGTTATCTGAGAAACAGACAAATGGCAGCCTTGGAAAAGTTCTGGGTCTTGTTTTTGTTTTGCTTTTTCATTAAAAGGGGGCCAAGCTGATGAAAACAAGTTATGAAATGACCTATGTTTGTGTAACTGGCTGGATTGCGTAATGCTCAGGGCCTGAAACCGTGAGTCGAGCAGTCAGCCAGGGCCTATATCTGGGAGGTGTTTTCCTAGGAAAGTTAGGAAAGAGAGAAAACAACAATAAAAAGAAAAAGCTGGGGGTGGGGGTGTGTGTGCAACTATTAGAGGCAAATCAAATCAGCAATGACCAGCGTCTGAGATTAAAACTATAACTGGAACAGGAAATATTTTTCATGCTTCAAGTTCCTGCCACATACAAGAACAGAGGTTTTAACAAAGAGTTATCTGCCGCCACCCCCCCCACCCCGCCTCAAGTCACTAAAACTCATGGCCATGTGTTAAGATCAAGCTTCATGAAGTGAGAAGGAAATTCTACGCTGAGTAAACAGCAACAAATTTCTAAGGAATATTAGATCCCACAAACAAAGAGAGGAGAAAAAAATAATATTCACTTGCTCAAGGTAAAACCAGAGCTCTTACATTGAGCTGCCACAAAAGGAGGAAGGCCCATCACCAACTGCCAGGAAAGTCTCTCCATAAAGGAAGCTAAGAGAAATAAAGTGATTACAGGTTTTATCTGGTATGCAATAAAGTTGAGCCCGGGTGGGGTCACAGACATGTGAAGTAACAAAAGCTTCGCACGTCAGCTCTTAGGACCACAGAACAGCTCGGCTCCCAGTCACAGGGATGATGGAAAAACCCTCTCCCGTCCTCCCACCATCCCCTCCCTCAGGGGTGGACAGGCTGAGAAACTTGCCCAAAGCAGCACTACCTTACCAATCCCTCTGGTTTGAAAGGCGCCTTGCTTGAGCAGCTGGGCCGAATGGACAGGCACATACGCAAGAACCCCGTGCACCAGTTATTACTAATTGCAAAATCCTCATGTGTTACAGCACGCTAGGAATTAGCCAACAGCTGCTTTTTGCTTCGGTAATGAGGCCCTATTACACTCTGCTGGACTGAGTTCTCTTCCTTCTTCCTAGCTCTGGTTTCCTGTCTGATTTTCTTCCAAAACAGGGAATTGCCTCCACTCACATCCTGGGCTCAAAGCCCTAGTGACACAGATTATTCAATCGGGGCACTGATGTCCGGTCTGACTTCCCATCCAGGCCCCAGGGTCTGAGCAAAGCCCGGCTGCAAGGTTGTAACATTTCAGTGATGACTGCCACAGAAACGGCAGCCAAAGGAGCGGATGAGAAATCAAAAGATTCCTTCCTGATTTGGAGAGGCGGAGAGGGACATTTGGGGGCTGTTGAACTGGAGAATGAGGGAATGGATTTCAAAGGACTCCAACCCATTGCCTAATGATGGCTGGATTCAATAGAAACCACCAATGGGGCTGGAAAGCAAACAAATGGGACAAGATTTGAAACTCATCACCTTAGTGTTCGTTATTAAGGGTGCGTGCCCTGACTGCACCCTCAACGCACTGACAAGGCTGTCTCCAGTGGGTGCTTGTGGGGATACCAGGGCGGGCAGAGGGAAGACACAGAAAAGCAGTTTCGAGGCTCCACCAGGTATGGGGAACCACTTTGGAATAAGATTTCCCTCCTCAGTTACTAAAGAGAGCCACGTTTCCATTTTATTCTCCATCAGGGTCCCTCCTCCCTGGAAGCCCACCCCAGCCCCTCCTGGTTGGCTGGCATACAGAGGCCAAGGCCACCGCCTAACCAGAGCAACTCTTGGTGCAGCCAACTGGGCTAGAGACTCGGCAGATCCTGACCAAGAGGGCTTCAGGCTCTAGCAGCCTCGTTTGTTAAGTCAGCTCCTCACAAGCCTCTGGGTGGGTGGGTGGGGTGAGGGGGTGGCTGTTGCAGAGGGCAGGCACCCCACCAGCACCACCAACCTAGCAGCACCTTTCTGGTATTTATTCTGGTATTTATAGACAGAGACGGCAGGCACAACCCCTCCAGTGCAAACCAGTCCGCCTGCTTTAGAAACAAGTTATTTCTCGGCTTTCAGAACCATTCAGGAGCCTAGAGGAGGTCTCTCCAGCTTCCCTTCTCTCTGCAGCCGTCCTGGCCCCAGGTACTCCCCAGACCCCAAAGCGCCCCTTCGGGTGGCAGTTCAGGCTCCTAGTCCGACCCTAAGAGGAGGTGGATGGGCGCAGGGTACAGAGGCGCACGCAGCCGGAGCCAATCAAGGCTGACCTCCTCCTTCCTGACCTTAGCACCTGATTCCCTGAGTGACAACTCTCGCCCTCACTCTGGATCACTTGAAGGAGCCCAACCAGTTTCCGAGTCCCCAACCTCTTTCCGAAATTAACTAAGACTAACGGCGGGAGAAGGTGCAGGGTCGGGGTGGGGGAAGGAGGAGAAGGCTTTTTCACAGGAGTAAGTTCCCTAGATGTCGGAAGGGGCCCGTGCGTGAAAAATTTGAGGGGGGTGGTGGTCCACCACGGAGATAGAGGGAAATGGAGATGAATTCCTGGGAAAGGAGGTACAGGTTTTTGGGAAAGAGACCTGCAATTCCAGGAGCTTGTCTGGAAACGATGTAGTGTGAAGGACAGGGTTTGTAGGCTCTTTCAGCCCACTAGCCGCTCCAGTTTAGAAAAAAAAAAGTGTTGGCGAGGGTAGAGGGGGTGAAAGGAGGTGTGGGCAGGAGATGAGAATTCAGAACTTACAATGGTGGCCCGTAGGGATTTTCTCGCCAAACCGAGAAAGGGCAAAGAAAGCAAGAGAGGCAGTAGCGGCGAGAGGAAGGCGGGGGTCCACTCGCGCCGCCAGGTGCACCCGGGGCCCGCACCTACCTGCTGGCCGCCGCCGCCGCTGGAGTAGGACTCGGCGTGCGCAGGAGAGCCGCTGCTGCCCCGGGACGAGGTGTCAAAGTTCCCGGGATAATCCTGGTACATGATCCGCGGTGGGGGCCCGAGAGGAAACAGGGTGTTTTTCTTCCCCCGCCCTCGCCGCGGCCGCGCACCGGCTGCTGTGCGCTGGCTCTCTGCTGGCCGCGCCTCGGGCTTGTCCCCCTCGGCGGAGGCACCCCGGGAACAGGGCCCCCTGAGCGCGGAGCGCTGCACCACTTCTTCCTGCTCTGCGAGCACCGCGGGAGCAGTTGTCCACCCAGTCCCTCCCTCTAAAAAGTCCGCGCGTCCCTCGGTCCCTCCCCTGAGCGCGCCCTCCCGCCCCCGCGCGCAATCGGAGCCCAGCCGGGACCGCCGGCTCAATCAAAAATCGGTAATTAAAAAAGAACAGGAGTCAACCTGGCGGGTCAAGCCTGCCAGGTCTGGGGACCCCCGATGTCAGGGCAGAAAAGAAAGGAAAAAAAAAAAAAAGGCAGAAAGAAAGGCTGCCCGCTTGGAGAAACTTCTATTTCCTCCTTTTAGAAAAGAAGCTGAGAATAAACTTCCTGTGGCCGACTCGCCGCCGGAGTTTGGAGCGGCTCGGACACTTGACTAGGAGAAGGCAGCCTGCGCCCGGCCCGCGGCCCGCGGCCCGCGAGGATCCAGCTGAGCCGGCGTGGAGAGGGACGCGGTGCCGCGGCTCGGCGCCCGGACCTGCACCCCTTCCCCGGCGCCCGCTCCCGGACGGGCCCGCCTCGCCCGTCGGCGCCTCTCTCTCCCTCTCTCGGTCCCCGCCGAGCGCCGCTCGCTTGCTCGCTGGCTTGCTCGGAGACCCAGCGCTCTGCCCGAGATGAGTCACTACAATGGCACGATTTCAACTCCACACTCTTTATTCTCCAGCCCCTGTACCTCACGTCAACCCGACTCCACCTTGCAGGGAGGAGCGCGCGGGGAGGCGGGGGGAGAAGGCCGAGGAGGAGGGGGAGGAGGAGGAAGACGCGCGGGAGGAGGCGGGCGCAGCGCTCCCCTATCTGCCCCAGCTCCTGGCCGCGCTGACGCCAGCCGCACACCCCGCGCGAGGGAGGAAGGTGGTGGCGGGGGTGGGAGCGGACCGCTGGCGCGGTTTGGGGGAGCCGAGGCAGCCTGGCCCATCCCCACCGCCCCCCCCCCCCCGGGGCCACGCGCCCTTGGTCTGTTCCACTGGCGCACGTTGCCAAAGATGGTCATTTGCGTTAGAGGACGCGAGTGCGGGTTCCCTCGCTTTCGGGTGACGTGGAGGGAGAGGGATTCCCTCGCCGGCTCCCGGGCACGCCACGGCCTTCCCACCTTCTCCACCGCCCGGGGAAGGGGCGCGGGGCGGGGCCCCTGAGAGCCGCCGCGCGGGCCTCGGCGCCGGGTTTCAGAAAATAATCACAGTCCTGAAGAGCTAGACGGGCGGTTCAGTGCGGCGCCACCGCGAGGCCGGGATCTGGGCGCGCAGAGCCGCTCGCAGGGAGGGCGCGGCCGCGCACGGTCGTCGGCGCCCTTCGCGGCGCCACCCGGAGCAGCGGGCGCCCTGGGCGCCCTGGGTATCCGCGCCTCCTTGCGGCCCGGCCTTGGCTGGGCGCAGCGCCGCCGGGCGGGGCCGGCCTGCCTGTTTTCCCTTCCGCGGCTGGCTGCTCACTGCTTCCCGCCCCCCTCCCCTTTCTTTTCGGCCCTGCAATTAATTTGTTAGGAGTAGCCTTGAAGATGAAATTAACCAGTCAAGACATTCCAGCCGCCCTCTAAGCTGGGCAATTAGGATGCATCTCATCGGGCACTATAAGCAACCTCGACTGTTAGGAATTTGAAAGAAAAAAAAAAAATACAGGGAAGAGGGAGGCCCGAGAGAGGGCGTGCCCCCAACGTTGTCTTCAGCTGTTTTGGAGCGAAGTTCAGGCAGTAGGTAGTCCGGATTCCTAGCTTCTCTCGGCTCGCTGGGCGGGGCGGGGCGAGGTGCGGGGTAAAGAGCACAGGCCCTGGAGTGTGAACGCCCGGCTGTGCTGCTTCCGAGCTGTGAGACTTTGGGCGAGTCCCTTAACCTCTCTGGGCTTCAGTTTCTTTCTGTAAAACGAAGGGATTGAGACATGACCTTCTAAGGCCCTTGTCAGTTCTGGAACTTCAGGCCTTCTGCAGAGATGATGATCAGGAGGAGCACTGTACTAGGAGTCAAGGAAATAGAATTCTGCTCCACGCTTTGCCTTAGTCTCGTACCCAGCTCTTAATGTACCAGCTGGAAGATGCGTAAAGGCTGTGGGGCATGTGCGCTGTAACACATCACAGTTTAGGCCCACAGTCTCCTTATCTGTAAAGTGGGGGTGTTGCTAGGGAAGAAAAATAGAACCCAGCCGAGAACTCAAAGCTTTCCCGGGGCTCTATATAAAGCGCTGGCGTTTCCGGGACCTCTGGCGGCATCTGGCCGCCCCAATGGCCCCAAGATACGGTAATCCTAAACAATACTCGGGGTCATTGTTTACAATTATAAAACACATTCTGTCCTCGGCTCCATCCCCAAGGACGCGCGTGGAGAGGCGAGGCTGGCTGGGCTCCTCGCACCTCCCTCGCTGCCTGCAGCGCAGCGTCCGCAACTCCGCGGGTCGGGGCGAGAAGTGAGAGGCAGACGGATGCACGCACCGAGCGCGGGGCTTGGCGTTTTTGCCATCTCTCTCTCTTTTTTACAGTCCTGCGTCCTGCCTGCCTGGGTGTGTTTACGCTCCTCTCCCAGCAGGACTGAGTAAATGCAGTCCTTTGACGCAAAACCGTTCAGCCCTTTCCCCAGCGGCAGCGGCAAAACCCAGAAAACTGGGGGTGGGGACAGTGTGGGGGGAGCCAAGAGAAGAAATCGTGACACTTTCTGACTCGCCCCCCCGTCGCCTCCCGCACCGCACGGTCCTCGGCCGCCCTGGCGAGCTCCTAGGTGGGGCTACAAAGTCAGGCGCGGTCGGGGCGTCCGCGCGCCCTCCTGGGAGCAGCCGCGTGTCCAAGCGGCGCTAACAGACGCACTTTTAGTTTTTCTTTGAGCGGCAGCGGCTACCCGCCGCGCCCCCCCTCCACCCTGCGCTTGAAAATCCGAGTGCTTCTGGGTCTCTCCCACACAGTCCTTCCAGTAATTCTGGAGGAAAGAAGGAGGGAGAAAGGGAGCCTATGCTTCCTCGGTGGCCTCCGCCGTCCGAGGCGCGTCCAGGCCAGGGCAGGCGCCGCCGGGAGCGCGCGGGGGGGCGAGCGCACCCTCGCGCCCTCGCCCGCCCCCTCCCTGCCTGCTCCCCAGCTCTTTTCTTTCTTGTGGGTTCCCGTAAAACCCAGCAGCCCCGAAACGTCTGCAGAGCATCACGGAATCTGTGCTGATGCAAGTCGCTAGCCTCCCTTTGGTGCGCCTCGGCCTGCCTCGAAGCGCTTTGATCCCAGCCTTCCCGGCTCCAAAACTTGTGCTGGCTCCCTCTGCCCGCGGGGAGGCCCGCGATCTGCAGCCGGCCTTCACCTCTCAGTCCCTGAGCGCCAGGCACAGAGCAGCACCCTGATGCTGCGGGACCGAGCGACTGGTGCAACTGAATGCCTAACCGAAAATTTAGCCTCCAAGCCCAGTTCATGGCCCCCTCCGTGGGGAATCATTCCAGGATCACCCAGTAACTAAGGATTCTCTGACTCCCTGGAATAAGATACTAAGAAGAATAGGGGCCAATCTTTATTGAACACTTACCAGGCGGAATACTTTAAGGGATTGTCTCATGCAATCCTCCCAACAAAAGTTTGAGGTGGGTATTATTCCCTGGTTGCAGATCAAGAAAATGAAATGAAGTAACTTGCCCAGGAGAAGTAGTTAGAAAGTTAGTGGCCCAGCTGGAAGTGCAGCTGATCATCTATGACCCCAGGCTCCTCCCCTTACCCAGGACATGCATGACCTGCCTCCTACGGGAATGTCTTTTGTTTCTCTCTTACTGGTCCCCAGAAAGCATGGACTTCATCTTGTGCCTGACTCTGTCCTCCACTTAGAGGTGCTCGTTAATTCTCACCCACCACTATCACTCAGGTTAAGGAAAGGTCATGTCAAGTGCCAGAAAAAGAGATCATAAAATGAGATGAGGAGAAAAAGGTAATTTGGGCTGCCTTCTCATTGCCTCTCTGGGTCTTGGGACCTCCCTGCACTAAAGTTAGGTGTTTCCTCCTCTGTCCCTCCCAGTCTGATGTCTGACTCCTGACCAAAGTGACCGCCTGGCTGGACTGCACTGGCCCTCCTGTTTGAGTGCTGGACAGTTCATGAAGCCCTTTCACATACACGGTCTCATTTCTCCTCATACAACATCCCTGCTAGGGATGTGACAATAATCAGGGTGACTCTGGATTGGCAAAGAGGAGGCCGAGGAACAGAGTGGCAAGGCAGCCTCCTCAAGATTTTCTCACCCGGCTGTACATTCAGTACTTGCTTGTTACCTGTACTCCCAGCCTTGCCAGGTCAGGAGCAAAGTCCATGGCTTAATGATAAATGGTCCTCCACCCACCATGCCTGAGTGAATCTGCCATCATTTCTCTATTGTAAACCATACATTTTGAACATTTCTGAAAGTCAGGTGCAAGTTATAATCAGTAACTAACCTGGAAGCATTTCTGTTTGTCCCGAGATCTCTGGATCAGTTAGGAGTCCATCAGGAAACAGACTTCAGCCCAGATGGTTCAAAGGGAAAGGTTTTAATAAAACATTCCCATAAAGAGGTGTGAGGAGGGCGAAGAGAGTGACAAGGGACCTTGTTGCACCCCAGGCCTAGTAACAGGTGGTGGAAACTGTTGACTACCCCGAGGGTTGAAAAGGGAAGAAAATAGAGTTATTAAGAGCCTCGTGCACACTGGGACCATGAAAGAAGGCCATCCAGCAGGATAAAGAGAAGCAGCCCCTGCCAGAGAGAGCCCTGAAGAGAATGGCGACAAGATCCCAAGCCCATCTCTCCCACCACTGTCAGCCTCCCAGGGTACAGAGAAGGGCAAGGAAGGGTGAACAGTGGATCTGGTGGGGCTGGGGAAGACACATTCAGCAAGTGAGGAAAAACCAGCACAGATGCTGTTAAACCCAGATGTATCTTCTCACGGGTGGCATTTCAGGATGGGGGAAATACAGTCCATCAGTGACTCTCACCCCGAGTCGGGGTAAACATCAGAATAACCTACACAGCTTTTCAAGCTGCACCTCCCCTCCCTTTAAACCTCAGGGATACACTCAGCCACTAATCCCAAGGGAATGTGTTGTATCCCTCAGGTGTGGGGGCAGAAAGAAAGGCTGGGAACCATGGATCAAAAGAGATCAGCATCTGGAAGAAAGAGCTGGGTGAATAAGCAATGTTTGACTCCTCCCTGTGGCCTTACACAACCTCCTTTACATTCCAAGAGGGGCCCACCCAGCTGAAGTATTCTGAGACGTGACACGGGCTCTTACCCACCACTAGTTCCATTTCACGTATGGGATGCACGCCAAGGAGATGTGAAAGCGAGGGAGTCCAAAAACTATTGCTCTAGAGGCCATCCTAATATTAATATTAAAACAGAATATTCTGCATCTGGGTGGTGGTTACATCTGCATATATGTGACAAACTCATCAAGCTCTGCCCTCAGCGTAGGGCCCTCTACTGTACATTACCTCCAATTTAAAGAACACAAACAAACAACAGCAAATCCTCTGGACTGACTTAGACCACAGTTAGCATTATACTGAAGTTTGTGCAAGACTTCCCAGAAAGCATATGCAAAGAGGCCTTTCTGGGGCCAGCTCAGCTCATGGCCCCTGAGAGACTCTGAGTAGTGACTGCCTTAGAAGACTCAGGCAGGAAGAAGGTATTTCCCCAGTTGTGTGTGTGTGTGTGTGTGTGTGTGTTTAAGCAGGATACATTCCAGAGATAAGGTGACCAGTGCGATTATTCAGAAATATATCTTTATGAGTCAGAACAGAAGTGACCCCTGGTAGGAATGTTTGTTGGGTCTGGAGAGGAAGAACAGGACAGTTTCCTTCGCTTCCTTTTCTGGGCCCAAGATCTGCACAAGGAGAGGAGCTCAGATTGGGCTTTGAGCCCAGGGTCATCCTCAAGACCCTGGAGTCGTGACCCCAGGTTCAGAGTCTGGGAAGGGAGTCATTCAAGAGTCTGGACCTCTGAGAAACCTCTGCTGTGGCCGGCTGTGTGACCTGGACCGAGTCCCTTGACATCTCCAGGCCTCTGCTTCCTCATCTGCCACCAAGAGGCTGGACTGAACGCAAGCCTTGTCATAGGGCAAGGGATCCAGAGAAGCCCTAAAGGGGAGACGCTATCCCCACCACTCCTCCATCCAGAGCGAGTCTCCTGCCAGGCATCTTTAAGTCTCACACAGAAACACCCATCTTCTCTCTCCTGAGGACTACAGAAACCCAGGGGCTCTTCAGACTCCAGCGTGAGCTTTCCCCCTCCTGCTCCACCCTGGGCCAGAGGCTCCAGGCAGGCTCTCTCCACTTCTAATATGGTCAGAGTCCAAGACCTGCGGGATCTCACAGCTGTCCATCAGCCTGACCCCAGGATTTGCCGAGCACTTTCTGAGGAAGGGGGAGTAGGAGAAGCCTGGAGCCTGGATGAACCCTGCCCCCAAGCATCTCACAATCTAGCTGAGAAAAATAGAGAGTGACACGCACAATAGTTTGGGCAAGAAGCAACAACAATAGTGACACCTATAAAAACCTTTTATAGGGCTTCCCCGTACCAGACAGTGTTTTAATTGTCATATATGTTAACTGAGTTAATATTCACAACAACTCTATGAGTTAGTTACAATTATCCCCATTCAACAGATGAGGAAAACTGAAGTCAAGAGAGGTAAACTCTCTCAAGATACCAGAGCAAAAGAGAAACAGAGTTGGGACTTGAACACGAGCATTCAGGCCCATCTAGTCATAGCTATGGTTTTTCCAGTAGTCATGTATGGATGTGAGAGTTGGACTATAAAGAAAGCTGAGCGCCACAGAATTGAAGCTTTGAACTGTGGTATTGGAGAAGACTCTTGAGAGTCCCTTGGACTGCAAAGAGATCCAACCAGTCCATGCTAAAGGAAATCAGTCCTGAATATTCATTGGAAGGACTGATGTTGAAGCTGAAACTCCAAAACTTTGGCCGCCTGATGTGAAGAACTGACTCATTGGAAAAGACCCTGATGCTGGGAAAGATTGAAGGCAGGAGGAGAAGGGGATGACAGAGGATGAGATGGTTGGATGGCATCACTGACGCTATGGACATAAGTTTGAGTAAGCTCCGGGAGCTGGTGATGGACAGGAAGACCTGGTGTGCTGCAGTCCATGGGGTTGCAAAGAGTTGGACATAACTGAGTGACTGAACTGAACTGAACTGATTTAGGCCCCAGACTCTTGGTATGGGAGGGGTTAATGAATCTCCCCCTAGCTCGGGATGGAATCATGACAAACCATCTCTGTATACTTGGGTATGCAGTAGCTAGGGCTTGTGTTACTGGCCTATTTTCCAAACAGAGAAACTGAGGTTCAGGAAAGGTAAGCCATGGGCTCAAGGTCACACCTACCTTGCAGGCAGAGCACAGTGTACCCAGGTCTTCAGACTTCCATGTGCCTGGCCTTTGTTTTTCTCCTCCACACAGGGGGCCAACAGGGGATACAAAAGGAGCTCATAGAATAACCAAGAGCAGGAGACCTCATTGCTTGTCGCAGGTCTCCTTCCAGTGCTGATGAATCTCTGTTGGGCAGCAGCCTAGCGCCCACTTCCCTTTCTAGTAGGAGCACCCTGATTTTCCTTTGGGAGAACCTCCACTTCCCCATTGATCTTGAGCCTTGGGCTCCAGGGATGGACACAAGGACACATGATGCAGTCCTAACCAAACAGAACACCCACTTCCCTGGCCACAGTTACCGACCAGTTCAGGGTTGTGTTCATGACACAAGACTGGCTTCTAAGAGGCAGACCTGAGGCTTTGGCTGAAACCTTTGGGAAAGACATCCTCTCTTTTCAACAGACAACAACAGGTTTCTGATGACTCTGTTGCACCTCCTGGATACTGGCAGGCCTAGAATGGTTGCTCCTAGACTTTCCATTTTACGAGAGATTCCCTTTTCCATTGGAGCCAATTGAGTTGAGTATCTGTCAGTTTCTGTGGTGCTGGAAAAGACTTTTGAGAGTCCCTTAGACAGTAAGGCGGAGAAGGCAATGGCAACCCACTCCAGTATTCTTGCCTGGAAAATCCCATGGACAGAGGAGCCTGGTGGGCTGTAGTCCATGGGGTCGCGAAGAGTCAGACACAACTGAGTGACTTCACTTTCATGCATTGGAGAAGGAAATGGCAATCCACTCCAGTGTTCTTGCCTGGAGAATCTCAGGGACGGGGGACCCTGGTGGGCTGCCGTCTATGGGGTTGCACAGAGTCGGACACGATTGAAGCAACTTAGCATCAGCAGCAGTAGACAGTAAGGAGCTCATACCAGTCAATCATAAAGGAAATCAATCCTGAATATTCATTGGAAGGACTGATGCTGAAGCTGAAGCTCCAGTACTTTGGCCACCTGATGTGAAGAACTGACTCATTAGAAAAGACCCTGATGCTAGGAAAGATTGAAGACAGGAGGAGAAGGGGATGACAGAGGATGAGATGGTTAAATGGCATCACCAACTCAATGAACATGAGTTTGAGATAGTGAAGGACAGGGAATCCTGGGGTGCTGCAGTCCGCAGGGTCACAAAGAGCCAGACATGACTTAGCAACTGAACAACAACAAATCTGTCTGTTTCAAGTAGAAGAGCCCACTGTTGAGCACCTAAAGAGCACCTACTATGAGTCCTTACTGTTTTCTGGACATTTCAGAAATAAGCAATGTCAGGTAAGGAAGTGGGTGTCTTCAAAATATCTGGAATCTTGTGAGGCATGAGAAAGATTCTCAAACAACTTGAAAACAAGTCAAAGCACAGTAAACACCACAAGGCAGCCATCAGGATTCTCTGGCTGATGCAGAGGGTGAGAACATATCAGGTGGAATACCTTAGAAAAGGCTTTGTGAAGTCAGTAGCACTGACATTGGCCTCAGGAGTCTGATGAGATGCTTACAGGTGAATGTAGGGGAGGCTGCAGAGTAGACAGCATTAGGAAGAGCCTAAGTTCAGAGAAATAAGCATATGCAGGGGCAAGAATCAAGTGATGGGGTTGACTGAGACCAGGGGAACATTCTAAAATTTATAGTATGGGGGGTGCTGAGGAGAGAATGGTTTTGAGCTATTTCCAAATATCTGAAGGCATTCCTTATGGAAAAAAGGCTAGGTCTATTTGGTATGGCTCTAGAGGATGAGGCTAGGGCAAAGGGTGGATGTTGGTATTGGGAAAGGCAGAGTTGACCTTAGCCTAAGGAAGGCAGCCCTGCCAGTCAATATCATGGGAAGTTTTAGGAAGTTGTTCAAAAAGAGGCCAGACTCTGGTGAGTGTTATAAGGGGATTCAGAAAGCAGAAGGGAGTCTGAATTGGCTGACCCTCACCATTCTGTGAATACTGAGCCAGACATAGAAATCTGGCTGATACTGGAGGGATTTAGATTTCATTTCAAAGGCAGTGCTAATATTTTGCAACTTGAAGAGGGAGGAAAGGAAGCAGGCACAGTGATGGTGTCAGAGATATATCTGTATCTATGACTTTCTTTTGTAAACACACAGTTTGGGAAATTTAAGTATGGATGGGATCAGAGGTGATGCCCAGAAAATTTTTGTTGTTGTTAGATGAGGTAATGGTATTCATTCATATAAGATAATAGCCATATTTTCTAGATGCATGCTGAAGAACATAGGGATTAAATGACATAGTGTCTGCATCTTGATTTAGAATATTTAAGCAAGAAAAGAGGCAGAAAAGATGTATTTTTTCCCATACACATTCATGTGTATGTGTGGATAAACACAAGTGTATGTATTTGTGTGTATATGTATACTAGACACGTACACAAAATTAGTGAATATAATGTTGAACAAAAGATACCAGACAGAAAGTGATACTGATCGTGTTGTTCTATTATATAATTTTTAAAGGCAAAACGAAACTAGAAATCATTGCAGGTCAGGCAAACGGTCGGGGCATGTGGGCTGAGTCCTGTTTCTTGGCTAGGTTAGGCTTATAAGCGTGTTGTGTGTTCACTTTGTAAAAACTCTGAATTTGCACACCATTTGTGTACTTGACTGGATGTTTTTGTTTTCTTTTCTGAGTATCATTCTATTGGTGATGACAGTTAAACAATACTCATAAAACATAACTCTTCTTGAGTAACTAATAATTATCAAAGATTATAATTGTACAATATGGAGCAGTATAGGACAAAATACAATTATTGGAGGACAACTGCTCTACGATACTGTGTTGGCCTCTGTTACACATCAACACAAATCAGCCACAGTATACATATGTCCCCCCCCCGGATGTATGTTTCATACATCAATGAATTTACCCCAAAATGCCACCCCTACATACATGTACGCGCACACACGTGCATGTAAGTGGGACAGAGACCAGAACTGTGATATACATGTGAGAGGGAGAGTGGTCTGAAGCACACCCCACTCCTCCACTGATAATTTCTTAGAAGACACGATGTGAACTGTGGCCTTAAGCCTGAGTTTTCCAAACAAGTTTGAATGCTCCCCTCAGGGAGAAGTGTTCTGTTTGTGTTTGCATTACTCAGAGACACACATCATGGGCTGCAGCCAGAAGACAAAAATCTAGCATTAAGCCAGTCAGCATGGTAGAGGGTGGGAGGGAGTGAGAAGAGCCCAGAGTGGAGACCGAGAGGAAAGAGATGGGGGGACCACAGAGGGAAAGGGCCTGGGAGAGCAGCGTCTGTGTTCAATGCTCCTCCCCCGCCGCTCCACAGTCCCCAGAACTCTAGTAGTCCAGGGTATGCTCACCTGGGGTGGGCAGCCATGTACAGTTTCACAGGCACCCCAAGAATAACACACAGAGAGGGTGTAGGCGCTACCCCTACTGAGAGCCCCCTGGGTGTCAGCACCCCACCCGGCACCCCTGTGGATCAGCTGATGTGGGCCACGGAGTACATGGGCTGCCACGGGGACCCGCACCCATGAAGACACACTGAGCCCAGGGGGTGGTGGCCCTGTTACCTGCACAGTGAGCACATCGTGTGAGTCCCTGCCTCGGACAAGGAAGCACTTGAGAGATAAGAGATGTTCCCAGAAGGAAGGGAGGCAGAAAGGGAGGGAGGAAGGGACACCACTGGTTTTTCTTTGGAGGCAACTGAGATGTTTCCAGAAACAGCCCTAGGTTTGTAGGCAAAAGACAAGGCATGCATCCTGGTTCTGCTACTCAGAGCTGCAAACCCTTAACAAAATCACATCATCTCTAGACACCAAATTCACTCATTTGCTAAGTGGGGTGGAGAAGGCTAATTTGTGTACAGGTAGGTGCTCAGAAAGAGCTGCGGGCTTAGATCAGAGAGGTCTGGGTTCCAATCCTCACTCTGCTGCCCGAGAGCCAAGGGACCCAAGGCAGTTACTGAACCCCTCCAAGCCTCACTTTCCTCCCTTATAATGTGGTGACCGTCATAACACCAAGACCTCAGGGTGTGGTGAGGACCATGCACATACGCATTCATCTAAATATCCACCCACTGTCTATTTACTTCTTTCTGCTTATTCCCAAGAGGATTTCTGTAGCTATAGGGAAGATTCCTTACAGCATCAAGGGAGGGGCCTGACACCTGGTTGAGAAGAGCCCAGAAAGCACCGCATCCCTTTCTCTGTCTAACTCACGAGACTGGGGTGAAGCTCAAATGGGATTGTTTCTGAAAAATGCCTTGCAAACTGGGGAGTTCCAGACCCATGACAGCTAGAGAAAGTGGGAAAGAAAAGAAGGATTGAGGGAAGCTGAGGCAGGAATGGACATCCGGCCTTCTAACAGGGGAAGAGTTTGTGTTTTTGGAGCCCCAAGGGGCTCCAGCTAGGGGCCCATATGCTTAATTCATAAAGGAGCTCTGGGAGAAGCCATGGCTACAGGGTCCTATAATGTCAGAGCTAGAAGGAACATGAGAGATCATGTATTACTACTCTACCCCTACCCCATTTTGCAGATGAGGAAACTGAGGCACAGAGAAGGAACTAGGCTGGTCTCAGGTCACCCAGGGCAGAGGCAGAGCTGGGACCAGACTCATTTCTTGATGCAAAGGGTAGGGTACTGTTTCCACTGTGAACCTGGCACGTTTCCCCTCACTCTGGCCTGAGGTGCCTGTAGGAACCTCACGTTGTGGGATGAATTCTGATAGCTGAAGGCAGGAAGGTTTGCTCCCTCCCCTGGGAAGTACGCCTGGGGCCCCACCCAGGATGATGTGCCCAGGGGCTCCTGAGCAGTGACTGTGGCCAATGAACATAACCCACAGCCGAGAGCAAACACAGAGCCTCATTGTTAGGGACATCGATTGCTGCACTGGGTTGGGCATTTATTTATTATCACATCTATTTCTTTTCATTAACAGAAGGCAAACATTCCCCACCCCAGTAACTGGAAGGCTACCACCTGTACCAAGGGATGGGTGATGTCTCTTGAGGCTGGGTTGGGAGCAGAACTGACCTACTGACATGGTCCTTCCATCTAATCCAATTCAGACGAGAGTAGGAGAGACTCGGGCCAGACCTACGGGAGAACTGCCCACACTATCGGGATCCAGGGGTGCATCGCTCAGTACCATCAAAAGCTGTGGGGTGGATTGGGAGCCAGAGCTGGTCTTATTCCTCGCTTCTCCTCTCAATTTTGGGCAGGATACTAAATCTCTGTCTTGGTGTGCTCACCTGTAAAATGTTAGGGGTTACAAGGATGAAATAGTATACACGTAAAAGCAGCTAGCATAGTCCCTGATATACTGCTGCTCAGTAAGTAACCCCGGAACTGTGTCTGAGAGCATGGTGAACCTGTATCTGCAGATGAAACTGTCAGGCCACGGGGACTCCATACAATACGAGGTGGATCTGAGCTGGGCTGCCCCTGCTGGGAGAGGATAATAGCCTGACTGTAATCTCACTTGGGGCCAGAGAAATAAACCTGATAGCCTTCTCAGTCAATCGTCATCTTCAATTTAGCTGTCATTTCGATATTTCCATCCTTCTCTTGGGCCCAGGGTAGGATCCCCACACCTCCTCCATCCCATCCTCAGGTCCTCTCCCCTTTCTCCTTGGGACACACCTGCAGGCCCTTTTCTTCCCCCACCAGCCCTGCCTTTCCCTTGGGAGGTCTAGGTTTCTTCTTGCTCTCATTTCAGAAGATCCAACTTCTCTGGGATATTCCTGCCCTCTCCCTCCCCACCAGCAAATGTAAGAGAGATTTCACTGGGACTCTCAGCAGAAAGCTTGGGAAGAGCCAGGTTCAGAGGTGCATGCTAAGTCACTTCAATCATGTCTGACTCTTTGCAACCCTGTGGACTGTAGCCCGCCAGGCTCCTCAGTCCATGGGATTCTCCAGGCAAGAATACTGGAGTAGGTTGCCATGCCCTCCTCCAGGGGATCTTTCTGACCCAGAGATTGAACCCACATCTCTTAGGTGTCCTACATTGGCAGGCAAGTTCTTTACCACTAGCGCCACCTGGAAAGCCTCCAGGCTCAGAGGTAGCTTTACCTAATGAAGGAGGATTGAGTAGGTGGAGTCTGAGGCAGAAGAGAAGTCTGGACCTCAGGGATGTGAAGAGGAGGTCCTGTGAGGGAGAAACAGCAGAAATGCTCCTTCCTTCCTGACTTCCTCCCGCAGGGCACCCCCAGCTGGCCCAGGGCCCCTGGGAGGAGGCCCCCACCCACAACCTCACCCAGGCTGTCTGTGGCTTGGGGGAGGGGCTTCTCATTTTCCAGATCCTGTCACCTCCAGCAAAATGCCTATCAACAACTCTAGATATGGGAACCAAAGACAGTGAATTTGAACTCAACTATTTGGTTTGACCTTAACAGACTGTGAAAGCTGAAAAGGACGTCCAGGCATCACAGAGACCAGTTCTCCTTCCAAAGCAGCACAGAAATTCCGCAGGGTGATACAAAAAGATGGTAGTCAATAAAATGACTCCATTTTCAAATAAGTTTGGAAAAGACTGAATTCAGTGGGCTTCTCTAGTCAGAGCTTCTCAGAGGCTTTTATAGGCCAGAAAAAATTATGAATATCCAGGATGCATTTTCCAAAAGCATCCCTTGGGAAGAGTGATTCAACCAGCCCTTTGGCATTATGGTGAGGAAACTGAGGCACAAGATTCTAAGGAGAGAACCTTCGGTGAGTCAAAGTCTCTTGACCCCAGGGTCTGTGTACTGTCTGACTCCAGGATTAAGCTGGGTCATCTTTTTTGAATTTTGTTTTTGCATTGTAATCAGGGGCATGGGGCAGTGGGAATAGAGTTTATTTATTTAGGTACATTATATATACTCTGAAGGACAGAACCAGGGCCAGCGGGTAGACGTTCTTGTTGAGTGGAATTTCAGCTCCTCCCAAAGAAGAACTTTAAAATAATTAGACCTGTCTAGACATGAACTGAGCCAACCCATGAGGTAGCAAGCTTCCCATCATTGGAGGGGTCCAACTCACACTAACTGACCACCGGGTGGGGTAACAGATGGCTCCCAGAAGGTAAGTCCCTGCTCCAATCCCCAGAACCTAGGAATGTGTTATTTGGAAAAAAGGGTTTATGCAGGTGTCATGAAATTAAGGATTTCAACAGAGGAGGTCATCCTAGATTATCTGAATGGACCCTAAATCCAGTGACAAATGTCTTTATAAAAATGAAACCAAGGGAGATGACATACCTAGTGGAGGTGCCCACGTGAAGACCGTGGGGACAGATGCGCTAAGGCTACAAAACACCGCAGCCACCAGGGGTTGAAAGAGGCCCTGTCCACACCTTGAGTTTAGATGTCAGGCCTCCAGAACTGTGGGAGAGTAAATTTCTGTCATTTTAGGCCAGCTTGTTTGTGGTAATTTGTCACAGAAGCCACAGGATAAGGGGCAGAGATGTTGTCAAGGGGAGATAAGCACAGATGGGCGAGAGAGGCTTCCTTGAATGAACCTCGGGGCCTCTCCTGACCCTCTGCCCAGCGGTCATCATACCTCCAGGACACCTGTGACTCAGTGACAGCAAGCCTGTGCCCGGATTTCCCCATCTGCCCTGGGAAGGGGAAGCCATCAGGGCAGAAGGCCTGAGTTAGGAAAAGCCAAAGGGGGCCGCTTAGTGGCTGAACCCTGGCTGGTGCTCCCTACTGCCCCGGCAAAGACCCCCACTTTGGTGTCTTCAGCAGAGCGTCTCTTAAATCAAAGAACCTACAGCGTCTCCGCTAACTGATCAGATGACCTGTCCAGGGGTGGGGGTGGGGCGGCTGCTGTGAGAGCAGCTTCTGTGTCAATCAGTGGGGTCTGCTGTTGGGCTCCCTGCCACACACACAGGGAAGGGGGACCAGGGCGCCCCCCGAGGACAGCCTGTTCCCTCACTGCTCCATGCAGGCACATCCACATGCACGCAGGGGCTCTGTCGCAACCGCCTCTCTGCCCCGGAGACAAGCGATAACACGCCCGGCGGCCCGTCTCTTCTTGCTTCAGTCCCTGGCAGAGTAAGACCCAACCCAGGTTGGAGGGCACAGCAGGATTAATTGCCAGGTAGAGGAGGAGACTGTGGTTTGACTGTCTGAGCAACAACCTGGGGAGAGCTGGGGACAGGAGAGAGAGGAGGGTGAAGCCTCTGCCCCCCTCAAAGCTCCTGACTGCCCCCAAGGCCTGCAGCCATGGCAAAGCCAGTGTCAGCAGCTTTGTCCTCCAGCTGGGAGCCCAGCCGGTCGGGCACCTGGCTGGCTGCTGCCTGCCTTCTTAGGGAGCAGAATGAGCTTTGCACACCTGGTGAGCCAAGCAGGGTGCTGGGCAGGAGCCCCAGCCCTGGCACACCTGTGCGTGCGGTTGGCTGGGCTCACCCAGAGCCCAGCTGGCCTGGGCGTGGGGAGGGTTCCCACTGGCCTGGCTTCAGTCTCACAGGACCCCCAGCGCCCCCCACCCCGGCCCCCCAGCACTCTCGCGTGTCCCTAGAGCCTCAGGATCTGCTCTTAGAGGTTGGCCTCGCTTCACTTCCCTGCTCTTTCTCCCACTTTCCAAATCCTCCCAGACTTACTCCAAACACGAGAGGAAACATGGCATTCTCCCCTCTCCAGGTCAGAAAGGCTTTGTAACCGCGCCCACAAGCTCTGTAAATGTTTGCTTGCGGGCTTGTTTGGCTCAGCCGGGCCAGAATTGGGTCGAAGCCCCCCCACCCCCACCCCCACTCCGTCCTCGATTGCCTTCTCCCCCTCCCATCACCACCCTAATTTCAGGCTCAACTATGCGCGTTTAGGGCTTAATTAAACTCTTGTCTTGCTTTCAGAAGAGACATTTTCTGCCCCAGGGAGTTGCTACCAAGCTTTGTGAGGAAGGCAGGTCTGAGCAGGCTCCCAGGAGAGGACCTGCTGGTGGGAGAGACAGCATCGTCTCCTAGAAGTGGCAAGCTGTGGCTGAGGGGGAACCAGCAAGGCGGGAGGCACGGAGGGCGCCTGTGCCCCAAGCGCAGGGGCGCCTCCCTGCCTCCATCGCAGCCACTGCGTGCAGCTCTCAATTATCACAGGTCACACCGTCCAGGTCACACTGTTCCTGTGCCCGCCCTGCCCCACCCGGCCCAGCTAGCAGCAGCCTCCCGCCCACTGCTGGCCGCACCCTGGACTCACCATCTGAGATTCCTCCCTCAGGCCAGCCCTGCCACCCACCCACCCACCCGCCACCCACAAGGAGCCTCGGGAGGAGGAAAAGGGCCCCATGAGGGGACTCTGCCGTCAAGGCCCTCAACCTAGGTCAAGGCTGCCTTTCACTGGTTCCAGAAGGGATCCTGTGGTATGGAACTTGCTAGAGAAGCATGTCTCAGGGACAGACCAGGGCTAGAAGCCTGGGTCTGCTCCTTACTACCTAGGTGTCCTGGAGATGACGTCATCTTTCTGAGCCTCAGTTTCCTCATCTGTAGATTGGGAGTGCTATAGACCGCTCCCACAGATGGGGAGAGCAATCGAAAGCGACTACAGGGGAGAAAGCATTTTGTTAAGTTGGATGAAAGGCTGCATAAATAAACATTAGGTAGACTTTCTATCAAGATTAAACAGGCAGTGGACAACACCACTGCTGGAGCTTCATTCCACCCCCTTCCAGCTGCCAAATATCACTCCACGGTCCTCTTCCCATCCCACCCCCGCCTCCAACCCATTTTACTCAGTTAGCATTGTGTCCCCTGCATGACCTGCCCCCTGCCCCCTACCCCCCACCCCAGACAGAGATGCCATGTCTATTTCTTTCTTCCAGTTTCAAAGGCCCCTCAGGCATCCCCCACTGCTATTTTTACCAACAGGGAAGCTGAGGCAAGGATCAGGAAAACCCTTGTCCAGACCACACAGCTTGTCTGCAGGGGCTAGAGCCAGGTCTCCAGTTCAGTTGCTCAGTCGTGTCCGACTCTTTGTGACCCCATGGACTGCAGCATGCCAGGCTTCCCTGTCCATCACCAACCCCCAAAGCTTGCTCAAACCCATGTCCATCGAGTTGGTGATGCCATCCAACTATCTCATCCTCTGTTGTCCCCTTCTCCTCCTGCCTTCAATCTTTCCCCAGACACCCTGCTCAGACCTAAAGCTCCCACCACTGTTACATCAGAGAAATCTGCTCTCTAATGAATTCTCTGGGTTCCTGTGGGGCAATCATTAACAAACAGGATTCTGGGGAGCATGGATCCAAGTTAGGGTGTCAGGGATCATCAGAGCCGGAAGGGACCTCAGAGGTCTTCTAGGTTAACTCCCTGGGAGACCAGGGCCCCAGAGAGGGGCAGGAACTGCCCAGTCACATGCCCTGGCCTCAGACTCTCCCTAGCCTGTTCCAGAGGGGAGGGACACCCTCAGTCCTCCCCAGAGGATCCCCAGGCAGAACATGGGGGTGCACTCTAGAGGTCTGAAGGGAAGCCCACGGGCCACTGTCCCCAGGTGATCCCTGGTCAGCCCAGTGACTGTGCCATTTCCATCTTCTAAGAGCTTTCCTGTGGGATGAGAAAGAACCCAGGGGAGGAGGCTTTTCATCTGCCCCTGGGAGGACCTGGGTGCTGCCTCAGAGCACTTCAAAGCCTTTCCTGCCATAATCTCACGTAGCCTTGCCGGCCAGCTGGGGTTGAGAAGGAGTCAGGGCTGAAGGACTCTGAGGACTTGGCGGGTAGGGAGAGGTTATGGAAGAACAGGACTTGTCCAAGGTCACACCCTTGAACGAGTCACTTTTCTTCTGGGTTCCTCAGTTTCCCCATCTCTAAAATGATGCCTAATTATGCTTCACACTACCCGGACGACTTGTGGCCCATATGAGTGACAATAAAGGCACAAGCACGTTGTTTGGTCCGACATAGGTGGGCATAAAGGGTAGCATCTTCGGCAAGCCAGTTTTCTCACCTGTGACACGGGAATGCTATGGGAACAATATGCCTATCACAGGTGGGATGTAACCAAATGACACAGTGCATTATACAGGGGCTTGGCACACATGGGGGCACCCTGTCAATGTTACTTCTCTCCCTGCATCTCTAGACCAGCTAGCAAAACCCATGCCTATGCGCCTCCTCCTATTTGCCCAAGTCCTCTGAGAGCTCAGTGGTCCAGAGTCCCCTTGGCAGCCACTCCAGGGCTCTGGCAGGTAGGAGGCTCTGTTGCTGCTCCATCAGCCTTACTGCCAGGTTGGGCTGGAGCCTACATCATGCGATCCTCTCCCAGGGGCCAGGGGCTGTGAGTTCTGGCCCTCACAGGGCTGCAGACTTATTGTGTGGCCTCAAGCCAACCTCCTGGCTTCTCTCAGTTTCCCCACCAGTAAAAATCGGGCTAATGACCATCAGCCTCCTGCACTGGGATGTAGTGAGAATTAATTAAGGTTTGTAAAAGGCTTTGAGATCCATGGATGAAAGGCCCCAGAGAAGAGCAGAGTATTATTATCCATTATTAGTACTGTTATAGTCCATCCAAAGATCTCAAAGTCTCTTACAAATGGTAATTAGTACCTTGCAGGGATATTTTGAGGGTGATTAGTCCCATTTCACACTTGGGAAAACCAAGGTACAGAGAGAAGTGAAGTCAGAGCAGGTTAGAAAAGGGAAGAGCTGGCCCAGGGTCCCTAGAATCTGTTGCCACCCTGGCTCTCATATCCTCAGCCCCCAGGGTACACTTCAGCATCTTCCTTTGGACCAGCCAGCCAGGGCCCACAGGGGCAGGTGAGGTACTTCCTCACCTGTTCCTCTAATTCTTCCCTCAGGGCAGCCCATCTCCAGTCTGTCTGGGTGGCAGAAGCTGGCACTGAAGGGACTTGAAGAAGGACCATGAAAGCAGAGGGCACAACGGGACCGGGAGAGTGGAGACGAGACCCAGGGCAACTCACTGCTTTGGGTGCTGGGCTCAGAAGCTCCCCCAAATTCCTCTTGTCACCTGGAGGGTGGGATCATATCAAGTTCCAGTGAACCAACGTGAGTCCAACCTTCCAAGCTATCTCTCCAAGGGCATTCAAGAAGAGGAAGAAGCATGAGGCTCTATGATTGATGAGGTGGGTGGTTCTGGGCTGTCGACTAGAGAGCCCCACACCCATCTGTCTTTTCTAAGGGAAGCCCATTTGCTTCCTGGAGATAATCAAGAGCCCCTGGTGCCCTGCTATATGGATATGGTAATTTTTTTTTTAAGTATTCTAGAGCTGGTAGTTTGAAGACAGGTTGCACTAGTTTGCAGAACAAGCCATGATTCCAAGAACATGGAGTAAAACCAGTGCTTTAAGGTGGCATGCTAAAGAGGTATTCCAGAGCAAACCCAGCCTCAGAGCATGAAGCCCCATCGGGGCTGCACAACTCCTGGTCCTTGTCTTGCTCCTCAGCTTCACTCCCTAGAAAGCAGAGCCCTGAGTGAGAGACGTGTTCTAAATGTTTAATAACAACCTTTCAAAAAACAAAACCAAAAAAAAAAAAGCAAAAAAGATTGTAGCATTTGCCAATTTCAGTGGTGTAAATATCATCTCTGACTTCAAACTACTGCTGTAACATCAATCAGCTCACTCACCTCTCAAAACCCTGACAGTTGGTTCTCTTAAGCTGGTTCAAGCCAGTTCCTTCACACCACCATCCCCTGAGACCATTTCCCCAAGGAGAGAGGGAACTTACTGGTACCACAGGGAGGGAACTGGGAGGTCCTTCTCACCCAAAGTGGTTCCTTCACTGATTCTTCTGTCACCAGAAATTCCTATGAAACCTTCAATTCCAGTAGAGCTCTGACATAGATGGAGGGAAGGAGGGCTGAGGCACCACTGCCAGGGTTGTAGGACTCTTTCCTTGAGTGTCTTCTTGAGACAAGGCAGAAGGCTGCTAAGGAAATGGGCATAAGATGGGTGATGGATTTTGTGAAGGGAAGGAATTAGAAGGGGTCCAGGTGACTGTCAAAATGAGAGGCCTCAGGATAGAGGCTCTGGCTGGGAGCCTTGAGCACAGCATTCTGAGCCTCCTCTGCCTCCAACTAACCGGTCAGGGAGCAGAAGAACCCTCTTTAAAATAACCTATAGTATTCAAAGAAATGGGAGACACATCCATGAAGTAAGAGCAAGGTGACAGTTTGAAAGGTGACACTGGAAAATTAATGAAGAGCTTTGAAATCAATGTGATGAAAACCTTTTCAAAAATCTAATAGAAAAAAGTCAGAAGATAAAGTCAAGAAACTTTCCCAGAAAACTGAGTAAAAAGGCAAAAATATTAGAAAAGGGGAAAAGTACAAGATGGAGAATTAGAGAATAGATCCAAGAGTTCCAACATCTGCTTGTAAATAATCTCAGAAAAAGATAATAGAGAAGTTTGAGGGGAGAAACAATCGAAGAAGTGCACAGGTGGTCACTATGAAAGGACCTACCGATGCCTAACACGGTATCTGAGAAAAGACCTGCACCGAGGACCTGCACTGTCGAGTTTCAGAAGGGAGAGGAATAAAAGAACCTAAAACCCTCCAGGGTGGGGAGAAAGCGGGTCACAGGAAGAGGATCAGGAATCAGGATGAAATCAGACTTCTTGAGAGCAATTTTGAAAGCAAAAAAGGCAAGGAAGCTGTATTTTTTAAATTATGAAGGAAAATCATCTTTAATGAATACTTGGTTAAACTAAGTATGAGGGTAGAAAAATATGTACAAAAACTAGCTTTGCAAGGTCTTCAGACATGGAAAATCTCAAAAAAGTTTACCTCCTGTGAATTCTTTCACTGGGAGCTGTCATTTGAGTTGCTTCCCCAACAAAGTGAAAAGGGGAAGAAGAGCTAGGAACCCAGGAATGGAATGGGTGGCGAAGAGACATCTCAGGTGACAGCTGTGTTGCAGGCATGGAGGGCGACCCATCCAGATCAGAGCCTGAGGGTGGAGGCCTCCGGGAGGGGTTTCTGTGGCTGATGAATCACAGATCTGAGGGGGCTTTTACACTCTGTCTCAAGATTATAATAAAATAAAAATTAAAAACTCGCTCAGTCATGTTCGACTCTTTGTGACCCCATGGATTATAGTCCATGGAATTCTCCAGGCCAGAATACTGGGGTGGGTAGCCATTCCCTTCTCTAGGGGATCTTCCTAACCCAGGGATTGAAGCTAGGTCTCCCACATTGCAGGCAGATTCTTTACCAGCTGAGCCACAAAGGAAGCCCAAGAACACTGGAGTGGGTAGCCTATCTGTTCTCTGTGGATCTTCCCGACCCAGGAGTCAAACCGGGATCTTTTGCATTGCAGGTGGATTCTTTACCAACTGAGCTATCAGGGAAGCACGTCTCAAGGTTAGATGAGCCATGTTGCAGTGTGTTGAGAATAAATGGGAAGGATAGATTCCGAGATAAGTTTAGGGAAATTAATAGACACCCTTCATGATGTCCTATAGTTTCTCTGAAAAATAAGTCATCTGACAAAATGGGAGGGAGAGAGAGATAGATATGGGCTTGAGTCACTGGCCAAAGTTTGGAGGTTCTGTGTCAGGAATGAAAGGGGCAGTTAACTGGACACAAAAGTGCCCAAGTATCAGGTACCACACACTTGCGGCAGCACCTGTCAGCAGAGCCATGTGAGAGCTGTCCACCCCATGACCGGCGTGAGGTTTATTCACTGATCATTTATTACAACTTTGAAATAACTTCAAACCTATAGAAACTTCTCAAGAACAAAGAACTTCCATATTCCCTTCCGCCAGATCCTCTGATAAACATTGACCACAATTGTGCAATCTCTCTCTATTTGTGCTTCTGTCTCTCTCTTCTGACGTACTTATAGATCTGCCTTATTTTCCCCTGAACCATTTGATAAAAACTTGTAGACAGGATGCCCCATGACCCCCAAATACTCCAGTTTTTACTTTCCCCCAACAACACCCTCTGCTTGTTACTATCTTGTGTGTGCTCAGTTGCTTAGTTGTGTCTGACTCTTTGCAACCCCATGGACTGTAGCCTGCCAGGCTCCTCTGTCCATGGAATTTTCCAGGCAAGAATACTGGGGTGGATTGTTATTTCCTACTCCATGTTACTGTCATTCACCCCTCCAAATTAGGAAATCAAAATTAGTTTAATGCCATCCCTTAATCCATGGACTTGGACTGATCCAGCAATGCCTCATTTGCCTTTCTGGCCCCGGGTCCACACGTCTGACTGGCATTTAGTTATCATGCCTCATTAGTTTCCTTCAATCTGGAGCAAGCTGATCTTTCTGTCTATCATGACCTTGATAGTCTTGAAGAGTACTGGCCATTCAGTCTATAGGATGTCCCCCAGGGTGGATCTGTCCTGTGTTTCCTCATGTCCACTCTCAGGACATGCATTCTCGGCAAGAATTCCACAGAAATGATAATGTGCTCATCTCAGGGCATCACATCTGGGCATACGTTACTGACCTGGCCTACCAACAGTGATGCTAACCTTGATCACAGGTCAGGCTGGTGCCTGCCGAGTTTCTCCATTGTAAACTCATCATCTTTGTCTTTGATACATATGTGGTGGGAAGGTACTCTGAGACTACCCTAATATCCCGTTTCTCTTCAAATCTCCACCCACCTTTGATGACTCCAGCCTTGTTCAACCACAAGGCTGATGGTTGCCAAATGGAGAAGATCTATTTCCATCACTCATTCTACACATATTAGTTGGCATTCTACTGTAAGGGAGAGTTTTTTTTCCTCCACTATTTATTCATCTATATCATTAGAGACTCACAGATTCTTATTTTAATCCAAAGGTTGTAATCTGTTACCATCACTGTTTATTTTGATGCTCAGATTGTTTAAAATTTAGCCTTCGGGGAGATTCCAATGTCATTTTGACATGTCCCCATTATTTTTGGACTGTTTCCCTAGTTTCTGGCACAAAAAGGTATTTTAAACTCATCTTGTATTTTTCCTGTTCTAGCCCTGGGATTGGCTATTAGCTCTGATTCCTTCTAGTGGAGAATGGTATTTTAAAACTAAGAAGTGGGCTCTTGATGGCTTCTTGCTAGCAAGGTATCACTGACTCTAGGCAACTGCCTCCAACCAATACCATTGATTGTCTATTCCATAATAATGTCAAAGAACAGGGGCAAATCCTGGCACCCTCTTCTTTTGCCTGCTTTAATAAGTGATATCCCTGATGCTTTAGCATCACACGTGGCTCTGTCTGTTGGTTTGACATAGATATTTTAAAACCACATTAAAGAAGTATCCTTCTATTTCAATTTTATTAGGAGTGTTTTTTTTTTTTTTAAAGCAGGTATGGCTATTGAATTTTATAAGTAGATTTTTTGGCATTCATCTAAATGGCCAAGTTGTTTTTCCTCTTTTGATATATTAATATGAGTTATAGTATCAAATTTAGCAGTATTAAAACCACATCTCTTTCTCTGTGGTTAGAATAAAGTCTATTTGGTCAGGATGTGCTTTTTAGAATATAATGCTTGATTCAGTGTGTTAATATTTAGGAATTATGTGTCCAATATTCATAAGTGAGAAGAGCCTGGTGTTCCCTTTCTTTCTTGACTTGGTTAGATGTCCTGGTGGGGTGGAAACAGGATGCAGGTAGGGAGGAAAGCACAGAGGGAAGTGAGAGAAAAGCGGGTGGAGGGGAGTGTCCCTGGAAGGCACAGGAGAGAGAGATGCCCAGCAACCTGCAGAGAGCTCTAAAGCAGAATTTAAAGAATGGAGCCCTTCCTGGTGGGGTCAAGTCTCACATTTTGGCCAGGGGGGTGACTTGCTGAAGAAAAGCTGTAAGTCATGGGGTTTGGAAAGGTCAAGAAACAGTGAGGCAAGGATCTGGATGGACTGCCCACTTGGCTGTCGAAATCTCCCCAAGTGGAGGCCAAGAAACTGGCAGAGTCAGTGCCCAGGCCAGTGGGGTCATGACCTGGAAGCCGTGAGACTGCAACAGGGGGGCGGGGCTGGTGGCCTGGCTTGCTGAGAAGACCTCCAAGGGGAAGGTGACTTCTTTTTCTTTCTAAAAAGGGTGAAATGGCTCAACACACACCATGCTGGAGGAGCACTGTCCTGTCCTCTCCTGGGCTCAGGTGGGGAGGTGACAGAGGAAGCTGACGGCCTGCTCTGTGAGGCCAGGCATCAGAGCAGGCAGAGGTCAGAACTGTTGCCAAGGGAGGGGTGACTTTTCTAACCTCATTGTGAGGATTGATTCAGTTCAATGAGTTAATAGACTTGCCTAGCACGAAGAAAGCCTAACAGAACCACTGTTCTTATTATTGTTTGTACTAAGCAATTAAACTTTTTCACGTAGATGCTACAAGGCTTTTGCAGATAGCGCCCTCAAAATGTGATTGATATGTTCTACTTACAGGCAGAACTGGGTCTCTTTCCCCACCCCAACTCCATCCTCCATTTCCCTTTCTCATTTCCAGATCCTCCCGGCAAACGTCAGCATCAGCCAGTCCCTAGACTCAAATCCCAGCAGCTCGACGGCAAGTTCCACAGACCTTGGCAATCTTGGGTCTCATCTGGAAAAATGGGTAATGATGCCTCCTGAAGCTGGGACAGGGCACCAGTGCTAGGACCACAGGCCACTGAATCTTGCCCTGCTCTGAGCCCAGGACCACCTAGCACTGCAGGTTTGGTGGCTGTTCAGAGGCTGAGCAGATCCCCGGGCAGAAAGGGAAAGAGAGGGGGCCCGGATTCCTGCAGTGAGATGGAGGAGGGAGAGGTGGGGGATATCGAAGGCCAAATAGGTGTTGATCCATCAGGCCTAGGATCCAGGAACAGGATCCAGACACAGGGAACTCCATGGCAGGGGAGCACAGGGAGGCAGGGAAGGTACAGGCCTTTGGCTTGTGGTTCAGTGGGTGGTCTCTGCAGTTCTCCATTTAAGCTGGGAACCAAGAGACCGGCTGCCACCACACGCCTCCACCCCGCCCCTTTCCAACCACGCTCTTTGTCCCAAAGGCCCCTCCTGGACTCTGTGTAGTCACAGGCTCTTCCCAGGGTCATGGCTAGGGACACCTCTCCCCTGGGTAGGACCCTCAGTCCTCAAGGGACAGGACATGCCGGAAACGCCAGGATGAACTTGGAGGCTTGTCCTTCTTGCAGAGCTGGGAAGGAGAAGAAAGGAGGTAGGGAAGATGGGACCCCTGCAGCAGAATGAGCTTCTCCCCAGGGGAGGGCTTCCATCCCAGGCTCTGGCTGCCGAGTAATAGTGATGGTGATATTAATACTCATTCAGCATCTACCGCGTGCCTGAATTAGAGCTACACTTGAGGAAACCGAAACTCAGAGAGTCTGATTTACCTAAGGCACCAGAGCTGGTCAGGTCACAGCAGGATTCAGATCCCATCTACGGAGCCTGGGGCCTGAGCTTCAGTCCCCTCCATGTGCAGAGCGCGAGTGTTTGGAGAGGTGGGGTGAGCTCAGCCATCAACCAGGAGTGTGGTCAGGTGGAGGTTACTGAACCTTTCTGGGACCCAGGGGTCTCTGCTGGAAAATGCATAGAACTTTACCACCCACAGAGAGGCATGAAGAACAAAAAATCAGAAAATGCAGTTGTAACAGAGTCAGCTGGGGTCTCCCTGGCCCTGGAGGGCTCCAAGAATCAGCGAGAGACCCCACACAAGGCTCTAAGGAGTCCAGGGTCCTCCCCAGGATGTCTGCAGATCACCCAGTGGGGTGAGATTAGGGACGCCTAAGTTCAGGGCCCCTCAGCCTCTGAGTTTCTCTGTGTGTGGTACTCTGTGACAGCCCAGGCAGTCTGTCCCTTCCTCTCCACCAAAAGCCAGCTCTCCCACACCCAAAGCCAGAGGTCTTTACCGTGCAGTGGACTGGGAGGACAGAGAAGCAAAGAACTCCTAAATGCACACTGCATCCTCCAGCTCTTCAAATGCTCTTCAATCACAAGACTTCCCAATTGTCTCTCCCTGCAGGGCCCCAGAGTCCCAGGGTCAGCTTCTCCCCGGCTCTGCCCCCCTGTTCTCTCCCCTCACCTTCCCCTCCCTGTGCTCCCTCTCAGATATTCTTCCTTTGTTTGGCAGCCCAACTTCCCCATCCCCTCCTGCCTGACTCCTTCTAGACCATTCTCTGCACATCCAAGTCAGCCAGGTGCTCCCAGAGCAAAATGCCCTTCATCTGGTGTAGCTACCTTTCTTAGAAAGCAGCCTAGGTCACCTAAGCCAGGGAGGGCCCACAGGTGAAGGGGTTTGCCTTTCCTATCACCAACTCCCTGCCCTGCTGGTGACCCACCCTTCAGGGGTGTTTGTTCTAGTTGGCATATTATTGCATTGTTCTCTGTTAAGACCACGTGGTAAAGAACTTGCCTGCCAGTGCTGGAAACAGAAGAGAGATGGGTTCATTCCCTGAGTCGGGAAGATCCTCTGGAGGAGAGCATGGCAACCCACTCCAGTATTCTTGCCTGGAGAATCCCATGGACAGAGGAACACGGAGGGCTACAGTCCATAAAGTCGCAAAGAGTCGGACACAACTGAAGCGACTTGGCACACAGCACAGAGTTACAGGCTCTATGTAAACTTGGGGAGGTGAGTAACTATTGAGAAAACTGGATGACCACTGAGTTCAACCCCTTACTGTGTGGCCTCAGGAAGATCTTACCTCAAGACTTTCCATTCACCTGTGACAGGAGAAGGGGGCAGGGAAGGACAAGGTCTTTTGGCTGCTCCCCACTCCCTGGAGAAGCCCTGGGAGGCCTGACACCCTCTTGATCCTCAGCCCAGGCACCGGGCTAACCCCCATGGCATGTGCAGCTGGCAGCCCCTGCCCCCAATCGCCAGGCCAAGGAGGCAGCCCTTTGCAAGGAGGAGCTGCAGGCAGAAGGGCTGGACGCTCCTTAGATGGAGGGCTGTGGCTAGAGCTGCGGTTTGTGCTGCGCACGAGGAAGGCTGAGCAGGGAGAAGTGGGTCCTGCTTCCTGACTCAACCACCGACTGTTACTATGAACAACAAGCTTCCTCTCTCTGACTCTTGGTTTCTCATCTGATAAGGAGCGCCTGGCTTCTCAGGAGGGCCCGACCCCACCGGCATGGATCCCAAGGCCCTGGGGCCATGGAGCCCATGCAGGAGGCCATCCTTGGCGGCTGAGACTGGGGAACACCCCAACTATAAGAAGAGCAGCCTGTGGAGGCAGGAAAGACACAAGAAAGAAAACTCTAAAGACTTAGCCGGCCTCCAGACTCCACCCTAACATACAGAAATCAACACAGAAAAGGAAGCAGCGTGTTACAACCTCAGGAGTCTAAAAATCTAAGCACGGGAAATGTTGCCTCAGCACCCTGATCCCTTAGTACTTACTTAACCTACTTTGTGCCAGGCAAGGCCCTACCACCAATCCTGGTCACATCACCCTGACCACATCCCCACCAGCTTCCTCATGGTGCTTCCATCAGACCCAGTCACCACCAGGACCCCTCTGCCAAGGACTCCATGTCAGACCACCAGGACACCTGATTTTGCCCTGTCAACCTTGGGCTTGAGTGGATGAAGGAATGTTTTCAACAATGATTAGTTACTGGGTGCCAGGCTCCGAGTTATGCCCGAAGTGTGGTGGGCATCATGATGGCCCAGCTGGTTCCCCTTTGGTGAGGACTTGTTGCCCAGGTTCCCAAAGGGGCTGGCCAGCCATCTGGCCCTTCGGGCATGGCCTCAGCTCCAGGGATCCGCCTCTCCCAAGATCAGATATTTCCTAGGGCTGCACAGATTCAAGTCGGATGCATCTGAGAGTATAAAGGACCCCTTCGGAATGACTCTGCAGAGCAGCTCTGGTTCCAGGACCCCCACAGGGCTGGCTGAGGCTGTCACTGGGCAGCCCTGCTTGGCTTCCCTCTGTCCTGCTTGCTTGCCCCCTTGACCCCTTGGGGTTAATCCCAAGGCCCCTCCCTAAGAAACGTCCTGCATGCTGGCTGTGTCAGAGTCTGCTTCCAGGGAACCCGGCCAGTGACACCGAGGAGAGATGTGACCCTTTGCTCTAAATAAAGAGTGCTCCATCTAGTCGGGAATAGAAACAACAGCAGTAACAGTGACCACACAGAGCTTCCTATGAGCCAGGCACTGTGCTGTGCATTTCACATCCGCCATCTCTGTATTAGCCAGGCCTCTCTCGGTTGAAAGACACACAGACTCAGCTGAAGCAGCTTTACATACAACAGGGAACGTACTGGCTCACACAACTGAGAAGTCCGGTAAACCTCTTGCTTCAGCCCCTGTTGGATGCGAGTGTGGTGCTGGCGTCAAGAGTGCGCGTTCGTGGCCGTTTCCAGTGCTGGCTTCGGTCTCAGGCTCAGTCTTTCATCTGGGCCTGTATTAGTTTCCTAGGCCGCTGTAACAAATCACCACAAACCTGGGTGCCTTAGCATACGGAAATGCATTCTCCCACAGTTGTGGAGGCCAGAAGTCTGAAACCACAGTGTTGGCAAGGTCTGTCCCTCCTAGAGGTGCTGAGAGGAAAACTGGCCCAGGCCGCTCTTCTAGCCGCGGGGTGGCTCCTGGCCCCACTTGGTGCTCCCTGGCTTGCAGCTGCCTCACTCACACTGCTGTCCCTGTTGTCGTGGGGTTTTCTCCCTGTGTATCTCCAGTTCTAAATTTCCCTCTTCTTATAAAGATACCAGGTTCCCTGGGAGCTCAGTGGTAAAGAATCCACTTGCCAGTGCAGGCGACAGGTTCGATCCCTGGGTTGGGAAGATCCCCTGGAGAAGGAAATGACAACCCACTCCAGTATTCTTGCCTGGAGAATCCCATGGACAGAGGAAACTGGTGGGCTGCAGTCTATGGGGTCGCAAAAGAGTCGGACACAACTTAGCAACTAAACAACAACAACAACAATAATTAAGATACCAGTCGTTGGATTAGGGTCTAACCACATCCAGTATGGCTTTATCTTAACTTGCTTACATCTGCAAAGATCCTCTAATCAAACAGGATCACCTTTAGAGGCGGCTAGGACTTGAGCATATCTTTTTGAGGGACTCGCTTCAACCCATAACAATGGCTAAAGGCTCAAGTTTTTCTTCTATAAGCCTAGAACTTTGATGGAAATGAAGTCTCAGTAACTCCAGCTAAATTTTCAAGTAGGATTCCCACTGGCCTGGTGTGAGTCACATGTCCATCCCTGGGAACCTATCTCTGTAGCCAGGGCAATGAACTATCCTCATTCTCATGTGTTCACATGGGAACCAGGAAGTAAGGTCAGCCCTACCTGGACCACACATCCAAGTGCAAGTCCATGATATCACCAAAAGAAGGAGGAATGGACCCTGGGAAGGCCAAAATAACAGATGCTTCTCAGCCTCTGTACGCCCAGGGTGGGCTTGTTCCCATTTACTGAGTGGGAGATGGAAATTTGCAACCAGTGAATGAGAATGGAGCTGAGATGCTAACCCAGATCTTTCTAACTCCAAAACTGGCCTCTTTCCCAACAGGTGAATGCCAAGATTTCACAGGGTGTTTTCATCACACAAAGCCTCCTGGAGGAGGTGGGGCTTGGGATGCGCCTTGAGGGAAGGGAGCAGAGGCCCAGCCAGGAGAAGGAGAGGCCTAGAGCCGGAAAAGACCCGAGGCCTTTGGTTGGGGCAGAGGGTTCTCCTAGGCAAGCGGGTGGGGGGTGGTGGCTGCTGTT
Organism: Antilocapra americana; assembly: GCA_007570785.1. Lineage (NCBI taxonomy): Eukaryota > Metazoa > Chordata > Mammalia > Artiodactyla > Antilocapridae > Antilocapra > Antilocapra americana. The sequence goes on along the minus strand of ML662449.1, from coordinate 4,065,749 downwards.
CCCTTCTCTAGGGGATCTCCCCAACGCAGGCATCGAACCCAGGTCTCCTGCATTGCAGGTGGATTCTTTACCAACTGAGCCACCAGGGAAACTCTTGAGCTCTGCCTCTTGATACCAGCTATGAACTATGGGAAGGGACCAAGGACCGGCTGGGACTTCCCTCACACTCATGTCTAGTGCTGGCCTTCAAAAACCCCTCTGGACAAACTGTTTTCGTGACCAATACACGGACAGACCTTGATGTGGGCAAATCATTACGTCCTGATGGTTACATCCTGGTACCAAATGCATTTCCCCAACCACCCCTGGAGGGAGAGCTGCCAGGCCAGCTGCTGGGCTGGCTTCCCTGCTCCCTCCAGTTGGCTCAGGGGAACTGGGATGGGGGTCAGGTGTACTTAGGCCCCCAGAAGCTGGTACATTTTGTGCTGGGCTCCAAAGGGCTCTCTGGGAAGAAAGCAGGTAGGGGGGTTCCTCCCACTGCGCAGAGGCTCGCAGCTAAGGATGGAAGCCCGTGAGATGCTGGGAAAACACCTCTGCGGCCTGGATTAGGAAGGGGCACTCCTCCAGCCAAGAGTTCGATGAGAGCTGGGGGCCCCACAAGTCTTTTGCAAAGGACTTTGGCACAGGACTGGAGGGCAGTTCCCATTGTCCCCATAACGTGTGTGTTTACATGTGGAGGGGCCAGATGGGGCAGGGGAGAGGGAGGCTTGGAAGGTTCCATCCCCTGGTGCTACCTCGCTCTGTGCAGGTGGTTTTGGGCCACACCCAGGACTGCACTCCCCATCAGGGGTCCTGGAGGAGATGCTGTGAGACCCTTGCCCACTGGATCCCTCAGTCTTTCCAGTGACTCAGTATGGAGCGCCCCGCTTACCTTCCCCTCGCCTCCTGGCATTTGAGAGAAGGGGAAGTGTGTGGGCAGCTCTGGGATTTCTTGGTGACCGTTCCCAGGCCCCCTTCCCCAGGGCACGGGCTGCTCCGGCTTCTGGGAAGCAGCCCGTGGGAGGGGCCGCTCTGCCTCAGAGGGAAGGCCCTTCGGGTCTCACTGACTTGGCTTCTCTCAGAGCTGCTAGCTCTGCTCCTGAGATGGCCGGGGGCTTCATTTTAGGGCAGTGGTCCTGGACCCCAGCTCCCCAGCTTCTGAAGGTGGGGAGTGGAATGGCATGAAGAGAAGCCCCAAGTTTCTCAGGGGTGGATTCAAAAAGTGGAGCGGGAAGGCCGGGGAGATACTCTGCCCGAGACATTGCCATTTAAAACGTCGAACCAGAAAAATCTTTTCTCCTGAAAAGCTGGTGCACTTTCTTTTATCAGAAAAGAGAGCCTGGCACCAACAGCATCACCTTCAGGACAAGCCAGCCTGGAAGCTGTGTTCTGAGGCCACAGCCACTCAGCCCGCGGTTCTGGGACAACTCTCTCCTCTTCTACCTCATCCTTGTATTCCTTTAAACCAGACTTTAAAGGCCCCTTATGCCTGTATTTTCCATTGTGAGTCATCTCTAACCTATTTGGAAACAGTCAGGACAGACTGAGTGAATGAATGAATGGACAGTAGTAGTCCCTGCATAAATGCCAGGCCCTGTTCTAAGCACCTTATGGTATTGGCTTATTTAAGCTTCCCAACAACCCTCGGAGAAGACGTTTCTAGCATTCCCATTTCACAGTCAAGGGACTAAAGCATAGTGAGAATGAAAGCTGACCTCAGGTCAAGGTTGCCTGGATCTGCATTTTGCTTCCTACGGGCACTATCCTGCCTCTGAGAATGAGTGAGAAGAGCACAGAAGCACAGAGGTGGAAGGGGGGGTGCGGAATGGGGGATGGGGGTGATGGTGCTGGAGGGTCAGAGCCCATGCTGGCAATGCTGGTGGAGGTGGTGCTGCAGGGAGGACTGCTGATTGGCTACTTCCAGCTCTCCCATGAGAGGGTTCCTTCAGCTGCAAACACAAGGTGCTATGGGAAGCTGGTTCCTGACCTTGGATTAGCTCCTTACCCTCTCTTGGCCTCACTCTGCCCATCTAGGAGACAGTGGGATTCAGGAATCTCAGAGGCCTTTCAGCTGAGACACACGGAGGCTCTTCCCACAGAGGAGCCACAAGGGTCAGCGGCCTGGCCCCAGTAGAACCTGGATGGCATGGGAGCAGGGCGGCAGGAGCCAAGCTCTGATAGCCTCAGGGCCCAGGCCTCAAGACCAACTACCCTCTCCTCCTGGAGAACTGCTAGGTTCTCAGAGCTGGGAAGAAACCCAGAGACCATCTAATCTGCCCTCTCATTGTACAGACAAGCAAACTGAGTCTGGGGAAGGGAAGAGAACTCCGCAGGTCCACCACTAAGCCCCGACAGATGGAGGGTTGGACCCCAGTTGCCTGCCTCTTGGCCCACCTTCCATTGCTGGTGGTTCTTTTTCCTTAAAACCCCAGATGCCAAGCGAGATGGCTGCAGGCAGGAGAGACTCCAGAACATCTGGCTGGGCCAGTGGGATCTCTGGTCATCCTCTGGCCCTCGTGTCACCTCAGGCTGTGAGTCACAGAAGCATCACTGTGACACCAACCCAGTGAACCATGACTTTTGAGGTCAAGCAGTTGCTTATGACTAATCCTCACACTTAAGGTGCTGAGTTGGCCCTGGGAAACCAGCAAAGGAGGCTAAGTCTGCTTCTGGCAGCCTCCCCTGGGCCCTGGACCCCCCAGGACCCTCCCCCAGTTCCATAGCCACATGCAAGGGCTCCTCAATCCCAAGCTTGCTCTCTGCGCAAAGCTGGGGGTGCCTTGGAAAGAATCTGGTGGGTATTTTATACTGGGATGGTAACAGCTATGCCAGGGAGGGAAAGTCCCTTGGTGACTTGGGGCAGAGGGTGGGACTATGTTCTGGCTCCTGGGCTCTTGATAGATAAGCATGTGCTTGTGGAGTAATCCTGTCCCCTCTCTGCTGTTTTCTCCTCTATAAAAAGAGAGCTCCTGCTGGGTGTCACTACATGGTTACACACTCTGACCTTCGAGGTTGATGAAGTGCTCTCTCTCCCATTGTGTATTTGCATTGTAAGAAAAAGATCTGAAAAGGGTGGGTTTCAACCCAAACAGCTGAGAGTCCAGTGAAGACACCTTGGCTAACTCTCTGCACCGAGCCCTCCCACCTCCCACCCCACACAGCGGCCCCTGCAGCTTTCAGAGTAGGTCAAAGCTGGAGCAATGGCCCCTCCCGAGGCAGAGGGACTGGACCCGGGGCAGGTCAGTGCACACCACAGGATCAAGGATCTCGCCTATCCCTGAGGGCATCACACTTACCCTTACACTCCCACCCAGGCCCCACAAATTCCCTTTGGGCACTGCCTCTCCAACTCATGCAGCCCTGGAGAGGGGGTGAGGAGGCCCCTTCTGGCTTCCCCAGACAGCTTTTTATCCTCACACAAGTTGTCCACGTTTCGCCCTACACAGAGGGTATACCCCTCCACCCCTGCTCACCAGCCCAGCAGGACTGGTTCCTGGGCCTACCCTTCAGAGCCAATTTCTCCAGAGAAAGCTGCTCAAAGGATGGAGAAAAGAATGGAATGAGACTGAAGAGTGGGGTTCATGTTAGGAAACCTCTTAGCTTATGAGGCAGGACGTGGAACAAATGAAGAAACTGAGCCTCCGAGGGGAACCCGAAAACTAGGAGGGGGTTGGGGCTTGGACCTGGGAGCCCTCCACCCAGGCCTTGGAAAGGAAACAGACTTGTTGTTTTAAGGTTGGAAAGAAGCACACAGCAGAGGCCCACCAGCCCCTCTCCCTCATCTCTGCGTGGGGATCACGCTGACCTCACAGGGTACAATGTCAGGGCTGCTGTTGAGGAGGTAACAGCGTCAGGGACCCACATATATGGCCCTTGCTGTCAATATTATTATCATTACTACTCTTTATACCCACCACAGGAAACATGATCCTTGGTGCCTCAGGTGCCAAGGAGCCACCTCGCCCCGGGGCCCCTGCCCGCAGCACCCCAGGAAGCCACCCTGCCTGGCCTCTGACGTCTGTCCTGTCTGGGAGCCCTCTTCTTTCTTGTGGTTCCATGTTTGGAAATCTCCCTCTGTTTTCCCGGCTCTCCTCTGACCAGAATGGCCCAAGCTCTCTGTCCCTCTGTGCACATGAGTAACTTTTGCTAAAAAGCAAACATCACTGGGGCACCCAGCCTCGTGGTTTCAGGCTATGTGGTTTACCTCATGACGTCATCTTCCTTCCTCCAGATAAACCAGAAGAGACTTTACTGCTCAAAATCTCGCTGGTCCTTGGAAATGGGGCCTGTACAGTCCTTTGAAGGTTCAGAGAGGGCCGCTGAACGCATCCCCAGGCCAGGCGTCCCCAGGCTGACCTGGGATGGCCATAGGGGATTTTCTAGCACCAAGAACCTGGGTTGGTACAGGCTTGGACAGAGCTCTCTACATGTGGGAATCAGGCTCAGGGCAGGAGCTGGGGACCCTGAGGCTGGTCAGGAAGGGCTGGGACCTCCAGGGTCCCAGGTGATAGAACCAGGCCCCCCAGCCACAATCCACAGAGGACCCCTCCCCTTCTTCAAACCAGGCCACAAATTCCTCCTTGTCCCCTGCCAACCCCACAAAGCCTGGAGGATGCCAGGGCCAGGGGACAGGGAAGGGGCAGCTTACGTCTGTTGAACATCCACCTTCTCCCAGGCTCCGTGCTCTATTATCTCAAGTAATGTTCTAACCGCCCTTTGAAGTAGGTAGTTTATAGAGTGCTCAGTGACAGATGACAGACCTAAAGCTCAGAGAGGTTTGAGATTTGCCCAAGGCCCCGGTGAGCCATGGGACTGGCACACGGTCAGTGTTCAAGAACGTCTGCTGCATAGAAATGAACCCCGATGGTACCTTAGAGAAGCAGAGGTCTCCAGGACTCCCAGAACAAGACCAGTTCCTTTCCAGGGGCACCTGTACCCACGGTGGGAGGGGTTCTGGCCGAGCAGGGCCTCCTCAGAGAGAGCTTGGACTTCAGACTGGGGCCAGGGATGGCCAGAGCGACCCAGAGTCAGCTCAGTTCAGGCCTGTCCACTGCTGGGGAGTGTGACGGCCCTTCTGCCTTCCCAGGGGGCCCCATGTCCTTCTACTTGACCCAAATCCTTCCTGGGCCAACACCCTGTGCCTGTCCCACTCACTCTGCAGGGTGCTGTGGGGAACGAAGGGAGGGGAGAGGACACAGAGACAAAAAGACCTGGTTCCATCCTTGGGGAACCTGCCCTCTTTGCAGACATAATGACAGGGCATGGGCCAGCACTGCCAGTGTTCATGATCACTGTGTGCCTAGCCCCACACTCAGCATGTCACATGCTTGTCTCATTGAACCGCTGTTTAAAAACAACCTGCAGGGGCTTCCCTGGTGGTTCAGCGGTCAAGAATCCACCTGCCAACACAGGAGACACAGGTTCGATCCCTGATCCAGGAAGATCCCACTTGCTGTGGAAACAACTAAGCCTGTGAGCCACCAATTCCTGAGCCTGTGCTCTAGAGCCCAGGAGCTGCAACTACTGAAGCCCACTCACCTTAGAGCCTGTGCTCTGCAACAAGAGAAGCCACCACACTGAGAAGCCCGTGCCTCGCAACTAGAGAGTAACCCCAGCTCTTGCAACTAGAGAAAAGGCCACATGGCAATGAAGACCCAGTACAGCCAAAAATACATCAGTACATAAACATTTTTTAAAAACCCTGCAAAGTGGCTACTGTTTCCATTTTATAGATGAGGAAAATGAGCTTCAGTCTCTTGCTCCAGGTCACCCAGCTAGGAAATGGCAGAGCTGAGATTCAAATCTGGGACAGTCAAGACCACAGGACTGTGGTCCTGATCACAGTGCTCCGATAACTTTGACCTGAAGCAGGAGCCCCATTCTAGAAAGCTGGACTGAGTGTGCTGAGGGAGGGATGAAAGGGAGCCAGGGGCCTGTGAAGGGAATAGAGGAGGCAAAGGGCACTCTCAAGAGGGGTGTAGCCTGAGTCAAGGTTCATGGTACAAATTGTCCCATTAGGACAGAACCTGGGCGTGGGAAGAGGGTGCCTTTGGGGAGAGAGATAAAGGACTGAGCCAGCAAAGCAGATGCTAGGGGACAGACCCTGGTGCAGCCTAGGCTCTTCGCAGAAGCTTGTGTCCTTAGGGTCAATGGCCAGTCCAGGTGGGAGCTTCTTCAGGGCTGGGCCACCCTTCTCTGCTCTGTGTCAACCTCCCGCCTTACTCCCTGTGGCCCAGATGCTTTCTTGGGTCAGCTGTTGGGACTAAGCTGTCCCCGAGAGAGTGGAAAATCCTGAGCCACTCAGAGACTGCTGGGTCTGTGGGCTGAGCTGGAGATCTGGACAATGATGGGAGCAGATAGTGCCCACGTGGGTGGTCTCTGGGAGAGTCTGGGAGGAAATCAGGCGGGGCGCCTCTGTCCTTGGCCTGGGCTCCCAGAGCTCAGCTGGAGCAGGCGCATCCACGCTGCAGGCTGGGTTGGCTGCAGGGCCTCCAGGCCCCTTGGAGTCTGTCCCCTAGATCATTGTTGGTCATCACGAACCACTCCTAGGCAGCCATAGCTGCCTGCCTGCCCACCCTGCCAGCAGCTCCTGGTTAGGGTGGGGAGGTCTCTCCTGCACCCGAGGGTAGGAGGGGGTGATAATTCCACAGCCATAGTCCTGGGCAGCTCCTCTCCACTCTCTGCCCTCCGCCACCCCCTCCTCTCGTCAGTCCATCATCTGCTCCTCCATCAACAGGAGCTGCTCTCTGGGGCCCCAGAGCAGGCTGGGGCTGGTGTGCCAGGCCCAAGGGTGACTGGGAGGTAGGGATGGGGCAGGGCCAAGGGCAGCGAGCCCTGAGCGAAGGCACTGGGCCGGTGTCTGAGCCCAGCTCCCCTTGGCTCACGCTCCTGGCAGGAGGCCCAGGCTCAGAGCCGGCCTCACAGGCTGCTTCGTGACTGAGAAGCTGCCTCCTGGGCCCTGCTCTGGGTGGGAGGGGCCTGGGAAAGTCAAGTTGTGGGGCCTTCACAGCCCTGTGGGGCCGGCCCAGACTGTGTGTGGGGGCCCGAGAAGCACAGAAAAGCCGTTTTCTTCATTAGGCATCTGGGTAAAGATTGACGGACTCAGCAGGAAGGCTCTTCCAATTATCCAGACTTGGCCTGGCAGCCGGGCCCCAGGGGGGGAAGCAGGTTTGCCTCCTTTGGTCCTTAGAAGGCTCCTCGCTCTCCTTGCTGCCATGGTAATTAATGAGGCCTCTCTGAGGGGCGGGCAGCATTTTTCCATACCAACCTGCCATCCAGCTGCCCTGCTGTGGCCCTGGCTCTGCAACCCGGGAGGAGCAAGGTCCCCAGGTCATGGTAGCTGTCCGCAGAATGAGCTGGGCAAGGCCTACTCAAAGGCCAAACCTGGGTGACACAGGAGCAGAGATGTGGCCACCACAGGCTCTCAGGCCACGTTGTGTGGTGGCTGCGGCCACAAGGACCTCTGCAGGCGGCCAGGATGGCAAGGGTCAGACACCAACGACCAGCCCCTCGATTTCTCTGGAAGCCATTGGCTAGACCTCTGCTTACAAAGAGCATGTGGCCCAGGGGAACCCCGTTCCTAGGCACTGCTCTCCACTTCAGTTTTGAAGGTAGAGTAAGAAGGACTCCCCTGGTGGCTCAGATAGTAAAGAGTCTGCCTGCAGTGCAGGAGACCCGGGTTCAGTCCCTGGACCAGAAAGATCCCCTGGAGGAGGAAATAGCAACTCACTCCAGTATTCTTGCCTGCAGAATTCCATGAAAGAGGGGCCTGGAGGGCTATAGTCCATGGGGTTGCAAAAGAGTCGGACACGACTAAGCAAAGACACTTTTTCACGTTCAAGAAGGGCCAGTGCCTGGTTGGAAGAGGGATTAGAGAGAGTGGGGGTGTTGTTTCTTGGAAACTTGGGGTGCCATCATCTGAGCCTGAGGCCCCTCTGGGCCTATGTAGTCACCCTGTAACTCCATTTGCTTCCAAGGTGGGATGATTGAGGTCTTGTCTGTCTGGCTCCAGTTGCTTTATGGGGTCTGTGCTCAAGACTCACAAACTTTCTCTCTACTTGTAACTAAAAATCAAGAAAAAGTCCAAATACACTCAAAAGAAGGAAAAAGTATCGTGACCCACACCCTACCCCCGCCATCAGCCCACCATTCAGCTTCAATACCCATCAACATTTTCTAATCTCTCCCACTTCCCATTCCACTTTTAGTATTTCTCGTCTCCTGGCAGGGGCCACGTGGAAGTAACCTGAGCAGTTTCCACATCAGTCTCCTTTGGGTCAGGGCCTGCCCTCATCACCTCTGTAGTCCAGCTCCTAGCTCTGTTCTTCAGGGAGAGATCATTGAGCTGAGGTGACCCGTGATGTGACCTGTGTGCTGAATGACAATCTCCAGCTCTAATTTCCATGTCCGAGAAATCAGTCTGCTGCTCCTAGAAGGAGTATGACCTAGAGATTGTTGTGGAAACTGTTCAGGCTGCTTTCATGTGGCCACTGCCAGGAGATGAGTCTTCCTAGAACAGCCTGGCTCCAGGAAGACGTGACTTCTCCCTGCCTCAGGGCTCCTGTTCATTACCTCCTCTGAGAAGTGCCCCCTGACCAGCCTGGGGTTGCTCCAGTGCCCGCAGCCTCAACCCCGCAGCCCTGTTAAGATGACTATGTGGTGTGTCTGGGGCTTTCTGAAGGGCAGCACTGTGTTCTGCTTCACATGCAGCCATCACACCAGGGAAGTCCTGTAGGTTTGTGGCATGACTGAGGGTGTGCAAATAAAGGACTGAATTTACAGGAGAACAAGTTGGTGGAGTAAAGAAATGACTGGAAGTATGTGGCAATGGGGAAATGCTCTTTGTTAGAGTCTCTGTCCATCTTCAGAAACTGGAAAACAGATGGAGCAGGTGAAAGTGTTGGGGACACTTCGCTGCTGGCAAGAGGGTCTCCTGCCCCTGCTCATCAGCCAGAGCTTGTCCTGTCCAGTGTCCTGTGTCGTTAACCTCTCTGAAGCCCAGGGCAGTTTTTCTCCCTGCCTTGGGCTAGGAAGAGGCATGGGGCTCAACGCAGGCCCAGACTACGCCTGCTGATGGGGTCTGTTTGCACAGCATCATCTGGTTTTAATCCAGTGGAATCTTCCAACTTTCCACTTCTTCTATTTTAAACTCTCCTGGATGAGCTGGGCGAACCCAGCCTGAGCAGCCTGTGAGACCCTGAACAACTGCTGGGGCACTCCACCTCCCCCAACCAGCCAGCCCCCCATCAGCAGGAGCAGGCATGGCTGGGGGCAGGGGCTCCTGCTCCACACAAGACTCCCTAGATGACCTCAAGCCCATCCCTCTTCCTTCTGGACCACAATCTCCTCATCTATACGGTGGAGGGTTAATAGCAGGACTCAAATCCTGGCACCCACCCTCAGTTAACTATATGAATGTTACAGAGCTCCTCAGGCTTCAGTTTCTTCATCAGTAAAATGGAAATAAGTTGAGTTGTTAGGATTATATGAGTGAAGTTCTCTGCACAGTGTCTGGGCAATGGCAAGGCCTACCATTCATTGTTCAGTCCCTCAGTCGTGTTTGACTCTTTGCAACCCCATGGACTGCAACATGCCAGGCCTCCTGGCCCTTCACCACCCTCCAGAGCTTGTTCAAAGGCCCACATCAAGTGCTGGTTATTATGGATCTGGAATTTCTTATCTAGAACCTTTGGTCACTTGTGTTTCAGAGTTTATACGTTATTGCATTTTTAGGAAGGTAATATAAATACCTCATCTAATGCAGTGAGGTCTGGGCAGCACCCTGTGATGAAACACATCACTATTTCTTCATTAACACCCATGACTATTCACCCTAAGTGGGAAAAATTATAGGTAGCCTCATGTTTGATCAGGCCAGATTCTTATGCCAAGTAAGTTATAAAAAAACAAACTTGGGTTTTCAGTGCTTTGGGGAGTTTGGAATGGCAGACGAAGGACTGGGGAAGGTGTGTGGTTATTATGCTGGTCTATTCAGGAGGAAATGCTGGAATGCTTTCCACTGCTCTGGTGGTGGCTCCCTGGTGGCTCTGGGCCATGGACAGGGCGGGCAATGTGTGGAGGCAAACATGAAGGGTGGCAGGGCACTCCATCCTGCCCAACTGGACTGCCTGCCATGGCCTGCCCTGGAGAATGCCCGGTCAGGCGGGGCCTCCACCAGGCACTGGGCACCTTTGTGTGAATTTGAGGAAAGCAACCCTCCGTGCGGGGCTTCCCAGGTGGCTCGGTGGTAAAGAATCCGCCTGCCAATACAAGAGACACAGGTCGGATCCTTGGCTTGGGAAGATCCCCTGGAGAAGGACATGGCAACCCACTCCAGTATTCTTGCCTGGGAAATCCCATGGACAGGGGAGCCTGGCGGGCTACAGTTCCAGGGGTTCACAAAGAGGCTGCGACTAAACACCAGCAATCCCCCTGTGCAGGCTCAGCACCCATGGGAATGAGTCACAGTCAACAGACAGCAAACTCTAAGCCGGGAATGCATCCTTTCCTCTGGGCAGGCCAGCACCACACCAGAAAACCACACAGCCCAACAGAGTGGCCCTGCCCCGACGGACACTGACAGACACCGGAGGGGCTGGCTTCACCCTCACACCATGGGCTTACCTACGTCTAAGAGCTGCGAACGACAGGCGCTGCCTGTGGCGCAGAGCAGTGGAAGGAGCCCCCTCAGGTCAGGCCATCTATCTGGGGGCACTTGAGGCTGACTTCTAACACATCTGCCTCCCTCTCCTCACTGCCCTCTGCTCTGGTCACTTGGGCCTTGGGACACAGTCTCGGGGTGGTGTGGGGAGAAGGGGAAAAGCTCCTTTCATCTTAGAATCCAAGTGGGATTCTGGACTGACATCCCCTCAGGATCATCTCAACCAACACCTGTCCCAAAGGGGTGTCCTGCCCTGGACATTCACCCAGAGCTGTAGCATTTACAGACCACTGCTACCGACCCCAGCTCGATACAGAGTTTCATTACCCCTGTTGTACATCTCAAAAAAACCCAGGTTCAGCGGTGAAGTGACTGGCCCAAGGTCACACAGCCGCGGCTGGCAGAGCCTGGGCTTCCTGCCTCTCCTTCTAGCCCTCTCTTTCCCACATGTCTTGGCCACTGGGGCCCCCACCTCACAGCTCATCCAGCAGTGGTCTCACAGGGACACCTTCCCCACTGCCCAAACAGATCCTGAGGGCAGACACCTAGCCAAAGGCAGATACAGGAGAAGGCGTTGCCCAGCAGCCGGGGTGGGACCTGGCCCCAGGGTCCCAGCTGTGCCGGCCAGGAGGTGTCCTGTGCTTGCACCACCTTGGGCTTGGGGAATTCCCCCTTGCTGGCTGCCCAAGGGTTAAACACGTCAGGTAACAATAAAACACAAAGAGCAAACAAGACAACAGCCGGTGTGGATAAAGGAGATTAACGCTTATAAAAATGCTTTGAGCCCCTGGAAGAAAGGAGACGCCAAACACGAAGCTTCCTTCCCCAGACTTGGGTCACTGTCAGATAGCTCTGAATCTCATAATGGAGACGGGGGGCGTGGTGGGGGGGGAGGGGACAAGGTCCACTGCTCGGGGCATCCTGTGAGGAAGGGCGTGGACATCAGCACCCGGCCTCAAGGGGACAGTCTTGCTGACATCACGCAGACCACAAGGCAGAGGGAGGTCAGCTCTGGTCCTGTGTGTGTGGCCTCGCCAGCTTCAGAGCTCCAGTCGGCATGGCTGGTTCCCAGGGGCTCAGAGTCAGGCCAGGGACCCTGAGGACCGGGCCCTGGCCTACCACGGTGGACAGGTGTGGCAGCCCCGCCTGTAGGGTAAGGGTGGCTCCGGCGGGGCTCTGGGTGGGCCAGGGGCTGAGACAAGAGACCGGAGCCCGAAGGAGATACGTCCGTCCTGGACGGGAATGGACACCATGTGAGGAAACAGTACCCCAAACAGATGCAGCATCGTGGCTCCCAGGCGGGACAGGAGGAAAGAGGCAACCAGCCCAGGGCCGGGCCAGCATTCCAGCTACCACTGTCCCCCTCCGGCCTCCCCCAGGCCCATGTGCTCTCCAATAGCAAGATGCAGCTACAGCTTCAGCTGGCCAGGGAGCCTTCCCAAAATAGGCCAGGTGACCTGCATCAGGGCTGTGGGGGATCTCTTCAGGGTCTCTTCAAGGTCTGAGGGCAAACTGGAAAAAGGTGCCTCTATGGGGGCCACTACCCCAGGGTCCGCCCTAGGGTTTACAGAGTAGCTGTGGGGGGGGGGAGTGCTGCACTTTGACCTTCTCCACCTTCCCGTTTAAGGTGGCCCTGACAAGGGAAGGTCCCCTGCAGATCACGACCTTCTTGCCTTCCTGCAGGACATCTTCCTTCCCTCCTCATACTCATGCTGGCCCCATGATACTGGGGAAGAGCTTGCTTGGTCCCTGCCTCAGCCGAGTCCAAGAGGAAGGTGAAAAATCACTGGAGTCGGATTGGGCTTTAGCCTCATGCTGGGTCCCTCCTCCTCTGGGCCTCAGGTTGCCCATCTGTGTTAGCATTAGCCCTGATGATTTTGATGGCCCTCAGAAACTTAGAGATTGGTGACCCACTGATAAGAGCCACAATAAAAGTTGCCCACTGGCTGGTAGGGCCCCCTGCCACCTGCCTTTCCCACCGAGTGGCAGGAGTAGAGGCAGAGAGGTTGAGTGTGTGAGAAACATGGGAAGGGCTGGGCTCTGGACCTCTCTTCACTGCTCAGACCTCCTATGTCCCAGGGAGATTCGAGGGTTTCACTGCTTTTTGCCTGCCACCCCTGGATGGTCTGGGTTCCAGCACTGAATTTCTGGATGGGTTCCCAGGGTACCCGAGGCAAGTCCGTACCAGGCCTGGGGGTGGGGCAGTTTCCATGAAAGGAAGGCAGAGGGCCATGCCCTGCCCCTTTTGCTTTCCTCCTTTAGGTCTTGTCACCTCCTCGGTGAGGCCCTCTCTGACCACCCTGGTTAAAAGCGCACCCCTAGCCCTCCCTATTTTCCTCCTCTCTTACCGTCTACCATGTGCAGTTTCCTCTGTATCCTGTTCGTGCTCTCTTCCGCCCCAGAAGCTCCACGAGGGCAGGGACTGTTATACTTTATGCACCGCTTTCTCGAACAGTGCCTGGGCACCAAGTACATGCTCAAGCAATGATTGAATATGCATCCAAACTAGGCATCAAGTGCTCCTTAGCCCCACTGCAGAGCCTGCCAGGAAGCTGGAACATTACAGTGAGGTAAAGGGATAAAGTATTGCTGGGGTCAAGAGGCTGAATGTGTGCACAGCTGGCCCCTCTTCCAGGAAGCCCTCCCTGATGTGCATGGCCTCGACCTAAGCAGTGTGAATCTGCTTTGACCACACAGGTCATCACTGTCTTCCCTGTCAGCAGTTGGGGGTGAGGGGAGGAGTTGTTGCTGGTCAGTCACTCAGTCATATCCAATTCTTTGCAACCCCATGGACTGCAGCAAGCCAGGCTCTCCTGTCCTTCATCATCTCCCGGAGCTTGCTCAAACTCATGTCCATCAAGTTGGTGATGCCATCCAACCATCTCGTCCTCTGTCATCCCCTTCTCCTCCTGCCTTCAATCTTTCCCAGCATCAAGGTCTTTTCCAATGAGCCAGCTCTTCGCATCAGGTGGCCAAAGTATTGGAGCTTCAGCTTCAGCATCAGTCCTTCCAATGAATATTCAGGATCGATTTCCTTTAGGATTGACTGGTTTGAACTCTTTGCAGTCCAAGGGGCTCTCAAGAGTCTTCTCCAAAACCAACAGTTCAAAAGTATCAACTCTTCAGCGCTCAGCGTTCTTTATGGCTCGATACATGGCTCTCACATCCATACATGACTACTGGAAGAACCATAGCTTTGACTAGACTGACCTTTGGTACTTGCTTTATCCTCCTGGCTCTTCTGGGGCAGGGCTGGTTTTATCATCAGTACAGCCTCAGTGCCAGGATCAGGGGTGGGATGTTGACAGACAGAATTCAATTCCTACTTTCTGGGGAAGCAACTCCCACATCTGGGCCCGTAGAAAGTACTCAATAAACAAGTGTGGAAGGGATGGAGGGCTACCTGGCTGGGACTGATTTCTGTTCTACTTCACATCTGTTTATCCTAAACTGACAGCCTGGGATCACCTGTGTCCTCCTTGAACTTAGTCCATCTTTCAGCTCCAGGATGGCCCTGGCATCTCTTCCTACAGCCTCTGCAGGGCTAGCCACCCTTCCATGGGTGTGGGACTCTCCTCAAGGTTTCTGGATGACGTTACTGTCTCCAGCCTGGAAACCTGCTTTTCACTCTCTGGGTGGCTAACAGGTGAGAGGTGGGAGGGGATACCAGAGAGGGAGCTGTGATAGTTACACTGGGACTTCCCTCTGTTTCTCCATTTAACCCCTGGGCCTGGCCCAGGCAGACCAGGCTTTCCAACTGGGGATCCAAAAGGCGGGAAAGAGGTCCACTATTGACAGTCAAGACTTTAAGGAAGGCTAATACCTATTGCCTGTTTACCAGCAAGCAGGAACCCCAGCTAGTAAAGTGTTCTAGTTTTGACTGGAAATGTGCCCACTCAGTGAGGTAACTTCCAGTCTCCGGTGCTCACTGGAATGTAAGCAAGTATGTAAGTCATTGGTTTCAAATGATTACTTAAGAAATGCAGTGGAATAAGCAAAACTTTCTGAAATAAGAGGGTCTTAGGAGCTTGACAGAGTGACAAGTTGGGGAGCTCAGGTTCACTCAGCACAGGCTTGCTGGGGACCCCAGGAGGGGAGGAGGGGGCTGTGGGCCAGTGGGACTGCAGGAGGCTGGCAGCAAGGGTTCCCAGATGCTCTAGGAAGGAGCAGAATCTATGAGACTGGACAGCAGGGGCAGAAAAGGATTTTTTTTTTTTTGGTCAGGCGATGCTCAAGGACAGGGATGCTAAAGGAAAGGAAGCAGTTAAGAAGAAGGCAAGGAACAGCCTGTGTCAGACTGAAAACGTGCTAACACCAAAGACAGCCTTGTCTGGGCATTGACTCTGCCAGTGCTGGTCTCAGCATCCCTCATGGCTGGATTCTGCCAGGTCCAAGACACAGGCAGTTGCCCCATTTTGCAGGGTAGGAAACTGAGGTCAAGTGGCTTACTCAAGTCCACGCCTCCAGAAAGTGGTGGAGGCAGCATCTGACTCAGGCCAGCTGGCTGCAGAGCCCACAGCCTCAACTCTGACAACAAGCCAATTAGCCCAGGGCTTGGTTTCACCCACACGAGGCTCCAGCCTGGGGAGAGTTCTGGAAGGGGTCACTGCCCAGTGGCTGCCGGCTGCTGACTGGCCAACAGCTGGAGTGGGCGGGGGAGCCACCAGCTCCAGGAGGCCGGGGTGACAGCAGGTGAGGCAATGGGGCGGCCCGGGGGCAGCCTGGGGTGTTGCTGCAGGTGGAAAGTGGGGAGATGGCTGGGTTGTGCAACCCACTGGCCAGCAGAGGCCGAGCACCATGGCGTGGAGTCGAGGTGAGGCGTCTGCCCTGACCTGGGCCTGCGCTGAGTCCCGGGAGTGACCACCGGGACAGGATAAGCAGGGTCAGGTCAGCTAAATCCCAGGCTGTGTACATGTGTGGGTGCACATGCTTTCAAGTGAACTGTGTCTCCCCTCAGGGCGGTTTGGCCTGTCAGCAACCCCTGCCCCAGTCCTCATGTTCCCAGGCATGGCATGACACCAGCCTCTAGCTGGTCTATAAAATAAATCCAAGAGAAAACCCCTCCAAGAACCTACTTGAACTCATGCACCGCATGACCTGTGTCATTCAAAATTTCCCCTGGGTAGGTGGGAGATGCTGCCTTCTTCAAATGATCTTGACATTCTCAGGAATTGCTGGCAAAGCCCTGACCCCTCCTTTTGACTCTCTCTCTGCAGCAGTGGCCTGTCCTAGTGCTTTGAAGGGTCAGAGGACCAAGAAGGTGATGGATGCGAAGGACCCCGGACAAAGGCCTGGAATATCACTCACAGTGATATCACTATTAAGAGCCACCCACCACCTTATTTCTAGAGGTACCCTCCTAACTTCTACTCTGTTGGCACCTGCCCAAACAGCCACAGGTCTCCGGGAGCTGGGGAGTTCCATTTTGTGGCAGAAATGTGGTCATGGAATTGAAAGGAATGAATTTTCTTGAGTGGCTTTTAAACTGGTTCCAAGGGCATATTCTAAGAGAACCCAGAATGAGGAGACCTCTATAGAAGGACTCTGCTCCCTGGACGCTTCAAGAAGCGGGTGGTGGGCCCTGCTTTGGAGGAACAAGTGTGTCCCATACCATCTGGCTGATCCCAAGATGGTACCAAGGCAGCAGACCCAGGGCACGGAGGGCCATCTGGCCACTCCTGGGGCCTGTGGGGCTACTTTTATTGCCACCATTCGTCATAATTCATTGTGACCCCAACCATGACCTTGCAGGCTTATAAAGTGTGGTTCTTCTCAGGGAATCAGAGAAGAATGAAGGAGTCAATGTGGGAGCCCTGAAGAAGAAATAACATGAGTTACGTTAGGAAATAACCCTTGGAGTTACTTCATATTTAACCTGGAGTCAGTCATGGATCCTGCTGTCTTTGGTAATACCTTGGTAATTTTCCTTAATGATTACAACAACTATTTTCATCTTGTTTTTCCCCAGATTTCAGCCATTATTTCAACCAAGTGTGTGTTGGACTTTAACCTGAGAATATGGCACAAGCTTTGAAGTCAGACTGTTTTTTTAAACTGTAGGCTGACCCTGGCTCAACCATCTGAAAATCAACTGGTATTTATATATATATTTAGGTAGCCACATAGATAGACCTATCCATGTTTACAAAGATGCATCTTACTTGG
Organism: Antilocapra americana; assembly: GCA_007570785.1. Taxonomy (NCBI): domain Eukaryota; kingdom Metazoa; phylum Chordata; class Mammalia; order Artiodactyla; family Antilocapridae; genus Antilocapra; species Antilocapra americana. Next base: position 4,048,945 of record ML662449.1, on the reverse strand, counting down.
GGCACAGACACACAGAACCACTGTGTGAAGCCTGGCCTTGGAACCAGTCCCAACCACCCAAGTCCTTCTTCCTCCTGGGGAAAACAGTGAAAACAGGTATATGAATGTCTTATACAGAGCTATGTACACAGTAGATGCTCAATAAATCTTCATCTGGGGAAGCTGGAAAAATGAAGTAGAAACAAACAGAGATCTGAGTTCACTTCCTCTGTGTAATCAGGAAGGGGATGGGAAGGGAGAGAATGAGGGTTAGGGAGGGAAAGTTAGAAACGATGGATGAATAAGGAAATGTACCAGTTTCCTGTCTGTGGGTAAGTTATTTAACTTCTTTGAAGCTTAGTATCTCTGTAAGATGGGGATCATAATACCTACCTCGCTTAGTTGTTGCAAGGATTAGAAAAGCACCTAGTGGGACTTCCCTGGTGGTCCAGTGGCTAAGACTCCGAGCTCCCAGTGCAGGCGGCCTGGGTTCCATCCCTGACTAGGGAACTAGATCCCACATGCCACAACTAAAGATCCTGGATACTGCAACTAAGATCAAATATCCCATGTGTCACAACTTAAAACCCAGAGCAGCTAAGTAAATAAACAAATATTTGTAAAAAAGAAAGGAAAGCAGATAGTATGGAATTATCACCCATAGCTCCCTAAGGACAGTGATCAGTGTGACCTCCACTCAGTACACTGTGACTATTACATACCTGGTCTACTCTCTTGGCTTTTATTCTCCTGCCACTGCACATAAGCACCAAAGATACATAAAGGGGATGTTTCTTCTCTTATTTTTAAAAGCACCAGCGAATTAAGACGATGCCGTTGAGAGAATTCGATGTCACCTTACCATTAGATGCTGTTTTAACATTCATGTTAAAAACTCTGGGACAGGCCAGTCCCCATGAACTGGGGCAGGTTCTGGGCTCTATTTATAGGTTCAAGCAAGAGGCCAACCGAGTGTGGTCGTTTCTCTGGCTCAGCTGTGACTCCAAAACAAGGACCTGTAGCTGTCAGGAACCGAAACTGAGTCAGAAGCAAAAGTGGCTTGTGCTGATTCTCCTGCCCATGGGAGGTGGGGGCAAAAAAGCAGGTCACTGTGAGGGCCTGGGGACCTGCTGAGAGTTAAAGCAGGGGAGGAGGGAACATTCATGGATACATCTAATCCTTCATTTATTAAAATCAGGATGACATCATCTTCTCTTCTTAAAGACAGGGTCACTCTTCCAAAGGCCACATTTATTGGCAAAACTTTTTTTTGGGTCTCCATACAGCATCCAGGATCTTAGTTCCCCCACCAGGGATCAAACCCATGCCTCCTGCAGTGGAAGCATGGAGACTTCACCACTGGACTGCCAGGGAAGTTCAAGCAGGACTTTCAAATAAGGGCATTCAGACTTATTAGTTAAAGGCCAAAGTCAACACCAAAAAATCCTTTTTCTGCTCTGTAACAGCCACAGTTTAGCAAACATTTCTGTGTGCCAAGGTCCTTACTTGGTGCTTCATGTACTTTTCTTATTTAATTCTCACCACTCCGGGAGGCAGATGGTATTTATTCCCATTTTACAGATGAGGATAACAAAACTCAGCGAGATTTAAGATCCACACTGGAGCCTGCTCACTCCAAGAGGCTTCCACCATGTGGCTCTCTCTCTGTGCTCTCCCCAAGCCTGTGTCTACTGACTGCATGCTGGGAGCTTGGAATCCGTCACGGTGATAACATGAAAAGCAGCAAATGATACAAACAAGGCTCCTCTTTCCCCCAACCCTCGTCTTCTACCCTCCTCTTCTTTTTTAAACTGCTGAAGAACCGCTTGTTACATATTTGATAGTGACTTAGTGGGCAGAGCCAGGATTCAAATGTAAGTCTCTCTCCTCCTCAAGCTCACCCACTTTCCAGTTCATCCTGAGGAATGAATGGGCCCATCGCTCTTTCTCTAACGAAGCACCATCTCTGTTGGTGGTGGGTCCTCAGGCTGGGAGCTTCTCCAGTCTCTTGTGTCTCCTCCCCAGCACCCCAGGAGATGCCCTGATCTGGCTATTAGCAGCAAACACTCATAACATCTGAGTGAGTCCTTTTCCTTGTCTGTGCTGAGCTTAAAGATGTAACTGAAATTACAAGGGCTGAGTAAGCTGGAGACAGGATTTATGAGGTAATAATAATGTGCTCTCATATATGGCACTTTTCATCTTCAAAGCATTTTATAGCCATTTACTAATTAGTCCTGGGCTGCACTCTGTGTGTGGATACAATGCAGCGATGGGCCGAACTAGCACAGAGTGTTTAAAAACACACAGGCGACTCTGTCGCCCATTTATAAGCGCCATTTGCTTCCGTTGCTGTTGGGGGTGGAGATAAAAATCTCACAAATACTGGTTCCGAGTCCCTGGCATTTGAACTATGAAGTGGCTATTGTCACCTTCTGTTGTTTGGTTGTCCCTAAGAAAAGCAGCCCGAAACTTCCCTCTGTGCTACTGGGGCTGAAAGTCTTCTAAAAAAATCCTATCATCTCCATGCTCACAAACCTACACATAGTAAATCTTCCTTCACTGGGAAAACACCTGTTTGTTTACTAGTGCGCATGTGTGTCTGGTTTCTCAGTCACGTCTGACTCTTTGTGACCCCATGGGCTGCAGCCCACCAGGCTCCTCTGTCTATGGGGTTCTCCAGGCAAGAATACTGGAGTGGGTTGCCATTTCCTACCCCAGGGGATGCTCCCGACACAGGGACCGAACCTGAGTCTCTTGCATCTCTTGCACTGCAAGCAGATCCTTTACTGCTGAACTGCCAGGGAAGCCCTTGTTCCCTAGAGTTATGGGCAACAGTGAAAAGCGGCATTGGATCTGGAGCATGGACTGAGTACTGACTGGCACCGACTAGCTGGTGATTACAGGTAACTCAATTAACCTCTCTGATCTTGTTTCCTCATCTGTGGAACAGGGGTGACCCTTCTCACTTGCTTATTTCACAGGTCTGCTGTAGAGATATGCTGAGATAAAGCACAGATAGCACTTCTGGTTGGTCGGGCGTGCTTCACAGATGTGTGGGCTACCATGGACGATTTGGCCAGCCCGAGCCATCTGGACCCCTAGAGGTTGGCAAGGGCAGGAAGGCCACTCCTGGGTTGCACTGCCCAGTACTGGCTGCTGCCACTAATGACTGGCTATTTGAAATGCCAAGGGTCCAGGCCATGTGATCGCACCCATCTCATAACTGCCAATCAACCCCAAGCTAAAACTCGAAACAAAGTCTGGGTCCAAAACAAAGTCTGACTCAGTCTACTCTTGTTTCTGTGGGCAGCGAGCCCAATCCATGCCCCTCCGTCCTAAGTAACCATGTCATGGAGCAGGAGAATGCAGCTTGGCCCATAGCTGGCTTGACGCAGAGGAGGCAGGCAGCTGGCCACAGTCAGGAGAGACTCCAGTGTGGTCACAACCACCTGCTCAACAGAATCACCTGGGGAGTTTTTATCAAAATCCAGACCCTCAAGCATCAGCTAATAAGATGTGATTCAGCAGGCGAGCAGTGGGGCCCTGGGCAGTGGCTCTTTAAAAAGCTCCTGGGGTGGTTCTGACTACACAGAGAAGGGACTTACTCAGGGTCACACAGCTGGCTGACAGCAGAGCTGGGGTGTGGACACGGGACACCGGACTGTTCTCTGTCACAGGAATTCCCAAGGCTTCAAGGTGAAGTACTCACGTAGTCAAAGATTCCAGAGGAGGGCAGTCCTTCAGCTGGAAGCCAAGCTGAGAGGTTTCTTCTAGTGGTTCCCGACTCCTGAGGACATTCTCGAGTGCTGGAGAATACCGGAAGGAGGGGTGCCCCTCACCGGTCCCCACAAGGGCCCTGAGCTGGCTCCCTTTCAGGTTTATGTGGGCTCCAGGAGCCACAAGAGGAGCTGAGGGAACAGTGAGGGGCCAGGCTCCACCTGTGCAGGCCCTACAGCAGGTGGGAGGCAGGTGAGTTGAAGAAACGAGCCCAGGCCACGCAGGTCAGCTTGTTTCTCTGCCTCTGTGCCAGGGTCCCACTTCCGGGGCTGAAAGCCCTCAGCGTGGAACCCCACTAAACTAAAACTAGACCTTGTCAAGTGGACAAGCTGGCTGTGGTCAGCCAGGGTGTGAGCTGAGGGAAGTCACGTGATGGCTCCCAGCTCCCAGGTTTGCCCTAATTTACTGGGAGTTATTTCTTTAGCTTGTGGGCCTTGGTTCTCACTTCTGACCCTAAAGGGAGTAGCAAGGGAGAGGGATTTGGGGGTGGAAACAGATGAATTCTGAAACCCCACCCAGCTCTGATAATCCACAAATTTAGGGAAGATGGAGTTTGCTCCGGGTACCTTCCCCAGCCCCATTCCTGGGTGGCGGCAGAGTTGGCAGGCCTGAGCCCAGGGTTCGCCCATGGACCCCACCTGTGTCCTCCAGGTATAATTCACAGAGTGCTTCATAAGCCCAAACAACCCTCCCAATGGCATGGGGAGGAGGGACGGGAGAAGAGAGAGAAATTTCTTGAGGTAGTCAACAAGCTTTAATGAGTTTAATGACTGCCTCCTGGGTCAGGATGGGCTTTGTACCTGGAGTACACACAGGGGCCTGGAGGGGGCTGGAGGCGAGGCTGGTGCTGGAACCTAGTTGTTCCTGAGCACCCGTCTTGGGCCCAGCTGGGAAGTGGCTGAAACCTTGCCAGCTGGTCAGACTCATTCAGGCAGCACCTTTACAAGTGGAGGACTGTCCAAAATGGGAAACAAGGGGGTGTGAAACACACAGGCACTCATTTCAGGGGAAAGAGAAAAGCAAAGGTGTGTTTAATCTGAAAACTTAAAAAGAGGTCTCAGAGACAAAGGCTTTGGAATCAGGGTGTGTGCATTTAGGATGTCTTACTTTCCCTGGAAAAATACGGCATCATGATTTGTGACTTTATTTCTTTCAACTAAGAAATATACTGCAGGAAACAAAGAGGGAGCCACCCGAGGCGGGGGGCTCTGGGACCCAGGTTTCCGTCAGCCAGCTCAAGTCTGGGTTCCAGTCGGGGAGCAAAGCTGCTGTGTGAGCGAAACGCTGCCATGAAGACATTCCAATGGCTTCCAGGAAGCAGCCATATGTGCTGACACGCATGTGGACAGAGCAGTCTGGCTGGCTACCTCTCAAGACTGGTGTTTCCTAGAGCTTTCCATTGGCAAACGCTGCCTCCTGGAACTGAGGGACAAAGGTTTTGAAATAAGCCCTGGTGGGAAAGGGGGAGAAAAAAAAATTGTGGTTAGCACAAACAACTAGAAAAAAAAGAGTGCAACTCAGAGCTTTCAACCTAACTCAGAACAGTTGTTATTTATTGTTCATGCATCTTGGGTTGGGTTTTCCTTCTCTGCTGATGCAAAGCCTTCTGGATTTTTCCAAGAGAGGTCCATGCAGTTCACTGCTGTGCTCTCTCTCTCATGGATGCTTAAAGGGCCAGTATTCAGAACTTCCTGGCTGCCAATTCCCATTAGACATCAGTACTCAGGTTCTCTCTGCCCTTTCCCAGGTTAAAACCAAGGGTCCAAGCTACAAGCCAGAGAGTGACCAAGCCAAGCAACCAGTCATTTTCGTGATCTGAAATATCAACAGGGTTGCACTTTTTACTCAATTGGATCTTCAACTTCATACAGACAAAGAAAAGAAAAAAGTGCGGGTCACTCAGTTGTGTCTGACTCTTTGTCACTCTGTGGACTGTATCCCACCAGGCTCCTCTATCCATGGGATTTCCCAGGCAAGAATACCAGAGTGGCTTGCCATTTCCTTCTCCAGGGGATCTTCCCAACCCAGGGATCAAACCCAGGTCTCCTGTGTATAGATAAGCAAGGCCTAATACGAGGAATTTCTAAGTGATCCATGGTCTCCATTTATTTGCAAACATACTTGTGGTTTGATCTACTGGAAAGATAACCAGGCTGGGTGTCAGGAGAGCCTCTTCAGAGTAGCGACAGGATCTGGGGTAGACCATTTGGTTCTTCCCGCACTCAGATTCGAACCTGTAGAAGTGGACTCTCCATTCAACAGCAGGAGGCTGTGCCTGGCACTGTCTGAGGTACCAGGGGTTGGGAGATGCCCCAGACATGGCACCCCATGCAGGTGAGCTCAATTTCGAGGAGCAGCAGACACAGAAGAAATACCAACCACTGTGGTGAGGGCACTTACAGAGGTGCCATGAGGCACCAGCCTAGGGCAATCAACGGAGGAAGTGAAGCAGGCATTTTACACATGTTCCAGGTGAAAGACACAGCAGGAGCAGAGGCCTGGGGGGCATGGAATTGCTGCTCGTGAACTGGGAACTAAACACTCTTCCAGAAGAGAAGGGGCACCGTGGGAAGTGGAGGGCAACAAGACAGAGAGGTTGGGGTGGGCACCCTTTGTGCCTCCCGGTCCTCCCTCCCTTGTCCCTGATGCTGGTGAGATCAGAGCAGCTGACTTATCCAGCAGGGCCTCACCCGGACCTGTGACATGAGCTAGATGACCTGGCACCACTGGTACCATAAAGGCCTCAGGTACCTAACCCAAGTCTGTGTTATTAATTTTTAGGATATAGTCCTAGTAAACTTGGTGCTCCAGGCTCCCAGGAGATCAGAAGCACATTAGGAGTCAGGGCATTCACTTAAAGGCAGAAGGTGGATGGGCTGAAGCTATGAGAGGCAATGAGGTGATGTCCACCCGTGAGAAAACAGCAGAGAACTGCTCAGGAGTCAAGAAGCTCAAACGGGTCGGGCGAGGAGCCCCACAAGCTCAGCAGCCCCGGGGTCGCCATGAGGTAGCCACACAGAGCGTCACTGATGACACCTGCCTGATCCCCTCCCTGCAATGCCAGGTCACGGGAAGCCTTCTTTAAATTTCAGGGATTTGCTTAGATTTTTCAGTCCTAGCCTCTGCAGCAGCTCCTGTGTCTGGAAGCTACTGCCCGGACATTACACATCCAGACCTGCTCCCTCCCTCCTCTCCCTGGTCCTCCTCACCCCCACGTGACATCTCTCCTTGGCCTCTTCTAGTCATGCTCTCCACTCCCCTCGCTTCCTCTCAGGCTTGAAACACCCTCAGCAGAGAACACTCCCGGCCCCTGGAATCTGGGTCTCCAGTCCTCCTCTCCCAAACTGCCAGTCTCACATTTCCAACCAGGATATCATGACCTGAACGTCTATCATTCATCCAAGCCAGTGTGTGCCACATGGACGTGTTCACCGCTATCACACATCTGAAAGTGCGTCGGGCCCTGGTACTTCTGTAACAGAACCCTCACTTTCCACTTCTTCCTAAACCTCTGCAGCGAATTCATCCTGCAGCTTCCTCTTCCTCCCTGGTGTCCCTGCACCCTGGGCTCCCTGCCTTGCTGCCTTTACAACACTGCTGTTTCTTTCTGGGATGCAAGGCTTCATTTTTCTGTTGCAGGTAAATGAACTCTCTTTGAGCGTGGGTCTGTGTCCCCACCCCAACCGAGACCCTTCATCTGCCCAAACCCGCAGCCTGGGGTGCCGTGACTGTCACCATCTGCACTTTTCCTCAGTCACATTTTGGGATCATGCCCTGCCCTCCACCACTGAGAAGCTAAGAAAGCTGAAGATCCTCTCCCAGAAAACCTGCAGGTGAGTCTCCTCACTGTGATGTCACAGGAAGTTAGAAGCACATTAGGAGTCAGGGTGCTCACTTAAAGGCAGATGGCAGATGCACTGAAGCCATGAGAGGCAATGAGCGGATGTCCACCCCTGAGAAGAAAGCAATCGGGGGTGTCATAAGCCCCCTGAGGCCCACGCATGGTCCAGACACCAGCCTCCACTCCCACTTTCTCCCATCTGGCCACCTGCTCTTCCTCACACATGCCATTAACACCCGGGGCCTTTAGTCATGCTCAGGCCAAATGCCCTTGCCCCCATCAAGCCTTCCCTGGTCACCAGAAGGTTCTCTCCCTGAATGCACACACACTCTGTGCTTCTTCTGGGCACGTCTCATGTGTGCATTTGGCTTGTGGACTGGGTGGCACTGCCAGCCCCGGAAAGGAGGGAGCAAGTCTCCTCAGTGACCCCACAGGCCTGGCCTGTACAGAGCGCCCGGCGAGGACTTCACGGCTGTAATTAAGGTAACTACTGATGATGACCGGTTTGCAAGACCAGTTAAAGCAGGTCCCTTGCATGCTTTTTGGGGTGAAAGAGAGCAAGCCCAGAAAGCAGGGAGATGCGACATTTAGATTCTGAGGAAGAAAACTGCAAAAGGGTCGTCCGTGTTCAAACTTCAGCCTATGCCGACTGTCAGTGAGAAGGATCAACACCCTCCACCACCCCTGCCCCAGCCAATCCACCATCTTCTCTGAGACGCAGAACCTCGGAGCCCTTGCCCACAATCGTCCTTATGGGGAGGAGGACTGCAATGAGGCAGGAGCCGCCCCAGCCCTAGAGCCAGGCGGACCAGGCAAGAGATGCCCCAAGTTCTGTTTCCCCAGGGCGAGAAGGGGCGGCAAGCCCACCCTGATGTGACGCTCTCACAGGACCACGTGCGGGAAGGAAGCTTGTTGACTGGCTACTGCCACCAGTCGTGAGGGCCGTTCATTCCTTTCTTGTGTTTCATGTGCTGCCATTTCCCCAGCAGGATTTGTGTTTGCTGGAGGGGGGCCTGGTGGCCCTGCCTCAGGCGGTCCAGCACCGACGGGCTGCTGCCAACCTCTACTGCATTTGCCTTCCCGCCCGAAGGACATCTCAGACTCCGAGCACTGGGTGGGGTGGTGCCCCTGTTTTAGGTCACAGGTAAGGACACTATGGGGAGGGGTGGTTGGCCTCACAATAGGTGCCCGATGAGGGAGTGGGACTGACTGCTGCTGAAACGGGGTCCCGGGCCCCAGGGTGGGGACCTCTCTCCTGTGCTCTCTCCTCATGCTCGGTGTCACATGGGGCAACTCTGATGAATCTAATCTCCTCAGCTCAGTTTTTTCCTTGGAAACTTCTGGGGGAAGGGGCCACACGAGTGCATGCTCCTTCAAAGGAAAGGTCTTGGCAAGAGGGAGCAAGCTTTATAGCAAGCTCTTTCCTTCTTCAGAAAATTCTAAAGTTTCCTGTTCTGTCCTGGGCTTTCCCTGCCAGGGCAAACTGTGTGACGCCAAGGGGAAGCAGTATGGAGCAGGGCTATTTAAAGGCATGATGCTACCAGCTGCTGTCAGTGAGTGCTTCTCAACGTGGAGCCACATGAAGTCAACTCGGGGAAGGGGGAGGAAGGGGAAAATGACAACTGGCTCCCAGCCATTTATAGATTTTTTTGAAGCACTGTTTTCATTTATTTCAGTTTTTTTTATCAGAGAAAGTGGAGAGCTGTTCAGAATATATCACTTGCCAATGGCACTCGTCTGTCACCTTTAAAAAACTCTTTGACCCAAAGACAAAGTGTATGGTAAGCTTCAAAAGTGTAAGTGTGTTACAGGGGTGGTGAGGGGAAGGTCTTCTCACATCTCCCTTCACTGGTCAAAAGGGGCTGCAGGATAGAGGCCTTGAGTCAGTCAAGCTCCTCATTCTACTCACACTGGAAGGGAAATTATTTTTAGACCAGATTAGAGCTAAATATGCCTGAGGACAACATCAGGTTCTGACTCTTTTCACTGATCTCAGTCCCTTCACTTTGGGTTTTATAAAATCACAACTTAGTCCAATCACAGAGTCTCAGGTCAACAGAATAAAAAAAGAACTGACTCCAGGCTGAGGTCTGGTAGGTTTTCCATGAATTGGAAGCAGGATTGGCTCCTGGCCTCAGCTCACAGGCATGCCAGGAGGGCAGAGCAGGCAGAACCCGAGGTCAGGAATCAGGGCGCTGGGGAGCTCAGTGGGTCTACTTTTCTGGGCCTGGGGTCCAGGAGTAAGTTTCTTCCCTTCTGGGCACCAGATCCCTCACCTTCAAGGCAGGGAGCTGTGCTCAATGATCTCCAAGGCCCCACAGGCTGAAGGCTGCGCAGGACAAGCAATGTGTGTTCTGGAGCCAGCCACACCTGGGCTCAAGGCTTGGCCCTGCTCCTTACTGGCGGTCCCACCTGTGCAAGTGACTCACCTCTTCAGCTTTAATTTCTTTGACTATAAAAGGGGAGCCATAACGCCTACCTTAAAGAGTAATCCTCATGAGGATTAAATGAGATGCTCCAAGTAAGCACTTGGCCTGATGCCTGGCATACTACTTGATCAATAGATGTCAACTGTTACCATGGGGACCCAGTTGGGTCTGAGGGGGAAAACTGAGTCCCTGGGAACAGCCATGGCATGTGTGGCGGCAAAAGAGAAAAAGAGAAGATCCCCGTGTGGATGGAAAGGTCCCAGATCATCCTTTCCTCTGGACCTTCTTGGATCACTTTTCACAGATCATATGTGCTTGCAGTTAGAGGCACAGAGATGGTCAGTCTTAGGACTTGACACCCAGCCAAAGTTGTCAGGACACTGTGCACCTCTTGAAATGCAGCCCAGAGAGGCTGGAGGTGGACTCATGGTATCTAAGGATGGGCTCTGCAGCGGGAAGTACCTGCGCCCCTGGCTGGCTTTTGCCTGAGTTCTGGGTGTGCTCTTGAGTGCAGCCCTGGTCAAGAGTGTGGTTGGGGGAAGGTAGGCTGTGGGCCTGACAGATATTTAAGATAATCACATGGGTCCGGCTACCGGAAGTGGGGGTATCACAGTTGGCCCAGTCCTCGAACAGACCTTTCTCTGTCCAGGACAACAAGTACTGAAAAGGAAAGACAGCGGGGTGAGCAGAAAGAGCCCTGAGCCACGAGGCAGAAGTCATGGGCTCTAGTCCAGGCCCGGCTCCTCACCTCCAAAAGGCAGAAGGATACTTGATCATCTCTAGGTGCCCCCCAGTTATGGTTCTGAGGGATCCATGTGACTTTGAGCAAGCCACTTAACCTCTTTGTGTCTTGACTCTCACTGGTTAAATCAAGGCACCAGCCAAGCTCAGGCCTTGAGGCACGGTAAGGACTCATGGTGCAGGGAGGCAGTACTCGTCATTATCTGGGATGCTTTTTTTGCAAACACGGCAGAGCTCTGAACACATGTTCAGGGAACCACAGGCAGTGGTGAGAAGGAGGGAGGCTCATTCCTCTCGGCCAGGTCTGCCCTCCCACTGAGCAAAGGTCCAGAGTCAGGGAGCTCAAGCTAAGTTGTCAGGGGGTAACAATACCTGGGAAAATCTATCATCTAGGTGCTCCTGGGCAGGGGTTCTGGGGGCACTAAGGAGAGTGTGGACAGGGAACCGTGAGAGGAATCCTCAGAGGCCTTGGGATGAAGGACAAAAATCCATGAAATCAACATCTAAACATTTGAATCAGTTCCATTTTAAGAAAACGAAAACAAAAAACAGAATAAAAAGTCCCAAGAGGTTGGCGACTCTGGGGAAAGAGGAAGGAAGCCCGCAGAACAGACTGAACACTGCGCAGGTGCTGCTCACAACGCTGCCGCGTGTGGCAGGAGTCGTGGTCCCATTTTGCAGATGAGAAAACAGACGCTGAGCGAGTTCAGTCAAGACAGCCCCTGACCCCAGGGCCACCAGAGCTAGTCTTCCCACGGGAGTACAGCCTGACGGAGTAGCCCCGGGATCTTGCTGCCTTTAGCCTCATTTACTTGGGACCTTTGATTCTGCAGAAGCCTAAACAGCTGCTCTCTTCCGAAACAGGACTCTGAGGTCTCTTTCTGGAATTCCCAAATGCTTTTCTTTGGGCAATCATAAGATGAGCCTTACGATGTTTGCTCAAGTCAGGGCCAGTGCGGGGGTGGGTGGGACAGGGTGGGAAAAGTGGTTCGGGGACACGAACCTCACTGTCAGGAAATCAAGGACACACAAATCAAGTCAGAATTCATTTTTGCAAATAGAGGCGAGTTCCTAAACATCTAAGGCTCCTTTTTTCCAGTTTTCTTCTGCAGCTGTGACTTCAACTGGCACATGTTTTTAATCAGTCATATGCAAGCTGACTGTGGTCTGAAAATCAAAGCGGTCCTGTAAATAGTGTAAGACAAGTCCCGCTAATCATCCTTGTGGTCTTGCCTTGTCCTCCTTGTCCTGAACGGCCGTGGCAAAGACTGACTCATTGGGGGTTACTCTCCCGTGGCAAAGGGGTCATCCTCATAATAGGATCTCTACAAAGAGACCTGGTTCTGCCTCAATGCCCATCACCCCAAGCCCTCCAAAAGCCCCTGTGAAGATGGCCCACCCGACTCTGGGCGCCTTGGTGAGCAAATGCCTGGCACGATGGGAGCTTATTCTGTAGCTGTGCCCTGCCAGGCCAGCCTGGACTGCTGGTATGGGCTTTAGGAACAAACAAGTGGTTATAACTGGTTCATGTACACAGTCTCCCTAGAGGTGCCAATCCTTGAGCAGGCCGGTTTATTTTTAAGGAATCTAAGCTTGCAAAACAAGGAAGCTAACCCACGAGCTGCAAAAGGCTTGATATCACACTGAGAACACGCTCGCAGCCTCGGGCAGCAGCCCTCGCCCTCAGCTGGAATCAATCTCCCCTCTGCTGGGTTCCACGGCACACTGGCCTCCAACCTCAGGCCCATCCATGGTCGGCCTTGAGTTTGAGATGTTTAGATTGGTGTCTAGACTCTGTCTTATACAGCTCGGGCTCCTCGCCCATGAGAAAGCTGGCTGTAGTCTCAGTATGTGTTGAATTAAATAAAATGCTGTTTTAGGAGGACAAACAACCAACTGGAATCCATTTCTAGACATCAAAGTATTGGGATGAAATCTGGCTCCTTCTAAATCATAGGGTATTTGTCAATGGGTACTGAAATGATCAAAATTACCTAGTGGTTCTCCCTCCTTCTGAGACTCTCCAAGGAGGCCTTCTGGAGTCTAGCCAGTTCCTCTGGGGCTAAAGCAGCATGCAGCCAGCTTCTGCAACTGCAGGACCAGTCCTTGCCCAGGAGTGGGGATGGGGGTTGGGGGGTTGTAGGTGCCTCTGCTCCCTTGGCATTCCCTGGTGCAGGGTCTGAGGAGGAGGCCATGAGATGGCCAGCTGGTCAGATGAGATGGCGGGGCAGGGTAGTTCTCATGGGCTCCCCCAGCCAAGGGCTGCCTTCCTCCCCTGGGCTCTAGCTCTGCCCACATTTGTCTATTCACCTTGCCACGTCCCACCAGAAGTTCCTTAATGGCAAGCCCCACTGCACATATTCATCCCTCTCTGCAGCCCAGCTTCGAGTCTAGTGCCGACACACTCAGCTCAACAAACATTTCTCAATCGATGTAATAAACACGTGGTTTATTTAAAGATGTACTTTAGAATGATAAAATTTTATAACAGAAACCTCAGTGGCCGTATACTCCAACCATTATGGGGAAGGGAAAACTAAGCGCTGGAGAATTTATGGTCCCCTCTCACAAAGCCTAGCCGTTCTCTGGAAGCCCCGTGAGGGCAGAATTTGGTGATGGTTCATCCTTAGTGCCCCATGGTGCTCACTGTCCATAGGCCTCACAGGCAGGAATGAATGAATGAATGGCTGTCCCAAGGCTCTGAGGCTCCAGAGCTAGTAGGTAGAATCTGAGCCTGTCCTCCCTATCTCCTTACCCTCAGGCTGATGCTCTTTCCACTGTGAACCTGCCTGATGAGACACTGGGAGGAGGAGCTGGCAGTGTGGCCACAGAGAAAGGCTGGCCCCCCCACCCTGGAGGTGGGGTGGGGGGTAGGCTGAGAAGACCCAGTGCACCTGGCTACGCTAAGGAATGTGGTGCTCCCTGACGCCTGGGACCCCAGAGCAGAGCTACTCTCTGTGTCCACCTTGTCGCCCTATTTGTGCCTACATCTGACGTATCTCATGTGGTAGATGCCATGGCAACGGGCATCTCAAGTTGTCTGCTCACTCTGCCCAGGGTTGTATGGGCAGGATCCCAGCACTGGCCCTGCTGATGGCCAGGGAGATGCCTGTGGAGGGTGCTGGGATCATCCACAGGCCTTGTCAGGAGGCTACTCATGTAGCTCACCTGTGCTGGACCGCTGAGGAGAAGCCAGCTGCCTGTCTGATGGCAGTGAGTCACCGTCAAGATCATAGACAACCCTCTCCCCCTTAGTCAGCAAGAGGGGAAAAACCAAAGAACTGCCCACAGAGAGGAAGTGCCCAGGGTCCTGGCGGAGCTGACCACGCAGCGTGCGGGGCCTGGTCACAGCCCAGCGGGGATGGTGTTTTCAGGCTTCCACTCAGCATTGCCAGGCATCAGCCTGCACAGCAGAGTACTGGACCACCAAAGGACAGAGAACACTTGGGATATCAACTTTTTGGAGCATCAACTATTCTCCTCCTCTCCAGAGAGTCTCTCTGGGGCTTTTAAGTGTTGTTTGCCTGGATGTAAATTTGGTTTCTCCTACTAGACTCTCAGCATATAGAGGCAGAAGCTCTGTTTTCCATAGCTGCCCAGGCCCCTGTCTACTGGCTTTTGAACGCACCTCCTGGTCACGCCAACACTCTGGGTGTTTGCCCTCCTAGCTGGGTGCTCACAGATACCGCTAGAAGATCTGGGGGAGGGAGAGCAAGGAGGGCTATGGTCCCTCTTCTTTTCAGGCTAATCCCTTGGCCCAGCAGCTAAAATGATATTCCCAGATGCCTGGGCTCACAGATAGAAAAGCAGCAATTCCAGAAAGTGAGCTATGGTGGCTTGATGCTGGGATGCGAGCGTGGTTCCTGGGGAACGAGGCTGGCGATGCCACTCCGGCTGCTCGGAGTATATGCTGCCTCTACAAGGGCTTGCCACAAAACAAACAATGAAAGCTATTTTTGCTTTTTTAAAAAAAATAAAAGTGAAAATCCTCTTTGGATGTCTTTGGGTTACTGAAAACAGGCACTAATGTAGGCCTTTTGTAAAAGTGAAGTGGCATAAAGTGAACTTTCCAAAAGACAGGGGCGCCTATATCTTTATTTTTGCCAATGAGAAATCTATGATTCAGAGAAGCCAAGTAATTTTCTAAGATCACATCGCTAACAGGTGGCAACGCTGCTCGACTCCAGAGTGCACATACGTTGCACACCGCCCGGATTTCCAGTGGAAAGAGTGCTGGCAGCTAAGCGCAGAGCCGAGGCCTCCACGTCCGCATCTGCTGTGTGACGCTGACTCACGCCTCTGTTTCCTCATCCACACAATGAAGGCGTGGGAGAGATGATTTCTAAATTTCTTTGATTTGGTGATCCTCCCCTTCCAAACATCATTTTAGGATCTTTTATTCTCCTTCATTAAAACTCCATAATCCTGGAATTGCCAATGGCCCAGTAATGAATGTCGAGGGCTATTTACTGCTAACTCCCATTACACCTACGTCTGTTTCCTCCATCCTGTAAGTCTGTGTCTGGAGGTGGTGACTGGTATCCTTAGCTCTCATCTAAGGAACCTGCATTGGTTGACTTTCCGGTAGAATTATGATTGTGGTAACCAAGGATGGAAGGGAGGAACTGGACCTCCTGCCCATCTGGCTCCTGGAAGTATCAACACATCCTATGGAAGAACGAGGCCTAGTCTGAGTGTCTGGAGAAGGAAGGACAACTGCAATCCCCACAAAGGCATGCAGGAGGCACCAGAAATGTTCTCCAAATAATAAGCCCCAGAAGAGCAACGGTACCAGAAGGTTCCTTTAACAGTAACGTCTGTGGGCTTCTGAAAACTCTCCAGAGCTGTTCAGAAGTGATGTGTCTGTAAAATGCTATACAGTGGGAGGGATTACTACCCTGACATAATTAAGCATGAGTTGTGATCCTGGCTCTTGCTATGTGACCGTGGATGAGCCACTTAACTTCTCTGTCCCAGATGCCTCATCTGGAAAGTGAGGGGATGGCCTTTTGCATTTACTTTCAGGTCTAATATACAGTCATCCCCCGGTACCTGCCACAGGAGGCTGGTTCCAGGACCCTCTCAGATACTAAAATCCAACGACGCTCAAGTCCCTTATATAATGTGGTGTACTAGTTGGCCCTCCATATCTTTGGATTTCACAGCCTTGGATTCAACCAACTCTGGTTTCTTATCCACCTCTGGTTGAATCTGTGGATATGTAATGTACAAATGTGGAGATCTGACTGAATTTGCTTATGACTTATGGATATATTCCTATATACTTTAAATCACCTGTAGATTACTTAAATACCTAATACAATGTAAATACTAATATAGATGGTATGCACACAGCTGCTGGTGCTTGGCAACTTCACACTTTGCTTTTTGAACTTTTTGGAGTTTTTCCCTCCAAATATTTTTGAAATATTTTCTGGATGTGGAACCCACAGATATAAATGGCCGACTGTACTATCATCCATTATTATTATTATTATTGCTTTGGTATCAATCCAAGCACTTTAGCCAGAGACAGTTTCTTTAGTGGAAGCAGTAATTTAATAAATGACCTCTCCCTGGGCTTTGCTAAAGGGGTTCCCTCAAGAGCCTTAATAAGCACCATCAAAGGCATGACAAGAGGTTTCTCTCATCTCTCTTTTGTCTCCAGATCTGACTTAGGACTCCAAGAATGGAGGCCAGCATTCATCCACCAGACCAGCAGACAACCAGACATTCACTCACTCATGCGAGCTCTTGTACTCCACGAGAGCTGTTTCCTGCAAGGGGCAAGGGAAAGATCTGAGCAAGGCCTGACCCTCAGGAGACACTCGGTCCCTGGACTCCCAGACAGACTGCTGCCTGCTCAGCCTGGGTGGGAATTGGATGGTTTCACTTCACAGTCAGGGGCTAAGCCCTCCTCCACCCAGTTTCTTTCTGCTATTCCTCTGGAGCAACTAAAGCAAACTTGCTGCCTGGAACTGACTTTCTTTGCTGCTCAGAGCTATGCCAGCATATTATCCAGCAGGCCAGACGTCTGTCTAGCACTTTTAATGACAATAATAATAATTTGCATTTATACAAGGTCTTTCATCGGAGAATCTTAAGAGTGTTTCACAAACAATAATTAATTCCCCTTGGCAATTCTGGGAGCCAGCTAAGTAGAAGTCCCTTTGCTTTGCAGGTGAAGGGTACTTTCCTGAACCATGCAACACTTTTTGAGGGCCTCCGTAACTACTGAAAACTTAACCACCCTCAAGGCCTGGCATAAGCATCAGGTCCTCTGAAGAGCCTACAGCACTGAACAGTTATGATGGTCTTCCTTCTCCTGAACTGGAATTTGTCCCCTGGAAACCCCCACCCATGGAGTCTACTTTTGCCTTCTGGAACAAAACAATTCCAACTAAATTGTCTGGGGTTGCTGGCTGCTGTCCCTTGTACACACGTAGTCTACTTCTATAGTCACCCATGGGTGGAGCTTGGTGGCTCAGTGTTACCAAGGTTCAGAGAGGCCTTGTGAATTAAACAGTGGAGGTCAGTCAAGGCCTCCCCAATGTGCTCTGAGTTCCAGGGCCAGGCTGACTTTCTGGGCAGGAATTCCCTGGATGTTGCTGGTTCTGGAGTTGTTCATGTTATGTTGCTAAGTCGTGTCCGACTCTGTGCAACCCTATGAACTGTAGCCCAGTAGGTTCCTCTGTCCTTGGGATTCTCCAGGCAGGAATACTGGAGTGGGTTGTCATGCCCTCCTCCAGCCGGAGCCCTGGGTTTGTCCATCTTTAAACGCAGTTCTTTAGATGTTTCCCCCTATGGTGTAGACACGGGAGGCTTTCTGTGTTCATTTATGGGGGCTGCACCTCAATGACCCAGAAACACCCTAAACTTCTGCTGAATGACTGAATGGCAATGAATGAATAATCTTCTTTCCTAAATCGATCATCTTAAATCTAGACAATACCTGGACTGGTTTTTGGAAAACAAGCCAGAAAATGATCTCTTTAGTTCTTTTTTAAAATCCTTTTTCAGAAATAAATACTTGGTGCTACACTTGAGAAAAGAAAGGATTCATTGACTGCTCAATTGAAAACCCACATGAGGACGACAAGCTCCATAGGACTTAGAGGCAAGGGAGGCCTCAGCACTGGGAGGCGGGGCAGAGGGGTGAATGGAATCCTTTGCTAAGTTGATTTCAAACAGCTAGACCTTCTGGGGAAACCAACAGCTCCCTGGGGTGACTTCTGGGTCCTTGCTGGTAGCTTTATGCCTGAAAAGACAGCCGCCCTCTCTTGGCGGCCAAGAGTGCATTGTTTGGGTGAGATTTTTCTCACAGTGGCTTGCCATGGAAGGAATTCCGAGCATGCATCAAAGGCCGTTGTTTTCCTAAAACCTGCACCCTTGTGAACAGAGATTTGGCTCGTGGTGATAGAGCCTCATTTTGCCCTGATTTCACATGATCTCCACTTGTACTGGCCTAGAATGGGGTAGGGGTGGTCGTTTTTGGCTTGTATTTGGCCTGCCTCATTGATCTAGGTGAAACTTGGGAGGAGAAAAGTGGGCTAGAGAGGGGATCTGCTCATGTCATTCTGTGGCAAGGGAACATCTGGGATCACTGGGAATTGAATTCTAACGTGGGTCAGTCACTTGGTGGCTGTGTGTCTCGGGGAAGTCATACTTAACCTCTCTGAGTCTCTGCGTGTTTCTCTCTGATGAACCCAGAGAGAAACTGGTAAGCAACAGTGCCAGGCACAAGGTCAGAACTCATACCTGAGTAGTTTCCTTTCCTCACACTCTCCACTCCCATCACCTAGCTAAGGAACTCCGTTTCACTCAACTTTAACACACATGTGTTGAATAGCTCCTGTTTATGGGAGGGCCTGGAATACCTGGGGCACTGCCTGAAAGTGCCTGCTCCTAGTAGGCATTTAATCAGTTCAGTTCAGTCTCTCAGTCGTGTCCGACTCTTTGCGACCCCATGAATTGCAGCATGCCAGGCTTCCCTGTCCATCACCAACTCCCAGAGTTCACCCAAACCCATGTCCATTGAGTTGGTGATGCCATCCAGCCATCTCATCCTCTGTGTTCCCCTTCTCCTCCTGCCCCCAATCCTTCCTAGCATCAGGGTCTTTTCCAGTGAGTCAACTCTTCGCATGAGGTGACAAAGTATTGGAGTTTCAGCTTCAACATCAGTCCTTCCAATGAACACTCAGGGCTGATCTGGATAAATAAATGAACTAACTCGATCCTTAGTATTTTACAGTTTATACTGTGCTTTTAAAAATAACCCCATTTTAATCCAAGCAACAGTCATGTGCATGAAACAGATAGCTTTGCTCTGCTCCCACTGTACACATGAAGAGGCAGGCTGGGAGAGAACAGATAACCCACCCAGGGTCAGCTGCGTGGCAAAGGCAGAGTGAGGTTCGGAAATGAGCCAGGGCCCTGCGGCAGCATACTGCCAGCTCCAGGGGCCCTCTGTGGCCACAGGCTTCAAGCGGGATGAGCATGGCTCTGGGGCATCCATGTGCCACTAGAAGGGCCCTGCTGAGTGCTGCTCCCCGCCCCATATCTGGTCATAACATCTGCAGCTAAAAGTGCTGGGCATCATCACGTGCCCGGTGACTTGGAAAAGTAAAATTTTTAAATTGGGAACATTTCCTAACTGGGAGATTTCTTTTCAGCCCTGAGGCTCTGGTCCAAAGCTAGGGTGCAGGGCTACTCTCCAGTGTCCACTTCATGGGCTCCCAGTGTCTTCCCTGTGGGGTGCAGCAGCACCAATGCCCATATTCCACCCACTCTCCCCTCCACTGCGCCTTTCTAGTACACAGAGAGAAGCGCTCTGGTCCACAGGACTCTGTTTCTTAGCACAGCATTCCACACTGGCTAGGGGCTCAGAACAGCAACAAACTACATTCCTTCTTATTCCCAGGAGGCTTTTAAGAACCAAGAAAGGGGACGGGAAGTAGATACTGGGTCACTGGCTACTCCGGGCTCCCAGGCTTTCTTCCCAATCCTCTAGCCTTGAACTATCTGCTGGGAACTGCTGACAGACGCAAAATGAAAAGGGTAGGTTAGGGATCTTTCAAAATTTGTCCACATGGCCGGCCCAATACAATTTCCAACGTGAGCTGAGAGGTAGAAACCAGATCTGACTGCAAAGTCGTCCCACCCACGGTGAGTGCATAACAGCCTTCTCAAACCACGCCAACAACACGCCCTGCAGAGGAGGGTGTCCTGGCACAATGTCGTCACTGTGCACTCTGGGCTACGTGTAACCCAGAGCCCAGGGGGTGAGGTCAGTTCTTACTGCCGTGAGCTCGTCTGTTCTGGCCCTCTTAGCACATTTCTTTGTGCTGCCAGCATATTACCTCTGAGATGTAACTCTATGGAAAACTGTGTGCATTCCTTGAGCTGAGCCAGTTTGAGGTCAGAAGTTGGCAAAGAAGAGCCAGGCCATGGGCTCTCCAAAGTAAGCACCTTAACCAGATCGGGGCCCCTGGTGCAGCTGTGGGGGGAACACGTCCCTGTGCTCCCAGCCCCGAGGTTCTCAGCTACCCTGCTCCATAGCACTGCTGAGCGAGTGGGTATTAATGGACATGCAGGGGGCCAGCCCAGGCTGCTGTGGTCTCAAAAACCGAAGTCAAGCGGAGCTGACCTGTGTTTTGGCCAGCAAGCCCCCATGAGAGGAACCCCCCAATCCCTACCCCCCCTAGACTTCAGAGATGCCAGGCAGCAGGAGCGGCCACTGCATTAGGCAGTGCAGTGTCTGTCCTGCAAGGGAGGTTTGGCCAAAGGAGCAAGTGGAGGCTGACATCCAGCCCCTGCCCACTTGCTAGTTTATCCAGGGCTAGATGCCAAGAGAGGAGAAGGCAATGGCACCCCTCTCCAGTACTCTTGCCTGGAGAATCCCATGGACGGAGGAACCTGTAGGCTGCATTCCATGGGGTCGCTAGGAGTCGGACATAACTGAGCAACTTCACTTTCACGCATTGGAGAAGGAAATGGCAACCCACTCCAGTGTTCTTCCCTAGAGAATCCCAGGGACGGGGGAGCCTGGTGGGCTGCCGTCTATGGGGTCTCACAGAGTAGGACACGACTGAAGTGACTTAGCAGCAGCAGCAGCAGATGCCAAAGCTGTTAGCCAAACTTGCACCAACCTGCACCAACTCAAAGGGGCACTTTTTTCTAGTTCGTACAAAAGTTCTTTATAGGCTAGGGTGGCCTAATAGGAGGACCACGCAGCTCTGTGCCTGGGATCCCCTATTATGCACTGGGAATATGGGTATGGAATGCATGTCACTGGGATGCAAATTTTGTGTTGGCCTCTTGTTTGGACTGGCACTGAGGGAAGAAGATTAAAAAGATTAGTTCTTCCCTAGTCTCTGCATTTTTCAAGGCTTCTTCCTGTTTTTCTAGCCACGGCCACCAACCTACCTCACCACTTTGAGCTATTCCTGCCCTCATCTCACTGCTCAGACTCAGACAGGCAAACACAAACAGTGGGTGGGGTGGGTCTGGGCAGCCACACAGGTTCTCAAGGCAGCGTTGGCTCCCTTTCCTGCCATAGTTATCAAGCAAACAAATACTCATTTTCTTCCATGTGGGTACAGATGGGTGTCCCACCTTGAACCATGCCACTGAATGCAGTCAGACTCACCCAGCTTTGGTGTCTTTTTACCAAAATTGATGGAAACCAAAGATGCCAGACTAATAAACAAATACAGACATACAGCAAAATAAACTAAAACATGGCAAAATAAGTCCCAACCTTTTGCATTGTAACTATTGCAGGCAAGAGAGAGGTTCCTTCTAGTTAGCCCCTTATTAGTTACTTCAGCAGTTCTTGCTATAAAAGGAAAAAAAAAAAAACTGCTATGAGTTCAAAAGTCATAAAAAGTTGGATTAGAAAACCCTAAAGGTCAACTAATCCAGGGATCAGCAAGTTTTTCTGTAAAGGGCCAGATAGCAAGTATTTTCAGCTTTGCTGACCATATACCCTGTCTACAATTCAACTCTGCCCTTTGAGTGATAGCTGCCCTTGGAGTGAAGCAACATGAAGATGAATGGGTGAGGCTATGTTTCAATAAAACTTTATTTAAGAAAACAAGCAGTTGGCAAAATTCGCCCTCTGGCTATTGTTTGTCAAGGGCTTCCCAGGTGGCTCAGTGGTAAAGAATTCGCCTGTCAATATAGGAGACTTGGGTTCGATCCGTGGGTTAAGAAGATCCCCTGGAGAAGGAAATGGCAATCCACTCCAGTATTTTTGCCTGGGAAATCCCGTGGACAGAGGAGTCTGGCAGGCTATAGTTCATGGGGTCGCAAAAGAAGACGGATATGACTTAGCAATTAAACAACAACAAATTGCGTGCCAATACTTTATCCAGTCCAACCCCTCTATTTGCAGAATAGAAGTGAAGCAGTTCCTTTCCACTCATAGGACCCACCCGAGACCATCTAAGACCCACCCAAGACCCCCGGGAGGAGAAGAGATGCTGCTGTGGGTCTCAGAGCCATCGGTGCAGAAGCCCAAAGTAGCCACTGGATAACTGGAGATTCTGACTCACACGCTCAACTTCAGGAAAGAGGACCAAAACACAAGTGGAAAATCACAGGTTGAAATCTAATGGGACTGGGACAACCCACATTTCAAGCTCTGCTTCCAGAGATGTAACCATCGGTTAAATCCTCATAAACTCATGTTGCTAATGTTCATTCATCACTTAAACTCAGGCACTGTCTTAAAATCTCTCTGGTGAAGGGCTGGGGGAAAAAAAGGGAAACTAGGACCTGGCAAGCTACTGGCCCTAGTCTGTGAACAATATGAGAAGAAAACAGCAACTTCATTTTTTCCAGTCAGCAGCCAGTCAAACATCAAACAGTACAGAAATGGTCAGAGAGGACAAACCCTCTCGTCCGGGGCCGAGAACAGGTTGTTTTGGCTGTCAAGCATTTTCAAAACAAGTTTTCTTGGTCTCATGACAGGTTGTGGCAAGAACAAGAAAATAAAAAGAGTGGAAGATCCCATGATCACCGCTCCGGGCTTCCACGTGGGCTGGCTCTGCCTGCACCGTCAGGTCTGCTTTCAGAGTGTGCAGATAAAGCTGGTCTTAGAGCTAATACCACCTTGCCAGTGACACCACTGAACAGAGGGCGTCCTCTAACAACACTCTGGTAGCCAGATCATCAATCCAGTCTCGGGGGGACAGGTTAAAGGCACTCTTAAGCACAGGAGGGCTGTACTGCTCCAACCTATGCTCTGCTTTATTTTAATTTTCACCTTCTGTTATGTGGACAAATTACTCCTATGAAACCGAGGTTAAAAGCCCTCTGCTTTGAGGCGGATTTTTCCGTCTCAACCACAGAACACTTGGTCAGGGTGGGGCAAAGGAATCGGCAAGGAGGCACTGTTGGGGCGGGCCAAGATCAAGCTGGTCTAGAAAGTGCCATGAGCTCTCTACCAGCAGTGAATGATCTTACTCTTAGGGGTGGCAAGCATGAAGCTGAGCATGGCAGTGCTGAAGGACACGCGACTGAGCTGACATCTGTAGATGAGAGTTATCAAGTCATCCAGAGAAAATGCTGCCAAGTCCACCAAACAAGTGTGTGGGGAGTTCTCAGACCCCCTGAATTATTACAGAAGAAAGCAAGGCAGCAGATCCAGACTGAAGTTCAGACTCCAATTCTGGATAGCTGTGTGACCCTGGGCAAAGCACATCCCTTCCCTGGGTCTTCTTTATTTCACCTGTGGTAAGGCAGCTGGATCATCCTCTGAGCTCCCGTTCTGCAGGCCCTAGACTTCCCAGAGTAAGGAGCATCCAGTCAGTTACCATCATGCCTGCTCTGGCTGTTTCAAGTTACTCACATCACAGGAGCAGCTCCAGTCCCCACTTTTAGCAATGTTCCTAGAAGAACCTCTGTGAAGAGGGCTTGCCCTTATTTCACGAGACAAGTTACTAGACCACAATGGCTGTTTTTATTCTGCCAACTGTCTATGAGAATGTTCAGAAGAAAGAGGGCTGGGGAGATGTGAAGGCTGGTACAAGACATTCCACACCCTGCCCCCCACCTCTACTCCCACCCCAAAGACACACAGCAGGATCTGTCAGCATTTACTGTCTCTACCCAGGAAGTAATTTGAAGGCACGGCCAAAGTCTTGCTGAGCCTTTATTACCGGAGAGAGAGGACTAGAAAATGGGTGAGTCCTCCTCCCCAAGTCAGTGGACACACTGTTCAATTGATTCTTGAGCTGTCCTTTCACATAGGATGCCCACATCAATTTAAATTTCAAATAACATTTTAGTATAAGTATATCCTAACTACTGCAAGGGATAACTTATACTAAATTATTTGTTGTTTCTATAGAATTCAAATTAACCTGGGCAACTTGTATTCAACTTGGAGAGTAAGACTAAGTCTTTGGGGCAAAGGAAAGGTAAA
The DNA here is from genome assembly GCA_007570785.1 of Antilocapra americana. Lineage (NCBI taxonomy): Eukaryota > Metazoa > Chordata > Mammalia > Artiodactyla > Antilocapridae > Antilocapra > Antilocapra americana. Next base: position 4,024,746 of record ML662449.1, on the reverse strand, counting down.
AGGGCCCAAGACAAGGATTCCTTTGTAGGAGTGGACATGTGTGACCGCAGACTTCAGTTTTTACTATTTTCCTTATTATTTCCAAGGCAAGGAGGATCTATTGTGATCCTATGCCAAGGCAGGTCACCGTATCAGTATGTAATTTGCTGATTTAAGGAAAACCTTATTGCCTATAGAAAAGAGAATCAAGTGTCTTAGCACAGCAGTTAATAACAAGTTACCATTGATTGCACACAACAATAACCCAGACATTTTACAATCATTTTCCCATTTTATATCCACAGCAACTTCCCTGGTGGTCCAGTGATTGAGAATCCACCTGCCAGTGCAGGGGACACAGATTTAATCCCTGGTCTGGGAAGATTCCACATGCCAAAGAGCAACGAAGCCCGCATGCCGCAAGTACTGAAGCCTACGTGCCTAGAGCCTGTGCTCTGCTCTGCAACAAGGGATGCCACCGCAGTGAGAAGCCCATGCACCACAGTGAACAGCAGCCCCCATTCACCACCACAAGAGAAAGCCCACACACAGCAATGGAGACCCAGAAACAAAACGAAACCTAAAAAACACCTACGCCCCCCTGTGAGAGAGGGCTGTCACCCTCCTGTACAGATGAGAAAACCAACATCCACAGAGGTAACAAAATGCTAATACAAAGTGGCAGAACCAGGATTTGAATCCCGGTTGGGTGAGCCCAGAGCACACATTTTCTCCATCTTGTAGAACTCTGCTATCTGCCTCTTTTCTTTCTTTTTCTCCTGCCTCTGCAGCCCTCCTCAGAGCAGAATGGCCTACCTGGAACCCCTGTGCTTCCTGGCCTCTGAGAATCTGGCAGGAGCCTCCTCCCTCCATCTCTGCACATCAGCTCCTGTTCAACCTCTGACCTCCAGTGATATACCTCCAGTCTATACCTTCAGGAGATAGACACCATCCCTTTCCTCTGGACTCCCAACTGTGCCGACTATGTTTTACCTGCACACTGCACAGGCTGCATCCCACGCATCACTTAACATGGTGCCTGATACCTACTTTGAATTCAATAAACGTTTGCTAAATGAATAAACAAATGGGAAGAGTGCTGGTGATCTGGCCAGAGCCTAACCTAAACGGCTGCACCTCAGATCCATACTATGGCTCACCAAACCTGAGAGAGCACCCAGAAGCTCTGAGCTCAGCTGTCTGGCAATTTGGGGATACCTCAGGCAATCAGTTTGTGGAAGAGTGGCAGGGCATTTTCAGAGCAGAATATCAGTCTAAAAGTTGGGAAACCCAAACTATATCCTCAGATCCTACACAAAGTCACACTATGACCTAGTGGACAAGCCATTTGACTTTGTGGGGCCTCAGCTTTACCACGTATAAAGTGGGTGTAATGGCAGTACCTGTCTTACAAGGTTGTTATGAGTCACAGTGTTAAAATATCAATACATAAGCTGTTAACAGCTGTGCCAGTGTACTTGATGTATATTTATTTATTTATTATTATCATCATCTGTAAGATGATCAGGACCAACTGAATGATCCATTATCACCTATTCTGACAAAGAAACAATATAATCTTGCCTTTACATATATGTTCCCATTAATTTCACGTCTTTGGCAACTCGAATAATGACAGTTTAAGGGTTATTTGATCCCCCAAATGTTCAATAATGGAAAATTTTGGTTTTCTAAATTTGAGTTTTAGAAGAGCTACAGAGCCTCCTGCTTTGCAATTCTGACTTGTACTCAATATACTGAGGAATTAATGCCATGGATGCCCCATCTCTGGAATGGAATCTCACCCAATGATGGACCATTCCAAAAATCAATCAGCAAGCTTTGTAGCTGGGATTCTACACAACAGGTGGATGAGTTTCAACACCAGGAGGGCAGCAACCTTGTGCATTACGGGTGTGTATGTGTGTGTTGTCCTCAGTGGCTTGCACATACTCTGTATATACAGTTGATCCTTGAAGTATACAGGTTTAAACTGTGAGGGTTCACTTAACCATGGATATTTTTCAACTATAAATACCACCGTCTGTGGTTGGTGGAATCTGTGGATGCAGAGAAACTCTGGATACAGAGAGTCAACTGTAAGTTGACCTGTGCATTGTTTGAGGGTCAACTGTAGTGTATATAGCTCTTAATTGTTTGCTGAATGACCTACTAGCAATACTAGCAATAACTTCACTGCAGAGGCTATTGTTGCATTTGATTCTTACAATCCCAGTGGCTCTAAAGCCTGTTCTCTCCATGCCATGGCACCTCTACCTGGCAACTCAGCCCTGATCATCCAGGGCACACAAGGAAGCAAACCATTTTTTCTCCTCAGAAGTGACTTTGGATTAAGGACTACCTGAGATCACGCCAGGCTCACTTCTGCTTTCTCGGTTTCCATTTTCCATTAGGCATGACTAACTGCCAGAGGTTCTGTCTGTCTGGGAAGATAGGAGTCACTGGAATTTTTCGTCCTTTTCTCGATGTGCAGCCTTCCTGCTGGTTTGCAGGCAGCTGTGAAGCAGTGTCCTTCCTTTGGCCTGCTCTGCTATGACACCCCCTTTTCTTCATTGGCCCATTGATTATAGTAATAAGTCAAGCCACAGGAGTGTTTGCCTTCCCTTAAAGGTGCTCGGTGCCAGGTCTCCACACTCTCAGAAGAGCTATTTCTGCTCAAGAATACCTTGGGCTGCCTCCATGGCCACAGAAATCCTCAGCCTCCAAGGTGAGCTGCTAGGAAGACAGTTCCCATGCCGGGTCACCCCATGGGAAGGTGATGGGCACATGAATGCAGGCATGCTACCTTCAGCTTCTGACTCCACTGTGCTGCTCCTGTGAGCAAGGGAGCGAGAAACAGGCAGAGAAAAGGGGGGAGGTCAGAGATGGCTTGGGCTGGCCCTGGACCAGTGATCAGGGACACAGGGTTCTAATCTCTGTACTGTATGGCCCTGAACAAGTTCTTCCAGGAAATGAAAATGAAGTGTCAAATCTATGTCAATCACTGTGCTGAGGGTTTTAAATATACCAATCACTCCATTTAATCTCCGCCACAATGGCAAATGGTGACCACACTCAACCTTGGCTGTACTGGATGATCCCTGAGGTCCCTTCCATGTTCCACAGCCTGAGACTGGCCACTACGGACAAACTTACCTTCCTAGATGCAATCCTGCTTGGTCACCTAACCCAGCTCTGTTACTGGCTGTGGATTTGGGAGGTCACTGGCATAGTGGTAACTACCCCAGGATCTGTGCCGTTTTTGCTCACCTCTATAAAGCTGTGATTTTAACAAGTCATGAATCTAGCTCATCTACACAGGTGGCCCCTGTGCTGAGGAAGCTGACAACAAACAAGAGAGAATCTCATTTCTGCAGAAACAAGGCCTCTGCTTGTCACTAATGATGTGCACAGATTGGATGCCTTTCTTTAATGCCTCCCCCCTTTTCTAGAATTCATGCCTTAATGAGAAGTGATAGAACCGTGAGGCTTGGCCCTCTTGCCTTGGCTGGACTCCACATCACACGTGACAGCCCTGAGCAGCCCCAACAGCACCTGTCAGAAACCAACACGCACATCTGAACAGTCAAGCCTAATTCCCAAGGAGCTGTTTTAACTTGACATCTGAAAAAGTATTACATCGAGAATTATTTTACTGGGTGTGTGTGTTCAGGGCATCTGTGTGCACGTTCCACAGCTGAAGTGTTCTATAAATATTAGATACGGGTTGTACAAAAAAGCATCACGTACGTAGTGTACTTAATTCCATTTAGCAGTGTTTTCAATTTGTGCCTCACCTCTGGCAACAGAGATGGAATTTTCTCAACAAGAATAAAAAAGTATGTAAAATTACCTTAAACACAATTTTCATTTACAATTCCAGGAATAAGTTAGAGCTTGGTGATCATCGGGTACTCGCCCAATACTTTCAGATGAGGGTCCTGAGGCCCAGAAATGTGAACTGTCCTTTCCAAGTTCACACAGGAAATTAATAATGGTGTCCAGATGAGACCCAGGTCTCCTAACTCCCAGGCCATTATTCTTCGCATTTTCGTTACTTATGGTTTTCCTCCCATTCATTCAAAGGCAACTCTAATTCCCTAAGTATGTGTTTCTACTTTGGTACACTATAAAAATCCCAAACCAACTCCCCGACTCATTTCTTTCTGACTCTGTAAGACATCTATTTTTCCAAGAAAATGTAGGAGTGTAACTCACAAACAAGGAAGTAGCTGTACTTGGTTATTATGAACATGTTCCCATCCAGGAGGGATAATCAGAATCCAAGCCTGAGCTGATCAGTAGCTTTCATACCAGGACAACTAGGTGAATTCCTCCAATTAGACCTGCTAATCACTCTGTTACCCTTCTGCCTGCAGCTTCTTACATGACTCAGGCTTGCATGACTGAGACCAGAGGGTAAAGCCTCACCCTGTTTTCCAATGAGAAAGCAGCCTGGACAGGGGGTTCAGTTCCCAAAACAGAGTGGCCAAAGAGTAGAATCAAAGGAAGCCAGGAACACAGATGGAGGACCTGGAAGAGATGGCCTGCGGGGTCGTGCGGAAGGAGTGGGGAGGCTGCTCAGGGCTGCGAACGCTCCGTGCCTGGTACAGCCTGGTCTGTGCAGGCTGGAAGAATGGTGAGCAGCCTACTCCAGGATGAGGGCTGTATTAGCAGTAATTGATGGCCAGGCTTTTTAATGGAGCTTATCATTTCACAGCAACAGATGTCAGGTTCTAATAAATAACATGTTCTCTCTGACCTACGCAATTTGGAGAGGAGGCCTGGACGCCAGGCACATTTGGATTCCTCCCATCTCTGTTGCTCTCTCTTCTCAGAGGAAAAACAAACTGAATCCCTTGAAGATACTTTTCAAAATGAATCTCTGTGCAAGTTCAAGGATGCAATAATTTCACACAGCTTCTGCAGGAGACCCAGGTTCGATCCCTGGGTTGGGAAGATCCCCTGGAGGAAGAAATGGCAACCCACTCCAGTATTCTTTCCTGGGAAATCCCACGGACAGAGGAGTCTGATGGGTTATAGTCCATGGAGTTGCAAAGATTTGGACATGACCGAGCATGCATGTATATTCTCTCTATCTCTAAACCTGGGGGATGGTAAGCATGTGCATGCAGGCACCCAGGGCATGTGGGAGGAGAGGAAGGTTTGGGGTCCTCGACCAGTTCCTCTGCAGGCACCATTACTGGTTTTTCTCTTGTCCTCAACGGGTGCTCTCATCCCGCAAGCTAGGCTAGCCTGGGCCTGAAAAATTCCCTCTTCTCTCTTGAGGGGAGTTCAGCTGAAATGGGATTTTTTTAAAGGGAACTATTCCTAGGAAACTCAAAGGAGAAAAAAAAAAAAGAAAGAAAACAGAAAACACATGAATCATAGCAGCAGTTGGGCTTGCAGGCTCTGCCACTGAGGTCTGAGCCCCAATGGGCCCCTGTAGCTAAGCGTCCTGGAAGCCTAAGCTTGGTTGCTTTTGCCCAGCTCGGGGTTCTCCCTTCTGCCCAGGGAGCTTCATGCCCAGAGTGGCTCAGTTCTGCAGCTACACCACCCCCTCAGAAGGGCTGTGGGGGTAAGAAATCATAGTGGCCACAGTTCTTACCTTCCTGGTCAATCCCTACCCCTGGATGCCAGATGGGAGTTACAAAAAAATAACCATGAAGGGGAGAGGGGAAGGGCAGTGGTCCCCGGAGAATGCTGTGAAGTCCCTGTCAGGGTTTTCCCTAACACTGAGCAATGACTGGCTACCTGGGACCCAAAGCTGGTTCAGCCAGGACTCCCTGTGGTCAGCTGGCCAAGCACAGGGACTGAGAGGCCTGATGCCACAGCTAAATCTTACCAGAAGATGCGAGTGAGTAATTTCTAGAGAAACAAACACATAAATAGGTTCACATTATAACCACTTGTACTTCATGATCATCTCCTCCCCATCACCAGCCCTACCCTGGTCTCCAAGGAATTCTCAGGCCTCAGTGGTCCTGAAACCATACTGCAAAGTGCCCTCTTAGGATTGGGACTTCCACATTGTGCTCCATGGCATCCTAGAGGGGCCCAGAGGCCACAGTAAGGGATGGGATGAGGGGTACATCACGTGAGAGGACATCTAACCCCTTTTTCTTGAGGAGAGGAGATCTGCCCTTTTCTGTTTGACTTAGGAGACTAACATATAAGACTTGATTGAAGCATCTGGCCGCTAATGAGGAGTCTGAAGAGAACAGTGTCTTTGGGAATACTAAGGTATTAATGATGAAAAATAATTGAAGTAGTCCATAATGTACAATTTAAAAAGTTCTTGAAAGAGAAAGTTACTCTGCAAGGACAACGGAATGACAAATAATAGAAGTATGCACAGTGAAAAGCCACATATGGGGAAATATAGACTGCTTTGGGTAAGTTTCTAAATAAGAAAATAACATCTCTTTCTGACCTGGAGGCAAGGGGGAAACAACAAGATGTTTTAGATGGTTCACAATGAATTAATCCCATGTGTTGACTGAGAAGCTATTTTTCAAAATATTCCATTTATATACTGGATTTAATGTGTGACAAGCCATTGCAGTAGGTGGTTTGGGGGTTAAATTCTATTCTAAGAACCTACTCAGACATCTAGAACCAACTTAAGGTTTTATACAATGAAACTCAGGGAAAACTCATGCCATCTATTCATAGATTTATCAAGCTAGGAAGGATTATAAAAGTTACCTGGTTCATTCCTCTAGATAGAACTAAAGCTATGTACAAGATGCCAAGGTAGGTAACTAGTGGGTTCAACTTTTTTTTTCAGTGATGGTTGGTTTTATGTAGATTAAACAATTGAAGGCTGGAGTTTTTCCACTTTTCAAACCAGCTATACTGGCACCAAGAAGACACAACCACAGAGGGTAGAAACTATGAATGGGGCAGCTTAGAACTGAAGAATCTCTGGTGAAGACATTGAGGTGAAGGACTGTTTTACAGGGTCACATGTGTAGATAGCAATGGTGACTCTGCTACCTTCTAATCAAAAATCTCTGTTTTTCCTCCAGGGATGATGACATTGATAGCTAACGTCTACTGAATGCTCACAACATGCCATATCCTATGCTAGACAATTCTCCTGTATTACCTGTGTAGTGGCAGAATTCTAAGATAGCTCCTATGTCCTCACTCCCTGGTTTATACTCCCTGTATAAGTCGCAGGACTGTGAAAATGATGGATTTCATTCCTGTCAGTGGGTTACTAATGCAGGAGATGCAAGAGATGTGGGTTCGATCCCAGGAAGATCCGTTGGAACAGGAAAGTGGCAACCTGCTCCAGTATTCTTGCCTAGAAAATTTCATGGACAGAGGACTCTGGCTGGCTACAGTCCACGGGGTTGCAAAGAGTCAGACATGACTGAGCAACAGAGCAAACACACACAAATGGTTTATGTCACATGGAATGGATCGATGACTTGAAGGAATGGGTATTAACTGGTAAGCCTGGACTAATCAAATAAACCCTTTAAATCTGAGTCTAGATGTCAGTGACACAGTCAGAAACTGGAAATATGAGGATTTCATGTACCACTGAAAGTTTGACAATGGAGGGGCCCACACGACAGGGAACAGCCTCTACAACCACAAGGATATGAATTCTGCCAACAACCTGAATGAGTTTAGAAGAGGCCCTGAGCCTCAGATATGATAACAGCCTGAGCCAACATCTTGACTTTAATCTTTTGGGACCCTGAAGAGATAGTGAGGAAGGCTGTGCCAGACTCCTGATCTACAGAAAGTATGAGATAACAATTTGCGCTGCTGGAATCCTGATCTACAGAAAGTATGAGAACAATTTGTGCTGTTTTAGGATGTTAAATTTCTGCTGTTCATCAACAATAGAAAATCACATACCCTACTTGAAATATCAATAACCTCAGAAATGCAGATGACACCACACTTATGGCAGAAAGTGAAGAAAAACTAAAGAGCCTCTAGATGAAAGTGAAAGGGGAGAGTGAAAAAGTTGGCTTTAAACTCAACATTCAGAAAACTAAGATCATGGCATCTGGTCTCATCACTTCATGGCAAATAGATGGAGAAACAATGGAAACAGTGACAGACTTTGGGGGGGCTCTGAAATCACTGCAGATGGTAACTGCAGCCATGAAATTAAATGATGCTTGCTCCTTGGAAGAAAAGGTATGACCAACTTACTTAGCATATTAAAAAGCAGAGACATTACTTTGCCAACAAGGTCCATCTAATCAAAGCTATGGTTTTTCTAGTAGTCATGTATGGATATGAGAATTGGACTATAAAGAAAGCTGAGTGCCAAAGAATTGATGCTTTTGAACTGTGGTGGTGGAGAAGACTCTTGAGAGTTCCTTGGACTGCAAGGAGATCCAACCAGTCCATCCTAAAGGAAATCAGTCCTGAATATTCATTGGAAAGACTGATGCTAAAGCTGAGGCTCCAATACTTTGGCCACCTGATGCGAAGAGCTGACTCACTGGAAAAGACCCTGATGCTAGGAAAGATTGAAGGCAGGAGGAGAAGGGGATGATAGAAGATGAGATGGCGGGATAGCATCACCGACTCAATGGACATGAGTTTGAGTAAACTCCTGGAGTTGGTGATGGACAGGGAAGCCTGGTGTGCTGCAGTCCATGGGGTCGCAAGAGTCAGACACGACTTAGCGACTGAACTGAACTGACTTGATATTCTAAACTAGCTTCCCTATTTTATAGATAAGGAGACAGACTCAGATTATGAATTTGCCCAAAGTCACACAGCTAGTAAGTAGCAGAGATGGGTTTAAACCCAACTCTCTCTTGACTTTAGGGTCAGTGCTCTTAAAGGCCACATGTATTTCTTCTCTATATGTATGTTACTCAAATACCAGGCCTCTGAGAAAGGAGGCTCAGACAAGTGGTAAAGAGAATGGAAAACTTGATCTATCTGCCTAGGTGTGGATGTTCAGAAAGTCAGAGGCCCTATGTTGAGTCCTGACTCCACTAGAAGCTACCTATGTGCCCTTAAGAAAGTCACTGAGTCTCTGTGAGCCTCAGGTTTTTTATATGTATGAAGGGTGGTGAGAATTTCTTTACTAAACTCCTCACAGGATTACAGTGATGATTTCAAGAAAATATGTGAGGGTGCATGATAAATGGCAAAGTCCACAGGGCAGGCAGAGGTGCCTGGATGTCATGCATGTGTATCTTTTCTTGGTGACTGAGAGTTTCAATGTTCTCTGTATAAAGGCAGGACATGGCTCTCTGATGGCTTGTTCCAAAGAAGACATTTAAAAATAAGTTGTGTTTTTTTTTCTTTTTGGAGGGGAAATTATTTTCCATTACCTTTATTTGGAAATTACAAAATAAAGTGGGGCATAACCTTTCTTTCTTTTCTAAAATTCTTTAAAAGTCAACTGACTATTTAAAGCCAAAGTAATAATAATATATTGTGGGATTCATGATATATGAAGCTATATCAGAGGACAGCACAAAGTATAAAGAGGTTTCTACATTATACTTGAAATATTATAGTATTAATTCATCATAGGCTGAGATGAATTAAGAATGTATTTTAGTGTGTTAAAAACTAAAATATGATACATAGAGCTATAACTTAAAAAACTAAAATATGATACATAGAGCTATAACTTAAAGACCAAGAGAAGACAGAATGGTATACCAAAAAATACTCAAATAAATCAAATGAAAGATTTGGAAGGGAACAACGAAGGAATAAAGAACAGGGGAAATTAAACAACAAATAGTAAGATGGCGGACTTATATGCAACCAGCTCATTAATAATATGAAATGTAAATGAATGAAATACTCCAATAAAAAGGCAGATATTATCAAACTAGATTTAAAAAAAAAACCTATAAAAGGTTTTCTTGACATATAAAGGCACACACAGGATGAAAGAACAAGGATGAAAAAAGATATACCATGCAAAAAATAAGCACAAGAATGCTGGTGAAACTAGATTCATATTAGACACAGCAGAATTCAAATGAAGGAGTATTATCAGAAATAGCATGGGTCATTTTATAATGATAGAAGGGTCAATTTATCAATAAGATGCAACAATTCCAAATATGCGTGTATGTAAATAGCAAAACTTCAAAATGCAAAAAGCAAAATAATGACAGAACTAAAAGGAGAAATAAACGTATAAATATCATAGGTGGAATTTTAACATCTCCTTTCAGTAACTGATATAATAATAAACACACAAAAAATAGGATATAGAAGACTGAATAATACTAACAAGTAACTAATATGTATACAAAACACTATACTCAAAATTGCAGGATATACATTTTTTTCAAGTTCACATGGACTATTTATCAAGATAGAACTATGTGTTGAGTCATTAAACAAATCTCAACAGATTTCAAAGGGTTAAGCCCATACAGATTATAATTGGCCAAAATAGAAATTAGATATCAGTAACAATAAAACATCTAGAAAAGTCCCCAAACACTTGAAATTCAAGCAGCACAATTATAAATAACTCATGGTCCAAAAAGAAATCACAAAGGAAATTTAAAAAATTTTGTAACAAGATGATAAAGAAAAACAACATATCAAAATTTGAGAGAGACAGTTTAAAACAAACCTTAGGCAGAAATTTATAGCTTTAAAGACTTATATTAAAAAAGAAGAAAGGATTAAAATCAATGATTAAACTTCCATTTTGAGAAAAATGAAAAAGAAATTAAACTGAAAATAAGTCTAAGGAAATAATAAAGATAAAAGCATAAATGAACAAAATGGAAAACAAACCATGGGAAACAAATCAACAAAGTAAAAGGTTGCTTCTTTGAAAAGATCAGAAAAACTGATAAATCCCTAACTAGATTTTTTTTAAAGAAAAGGGAGGAAGAGGATAAAGATACAAATTTTCACTATAAGGAATATAAGAAGTTATATCACTATATCCTACAGATATTAAAAGGAACGTAAGACAATACCATTAACAATTTTATGCCAGTCAATTCAACAACTTAAATATGATGGATAAATTTCTTAAAAAATAACCCACAATTGCTAAAACTAACAGAAGAAATTATAAAAATCTGAATATCCCTATAGGTAGTATAGACATTTAATTTTTTTTTCACAAACAGACTGCACCAAACATTGAGGAAAAAAATTACGCAAAAACCTACGCAAACTCTTTCAGGAAACAGAGGAGGAAGGAAAACTTGTCAATTCATTTTATGAAGCCAGTTGAGTGCTACTATAAGAGTCTAATAAGGACAATACAAGAAAAATAACTTCTGACCACTATGACTCATGAACATAGATATAAAATTCTTAATACAATTTTAGCAAATTGAATCTAATAATATAAAAAAAGATATAATATCATGACTCAGAAGGGTTTATTTATTGCTGGAATGCAAGGTTCGTCTAACAGTCAAGAACTAATGAATGTAATTCTCCATTTTAACAGAAAAAAGAAAAAACACAGGATCATGTCAATAGATACAGAAACAGCATTCTACAGAATTTAATACTCAGCCATGATAAAAATCTCTTAGCAAAGTAGGAATATAGGGGAATTTTTTTAATCTGCTAAAGATATCTAAGTAAAACCTAATGCTAACATTAACCTTAAGGTGATATATAAAGCCAAATGTCTGCTCACAGCACTTGTGTACAACAATGAACTGGAGGTCCCAGTCAGTACAGAGGTTAAAAAAAAAAAAAAGAAAGAAAAAAAAATAAAGATTATAAACACTGGAAAGAAAGAAGTAAAGCTGTTAACAGATGATATGACTGTTTATGTAAAAAATCCAAATAAATCTACAAAAAAGCCACTAGAACTTGGTAGGATTATAAATTTAGCAAAGTCAATATAGAAGAGTCATTTGTATTCCTACATACTTGCAACAACTGAAAAATTAAATCTGAAAATCTATCATTCACAACAAAAGCAAAAACACTAAAAATATACAAGAGTTCCATATGAAATCTTAAGACATATCTGAGATAAAATATAGAAGATCTAAACAAAAATCATGTTGTTGATTGGAAAACTCAGTATTGTTAAAATGTCACTCACTTCTTCGTTGAGCTACAGATCCAATGCCATCTCAATCAAAATCTCGGCAGGGCTTTTTTGAAGGTTTGGGTTGGAACTGGCAAACTGATTCTAAAATTTATACAGGAATACAAAGGACTTAAAACAGCCAAAACAATATTTAAAAAAAATAAAGTTGGAGAATTTACATTTCCTGATTTTAAGAACTATTGGTACATAAACAGAAAACTAGATAGAATAGAATATCCAGAAATAGACCCACTCATATATGGTCTATTTATTTTGATAAAGGCATGAAGGTAATTCCATGGGGAAAATAAAAGCTTTTCAACGGATGTTGCTTAAATACCTGGAGATATATAAACAAAAAAATTAACTTCAGCTTCTACCTCATACCATACCCCAAAATGAATTTGAGATGAATTATAGACCTAAATGTCAAACCAAAACCAAAGCTTTAGAGAAAGACAGAGGAGACTCTCTTCATGCATTTGTGGAAGGCAAATAATTATGAGGATACAAAAATATTAACAGAAAAATAAAACACTGATAAAATAGATTTCATTAAAAATGTCCTGCTCATCAAAAGATACTGTTGCCAAAGATTGGGAGAAAATATTTGTAATACATATTTCTGACAAATATATAAAGAACTCTTAAAACTTAATAATAAACAGACCAACAATCTGATTAAAAATAGACAAAATTTGAACAAACACTTAACAAAAGATATACCAATAAAACACATGAAAATATGCTTATCAGTAATCATTAGAATATCAAAATTAAAAGCTCAATGCAATATCCCTTCACTCCCTCTAGAACAGCTAAAATTAAAAAGACTGACAATACCAAGATCTGGAGAGGATATGCAACAACTAGAACCTGACATATTAATGGTGGGAGTACAAACTGGTAAAACGATTATGAAAAAGGTGGTCAGTTTCTTATAAAGTTAATCACACACACATTTCCATTCCCAATTATCTACCTACAGAATTGAAAACATGTCTATTAAAAACCTATGTAAGAAAGTTCATAGCAGCTGTATTCATAAAAATCCCCAAACTGGAAACAACCTAAACACACATATGCAGATGAATGGATTAGTACATTATAGTATATTCAGATAATAAAATATTACTCAGCAGTAAAAAGAAGGAATGCCATAACAGATAAGTCTAAAATTAATTCTGTTGAACACAAAAGACATGAAAGAGTACAATCTGTATTATTCCATTTATAAGAAGTATCTGGAAGAGAAGAAACTAAGACATAGTGATAGAAAAAAGCATTGTTTTGGGGGTGAGGAGACTAACTGGAAAGGAGTAGAAGGTTACTCTATCAAAACTCTATCATAAGTTACACTTGAATCTGCTAATTTACTGTATGTAAACTATAAGCGTACCTAAATTATGCTATAATAAATATGTTTAAATGATACAGATATCTTTAAAACAAATATGTAAAACCCTTGCCTTCAAAGGACTCACAGATTGATGAAGGAAGTAAGATGTATAAAAGCTGTGAAAAAGCAAAGAACAATACAAAAGAGATTTCAAAGCAGTCTATGACCAATAGTCAACCAAACTGGAGAGAGGTGAAAGAACTGCCTGTAGGTTAACATGGATGGAAAACCATCAGGAAGACTGTGGAAGGAAGGGGAGATGTGCAGGAGCAGAAAGAGAGCAGGAGGAAAGCAGCAGGTAAAGGCACCATAAGTCAAAACAGAAGCTAAATCCAACCAAGGGTCTTTCCCATGTCCACCCCGTGACTGACCCTTCACCTCAAGCCTATCATAGGGAGGAGTACAGTCTTGTTTTACAGGATAAAGTTTGGGAAGATTAATAGCCCTGCCCAAGGCGACAGAGCTTACAGATTAGAACTTGTGATGGGAACTGGGGTGCATATGATCCCAAAGCCTGAGCTCACCCAGCAGAGGGGATTCACTTGTGAGGACAGAATTTGCTGGACAGTCCTGAGCAAGAAGTCCAAGTCACAGGAGAACCCCTGGTCGGGGCGAGAAAGTGGCCTTTCTGAGTTCACATGTTTAGAATTTTGCTCTATGGGAGGGAATAAACAGCTGATTCCACTCCAAGGGCTGCAGTGCTGTTCATAAACCATGAGAGTGTTTATGTCCGGGGCAGAGCTCTCCAAGTGAATTACAGCCTTGTGCGCACTGTGTACACACAGTATTTTCACGGGACAAAGAAGCAAGGAGTGTAAGGAATGCTGCAGGTGGCCTCTGTCTCTTTCTGTCCTGTCTCTTCACTTTCTCCCCCAATCTCTAGTCTGTACTGCAAGACAGTTCTCTGGTTGTGCTTATCCACTACCTGGACTTCTGACACAGCTCAGGGAAGTTACTCGAGTCAGTTTAAGAAGCGAGTTTTTAAACTACTTTCTAGCATGAGTTGCTGGCTTTCTCTTTTATTACTCTTAAAATGGATCCATCTTCACTATAGTAGAAGGCAGATTTTTTTTTTTTAACATTACTTCAGATGTTTTCTTTAGGCTGGTGGTAATGTAAAGCAAATGTCTCTTGCAATTCTGAACCAATCTGTTAAGATAAACAGGCTTCACCTACAATATGCCTATACACTGAAATCCTAGGCTTTGGTCTGCAACTCCTTAAGGACTCAATACATACATGCTAAAATGTTTACTGAAAAAGCATGTGTGTCTCTGGGCGTACACATACATATGTGCATACACACATATACACGGAGATAACTTTGCCATGGAAACCACAAAAACATGTCTGGTTTAGACTCCAGAGCACATACCACAAATAATAGGCCATCTTTTAAGGGCAGATCCTATATAGACTCAAGGAAAGCCCAGAAAATTAAACTGCAATTCCACAAACATAAAACTTATTTCATAATCCCCCTTTTCAAGTTTATTTCAAGATAAGTAAGTCTTACTCATCGTCAGTAGTTACCTTTGAGTATGTTTGTTTTTTTCCTTAAATAGAATTTCAGACTTGGGCACCGTGGACAAAAAGGAAAAACACAGGGAGGTGGGGCACACTGAAGGTTCAAATAACAACAGCTCTGGATTCCACATATGAACCTGAGGCAATCTGGGTTTCTAAAGAAAGCTGTCTTGCCATTATTTAAAAGACTCTCAACTCTGCTATAAGTGAAAGCCTTCTACTACAGAAAGTCTAGGAGATGCCAGGGGACACCTGGGGACCGAAAGTGTACCCACAGTGGAGAAGAAAAGGACAAGAAGCCTTACCAATCAAGAGCATTCTAGGTCTGGAAGGCCAGGTTTTACTAGTAGACACTTTAAAAAACCACCACAAGTTTGATATCATAAAGGCTTTTATCTTTCCTGCTGGGCTATAAATTCCATGACGACATGGAAAATTTCTAATTTGTTTATCACTGTATCCCCAGCCTTGGGCACACTGCCTGGAACATGGGAGATGCTCAATAAATACTGGATGAGCAATGAAGAGGATGCTGAATTGATATTCTTCATCTCTGTGATTCTTTGGATCTGATCATCCTTTAGCTGGAATCACAGGTGTGAGCATACAGCCGTATGATAAAGTAATAACCACCTGCCACTCAATAATTTATTTTTGGAAACTATGACATTGACCCACTCACTGTTGCTTCAGTCTAGGAAGGCCATGGTTCATGAAGACTGGTGCTCCAGATACTAAAGTCTTACTTATAAAAAACACTCTCCATTTATATTTACCTATTCCCTATGACTGGGGAACACTTTCTATAGAGAGGTTCAAGTGCAATAGCTATATCTCTAAATTCCAAACTCCCGCTAATTTCAACCTCAAATTCCCAACTTATTTCCCTAAAGATATTAATAGTTCTAAGTTAGATGATATAGGCCCTACTTTGGGCAATGGCTGCAGAGATGCAATGAGGAATATAACTCACTCTGTTCCTTCAAAGGCATTACAGTTCCATATGAAAAACTAGGTACTGGATCTACATGTTGGCTAATAAGGCCAAAATTCTATTTGTTTACTGTCTGCTGAAATTTTCCATTTTAAAAAATGTGAAAGCAACTGTCAATATTTTCATCATAGACACCGTTTATCCATAACCCCAATGCCCATATAGTAAATAAATTCTAATCTAAATAGAAAGGTAGATTTCAGATATCCTGTAACCCATTATAAAAAAAAAAAAGGCAATCTACCTGATGAGGCTAGACGAGCAGTTGGCTAACTTTTTCTGTAAAGGGCCAAATAGCAATTACTTTTGGCTTTCCAGGCCATATGTGGTCTGTTTCAACTACTCATCCTGCCATTGTTGCATGAAAGCAGCCACAGAAGATAAGTTTAAAAATGGGTATGGCTTTGTTTCAATAAAACTTTATTTATAAAAACAAGCACAGGGCAGTAGCTTGCCAACCCCTGGACTATGATACCTATTTGCAGGAAGTAACAATTGATTCAGAGGACTTCCCTGGTAGCCCTGGGGTTAAGAATCCGCATTGCAATGCAGGGGAAGAAGGTTCAATCCCTGGTTGGGGAAGTAAGATCCCACATGCTGTGGAGCAACTAAGCCCAAGCACCTTTGCAACTGCAGAGCCTGCATGCCACAACTAGACAGTCCACACACCGCAAGGAAAGATCCTGCAAGATGCAGCGAGGCACCTAAGACCCAACACAGCCGAATAAAGCAACAAAAACAATGATTCACTTACTTTGCTCTTTTGGCCATTTCATTTCCATCCCATCGGGGGCTGTATGGGTAGTTCTTCTGGGCCTGGGAATAAAGCTGTCCACTGTTGGTAAAGTGATAGACAGATTGGAATGTGAGAGTTGGCTGATCTCGAGGAAAAAACAGGGGTAGGTCAACTGTAAAGACAGAAGAAAGGAAAAGAAAGTTAGGGCTTAAAAGCATCTTAATACACATTTTTGGCTAAATACGAATGGTGGGTACAAGATTCTACTTAAACCATAAACAATGGTTGACACTTAGGTAACAGGTATGGAGAGAAAACCCAAGAAATACTGGGTTGGCCAAAAAGTTCATTTGAGTTTTCCAAACTTATTGGCCAATCTACAAAGTGTCTTCCCTGCCTTCAAGGAGTTTATGATCCAGGTAGAGGCAAATCACCCATAAATGAAAATTTAACCAATGTGAGGCATGATGTGTAGGTAGGTGCTGAAAGAGTACTAGGAAATTGTCACAGAAACTGGGCAACCCCAGGCCCCTGAACTGCTGTGGCATTTATTACCCTGTCCAGTATTCACAGAGAAGTTAGTTGTATATCTCTTTTAAGTATCTATTATATCATAAACTCATCAAAGGCTGAGTAGTGTCTTTCTCATCCAGAATTTGAAGAAGACTGTTCTTAAAGAATGGATTTGGAAAGGGGATCAAGAGGTGATCTTTTTTACAGGAGATGGCAACTGGCCCACCAGAAAAAAACAAATTATATCATTTTATATTCAATCTCGCAGTGAATTTTGATACTGAGCAGTTTTACGTTTTTCCACATATGTTACCATATATATTGCCTCAATTAGCTGGTTAATGGAATGCCACAGAGACTACATATGTCTACTGTTATAGTATATACTGATTTTAATATTTGCTATTTACAAATATTATGTGTTTTATGTTCATTTTGGGATCCTTTAACTCCACTTTTAAAAATAAAATGACTTCCTATTTTCAGTTCAGGCAAACTATCACTAAAAACAGATTGTTTCGATGTCAAATTCCTCAAGGCATATAATATGTATTTCTGTAAATGTTACTCACTCCAAGGACACAGAATAGGCATATCAGTCAAAAAAAATAATAACAAGAAAAATGTGTACAGACTTTCCTAGCTTTACAGAGTACTTTTATATACTTTATCTAATTTGATACCTATAATTCCTTGAAGCAGACATTATTTTCACCAGCTGCATTTAATAAATGACATACTTGAGACTCCAAAAGGTTTATTAACTTGTCTGTACCATAGCTACACAGAGGCAGGACTCAAATCTAGTCCTGTAATTTAAATCCTAAGCTCCTTCCACTGGCTCACATTGCCTTTTGCTCCTGGGTTACTGCTCACTACGTCAAAATTACAACTTAGTAAGCTAAAGTCTCTACTGTGAAGGATGTACAGGGGTCATCCTTTTGGCTCCATAGGCAAATATAGGACAGAAAAAGACATACTAGATAGCTATACATGTATCACCAAGTCAGTTAGGGTGACCTTTGACTTGGAACAGGCCCACCAAGTACCCAAAATGATTTTTTGAAGGAAGTTAGGCTTGCAGCAAACTTAAAAAACAAAAAACTGTCCAGTTGGTAAGGCCTCTTAGACCTCTGAGTATATCTGACTCTGACTCAGTGCTGTAGGGGGTTTCTACAGATGAATCACCCCCCCAACCAAAGAAAAGTGGCAAGGTTTTGAATGTCCACTCTTTAGTCACATGTTCCAAGCACCTCAACGCAGTTTCAATACATGTCTGTTTGTGCCAAAGCAAAAATCTGGTAACATAGGAATAATACAAACAGGAAAAACAGACTAATTCACATGATAAGCACTGGGGATTCAGAAAACCGTTTTGAATCCCTTCATCTTACAGAGTTTGGTATGAAATATCTTCAGCTTTTTGGAATAAATATCGTTTTCCAAAACTGTTTATTTCTCTTCTGATTACTCATTTCATTTCCTCTGATTAATTTTAGAAAAAAATGCCTATTCACATGTACTTTAATTTGACTTCAACCACGTTTGTATTTTATATGTTTCATATGTAAAATGAGATTCAGATTAACCTCCAAAGCAATAGCTATAGCATTGGTGCAACGTATTTAACATGCAAGTTTCCCTTCAAAACAGCAGTAATTTTCAATAATAAAATTCAGTGGCAATAATTTACCAATTCAAAGTGAGTACAGTCATCATTCAGTGTCCAAGCAATATAGCTAATATCAGAGGCTTCATGACTCTTAAGCTAGCAGCTTTTGGGGCTTTGAAAGGCATTCTATTTTTTGTTCCTGTTATTTCGTTCTGTAGAAAGTGAGTCGCTGGTATTTTGATAGACTAAAAATTGATTTTCCCACCTAGCCCTGAAACATCCACTCTGACCCCTCAAAATGCCCAAGAAAGACCAGGAACATTTCAAAATATAAACAAAATTTTATTTATCTAAATGAGTGAGTTATTCTGATTTTAAAAAACCTGTTAGCTAATATGTACCAAGATCTCCCCAAAAGTATTTGAATACATGATTATTTTGCCATGGAGATTTTTCTTAAAAAGTATAGCTTAAGTCAATACTAAAATTTGAACACAGTAGCTATATCACTAGAAGCAGTAGGACTGGTCAGAGTCCTTCAAAGATAAAAATTGGTAATCCATATATTAATTCACATATGAGAAAATAAAATTTAAAAAATATAAATCTCTTGCTCAGTTTAATGAGGGCGTATCCTGCCTGGATCAGTCAGCAGTCAGTAGAAGGATGACTTCTTTACAAATGTTCTGTGCATAAGAAGGAGTTAATAACTAAAATACCTATGAGAAATACTTTGCATTTTTCTTATAAGAATGATTTGAATGGTACAAGTTAGTTAGAATTAAAAAAAACAAAACAAAATTTGTTTTCCTTATTCCCAAATGCTTCTGACACTTTACATTTTGCCTACAGGCTACGTCATGATTTTTCTGACACATTAAAATAATGACTGCTGAGCCTTCAGACAGCTAACTCGCTTTAAGAAATTCTTACGCTTCTAGGCAGTTTGGGCTCGTCGTCTCAGCCACGTTAAATCTGAGCATCTGAACATCTGCTTCCTTAGCTACTAGCTCAGGTTTGATTCCCAGAGTAGAATCATTCCATTGGATTCAGTTACTCATTGTCAGCGTTGTTTTCACAAGTGCTTCCTATTTCCTTCTTTCTGGATTCAGAGACTGAATTTTGCCCAGCTCTTGAGCCATGTAAGAAATGATCCCTTCCTTGTTCAGTATAATTTTCAATGGCCATTTCTAAGCATTATTTTCTTCAAGAACTTGTTGAAATGAGTCACTCAAACACTGCTAATTCTGCTCAACCCAGGCACTTCACAGGAGTTGCTCACAGGACTCTGATGCCCTGGCAGAAGGCAGGAATAATTAAGTCCTGCACCTGCTTGCCTCACACTGGACAGTCACAGCAGTGACAGGTTCCCCTGGTCACAGTCCCAGAGAACTGCCCGCCATGCAGCTCTGATTGGTGCCGAATGCACTGAGAAACTTTGCCGCCTCTCTCCAAACCATGCTGAAGTTCTGACGGTTTAACTGCTCCCATGTGTTCATCCTTGCACCAGAAGAAGACTTCGTTAGTTTTATCTAAGTTCACAAGACTCTCGAGAAACTTTACTTCCCAGCCTCAGACCTCAACAATGGAAAAATGACACTAAACAGCCAAAAGAAAAATGCCACATTGTGTATCTGATCCACAGGACAGCTGCCAGATACTCAACATTTCAGGCTTTGTTCTAACAAGTTTGATCATATGGTTTTTCCAGGAAAAAGAAAAAAAATCTAATTATGGCAAGATTAGAACAAGGGACATTAACAGCAAATAGTGATAACTAGCAGTCTGGCACAAAGCACTGGGAGAGAATAACAAATAAAAGCAGACTTAGGAAATCACAAAGCATCCCAGTGAGGGGGGTGGGGTGCAATTCAGTGTAGGAACAAAGAGCTTGATCGTTCCCTCAAGCTATTACCATACATAGTGATGTTCACTCCCAATCTTGGTAACAGGGCCAACACTCTTGGTTGCCTAACCAACAGCCATTCTCCATCTTCTTTTATATGTTCAGACACCTCCTCCCATAGTCGGAGAGCATTCACTCCCTCAACCTTCTATAAAACCAAGGCAAAGAAATGTGACTCAGTTCTGCCAATGGGACCCAAGCGGAAGTCGGCCAGGGGTCTCTGAGAAATATTTTCCTAATTTAAGACACATATGGAGAAGCCCCCATTTCCTTTTTTGCCTAGATCTTATCATGTGAGATCTTGAGGCTTGGAGATGGCACTCATCTCGTGACCATGAGCGGAAAGTCAGCCTGACATCACTGAGCTGTCGAATTCATCTCTCTCTGGTACTGCTCAGCTCTGGATTCCTTGTTATGTCAGACGATTACAAGACCTAACTATTTCAACCTCTTTTAATCAGGTCTTCTCGGACCTGCAGTGCAAGGAAACTAAAGGAAATGTTATTCCTTGCAGCTTCTGTTCAAGAAGGCAGGATAATTGTATAATCTATTTCAGAAGTATTTCCATCAAGCATAGTTAAAAACATTCAAGGCGCATAAATAGGAAAGTTTTAGCTGTCTGGAAAATTCAGTTATGTGGGACAGTTCAACCCTTGAAAATGCCAGACAAATGAGGGGTTAACCATAATTGCTTCCCTGGGAGTCGCATCATCAAATATTTTCATCATTATTCACAAGTCAGCCATTATTTCATTCCTCCAAACCTTCCCAACTCTGTATTCTTGTGTGCTTGGGCTAGTAGGGAAGATGCTTCATGGATTCACTTTGTGGTGGCTATGGTTACATTCTGATTTCCAGTCCTCTCAGGGCCCTCCAGTTCCTCGAAGCCTCAATAGGAGCTAGTGTTAACCCCATGTGGACTAGCTGTAAACTCCCCTTCAGACGATGATTCCATCTGAGGTCAATTCTTCTTAAATGCAGTTTGTACACGTCTCATTCCCAGGCTGTCCCACAGTGGGCACACAATCAATTAGGGAAGTTGCCACTTACTGACTGACCACCTCTGATCTTACCAACTACACACTGAACCTCTGAGACACATGGATTCCAACCACTAGAAAGCTAAATACCACATATCCAAAATATTCACCTAAAAGAACCAGAAAAGACAAGTTTTCCAATTCAGAAGTGTCCCTACTCAAGGCATTGAAAATCAAATGGAGTCTCTTTTTATCATCACTGCCTTACATTTAAGTGACCAAGGAGACCAAATATTAACCACATTTTAATACATTGGTTTCAATTTTTCACTTTTTTTGGTGATTTGATCATGTTAAACAGATAACCTTTGGGGTTGCAGTAGTATTAACAAACTAAAGCCTGAAGTTTCTTGGATTTTGCTGTAAATGCTAAAATCCT
Organism: Antilocapra americana; assembly: GCA_007570785.1. Lineage (NCBI taxonomy): Eukaryota > Metazoa > Chordata > Mammalia > Artiodactyla > Antilocapridae > Antilocapra > Antilocapra americana. The sequence continues at coordinate 4,002,624 of ML662449.1, read as the reverse complement.
AGTATGGGAGGTGATAGCACGATATGATGGAAAAGGTATACACAGCCTTTGGAGTCTGATAAAAATGGGTTTCAATTCCGAGCCCTATTCATTTATTAGTGGTGAGACCATAGGCAAAATATTTCATCTCTTTGAATCTCGATTTTTCTCACCTGAAAAATGAGGGTAATAATAATTCTTATAGCATTGTCGAAAGAACTGAACAAAAACAGAACAGGTAGTAAATAAACATTCATTCTTTCCTCTGACTTGTCCTTTTCCTTACTTTGTATTTTTCTTTCAGTCTAGTTTTACACACTTCTATATATGTGAAATTTCTAACTACAGCATAAATTTTCACAGTGTTTAACTATTTTGATGGATCTCTTTCTAAACTTTGCAGAGACTTTTACATCTCAGTAAAAATAACATACTGAAAAGAGTTTAGCCTTTTCTTGATGACAAACAACACACAAAAAGATCATTATACATAAGAGTCTCAAGTGTTAATAAGACTTCACCTTCTAAAAAGAAATTATACAAATGAATTTATTTACAAAACAGAAACAGATTCACAAACTTAAGAGAATGAATTTATGGTTACAAGGGGGGAAGGGATAGTTAGGGAGTTGGGTATTGACCTGTACACACTGCTATATTTAAAATGGATAACCAACAAAACCCTACTGTATAGACAGGGAACTCTGCTGAATATTATATAACAACCAACACAGGAAAAGAATTCGAGAAAGAATAGATGTATGTATATGTATTGATATAACTGAATCACTGTGCTGTCCACCTGCAACTAACACAACATTGTTAATCAACTATACTCCAATATAAAATAAAAAGTTTAAAAAAATAGAAGACTTTACTTGCTCTTTCACAAATGCCTCCTACCACGAGCCAGATTCCCAAAACCGTTCAGTTAAAGAGCTGACATGCCTCTGAGGTGGTGCTGAGGTCCCCAGTGCTACTGGCATGTGTGTGCCGTTTGCCCCCGACCACAAACTTTATTTATTTCTGTGCCTTTCCCCAGTCAGCTCCTTTTCCTTTGCTACTTCTCACCATGGCCAACCCAGCCTCAGTATGGTCTCTCTCTCTTGCCTCTTTTTTTGCCTTTTGACGACTTCATCCAACTCAGTTTGTTGGAAATGCCTCTGTCCTAGAACTCTGCATGCTTTCAACTTGTACTCCCAAACAAGGCCTCATCAGGGCTGTCCTCCCCAGGAGAAAAGGAGAATGCCAATGGCCGAGGCCAGGACCGAGGGGCTCTCCGCATGGGAAACCTTCCTTACCCCAGTGTTTCTCCGCCTGCTTTTCCTGGTTCGTCCATTCCCTCACCTAACACACTGAGTGAGCACGTCCCATGTTGCAGGTCCCAGGTTACAGCTGAGGACCCACACTTCCTGGCAATGAATGGTAGGTGCAACACTGTGCGCTTCCTGTGATGTCCTCTGGCTTCCGTGTCCCCTGAGGATGCATCCCATTTGGATCCTGGCATTTCCTCAGGCCTGGCTGCTGGTTCAGTCCCTACAAGCCACTCTTGCTTCTGTGGCCTTCTTTTAGGAAGCCTCTCTTGCCCACTCTGTCACTAAGTGACACGTCCCCATGGTACAGTCTTGGCTGAACTGCTAACAATCAAGCGTTCCTGTTGTAATTCTTTATTTTCCACATGTGAGCACTGGGCTAGACACACAGCAGGTAGCTGATGCATGTCTAAGAACTCTGCCTGGCAGAAACCATAAAAGTGAGGAGAGGTCAACAGTACGAGACGTAAAAAAGGAAGCATGTTTTCAAGAGATGCAGAGAAAAATCATAAATAGCATTTCAGTTCAGTTCAGTTGCTCAGTCGTGTCCTACTCTTTGCGACTCCATGAGCTGCAGCGCGCCAGGCCTCCCTGTCCATCACTAACTCCTGGAGCCTACCCAAACTCATGTCCAAGGAGTCGGTGATGCCATCCAGCCATCTCATCCTCTGTCGTCCCCTTCTCCTCCTGCCCTCAATCTTTCCCAGCATCAGGGTCTTTTCAAATGAGTCAGCTTTTTGCATCAGGTGGCCAAAGTATTGGAGTTTCAGCTTCAACATCAGCCCTTCCAGTGAACACCCAGGACTGATCTCCTTTAGGATGGACTGGCTGGATCTCCTTGCAGTCCAAGGGACTCTCAAGAGTCTTCACCAACACCACAGTTCAAAAGCATCAATTCTTCTGCACTCAGCTTTCTTTATAGTCCAACATAATTTAATACCATTTAACTTCTACCTTTAAAAGAATGTAGTCACAATAAATTAACTCCTGGCCTGGGAGGATTAAAACAGAAACCTGGCTAAATTAAGGAAGAATTTGATTAGAATAATCCTTAAATAAATTAAAATATATTCAAATGCAAAATCCTTGGTGTTTAAAAGCTGGGCCAAGTCTTTAAAGAGTCATAAGCTTATAATTTCAAAAAATCGTGGATGATTTACCAAAGGCAGATGATTAGAAGGAATAAGACAAATTCTGAAAAGGAGGAGGACTGACACTGGTCAGTTTAAATTCCAGTCTTGAAAAATTAGATCATCCTGCCAGGCACAAATTTGCAAATAACGCAACTACTCCAAAGTGAAGGATGACTAACTAGGCTTTAAGAAGAAAAAAAATTCTGAAATTAGTTATTTTTATTTTTGAAAGGGTCTGGTTATGAGCTTTATATGCTAGAGAAAACAGTAACAAGTATCCAATCTGAGAAGCATTCCTAGAGAATCCACTATGAGCTAGCTCTAGGGGGCCAAGTTGAGTGAAGCCTGGTCCTCCCCCTTGACCATCACTGTTCTCAGGCAGGAAAACGACAGTGGGTTATAATAGAGGCAGTAACTGCCTGGGTGTGGGGTGGAAAGATAATTCAAGGGCTTCTAGAAGGTTTTCTGGATAAGCAGGACCTTGAAAGACCACTAGGATTCGGACAGGCAGCTGCAGTGGGAGGCTTTATGACAGGGAAGAGAAGGAGAAAGGTGAGGGGGTTCCAGGCAGAGGGAACAGCATCGAGCAGTCAGAGCAGAGGACGGTGAGGGGCTGCGGGTGATCAGGGCAGAGGGAACACTGGCCAGAGGATGTAACGCTGGTGCAGGGGGGGCTTTGGATAAATACGCCAAACTGTGGAGAGTCATGAGCACAAAGCAAAGCAGTGTGGACTTTCTTCCATGAGCAGCGAGATCCTTGAACATTTCTAGGGAAGATATCTCACACCACCCACTCTGGTCAGAAATTTTCCTGTAATTTAAATATCCTCAAATGGTAGAAATCTTCTAGAAAGGAGAATGTTTTAGAAGGTACACTTGCACAAACCACAAATAATATTATTTATTATTAGACAAGCGCAGTCATTCACTTCTCAGTTCGGGAACCGATTCCACTTTACGAAACATCTCTTAAGACTTCCTAGTGTGTCCCTTATGGTCAGAGGGAGGCTCTGAGTGGTAAGCTTGGCAATGGGTTGTCATTACCTTATAGGAGTCTTCCGTTTTCTCTCAAACAACTCTAACTTCCTATGAGGACAATTCTACAGCAGACCCTGAGATTTGGGACTAGGTGTAAGACTGGGATGCGAAATAGTTTAGGTCAAATATGTGGCAGTGCTTGGAAGCCAGAACCCTCAAGAGTGACTGTATGTTTCCTTACAAGACAGGGTTAGAACCTTGGCCACCCTGTCATTCTCCTATGTAGAAAGCCGCATGAACTTATTTTTTGTGTATTACATTTTCCAAGCATTCTCCACTCCAGATTTATACTGTGCTGGGGTATCAAAATTACAGGAAAATGTCTGACCTGCTAGATTAGGTGGTTGTGGAAATGTTCAGAGATAAGTCCCTCATTCTTTGGTTGCTTTAGGTTCAGTTCCGTCTGGTGAGATGAACAGGAAAGAGCTTATCTCAGTGAGGCTGAAGGGTCACGTGAAGAACACGTGCCCTGGAGGTGACGACCTAGGTTCCACTTAGTGATCATATCGCGTTGGTAGATTCACTGACCTCTCTGAGCTTCTTCCTCATGGTAAAACTGGAAAAACTCTAACCTCCAGGTTGAAAATAAAGCATGTGGTACAGCATCTGGTGCATAGAAAGTAACTCAATAAATAAAGGTTGGAGCCTAAGGGAATGTAAGAACAGGTAGGTATAGTGGAGGGAATACGATCTTAGGAATTTGACAGATCCAGGCTTGATTCCTACTCGACCGGTTATGACCTGGGTGACCTTGTGCAATTTGCTAAACTCTCTGAGTCTAGGTTTTCTCATCTTTAAAATGGGATAGTACCTACCATGCAAGGCTGTTGGGTGGTTTATAAGACATAATGAATACATGTAGAATACTTGGCACCTAGCAGATATTCATAATGATACCTATTATTACTCACTTTTCTCTTAGAAGCAACTAAAACAAACCCAAGTCTACATAATTTCTTTCTCCAACCTGACTTCCAGCCGAGACAATACAACCCATCGATTAAGGTAGCCAGGTTCTTTCAATTAAGCTTCCAACTTCATTCTGCCCATTATTTTATGTGGGGCAAATTCAGAGTCCTTGGGAACTCCCCATTTTTAATTCTACAATCTTCTTCCTTCAAATTAAAAAAACAAAACAAAACAAAATACAGCTCTGGAGAATATAAGGTCAAATGGGGTTTTGCAGCAAGAGCTGACCAAAGACCATAAAACATTTGAACAGAGAGGAAGCCTGCTGAAAACTCAGTCAGACAGTTTTCCATTGTGCTTGGATAAAAAGAGACCAGAAATATAATCAATCTTGGTATATTTAAAGATTGCTATGTGGTCCATGAACTATACAAGTTTTTGTTTAGTTGTTTCTCTGGCCATCTCCTTAGTTATTATTTCTTCTGTGAAAATGGGAGGGGGATACAGTGGGAAAATCAAACCTAATTCATGTTCTTCCTTGATAGAAACTCCATTTAGAAATTTTACTTCAGAGGAAAGCATGACAGCTGTCTAAAATGATGTTTTTAAACTGTCATATTCTCCTGACTTGAATTATAGAGAACACACATATAAACACAATGTTGAGGCAAGCCTTTGACTTAAGTTAGCTGCTTAACTTGTACATCCAAATGTAAAGGAATAAACTCTTTTTCAAACAAAGGTTCTCCTAAGAGAAGCAGACTTGCGCCCAACAACTGAGAGCTCTTTCTTGAGAGCTCCAAAACTTTTTTCCCCCTTTCTATTGCTTTTGACTGAAATCTTTCCAAAGCAGCCTTCACATTTACTTCTTCCATATCCCCCTTTAAATGACTTAAATCACAATTATGAATACTAGCTCTCAGAGTGGGCCATATAGTCATGATAACCCAGGCTGAATGAGGCATGTGTGTCTAAGTGTCTAGCATTCTGCTGCCTATAGTTTCTTAGGCATTAAAAATAATGCCCAGCTCAGGCTATCATTGAGGCTGTACCTAGAAACCACAGACGTTCCCTGAGCAGTTAAGCTCCTAGGGGTCAGGGGACTAGTGCACCAAGCTTAACAGCAAGTGTAAGAGTCAGGCCTGAGGTCCCTGTGAGTGAAATACATAAACTTTGCAATACCTCTTTATTCCCTTTCTTTCAGCTGTGTTTTTGACAGATGTGTTTTCAGGGAAGAGCTGAGCTACGGGCAGGTGAGGTGCTTAAAGATCTCCATGTCTTGTCACAACAGAGGACAAACTCATTAAACCACAGTTCAGAAAGAGGCCTTGGAAGTCATCTATCCATTTAACTGAAAAGCCTGTGGTGTAGAGTGGTGAGCTGCCTAGGCAGCTGAGAGAGAACCCCAGGGTCCTGACCCCCGATCCAGCAAGCCTCTTGTGACTCAGCAAATCTCCCTCCAGGAACAAAGTAAACCACAGCTACCAATGCTGCTTTTACAGTATGACTTTATTGTTGCTGTTGTTTAGTCACTAAGTCCTGTCTGACTCTTTTGCAACCCCATGGACTGTAGTTTGCCAGGATCCTCTGTCCATGGGATCTCCCAGGCAAGAATACTAGAATGGGTTGCCATTTCCTTCTCCAGGGGATCTTCCCGATTCAGGGACTGAACCTGTGTCTCCTGCATTGGCAGGTGGATTCTTCACCACTGAGCCACCAGGGAAGTCCACAGTATGACTTTGGGTTCTCCCTTAACCCAAGTCTGAAAAATCTCTTACTAGAGAAAAGTTAGGCATGGTGGTTTTTATTTTTTTGTTCCATTCTAACCAGTACTTTTATTTTTAATGCTAAGAAAAGGGAAGGAAACAAGCATTTGCTGAATACCTATAATGTGCTGGGTGCTTCCTGCCACATGGTTCTCTTGTCCCTTTTCACTAGGGAAGAAGCTCATGCCTTGTGGCAAGCCCAAGAACCTTCTTGCAGGCAGGAAGAAGAGATGGTGCCAGGGTGAGCCCTGGCCCGTCTGAGTCCGGAGTCCATGTTCTTTCTATCACAAGTGCTACAAGTTAGATTTACTGCTTGCTTCTGACATTCTGGAAGGAGTTTCTACTCAGGGACCCTTGGCTTGTCTGTCATCTCAGCCAGGGGTTGCTATGGGCAAGCACGTTCTCTGGCCATCAATTAGAAAGTGAGACTGACTCTCACGGTCCTCACAGACCAAGGGGAAGAACAGAATGTGCCTGCCTTCCAGACCTCACGAGTTATTCCTCTGGGTTCAGTGAGCTCAGGCTTTTAAGGATTTTTAGTTTTGATGTTTCAATTTCCTTGTTTTCTTTGTTTTGGATTGGGAAAATATTTTATGGTCATATTAGACCCTGGTGCTCACTTCTGTTCTTCTCCCATAGTTTCCATGACACTGTATTGATCTGTACTTCCCTTCCTTTTAAAACATTTACTGTTTCCTTTCTCCATCCACGTAACAACTCCCCACAAAGCTCAGGTGAGGGATAGTTAACCCTGAAAGGTTGGCCCTGAGCTTTCCTCCTTTAGAAAGTCCCAGAAAGCTCCATCTCAGTACCCTCTGATGGCTTCAAAATCTCTGTATCCTTCTGACTGCTCACCTGTGCAATCTGATAACTCCAGACCAGAGGCCTGGTGAATGTCATAATATACGTTTTTTGGCTTAAAAGTTTTCATGTCTCATCTGTGATGTTCAAGGTGGCATATTATCCCATTTACAGGTAAGACCACTGAAACTCAGGAACAGAAAGAAGCTCATTTAAAATTACACTTATGTGACAGAGCTGGACCTTGGATTCAGGTCTTCAGATTTTAAACCCATGGTTCTGACATCATCAGGGTGTCCTACTATCGACAGGGGAAGAATCATACCACACGTCTGAAATAAAAGCCGTAAGCTTGCTCACCCACAGGCTGGGTCTAATATTCAGCCAAGCTCAGGACCTTTGAGTCACTGTTGACTCTTCATCCTGCTGTTTGCATCTCCGAAAGGCTCACTGTTGGCAGCACATCCTGGAGAGGACTGTCCACAAGGCGCTGTCCTACTTGGTGGGGTGGGAGGCCCATCTACTTCCATCATGATAAACAGAAGCGGGAACGGGTATTTTTAAAAACAGCAGCCCACTTTATGCAACTGAATATACTTTTGTTTAAACCTAAGAACAACTGCGTTAGGCCTCCCAGGCCAACTGTTTTAGGTCAGCTCCAAATACTAATCAATTCACACCTGAAGTAATTCAATAAGCCTTCTCTGCCTCCAGGAATTGCTTCTCTGTCTGTCCTACACACTGGCGCCAGCCTGACTACCTTAATTCTCCCACCTTGTTTCAGCCAACAGGGACTAACCATGGTCTTCTGGATAAAACATAACTCTTAAATGTTGGTGGAGCAGCTCAGGAAAGGCCTACATAGCTTGCCCTTCTTAAGAGGGTGTGTGTAGTACAGCCCATCAGGCTTCAGTTAAGACTAAGGCTTGAATATAGGAGTCGAAGTTCATATACACAAGAGCATCGAAGGACAGATGTAAAGAATCAGATTAAGAAAAAAAAGAGAGAGGGAAGATCCAAAGGGCTTTCAAATAAAGTACTTTAAACCAGGGCACACCTTAACAGAACCTGATCTGGGCTCAACAGCTAACCCCTTTCAGCCTGCCTGCTGCTCTCACAATAGCTATTCTATCCCGCCCCACCCTTTCTCTTACCCCTTATCAATGCTCTTGGTCATCAATTCTCTTTGTTTCCATAAGCCAAAAGGTTAATATAATTTAGGTATATTATTAATTGGCTGCATGGAAAAACAGGTTTGATTCTTTCAATGTTCAACTTGCTAAGTCATCACTTACCCTTAGATTAAACTAGAGTCTGCAAAGGGGTCCCCTGAGTAGGCACCCATATGGATCTATAGGAGAGGTGTGGGAACCCCAAGTCCAGAGGAATTCTTTACCAAGAGATGTCATCTTTTATATGTGTGTGCATACACATATGGGTTTCCCTGGTGGCTCTGTGGCAAAGAATCCGCCTGTAATGCAGGAGAAGTAGGTTTGATCCCTGGGTCAGGAAGATCCCCTGGAGAAGGAAATGGCAACCCACTCCAGTATTCTTGCCTGGGAAATCCCAGGGACAGAGGGACCTGGTGGGCTTCAGTCCATGGGGTTGCAAAGAGTCGGGCATGACTGAGTAACTAAACAACAACAACAACAACAACAACACACACACACACACACACACACACACATGCATATCTAAATATATGCAGGTATATATGTGAATGTATTTGGTTTAAAGAGCTCAAAAGTTTTAAGACTTGTACAAATGAGAAGACAGTTGCTTGTCTGAAACTCAAAGATAGTGGTCATGAGCATTCCCAACCATGAGATTCTTGACTGGTGAGAGTTGAGGCAAAGCACAGCACTGAAAGACCTACAGGGTTTTAACTATTTAAAAATCAGTTGTGATTTGGTATGAGAGATGGACCACATGCATAATGGCCTGCATTGGCAGGTGGATTCCCAGCCATTGGACTACCAGGGAAACACATCCTACTGTGTTTCGTTTTAAATTCCAATCTGTCATAGACTGATAAAATTGAATGACTAGAAAAACAATCATGCCCAGATGCCATAGCAATGTCAAACAGCTATAAAAGTTTCTTTTTACTCGCAATGTCTCCATGCCTCTTCATGGTCAGACAATCAGCTGCAGACGATACTTCAAGCCTCGGGTCAGAGAGGCCATGAGACGTGCCTGGCATGTTTTTGGAGCGGGGACAGTCCAGGCCTCTGGAGGAGCTCTCCTGGAACACGTGTGCTCGTGAAGGTGGCATCCTATACCATCTGACCACCAACTAACTGTGGCCCTCTGAGGGTCTGCAGACTTGCAGACAGTGTCAAGTTCTCTACCACGACTTTCCCAGCTCCTGGGACTGCCTTGCAACCCACTGCCTGTGTACAGGCCCCTGCATACCATCTTTCTCAGCCACTGCCTTCCTAGCTAATTAGTCTCTCACTTACAGTGACACTCATCTTTTGTTGGGGGAAAAAAAAAATCCATCCTCCCAACTCTTCCTGATGTCCTCTGTTACTCTGGATCCTCTCAGGACAAATACCCACTGTATCACATAGTCACCTCTGCTCCAACTCTAAGATAAGCCTTCTCACTTTCTTCCCAGAATGTTCCTGCCACTTCTTTGTCCCAAGTGAAACCTAGCTTTCCCCCTTGGCCACTCCCTTGAGTAGAAGCCACTTGGTTTCCCAGACTTGCCTACATTCTCATCCTTGCCCCTAAGAAAAGCAACTCTATTTGAAGCTTCTACCATTTGGCTAGATCACTTCTGTTGATTTTCACTGCGTATTATCCACTCAGTCTCCTGGTTACACACTAACTTCTTGAGAAACGTCTACACTGGCCTCAAGTCCTCCTCTCCACTGGGGTTTCTCTAACCATCCAGTGTAACATCAGCATGGTTTCTGTAACCATCCATTGTAACATCAGCATCTAACAAGGCAACCAACTCAGCACCCATTTTCCTGTGGTCACACCTCCAACCTTCTCATCATCTATTCATGCTGATCCACAAAATAGTAACTTCTAAAATACAACTTAAATATTCATTGATTCAGAGACATTTTTGAGTGCTGACTATACTCCAGGCACTGCTAGGTGCTGGTGATAGAGGGATGAATTAACTCTAATATCTGCACCCTTTTCTATTGCCTCAGAGGTGATGGAGTTCCTTCTTGTCCAAAGCCCTTTCTGACCCATGTTCCAGGTTCCATACTCTTAAACCACCTCTAGGATTTTGCTCTTTCCAAGATCTCTTTCTCTTTTCCCTCTAAATTACAAGCTCTCCTCCACTGATTCTTTCTTATCATGCTGAAGAGCCTCCTCTTCCCATAAGGACACCTCATGACCACCACCCCTACTAGCTACTTCTCATCTGCTCTTCTTTTCATTCTCTAAACCCCCATAAAGTGGACTGGTCCACCTTCTTCACTGTCAATTAATTTTGTAACCCATTCATACCTGGCTTCTGCCAACTCTAATGCATGGATGTTTCTTTCCACTGCTTTTCCCACTCGGACACTGTTCATGTTAACTACCAAAGCAAATGTTTTTCACTCCCACCTCATCTGTACCTCCTGCTTTCCTAGGGCTGCTCTCTCCTGGTTCTCATTTTACCTCGCCACTGCTTCTTTGTCTCCACCAGAGTCTCCTGACTGCCACCAGCTGCTGCCTTCCCCACAGATGTTTTCAGTCCTCTCCTGTTACAGGCTCGTCCTTTGGCCATTCCCCGGTCCCGTGCTACATGGATCACAGATCTGTATCAACTAGGAGGGCTCTTCCCAAACTTCAGCCTTACATTGCTGATTCCTTATTGACTTCACCTGCTTACCACCTAAACACCTCAAACTCAACAAATTCAAGTTCACAGTCTTTCCCCTCAACTCTGGGACCCTTCACTCTCTACTCAGCTTTCCCCACCATGAATCAGACAGCCATCTGCCACTCCCCCTTGCTTCCAAAATCTGAGTGTTCATGAAGGCCTGCTGGAGAAGCAGTTCTACCACCTCTGAAGTAGTTCTAGAATCCGTCCTTTCTTCCCCCTCCCTAATGCCGCTGTTTCAGTACCTTATATTGTCTTGCCTGGACTATTATCCCAAAGGATTTTCCTACCCTAGGCTTCTTCCCACTAGAACTCATACTCCATGTTGCCATCAGACCTGTGGCATAAGTGAGATCACAGCACAGCTCTGTTTAAAATCCTTCCTAGACTCTTCATCAGGAATAGGACATTCTTTGAATTCCTCATGTGCAAGGCTCTTCCTCATCAGGCACATTTCTTTCCTGCCTCATCTCCCAACACCCTCTTAACTCACACACTCTAAACACTCAAGTTTATGAATTATTCCCAGTCTTCTGAATGTACCACATCAGTCCACAAATATGCTACTCTCCCTGGGGCATCCTCGCCTGGTTCTCTCCCCAGTATGTTTCTATTAAGCACTTAAAGACCCAGCTCTAGGATGCTTCTCTAAAATCCCACAGAAGGGGTTTTATACACCTGTATTTTACATCTATACATTTTTTGCACAGTGGTTGTATTCATGTATTTGCACATCTGCAAACTCCTACCCATTTCTGTGACCACCCCTCCTGACAGAGGGCTCAGCCCATAAAGAGATCCCCAAATGTCTGCTGAGTTGACTTGAATGGACACAAGGCTTTTCTCTCTGATAACAGGACCCAGTTCGTAGCCTCTGCATGGCCTGATGCTCTTAGTGATAGTGTTACAGGCATCGTAGCTGAGGAATACAATGGTTTCAGAAGTAACTGCCAGGTGACAAAAGTGGTTAACAGTGACTGTCCATGAGTGGTGTGAGGCAGAGTACTTTCACTTTTCACTGCATTTCTTTCGGGAGTATGTGCTTTTGTAACCACGTCCATGTTTCTTTTATAAAAGTAACAAGCATAATATTCTTTGTTGGTTATGAATAGTCTATTGATATGTCTACAAGCTGCAAAGGATCATTTTTTGTGTGTTTGAATGGAGGGGTCAAGTTCTGAGGGCTTAACTCCAAAGGGATTGCACAAGGCGCCTGTACTGATGACCGGGGGGCAACCCTAGTGAGAGGCTACACCTCGGGGCCAGTAGAGCCCTGTGCCTGAGAACAAAGCAGCAGCCCTGAAGAGAGCATAACCCATTCACTTAAAAATATCTGCTATGTACACAGATGGTTCTTAGCGATCGGTGACCACACATGTGGATGTGCAGGTTTGTGTATACAGCTTTTTAAAAAACATACAAAAATACCCTAAGAATATACCATTTTATTTCTTCTACTCCCTGACCTGGGCACAATGTGGGGGAAGCAAGTCTTTAAAAGCTATTTCTCCCAGCTTAAGAAAACTAGAATTTCCTTGATAGGCTGAAGAGCTTTTGTATACACACACACACACACACACACACACACACACACACATTTGGTTAAAGAAAGTGGGCCTGAATGCTGGACAGCTCAGTGCAGAAAGGGTGAGGATAGCTGTACCCTAGGGTCAGGTGGCACTGCTATGGAGAGCAGTAGATAGAACGGGCAGATCATCCAGCACAAACCACAGTCTTTCAAAGGCCAGAGCCGAAGATAAATCAATCCTTGATAAAAACATCCGATGGCTGCGTGCTAGAAAGGCATGTTTTGCTTTGCTATGTAATTTCCTCAGTCCTTAACTACAAAAGTGTATCAGAATTGAATTCGAGTGCGCGTCCTAATGGGAGCTGAGTCACAGGTACCTCGGTGCTGTGTCGGCAGTCTCAAGTGGGTGACTCATGTCTGTAAAATTCTGAGAGAAAGTACCAACCGACCCGTTGCTTAGTCATCTTTCGCATGGATGCTGGGTTCATGAGCTCTGTAAACTATAATGAGCGATCTAGCCTTTTACCATCTCTTTATTCTTTTCTAAACAGTACAAATTACATCTCTAAAAATAACTTCATCCATGCAAGTGAGTCACTGTGACCTGACAAGCTTCCACAAGCTACCCAGCCAAACTGTAATATTTACTTGTGAAGGTATAAATCTTACTGTCACATTAGCCCCATTTGTTTTTTTTTTTTTTTTAAAGATCAAAATTTGGTAGACTTGGGGAAGGGAGGAGAATTTCATCAGATGGTTTCCAGAAAATATAGTTTACTCCTAATCTTTGACGTGGGCAGGGCTTTGGGATGTAGGATGGGGGAAGGACTCCTTTGAAAAATATTTCTAATAGCTTATGAAACCTAGATTTTTAATATTTCAAATTGAAGATTAATCAAAGACTGTGAACTTTTAGTATGGAGTGCTTATCAGCTTTTGAAGGAGAAATATCAGTAATCTTGTTTATTCTAAAATCCTAAACTGTGAATGTATGACATATTTGACAAAAGACCCAGCCACGCTAATAAATGCATGGGTATTAAACATTCATCTTTACTGTTCCAGTAGTCGATTTCTTTGCCACGCCCTGGGTTCTTCAGCCACACAACTAAGCTTCAGTACTCCACCCACCTGCTGGATAGCTGTCCAGCCCTCAGGCCTGCCTGCTGGCCTCTCGGTTGCTTGCCTGCATTTGTGGGCCTGGCATTGCCAGCTCTCAGCTGCCCCACCCTGGGCCTGTCCCACTTAGGCAATAAGTGCAAGGAATTCAACCTGGGGCAGGAGCATGTTACCTGCAAGGAGCTTATACCTTCGTAAGTCAGGGAGCAATCTGGAAATATCAAAGCACTGTTAAACTACTCTCTGGCTGAAGCCAGAGAAGACTGGAAGGGTTTTTTTTTCTCATCGGTGTTTACTCAGGAATGGAATTACTGATGCCTCGAAATCTAGGAAGTTTCCACTGCTGTTTTAGCTTCTCCTTTAAGATATCAGACCACTTGGCCATGATTGGATAATCACACAGGGTACTGGGGTGCTTTAAAACAGGAAGATGAAATCACTGGTCCATTTGAAAATTCCCCAGGAAATGGCCTGCAAAGCCCAATGCCTGGCTCTTACCTGGGCAGAGGCGGAGTCACATTGAACCCTTCCCATCTCCCTGATCACTTGACCTGTCCCCAGAAGGCCAACTGGGGTCACCCTGGCCTGACCCTCACCCCAGGGGAGCAGCTGTCCCCTACAGGGGCACCTACTGCAGCCTGTCAGGTCTGGTCCCTTCTGCTAGGTCTCTTCGCTAATTCAGTCCCAGCCCTGGGCACCTGCTGTGGCCTGAGCACTGCCTGCAGGAGCTGTCGCTCACATCTGCACCCTACTGTGGGCTCCAGCCACTCTGGTTCTTCTCAGGACACAGAGTCCCTTTGCCTCCCTGTTTTTCCTGCAGTTTTGATGTTACCTAACCTTCCCAAGCCTCTCTTTCCTCACTTGTAAAATGGGGAGCATAACTATTTACCTCTCAGGGTGGTGAGATGAAAAGACATCTATAAAGAAAAGAGCTTTACAGACGGGTCAGCGTGCTCTGGCCACTGTGCTTCCCAGCTCTGCCCGGGGCTGCTGGGCTCCTGCCAAGTGCTTATCACTGTCAGGGGCACTGCACATAATAACATCATTTAAAAGATCAATCAGCCCTAGTAGTCCAGGGCCTTGGCAAGCAAACTAACCAGAATAATGAAGCAAATACACATAACAATGAAAGAACCATTCAACATAATGTATGTTAAAGTCTCATAATTATGTTATTCAGATTGAGATGGAGGTGATCAGATGAGAAAACTGGAGACAGGTTTTCAGAAATGATCCGAGATATATATATACAGAGGTCAAGGATTGACAGCAAAGAGGCCAAAGATGGCAAAGAGAGAAAGCACAGTGGGCACGGGGAGCCTGTGTCCTGAGAGAGGCAATGCGGAGCAGAACAGAAACACAATAGAAGCGGTGTTTCAAGAGGATTAACTTGGTGGCAGGGCGCAGGCATGACAAACCAACCAGCTAGCCCAGAAACAATCCAGGAGTGAGGTGACTGGCTGTAAACTGGGGTGGAGGCAGGGGTGGGGTAAGCAGGGCTAACGAGCACCTGCATTTCTAGAGCACAGGAGGGCTCCCAGTTGGCTACCATGTGATGTAATCCACACAAAACCCCTGTGAAGCAGGCAGGATAAGCAACAATGCCATTTTATAGATGAGGAAACAGTCTCAGAGACAGTGTACAGGTGAGGCTGGAAACTCAACCCAGGTTTCCTGACTGTGAGGTGAGGGTTCCTTCTATGATGTGTGTGGTTCTCAAGACCAGCTATGCCTCAGGCTTACCCATGAAGTTTTTTTAAAAATATGTAAGTTCAGAATCTCCCCCTCATCAATTCTGGATTCTGATTCAGTGAGGAGAGGACAGGGGTAGGGAGGTATGTGTTCAGGTGTCAGACTTTTTCAAGACTTTGAGGGGTCCTGACGTAGGGTTGGGTCTGGAACCCTGTGCAGCCCAAGTGGATAAAGTGGGTAAGAGACGAGGAGAAATTACCCTCCATTCCAAGGTCTGGAGCCTCAGTTCATGGGAGTCTGGTCTTGCCCCTAAATGCTGGATAGGGCAGAAGCTGTTTAATCCAGGGCATCTGGTAAAAACTGTCTCCTAGCCTGGGATGCCGTCTATCAGCTCCATGTGTCTGTCTTAGCTCCTATCTTGTGTCTTCTTCTGAGTAAAGGGTCCTGTGGATTCCAGAAGACTGGCTGACAGCAGTGGTTTGAAGACCACCTTGTGTGTCAGGGGGCTTCGCACCCTCCTGGCTCTGAGTGAGCATGGGTGCCGCTGGGCCCTGGCCTCTCCGTCTTCTATCGCTCATCCCTCCCTCTGCTGCGTCAGCCCTGTCAGCTCCTAGTCCACACGGGGTCTTTGTGAAGCCTTCCCCAGCTTCCTCAGAACTTTCTTCAGTTCCACAGAGCTCTGGAAATTCCTGCTTTGCTGTGGGCTTTCTTGGTCTCACAGAGTTCCCTGCAGGACATGGAACCACTTGCTGGCAGGCACAATCTGGCACCATCTTGTTTCCTGACACAGGAGAGACCTGGGGACTACTGGTTTACTTCGTGTGTCTGTGTGTGTGCGTGCATGGGCTAAGTCACTTTAGTTGTGTCCGACTCTTTGTGACCCTATGGACTATAGCCCGCCAGGCTCCTTTATCCATGGGATTCTCCAGGCACGAATAGTGGAGTGGGTTGCCATGCCCTCCTCCAGGGGATCTCCGCAACCCACGTCTCCTGCATTGGCAGGCATATTCTTTACCACTAGCGCCATCTGGGAAGCTCTTACTTTGTGTGTCTACTGAATCTAAACCAAACTGAATAAACTTTTGTCCAGTTCTAGCTTTCTGCTTAGCCCCACCTGCCTCCCCATCCTCTGGAGCAAACACAAACTCCTATCAAACCATGTCTTCACTGGACCATCCTACCTTTGTCCAAGTAACTGGTTGCCCCTTTTATTATATGGGGTTCATCCTACACTCTGTTTCCCTCCCTGAAGCTACAGGTTTTAAGAGATTTTGCCTTAACAATGATTTTCCTATGAAACTGCCACATTTACTAGGCCAAACTGACAGAATTCCAAACCAAAGCAAAAAACTTACTATTTCATTTATCCATGATACAACTTTACCATGAGTTTTGATTTCTATTAGGCTCTCTGAATTACATCTCTGAGCACAGTTGGATCATGGACCTCCACTGATGCTTTTGTGAATAGTTAAACTGGTCTAAACACTAGAAAGAATCTCTTCTATTTACCATACCACACCTCCATAGTAGAAACTTAAAACCTCTTGGATGCTTTCCCAAAAGAATTCTCCCAATTCTCTACCAGCTAACATAATTCTCCCTCCTCCTCTCCTCTTAAAGGGTAATTGTACCCATTCTATCTAATACTTTCTACAAACATGCCAACCCAAAATTAATACCACTGAGAGTAGAAACTATCTCTAAAATCTACCATATGCCTAGAACATGATTACATAAATAATTTGAAATTAATAAATGTTACTAATTAGCATAAATTCCATAAGCTGAGGGCAATTACCAAGCTTAAGCACATATCTATGAAACTAGAAAATCCATTTTAAACTTACCAATTTCAAATGGATAGGCAGAGTCTTCTAATATTACATTGTACAGTTAACCTCCTTGGTTGGCCTTTTCCCTTTTAACTAATGACTCAATAAAGGATGAATATGGAGGTGATACATGCTTTTGTATGTATCTAAAATCTTACCCCATATTATGAGATTCCTTCACTCTCTATTTGTTAATGGAACACTTACTGTAAAATACATGGATATTTACCATATTCCCAAAGCAATCTACAGATTCAATGCAATTTCTATTGAAATTCCAATGGTAATTTTTACCATTTTAAAAATCCTAAAATTCATAGGAAACCACAAAAGACCTCAAATACCCAAAGCAATCTTGAGCCAGAAGAACAGACCTGGAGGCATCATACTTCTTGATTACAAAATATATCACACAACTACACTAATCAAAACAGTAGGGTACTGGCATTAAAAACAGACATATGGGCCAAATAAGCAGAATAGAGAGCCCAAAAATAAATCTATTCATTTACAGTCAAGTGATCTTTGACAAGGTTATTAAGAACACACAATGGAGAAAGAATAGTCTCTTCAATAAATGGTGCTCAGAAAACTGGGCAGCCATATGCAGAGGAATGAAACTGGACACTTGGGTCACACCATATAAAAATCAACTCAAAATGGATTGAATACTTGAACATAAGCTCCAAAGCTATAAAACCACTAGAAGAAAATATAGAAGAAAAAGCTTCTTGACATTTGTCTCGGTAAACATTTTTTGGATATAATACCAAAAGCACAGGTAACAAGGGGGATTGTATCAAACTAAAAAGTTACTGCACAGCAAAGCAAACAATCAACAAAGTGAAATGGCAACCTATGGAATGGAAGAAAGTATTTGTACACCATTTATCAGATAAGTGGTTAATATCCAAAATATTTACAAAACTCATACTCAATAGCAGAAAAATAACCTAATAAAAATCAGGCAAAGGACCTGAAATGATATTTCTCAGGAGCAGACACACAAATGGCCAACTGGTACTCAAGATTACAATCATCAGAACCATAATGAGCTATCCTCTCACAGAAAGAAATGGCTCTTAGCAAAAAAGCAAATAACCCAATAAAAATCAGGCAAAGGACCTGAAATGACATTTCTCAACAGTAGGCATACAAATGGCCAACTGGTCCTCAAGATTATAATCATCAGAACCACAATGAGCTATCACTTCACAGAAAGAAATGGCTCTTAGTAAAAAGACAAAAGATAACAAACATTAGCAAGGATGTGGAGAAAAGGGAACTACTGATGGGAATGTAAACTGGTTCCAAAATTATGAAAAATAATGTAGAGATTCTTCAAAAAATAAAAATTAGAACTACCATATAATCCAGTGATCTCGCTTCCAGGTATATATCCAAGGAAATGAAACCAGTATCTTGAAGAGACATCTGTATTCCTACAGTCATGTGGTCACAACAGCCAAGATATGAAAACAACCTAGATGTCCATCAACAGATGAAAGGATCAACAAAACATGGTTTACACAGGTAATGGAATATTATTCAGCCTTAAAAAGAAGGAAATCTTACTATCTGTGACAAAATGGATAAACCTGGAGGACACTGTGTTGAGTAAAATAAGTCAAATACACAGAAAGACAAATACTGCATGATCTTACTTCTATGTGGAATCTAAAACAGTCAAATTCATAGAAACAGAGAGTAGAACGGTGGTTGCTAGAGGTTGTGGGGGAGGAGGAAATGGGGAGATGTTGTCCAAGGATATGAAGTTTCAGTTACACCAAATGAGTAAGATCTGAAAATCTAACGTACAGCATAGTGTCTATAGCTAACAACACTGCATTGTACACCTGAAATCTGCTAAAAGAGTAGATCTTAAATGTTATCACCACACACAAAAATAAGAAAAGGAAAAAAAAAAGGTGACTATCTGAGGTTTTGGATATGTGAATTAACTTGATGGTGGCGATTATTTCACGTTATATACATGTATCAAAACATCTAGTTGTGTACCTTAAATATATACAATTTTTATTTGTCAAATATACCTCAATTTTCACTTGTCAAATATACCTCAATAAAGGGTGGGGGGAGGGTGGCATGGATCTTGAAGAACCTTGCTTCCTTCAATACGCTGACTGGTCACTCGGAATTTCTTTCTTTGAATGAGAACACCAGGAACTATTTGAAGACTGTAGCCGAGTCACATCACTGTAGCTGGAGGCACAGTCGTGCCCGTGAGGGCCCAAGTGGTGAGGAGGGGAGGTTATGTTGGTTCACTCCGCAGGTGGGTGAGACCTTGAAGGAACAATGTCCCTGGTGCAGCAGGAAGTGGCCCTGGTGGCTCTGGTCCAGCTTGAGGCCCAACCAAACCAAACAGAGCCAACCACCACGGCATTTACAAAAACCTCCTCTATTTGGATGAGAGGTGAAAACTTGAAGACTGGGTCTGTATTCTCCTGAAGAATTGCATACATGTGACACAGCTGCCTCCTTTTATCTTCAACACTACGAGTAAAACATTCCACTGGGCTTTAGCTATATGCCTGTGGACGGCTATCTTCTACATCAGGAAACCCAAATAAGACGCTCTGCATCCTTTTTTGTCTCCAAGGCTCTGGCACATACTCTGTACATGTCAACTTGGTGTTCATGTACCCACTGCATAGCTGATGCCTGCATTCCATGGAAACAGGGCAAGAGTATATTGCAATAATCAAGAAATAATAGCATTACATCATTGAGTGAGTAAGATAAGGCAAGGTAGAGCTGAAAGGGCTCAGAGTCTGAACTTAAACATCTGGAACCTGATCTAATCATTCTGCATTTACCCTCTGTGGGATCTCAGGTACGTTAGTAAACCTCTCTGCTTTCTACCTTTCCATTCAGGGAATGGCAATCCTGAGTTTTATCTGGCAGGATTGTTGTAAGGATTAGGAGACAATGCACGTAAACTATCTTGCACAGTGACTGTCTCATAACTAGTGGTCCATGACAAGTATCCATGTGATGTGGATTGAGGGCCCAGACACTTTCTCTTTCATAGAAACAGCAGGGTAGTTATCAGGAGACTGGAGAAAGAATTCTCTTCCAGGAGAACAGGATTCATGGTTCAGGAACGAGAAGATGAAGGTGGTTTCCAGTATAGGTTCAATCAAATCCATGACCAACAGCAGCAGTGGCCGAAATCCTCTTCAAAGCATAAAGTCCGCAAATGGGTAACACAGGTGTCACACATTAGCACTAAAAGGGCTTGTTCCTAGATCTGGTCCTTTCTTAAAGAGACAATTTAAACATCATTTTCTGAAATAGTAGGATATGTTGGTGAATTTTTAATTCTAAGTTCTCTTGAAGGAAGGATCATATCTTATTTGTGTACCTGATACACTGCATGGTCCAAGATGAAGTTTCAAAAACTAATTTTTAATTGAACAGTGGGCTTAGCCCCATCTTCCAGGGCAGAGTAGGGGAAAACAGCACATGTGCTATAAACAGTGCCAAGGCAATATTCCTTCCAGCATTTTCATAATATGTATATTAGCCAAGAGCTGCTAAGTACTATTAGTCAAGTACTGTTAGAGCTTCTGATGTGATCTTCAGTGGGAAAAAAAGAAGAAAATCCAAAATGTCTCAAGATTATTTTTACTGAAATAGCCTAGGTTTGTTTTTAATCTTTCTATAGCCCATGGTCATATCTGTGGCCTCCCTTTTATGGGCTCTGAAGCTATAAATCTTAAAGAAGACAGATAAAGTAGGCACCTTGTTAAACAAAATCCCCACCAACAGGACAAACATTCAAACAGGAGTGGCCTGCCTTTATCTCATCGCCACCCAGTTTTGACAGAGTCTGTTTCCCTTTCACAAAGGGCTTGCTGTCTGACAAGTGAACATTTTAACCAGGAGACCAAAAGTCACTCCCCAGGGAGGTATTTTCCAAAGGAGATGCACTGTACGTTCCAGTGTGCGGGTGGCTGCTGGACTTACTCTCCAGGCTGCTGTAAATGCTTGATTTTTATCTAGGGTTAGAGGGATTGCATTTTTTGATAACCTCAGTCCATTTCCCTGAAAACGTGGGTATGTATCCATATGCTGACTCATTCTGGGTGCAGAGAGCACAGAGTCCTCTACACAAGGTGGAGCCTACAGAGGGTGGAGAAGGCAGAGGCTGAAACTTGGAAGGAAGAGAAGGGGGAAGGGAGAGGGATGGAGAAAATAGGAACCCAGAGAGCTAGATTGATTATTTACAAGACAGTTGGCCAGCAGCTCGATAAGGGATGGATCCTGGCTGGCGACTGTTACCATGCTGCTTCTTTGGACCTTTCACTTAGTGATAAACAAGATTTGATGTGTTTATTAAGTCATTTGGTTGCCCTGAAAGTTGAGCCTTTACCTATGGTGATAAATGTCTAGCGATGTCTCCTGCTTGTTACAAGCCTCAACTTTTGTTTGCTGAGATGGGGGATTCAGTTGCATCTTTGTAGGCAGGAGATACTTTTAAAGGGACAATTTTTAGGAAATTTAGATACACAGAGCTTGCCTTTCATGGCGAAGGATCACAATACAGCTTTGCTGGGTTTCTCTGCAAGGAATAATCACCATAGCACACATCAAGTGACGTGACACGCTGAGAGTGTGAGGACGACTGATCCACAAAGGAGAACCAGAAAGGATTCTGACCAGGGCACGGGGGCTGATCTCTGACCCTGACCACAGGGCCAGCAACGTTTGTGATCTTAGGTGGACCCAGCCCCAAAGTGGGTCACTTTCACTGCATGAGGAACACCAATACTATGTCACCTTTTCAAGAGACGCGTCTGTTCCTTGTCACATTCTTATAACTAATAAAGCTTTATTTGTATTGCTACCAATGATAGCATTTCAGTTCATTTTTAAACTTACTATGTAATATCTGATACACATCAAAGAATACTTGCAATGCACATACAACATATTGAAAAAACAGAACGTACATGAATCCACACTCCCTCTCTGAACAAAGACACAGCCTACAGCTGGAAGTCCTTTGTGTGCTCCCTCTCCACTCAACCCCCTGCCTCTCTGCCCAGAGATAACCCCTGTCCACTGTCATTCCTTTCTAAAAAATATTTATATTTATTTATTTATTTGACTGTGCCGGGTCTTAGTTGCAGCATGGCATGTGGGATCTAGGTCCCTGATCAGGAATTGAACCTGGGACCCCTGCACTGGAAGCACAGAATCTTAGCCACTGGACCTCTAGGGAAGTCCCTCCTTTGTTTTTTAAAAACATGATTTTACTGCCTATTTCCCTATCCCTAAAGAATATAGTGTCTGGTTCTGGTTATTTTTGGACTTTTTATATATAAATTCTATCACCTAGGGTGTCTCCTGTAACTGGCTTCCTTGAGTCAACACTGAGTTTCTAAGGTTTCATCTTCATCGTGTGTAGATATGGTCTTGTCATTTCCACAACTGTGGGGTGAGTTTAACACTATTTATCCACTCCCCTATCAGTGAACATTCACTGTCTCATTAGTTGATACCATAGGTAACAATGCCACCGTGACTACTCTTGTACACGTGTGCCTCAAACACTCTTCCTCCTGGGCAAAGCCAAACAAAATTTCTCAGCCTTTCTGCAATGAGGTGAAGCCACATGACTGAATTCTGACCCATGGACTATGGATGGGAGGGATAAATGCCCCTTCTAGACCCGGCCCTACAACCCTTGACATGCTGGCCTGAGGCAGAAGATGCAGTGGAGGATGCCGAGGCGACAAGGTATGGTGCAGCTACTGAATAGAAACACCCAGGTCCTGGGATGCCTGCAAGAAGCAGAGCCTTCCCCAAACTTCCCATGGACAATCAGTGAAGTGATATCACAAAAAATAAACCTTTACTGTTAGCCACAGAGATGGGGGTTGCTTGTTACATCTATAAGGCTTTCCTGACTAATACAACCTCCATTAAAATAGATTAGGGTGTGTGCATGTGTGTCAGAAGGGGTCAGGTCAGGGCTAGGGGTGAGAAGGGAATAGGGAGGTATGCCTATAAAATGGAACCAGGCATCCATGGAGTGATGGAGACTTTCTGCGTCTTGGTTGTGTCAGTGTCAATATCCTAGTTGCTGATGACGCACCACAGTAGTTCAAGGAGGAAACTGGGTGAAGGGAACCCAGGATCCCTCTGTGTTATGTGCTGTCCTCACAGGTATTATATAATTATCTCAAAAGAAAAAGGTTTACAAAACTGCGAAAGACAGTATGGTAAATACGGAGAAGTATTAAACAAAAGAAGGAAGGTAGTTTCTCCCTTGTTTTCAGAAAACAGCAAAATAAAGTGGTGTTAGATACAGAGGACGGCCCTTAGACCCAGGTGTGTGCCCCAGGGAACACCCTTTGCCCTTGGTTTCTTCACCTTAAAAACAAGGACAGTACCTGCCCTAAAACTTCACAGGGTTTTGGCAGATTCAAATTACACAAGATGATAAATAGGAAAGTACTTCGAAACACTGAAAAGTTTTACACAGGATATTAAAGACTCATTTCTAGTAGCAACTTGGCAATGACAAAGCATTATACAAATCCCACCTACATTTTATAAGCGCTGGAAGGCTGTGGGCGCTGAGCCAACTGAGGGGCTATGAGGGACTACGCCTTTGTGGTAACAAGATAAAGGTCCTCCTTGTTCCAGGTGCAGACAGAGTGTGAAATACACTGCTTCTCGTGTAATAAAGAAAAAACAACAACAATATATACTCATTTTTACTATATTCGCATAAAGAAACTATGCAAGCCTGAATTTAAAAACTAATAAAAGTGACAAGACGAGGAACAGGGTGGATTGAGGAGGGTGAGATTTTTCATAGTGTGCCTTTTTTTAAATCTAGGTGAATATATATTGCCTATTCAAACAATAAAATACGAAATTTAAGGGACATTCTTAGGGAGGATTCCTATTGTGTGTGTGTGGGTGTGACCGTTACTTTTGTTTTTCTCAAAGCCTTAGCTCCAGAAGGATGAAGTCTGCTGAGTGTTATCACTGGGGCGTGTATTTGTGTATACCAGTGTGTGTGTCTTAGTATAAGTCTGCACATGCCCAAGAATTCTGGACAAGGTCTTACCTCCTTCCTGTCTCTCCAAATTGGAAATACCCAGGAATCATGGCGGGGCCCCACTAGAACTCCTACCCCTGCTTTTCAATTTTCTGCCCCTTAGCTTGTTACAATGTTTCAGGACACCAACTGATTTAATTAAATGATCACTTTATATGGGGAACTGAGGCTGACCTAACTCACTCAACCAGGCAAAAGGAGATGAGAAATAGCAGCTGAGGTCTTTCCTCCCATATCTGCTCTATAACCACCAGTCAGGACTTCCTCTGGGTTTTAGGCAGTTTAAAACACAAATGCTCTCAGGGTACCAAAGTAAAACCTGGGTTGTCTCAAAGGACTTTCTAGTTGTTACAAGAATTAAATTTGAAAAGCTGGAATCAAGAAGCAGTTCTTTCTGATTGTGCTGGTTTTCTGCAGCTTCTACCATCTCGACAATAATGGAAACAGGGAATGATGTAGAGTAAACCGTCTTTGAACCTTAAAGTGTATAGTCTCTTTTTGTTTACTCTCTGTGGAGTCCACTAAGCCTGCAATCTTGGGCTGTTCACCTCCCAGAAGAATGGGCCTTTTGAAGTATTCTGTCCTCTTGGTTGAAGGCCAAGTGCGCATGTTTTCATCTTCTTGTAAATACAGTGTTCCAGCACTGTCCCAATCGAAATGGCTTCTACCTTCTCATTGACTGACTGTGGTGGAACAGTTTGAACTGAAGGTTTGGCCCTCTCCATTCTTCCAACGTAAAACAAAGGCTATGCCATTGGGAGATGCTTTGCTGAGACCACAGTTCATTTCTGAGGTCTCAACCAAACATGAACCGAAGCATAAACTTTGCAAATTCTTTTAATTTGTCTGACATAGGAGACAGTTTACAAAACACATAAGGTTTCCATGCTACAGCCAAATGGAAAAATAAGAAATATTAGCATAGCTGAAGAGATTTTAAAAAAAAGAAGAGTGTTCATTGGGAAAAGCCTCAGGGAATCTGAGTATAGCAGACTGTGAGTTCCTTTGGAAAATGAACATGTCCCCTTCAGCCCTCTATCTTTAGTATTCAGTATGGTGCCTGTCACGAAGAATATGCTTAAGTGTTCACAGAGTTAAACGCAGCTGCCACCTGGGAGGACATAAAAAGACAAACTCCATTTCTACAAATGTTAGGGTCTATAAAGCTAAATAAGACCTAACCTGACAGATGAACCGGAAACATGCACAGAACTAAATTTGTATCTTTATTGGGAAACAAACTGAGTGCAGACAAGGGTTTAGGTCAGAGATCGCTGGGTGTGTGGCATTTTAAATGCGAATGTAGTTGCTAATTCCCTGGCCGCATGGAGAGATTCATTTTTGTAATTATCTTCACTAGGCTCTCCTGTATGCAAAGAGCTGATCACTGGTGGGTATACTATGGTCTCCCTAGAGACAGGGAATTCTTAATCCACCTTTTCAACACTTGGGAGAGTTCAAAAGACTCACACTACAAAGAGACAGATTCATAGTTGGGAGCATCAGAAGTAAAGCAGGGATAAGTAATTCATTTACAGAAAACAACTAAGACTCAGAATTCAAACCCTTATGTACACTAGGGTAGGGACTCTCTTGATCACATACATAGAGTCTTTTGATTGTTATAGAAGAGGCAATATAGTATTAGGCTGCACATGTAGTGTTATATAGTTTATATACTGTGCTCCCCAACCTCTTTCAAATGATATCATGTACTCAGAAAGTCTGAATTCAGCAATAAGGAGTTGATGATCTGAGCTACAGTCAGCTCCCACTCTTGTTTTTGCTGACTGTATAGAGCTTCTACATATTTGGCTGCAAAGAATATAATCAATCTGATTTCAGGGTTGGCCATCTGGTGATGTCCATGTGTAGAGTCTTCTCTTGTGTTGTTGGAAGAGGGTGTTTGCAATGACCAGTGCGTTCTCTTGGCAGAACTCTATTAGCCTTTGTCCTGCTTCATTCTATACTCCAAGGCCAAATTTGCCTGTTTCTCCAGGTGTTTCTTGACTTCCTACTTTTGCATTCCAGTCCCCTATAATGAAAAGAACATCTTTTTTGGGTGTTAGTTCTAAAAGGTCTTGTAGATCTTCACAGAACTGTTCAACTTCAGCTTCTTCAGTATTACTGGTCATGGCATAGATTTGGATTACCGTGATATTGAATAGTTTGCCTTGGAAACGAACAGAGATCATTCTGTTGTTTTTGAGATTGCATCCAAGTACTCTTTCGTTGACTATGATGGCTACTCCATTTCTTCTAAGGGATTCTTGCCCACAGTAGTAGATAAAATGGTCATCTGAGTTTAACTCACCCATTCCAGTCCATTTTAGTTTGCTGATTCATAAAATGTCGACGTTCACTCTTGCCATCTCCTGTTTGACCACTTCCAATTTGCCTTGATTCATGGACCTAACAGTCCAGTTCCTCTGCAATATTGCTCTTTACAGCACTGGCCCTTGTGTCTTCCATCACCAGTCACATCCACAACTGGGTCTTGTTTTTGCTGTGGCTTCATCCCTTCATTATTTCTGGAGTTATTTCTCCACTGATCTCCAGTAGCATATTGGACACCTACCAGCCTGGGGAGGTCATTTTTCAGTGTCCTATCTTTTTGCCTTTTCATACTGTTCATGGGGTTCTCAAGGCAAGAATACTGAAGTGGTTTTCCATTCACTTCTCCAGTGGACCACATTCTGACAGAATGTGAACTTCCAGATGTTCAAGCTGGTTTTAGAAAAGGCAGAGGAACCAGAGATCAAATTGCCAACATCCGATGGATCATCGAAAAAGCAAGAGAGCTCCAGAAAAACATATATTTCTGCTTTATTGACTATGCCAAAGCCTTTGACTGGGTGGATCACAATAAACTATGGAAAATTCTGAAAGAGATGGGAATACCAGACCACCTGACCTGCCTCTTGAGAAACCTGTATGCAGGTCAGGAAGCAACAGTTAGAACTGGACATGGAACAAACAGGAAAAGGAGTACATCAAGGCTGCATATTGTCACCCTGCTACTTAACTTATATGAAAAGTACATCATGAGAAATGCTGAGCTAGAGGAAGCACAAGCTGGAATCAAGATTGTAGGGAGAACTATCAATAACATCAGATATGCAGAAAACGAAGAACTAAAGAGCCTCTTGATGAAAGTGAAACAGGAGAGTGAAAAAGTTGGCTTAAAGCTCAACAGTCAGAAAAATAAGATCATGGCATCTGGTCCCATTACTTCATGGCAAACAGATGGGGAAACAGCGGCTGACTTTCTTTTTTGGGGCTCCAAAATCACTGCAGATGGTGACTGCAGCCATGAAATTAAAAGACACTTACTCCTTGGAAGGAAAGTTATGACCAACGTAGACAGCACATTTAAAAGCAGAGACGTTACTTTGTCAACAAAGGTCTGTCTAGTCAAGGCTATGGTTTTTCCAGTGGTCATGTATGGATGTGAGAGTTGGGCTCTAAAGAAAGCTGAGTGCAGAAGAATTGATGCTTTTGAACTGTGGTGTTGGAGAAGACTCTTGAGAGTCCCTTGGATGGCAAGGAGATCCAACAAGTCCATCCTAGAGGAGATCAGTCCTGGGTGTTCATTGGAGGGACTGATGCTGAAGCTGAAACTCCAATACTTTGGCCATCTGATGCAAAGAACTGACTCATTTGAAAAGACCATGATGCTGCAAAAGATTGAGGGCAGGAGAAGAAGAGGATAACAGAGGATGAGATGGCTGGATGGCATCACCGACTCCTTGGACATGAGTTTGGGTAGGCTCCAGGAGTTGGTGATGGACAGGGAGGCCTGGCGTGCTGTGGTTCATGGGGTCGCAAAGAGTCGGACACGACTGAGCAACTGAATTGAAGTAAACTCAGAAAATGCTATGATTTTATGGCACAACAGTTAAAATATGTGAGGCAGGCAGAGATCACTAACTACAGGAGCCAGTCCTGAGCCCAGTCCTCATTTCCAAGGACTGAAATGATCAGCAGCCTACCCAGAGCTTGTCCCCACCCCAGGAGCGTGTCCCAACACATGGGCTGGGAAGCTTTAGTGAACACAGAGAACAAGAGCTCTGGAAAGGTCTTAGTTCAAATGTTGTTCCCTTCAACTACTAGCTGTGTGACCCTGGCAAGTTACTTTATTTCTAGGTGCTTCAGTTTTTCTACTGTAGAATGGGGATAAGTAGCCATCCTATAAGGCTGTTGAGAGAATTATATGGAGTTAGGAATGTCAGTACTACTTAGCACAGTACTTTGCACATAATGAGCATTCAATAAGTCATATTATTTATGTATTAATAAGACAATGGCATCATCATAACTATCATCATCACCTCTCACCAGAAGGCACTTCTTATCATCTCAGTAACCTCTGAGAATGAATTGAAGAAGACAAAATACCAGGTGGACTAAGACTGAAGAAATGTGGTCAATAAGATGCCTGCCTACTAATGAATTGGTGTTTTTATTTCTTCATTTTTGAAATTGTGGTAAAACACAAAACTTAACCGTTTTAGCCATTTTTGAATGTATGGTTCAGTGGCTTTAAGTACACTGACAGTGCTTGGCAAACATACCACCATCCATCTCCAGGACTTTTCTCATCGTACCAAACTGAACCTCTATCTGTTATACAGCAACTCCCCACTCCCTGTCTCCCTCTTCCCTGGTCACCTCTATTTCGCTTTCGGTCTATGACACTGACTACTGTAGGCACCTCATACAAGTAGAATCACACGGTATTTGTCCTTTTCATTGTGTCTTGACATTCACTTCACCTGTCTGAATACAAGGGTTTAAATTTACCCAAAGGTCATTCTCAGTTCAGAAGTCACTCCCTAAAGCCTCTTACAGTATATTCTACACCAGGCCATGTCAAGAATCTGGACCACCTCTATGGGAGGAAAAGTTACCAACAAGGTTTCAAGTTTCAAACCAAAACTCTGTCAGTTTGATATATGACTGAATCCTTTTGTTAAGGGTTCAGTCAGGCCAAATAGTTCTGAATCGTCCAAACTGGGGATGACCAGGGGTTTCTAGCTTGGGATGGACTCCTGGTGAAGCCCGTGAGAATCTCCACCACACATTCATTTTATGTAAATGTTCATTCATTGGATATGAATGGCTCATATCCACTGAATGGATATCCAGTGGCTCATAAAACTCAACAGATCCCAAACTGGGCTCAGCAATTCCAAATCTGCTCCTCCTCACATAACTCCTGCTTCAAGTGATGGCATCATCGGCTAACAGACGCTTATGGAAGAAAGCTGGGAATCATCCTACTTCTTCTCAGTCCTTCACTGGGAAGGAAGGACTCAGTTTTGACAGTTTTATTTCCAAAATATTTCAGGAAATATCTTCTTTCCCTTCATCTCTATTATGACTGTTCTAGTTCTGGTCTAATCATCTTTTGCCTATCTTTCCGATTTCCTGGTTCACATTTCAAATCATCTTCTACATATGAGAATACTTTGTTTTTATAAAAAGCAAATATTTGCCCCTTCTCTATTAGGCATTCTTCAGTGACTATTTTTTTTAAGTTATATGACTTTAAAAGATACATTTATTTATTTATTTTTGGTTTGGGTTCTTAGTTGTGTCATGCAGGATCTTTCATTGCAGTGCTCAGACCCTCTAGTTCTGGCGCGCAGGCTCAGTTGGGCCGTGGTCTGTGGGATCTTAACTCCCCAGCCAGGGGTCAAATGCACTGGAAGGCAGATTGGACCACCAGGGAAGTCCCTTCAGTAACTGCTTGCTATCCTCATGGTAAAATCTGCCTCACTGACTTGTGAAAGTTGCACCTCTACAGTTAGGGAGTATATAATATATAAATGAAAAAGCCATTAAACCTCAAATTTGAGTATTATTTTTTGGCATTTTCCTTATGCTGAACATTATTTAGTTCTTCAAACTAGTGTTAAGATATCAGCAGTACAATACTGAATACATACTGTTACAAAAGTGCTCACCTATCTTAGTATCTTGGAATTGAGCCATCCAAACATAGGAAAAACAATCGGATTTAGGAAACCTGGTTTCTAGTCCTATTCCTTCCCTAATATCATGCATGGCCCCAGGCCAGCCACTGAGCCACATTCTACTCCTGTAATACAGAAGGTTTTCAGAGATTCTTAATCTGAGGTCCATGCAACCCCCTTCTCTACTTCCCTTCCACAAAGGTCCCTGGATAAAATTCAGGGCAGCTGGGAACTTGCATGGGAAAAATGTATATCTTTATATTCCCTACTTTTAACTGAAATTTAGCATTTCTTCTAATTATGAATGCAGGCAACCATCTGTAGCAGTGTTAGCAGTACCCTGACTTTGGTATCAAGAAAAATCACAGGTATTTTTATATCACATTGTGGTTGTTGCTCATGTTTTCAAAATAGTCTATGTTTGTCACTACTTCAAAATTGCAGTGATTATTAGATTTGCCATGGATATGGTTATTTAAGGTATTTTAAAAGAATTATACCTCTGTTATTATTTTTTAAAGGTGTGGTAACAGTATTTAAATTGGCTTCCTTGTAGTATATCATACATTTTATTTTATGCATTTTTAAACACTGAAGAATGAATCCATAGGGTTCACCAAAGGAGTCTTTGGCATAAAAAAAAATTAATAAGCCCTAGGCAAGATGACCTCTAACCATTAAAGTCCTAGGAATTTTATCCAAAATTGGCATAGAGATAGACAGCTCATATTGTAAACAAGATGATTAAAAGCACTTTTGAAACTGGAAGGTAGTATACTAATGTGAGAAGCTGTCTTCTACGGGCCCATGGGTGAAGTGAAGTCTTCAACAATTTCACTCCTTAGCTTTTTAAACTAAATTTAGGGCAAGGAAAATGGGTAGTGATACCCATTATTTGGGCCCACGTTTCTAAAAAAAGATTTTCTCAAGATTTATGGGTCTTGACTTATTTGGATCCTGCTTTGAACAAAATAAACTGTAAAAAACAAAAACAAAAAAGAAACATGTCTGAGACAAATAGGAAAATTTGAACACAGACTGGCTATTAGATAACATTAAAGAATTTTAGATGTAATGTTATTTTGGTTACATCTTTTTTGAAAAATTTCTTATCTGCTAGAGATACATGTTGAATTATAGGTGAGATCATATTTCACATATGCTTCAAAATATTTCAGAAAATATTAAAAAAAGAAATAAGGTAGACAAAATTGTAATATGGATGATGGGTACATGGGGGTTCATTATATTTTTCTCTCTTTTTTGTGTTTTGTTTGAAATTTTTATAATAAAAAGTGTTTTTTAAAAAGAATTAAAAAAAAAAGTTTCATAGACTTTCAGGATATATCCAGCCCACAGAAATGTTTGGATTGTACTCTATATGTTAAAAAAAATCATGTAAAGGAGTCTGCAGCTTGCCACAGTTCCTACCATACCCTCTTGTCTTAGAACCTGGGTTACTCCTTTTATGTTGCCTATTTGGCTCACATAACATTTGACTTTGTAGGTTTATATAATGAACCATTCTAACTGACCAGATTCACTATGTCTAAACAGCTTAAATTTATTTTTTAATAATTCGGAACTGGTAATTCTTTTTTTTTTTAATTTTGGTTTGGTTTTTTCCCAATCTTCATTATCAAAAAATTAAACTATAGTTGATTTACAATATTGTATTAGTTTCAGGTATATAGCAAAGTGATTCAGATACACACACACACATTCTTTTGACACTCTTCTCCATTATAAGTTATTACAAGATTTTAAATTCCCTGTGCTACATGGTAAAAACCCTTATTCATCTATTTTATATATAATAGTGTGTCTCTGTTAATCCCATACTCTTAATTTATCTCCTTACCCCTTTCCACTTCGATAACCATAAGTTTGTTTTCTATGTGTGAGTTTCTGTTTCTAAAAAGGTTCATTTGTGTTACTTCTTAGATTTCACGAATAAGTGATATCATATAATATTTGTCTTTGACTTACTTCAGTTTGACGTTCTCTATGTCTATCTATATTGCTACAAATGACAATATTTCATTCTATGCTATGGCTGAGTAATATTCTATTGTGTATATATACCATATCTTCTTTATCTACTCATCTGTTGATGGACACCTAGGTTGCTTCCATGTCTTGGTTACTGTAAATAGTACTGTTATGAACACTGGGTGCATGTATTATATCTTTTGGAATTAAGAGTTTTTATCTTTTCTGGCCATATGCCCTATAGAGGGATTACTGGATCATATGGTAATTTTATTTTTCTTTTTTTAAGGAACTTCCATACTGTTTTCCATAGTGGCTGTAGGAGCTCATAATTCCTTGATTAAACCACTTATTTTTCTCTTTCCATGGCCACAGAGTGAAACTCTTCTTGAGCCAATATATCTGTGCCACTGGACAAGGGATCACAGCTGGACAAACTGTTACCACCACTGAGGCGCAACACCAGTTTCATACCCCACTGCTTTCATATCAGTAATGTCATTGGTGAGATGTTCACCCACGTTCCTGAAAGATGAGACACTATATGCCTATCTCCCACTGCAGGGATGGACACTGACCCTTTGCTTTAGTTCCTGGGACTCACAGTTCTCTGTGAAACTCCAAAGGCTTGCAACATTCAATACAATCATGGGGATACTGCCAACCAATGACATGAAGCATTGTAGAAAAGCAGTTCATTTTCATATAAGCTTTGGAATCGGTTCATGGATTTAAACCTCAACTCTGTCACAGTGAATATATTTATTCTTTCTATGCCACAGATTAGTCATTTGTAAAATGGGGAACTACTAGTAATCATCCTCACAAGGATGATGAGGAAGAATAACTACATATATATATATATATATACATATACATATATAGATAGATAGATAGATATACATATATATATGTATATATATATATGCACAGTACTGAGAACAGTGTTTGGAGCATGGTATACAGTTAATATCTGCTACTTACTGTTACCATAACTATTATCTTCAAAAACACCAAAAGTTTTGCACCAAAATAATGCCCATGTTTCAATAATACCTCAAAATTAATTTTAAGGAAAGGTTAAACTAAATGAGATTGATACTATAAAAGTTACTCTCTGTAAAAAGCATCCTTTCTTTCATGAGTTAGGTGCCTTGTTGTGTTATAATCTGTTAATTTCAAAGCAGCTACAAACATTTTTAAGTTAAAAACACTGAGTTTTCATGACCTTTCTTAAATCAGACGAACTCATTTTAGCAATTGCACTAATCCAATAATTACAGTTGAAAAGAATACTATAACATATATAAGAAGGTATTTGGAATTGTGTGGAATTAAAAGACACTTGCTCCTTGAAAGAAAAGCTATGACCAACCTAGATAGCTTATTAAAAAGCAGAGACATTACTTTGCCAACAAAGGTCCATCAGTCAAAGCTATGGTTTTTCCAGTAGTCATGTATGGATGTGAGAAATGGACTATGAAGAAAGCTAAGTGTCAAAGAATTGATGCTTCTGCATTGTGGTGTTGGAGAAGACTCTTGAGAGCTCCTTGGACAGCAAGGAGATCCAACCAGTCCGTCCTAAAGGAAATCAGTCCTTAATATTCATTGGAAGGACTGATGTTGAACCTGAAATTCCAATACTTTGGCCACCTGATGCAAAGAGCTGACTCATTTGAAAAGACCCTGATGCTGGGAAAGATTGAAGGTGGGAGGAGAAGGGGACGACAATGACATGGTTGGATGGCATCACTGACTCAATAGACATGAGTTTGAGTAAACTCTGGGAGTTGGTGATGGGTAGGGAGGCCTGGCATGCTGCAGTCTATAGAGTCACAAAGAGTCGGACACAACTGAGCAACTGAACTGAACTGATCTGATAGTCACAACTTCTTTCCTTACAAGAAGTCCTTTAAAGTCACTGAAAAGGTCTCACAAGGTATTAGAATGAAGAGAATATTCCTGATGAAAATTAATGAAATGAATTCTCAGGTCATTGTCAGAAATTACAAAAAAAGACTTTCTGGAAGTAGACTCTCAACATGAAACAGAAGTTTCAATTTGAATCAAACTAGTGACAGTGGTTTCTAAAGGATTGGAGTTATTTGAGCTGTAAACCTTGAATAGGGTGTGTTTGTGTGTGTAATCAAAAGACGAAAACCACTTTGCCCAGCAGAGCTAACCACTTTCAAGGAAGTCCAGGATAAAAATTAACCCAAATGTTTAAAGTATCTAAAAGACCCATAGTTCTCTTAATCAAAGCAAAAAGGCATTTTGCATTAGAAAGTAGATTTTCTTTTATCTTTTTCTGTATTTTTAAATCATTTTGAACAGTACAGAGAACTGACTGGTTTCACCTTTTGTTCATAATCAGTTTTGGTTCTTGTTGCTTTGATAGTTATTATTTCTACCAAAATGATAAAATTAAATCATAAACTTTGATATATGCCTGAGCTAAGTATATTAATTCTAAAATTATATTACACTTTTCACAAATCTGGTTTGAAATGAATTCTCATGCACATCATTCCTAGTTTTAATCACTTTGTTGACTGATTTACTCATCAAATCTGCTTATTTATATAAAAATGTGATCTGTATTCAAAAAGTAAGTAGGTTTGGAAAACTGCACAGTTGTGGTTTTACTGAATTATCTAGTATCTATCTTGTTTGCTGCTGCTAAATATTCTACAAGACTTTGTTTCTGTGACAAAGAGATGAGTTCATACCACTTTGCTCAGGAGCTGAGTAGCTGTCACTTTAACAGCTCTGCCTTGAGTGGTGAAAAGACAGTGATACATCAATGTAAATAATTTCCTTGGTTAGACCAGCAATCACATAGCCTGACACAATCAGAGCTTGAAGGGGCATTTACAACAATAAACAGAAGCCTCTGATTTTTACTTAAAATTTCAAAAGCTGTCCTGATTTCTAGCTTATTGGCCTTGATTACAGGCCTATGAGGAAAGAATTATTTAAATGACTAGCAAAATTAGTCTGCAGATGTCAATCTCCTCTAGTTTAAGAAAAAAAAAAAACCTTACCAGAAACTGAGCTTTTTATAAAGTAAAATAACTGTTTTCTGAACAATTTAAAAGTAAGCTTAAAAGTAATGAATGAATGGAAAGAGACAGATAAAAACAAATACCAAAAGTATATTAAGAAAATCATGTTAACTTTTAATTATTTAAAATAAAGGAAAAAATCAGAGTAAAAACTCATCATCTGGTAGAAAAAATAAACCCTGCCACTTCCCTCTGCCTCCACTACAACTATGAAATGGAGTAACAAGGTCCTACTAAGACGTACCTTAAATAATGGACAGAGCAAAATACAAAGAAAATTATTACCTTCTTTTAATTTCTTTTGAAAAATATAAGATTATTTATAACAATAACACAAAAAGCTGTACTGTTATATTTATATAATGACACATATCAATATGTATGACGATAAGAGCACAAAAAAGGGGGAGACAGTGGGGCAAAATTGTTATATTTTACCAGAATCAAGTCATCATTAATCTTGAAGTAGACTGGGTCAGCTGAAGATGCATACTGTGATATCTAGAAAAGACCACTAAAAAAATAACAACGAAATGGTAGCTAAAATATCAACAAACAAATCAAAACAGTACACTAAAAAATTCTGCTTGACACAAATGAGGCAGTAAAAGAGGAACAAAAAAAGAATGAGACAAACAGAAACATATCAAAATGGCAGACCATATCAACAATTACATAAAATGTCAATGGAGTAAACTATCTTAATAAAACAGCAGAGTTTCTTTAAATGCACACAAAAGCAAAACCCAAACATATGCTATCTATGAGACACACTTTAGATGTAAAGGCATTTATGAAGAAAAAAAAGGTTGAAAGCAGTGAGCTGGAAAAGGTATACCAAGCAAACAATAAACAAAATAGAGCTAGAACGGGTTATTAATATCAGATAAATAGACTTAAAGTTCAGAAATATCACTGAGACAAAGAGGAATATTCCATAATGATAAAAAGGTCAAAACGTTAGAGGATGAAACAATTATGAATGGACATATACCTTAGAACAAAACTGACAGAACTGAAAGTAGAAATAATCCTTCCTGCATTTGTTAGTCGTATCGGACTTCCTAGTGGCTCAGACAGTAAAGCGTCTGCCTACAATGCGGGAGACGGGGGTTTGATCCCTGGGTTGGGAAGATCCCCTGGAGAAGGAAATGGCAACCCACTCCAGTACTCTCGCCTGGAAAATCCCATGGACAGAGGAGCCTGGTGGGCTACAGCCCATGGGGTCGCAAAGAGTCAGACACGACTGAGCGACTTCACTTCACTTCACTTCGACATTCCTCAATGAAAGGCCGTCCCAAGTTCCTGCCAGAAAACCCTTTCCTACGTGAACAACTATAGTTCTTTCCAGCTTCTGCTACCCACACTCTCCTCTCACCCCAGGGGTCATAGGGAAGGTCATGACTCCCTGCTGCGGCTGCTAATCAGTCCTTTTGGTTCCACTGAATTCTCCCTAGGTACCCCTGAGATGTAACGGGGCTTCTCTCATAGCTCCGTCAGTAGAGAACCTGCCTGAAATGCAGGAGACCTGGGTTCGATTCCTGGGTTGGGAAGATCCCCTGGAGAAGGAAATGACAACCCACTCCAGTATTCTTGTCTGGAGAATTCCCATGGACAGAGGAGCCTGGCGGGCTACAGTCCATGGGGTCGCAAGAGTCGGACATGACTTAGCAACTAAACCACCACCACCTGTGTGATGTGCCATCCGTTTTCTAAACTCCCCTTCTTGGATTGAAAGAGACTAGCACTTGCTTACTCAATAGCCATTCTCTCTTTCTCACTCAAGTTAAAAGAACTCTGATTTTTAGCTGGGCATTTGTTGCCCCAGAAAAAGAACTACATTTCCCAGTCTGCCCGAGCACACATGCTGAGGCCATATGAAGTAAGTCTCAGTAAATGAGAAGGTCTCCACCCTTTTCCCATCATTTGTCTATTCTGTTACTTGGATAATGGATGTGACGGTTAGAGTTTCAACAGCTTTTTTTGGACTTTAAGCAAGGAAACCACACTGAAGGATGATAGAGGATAAAGCCTGAAGGAATTTCGGTCCCATGTGTCCTTTGGATTTGTTATTCTGGCCCTGGCTGCTTATTTATACACAAGAAAGAAATAAAATTCTATTTTGCTTAAACCATTGTTTTTCAAGCATCTGCTACTCAATCCTGATACCTATGGCCTGTGATGCACTCCCACCTGGCCCTGACTCTCTGTCTAACCTCTCTTGTGTGACTCTCTCCTCGCTCACTGTGCTCTAGCCACTCGGGCGCATGCAGAATTCTTCACTGCCTTTTGTAGTTCTTTGTGGAAGCTGACATCTCTCCCCTGAAATCTCCCTGAATCTGAACGACTACTCATCAAGGTCTCAGTTGAATTGTCACCTCCTATGAGAAGGCTTCCCTGACCATCCTAACAACAGCTCCCCTTTTAGCCTCTTTCAAAGCCTTCTGTTTTGCTCCGTTATGGTATTTATCACCATTTGTAACATATATTTGTTAGTTTACTTCTTTATTGTCTCTTTCTCTCATTAGACTCCATTAGGGAAGGGTGCCTTTCTAATTCTTTCATATATAAAACATATGACATTTTCTCTGAGCTACATATCACTTTGTACCTTGTATATAGTAAGCAACCTCACAAAATATTTGCTTTTAAAAAATGCGTATCAGTGTACTTCACCTTTATCTGATCTCTTGTCTCATTAACTAGGTCAGGGGTTGGCAAACTCTGTAAAGAGTCAAAGGGTAAATATCTGAGACTTTATCATTTTTGTTGCATATGCTTCTCATCCCTCCTCAACAACCGTTTAAAAACATAAAAACCATTCTCAGCTCGAGGGCCATATAAAAATAGACCGAGGGTGGAGTTTGGCCCATAGGCTGTAGGCAGTCAACCCTTGTGTAGACTCCAACTGTCTTAAGGTCAAGCCTCAGTTATTTACTTATATCCTCTGGGACATAGCACAATACTGAGCACATAGCAGGTTCTCCATAAACTCAGAACTCAGTTGCATTGGGCTAAATTGATTGGATTAGGCATAGAAAAGAAATGAAATGGAACACCTAAAACAGTCAGATTTGGTCTAACAGGTATTTTGCCAGGGAGAGAAGGCCTATGGTCCAGGCTGAACGACTCAAAAGGTCATTTACAGGGATTACAGGTAATGGAAAAAGACAGCTTCTCATTCTGCCACAGTCTTAATACCCTCTGCTTCCAAGCAGCAACCCTGTGACCTTAGGCAGCTGCACTCCATCCAATGTGGCTGACAGGGGCCCATGAAAGAGTCAATTTTCCCTCTGGTTACTTCCGTTCTGCATTACTATGCCTTGCTCTCTGGTTCTCTTGTTACCCAGCATTCTGAAAACCTGCTGGTTTATTTATTTATTTTTTTTTTGAGGGAAGTAAAATATCTTTATTTTTAGACAACATGATTGTTTATATAGAGTATATAGGATCTACATAAAGTTCCTAGAACAAATGAGTGCATTTCTATATATTAGCCATAAACAATAAGAAATTAAAAAATTAAACTATAATATTCAAAAATGGTTAATACTCAGGATAAACATGACATAAAATGGGCACAATGCTAAAAACTACAAGAGGGAGAAATTAAAGATCTAAAATGGAGAGATATACAGTATCGTGGGTTATAAGACTCAACATTTTTTGTGATGTAAATTCTCCCCATGACCAAACAAGGGGGGGGGGGAGGAGGGAGGGAGGTTCCGGAGGGGAAGCATATGTAAACCCACACTTTAAAAGGCTTTTTAAACTTTATTCAGCCAACAAATCTGGGCTCAGTCCTATATACCTTTCCATCTTTTTCTTTATCTTGAGCATCTCCAAACTTGCCAATTCAGTATGTGAAAATCTATTTAAAGTATAGATTCTCATCATAAAGAGAGATACTATTTTCCATTTATTTAGACTTTAGTCAGATGGGCTAGGATTTATTCTTACATCTGCAGGAAGGGAAACAGCAGCTATAAAATTTAATATATGTATATACATATCTCCAATTGAAGTTCTAGGCTGAATTCTGAGACCCAAATAAATTTCTTATCAATAAAATGCAAGTAAAACAGCCAGAAGAAGCACTGGAAATAGAAGAATTTTAAGCAAATTGTAAAAGGGTTGGGGTCTTTTAGCTTCACTGACAACTCTTGTCCTGGTTGGCTTTAATGTCCTGTCCCATTGGGTCAGGATGGCATTTCTGGCCCCATCCCACTTCCCTGGTCCCATCAGTCGAAACTGGTACGGGCTACAAGGACCAAAGTACACCTCCAGGGCCAGCTGGGGATCAGTCAGGAAGAGCCATGGTATGTTAAAGACAGCATCTACCTCCAGAGATACAAACAGCTTGACAAATACAGAATTATTTATTTAACCACTATAGATAATTCTTAGATGGTGACCAGGAAACCTTTCTGAAAACAGTTTCTGAATGAGAGCAAGTACTTGCTCCTGCTGTGGTTCCAAATCTTGTGATATTCTGATCTAGATGAAGGAAGGAAAGAAGGAATAAACGGATAAAAATACTCCCTGGCCATAATCATAGCCACAGCTTCCACTCCTGGAACCACCAGAATGCCGGGAAGTTGCAGTGTCTCCTGAGAGAGCCCAGAATGTTACAATGTTTTCCCTTAGGGCATTTTTGCTTCCGCGCTCTGGCAAAGGCTGAGGTCAGAGCCACTGGCCTCAAGAGAACAGTGCCTCTTTCCTGTAGCATCCAAAAGGCTCAGAATTACTGCTAGCACCTATCTATCCTCACAACAGTCTCCTTCCCAGGCCTGGGCAGAACAGAGGGTGGGGAGATCAGAAATATTATTTCATGTCCTGCCAGCTCTTCAATCTCCATGGAGTAGTGAGCCAGCCACAGAAAACTAGTTCCATCTCTAGGCACTTCTTTCTTTTTCATGTTCTTGGGGGTCTCAGAATAATTCACTGCAATGTTCTATCATTAAGTCTCTGCCACTCCATATTCAACTCCCATCTTCATGGCAAGAAAAAAAGCAACAAGTGGTCCCTTGGGGGTTACAACCTAGTAAGCAGTTGTTTCCCAAAGAAGGTAAGTTTCAGATGCTTAACAGTATGACTGAATAAAATGCATTACCTAATCAAGCTTGGTGTGCTGCAGTCCATAGGGTCACAAAGAGTAGGACAGGACATAGCGACTGAACAACAACAGCCAAATTTTACTCTGATGATGTAGCAAGGCCTACATTTTAGATATAAGAAGAAAAAGGGTGGAAATAATTTATTTAAAGACAGGCTGTGAGTTAATGATGGAGTAGTAAATAGCATCAAAGTTCCTGGATTCTGTCCCATGCCTGTATGACATCTTATCTTATCTGCTAAAGAGCCAAGAATGTGGCCAGGATGCTAAGAGCAGGGAGCAAATGGGCTGGGGAAGCAAGGAGGAAGATCCTGAGGAAACACTTCAGACAGAGTTAATTAAACAAACCTCAAGGTCCCTGTACCTGCTCTAATAAGTGTCCGGGGGTTCTATGTTTCTGAAGAAGTAACCTAAACTAAATGAAACTGTAACTTTGAAAATATGACTCTGGGACTTAATTTTGCATGTCTGACAAAGGAAGGTGGAGAAGGAGCTGTAAGAAATACTGGACACTGTAGTATGGAGAAAATATTCTTTGGGGAATAGACCTTCCTAAGGAACAAGACTTGCTTTAACACTGAGTGCACTGAGAAGAGAGCTAACAGGAACTG
This sequence comes from Antilocapra americana, assembly GCA_007570785.1. NCBI lineage: Eukaryota > Metazoa > Chordata > Mammalia > Artiodactyla > Antilocapridae > Antilocapra > Antilocapra americana. Next base: position 3,961,815 of record ML662449.1, on the reverse strand, counting down.
AGAGGTGGATGCCCTTTTATCTCTGAACACCTCTCCTGCCAGCACCACAAGAGCAGCCATTCTTGAGTCCCATGTGGAAAACACAGCAAGGAAGATCAGTGCCAAGGATTTCTTCTTTCCATATACTTGATATGACCTGACATCATCTTTTTTGATGATGCTCCCTAGAAGAAAAGCTATGACAAACCTAGACAGCGTATTAAAAAGCAGAGACATCACTTTGTTGACAAAAGTCCGTATAGTCAAAGCTATGATTTTTCTAGTAGTCATGTACAGATGTGAGAGTTGGACCATAAAGAAGGCTGAGTGCCAAAAAATTTATACTTTCAAACTTTGGTGCTGGAGAAGACTCTTTAGAGTCCCTTGGACAGCAAGGAGATCAAATTAGTCAATCCTAAAGGAAATCAACCCAGAATATTCATTGAAAGGACTGATGCTGAAGCTGAAGCTCCAATACTTTGGTCACCTGATGTGAAGAGCTGACTCACTGGAAAAGACTCTGATGCTGGGAAAGAATGAGTGCAGGAGAAGAAGGAGACAACAGAGGATGAGATGGTTAGATGGCATCAAAGACTCAGTGGACATGAGTCTGAGCAAACTCTGGGAGATGTTGAAGGACAGAAGCCTGGCTTGCAGAGAGTTGGATACATACAACTTAGCAACTGAACAACATCTTTTTTGAAAATGGAATCATGGCCAGGAGACCAAAGTAAGTTTTCAGAAAGACTGTTGAGATTTTATGCCACTTTGGGATGAAAAAACTGGTTGAAGCAGTCATCTAATTTCCTGTTTCTAACTGTCTCTCCATGTGTCCTTCCTTCTGTGTCCTCTCACAGCTCCTCTGGGAGGCCTCTGCCCACAGCCACCACCATTCATGGCAGGTTACAGGCCCCTCTTGCTGAGCCGGCCTAGAGGAAACACACCAGACTAATCTCCCAGGTAGCTGTCCAGGGTCATGAAAGATAAACCAAGTATACACGCAGGATCCGGGCTCAGATTAACAAGCTAGAAACAGAATCACAGAATCACAGGATCAAGATGGTGGGGCAAAGCAGACACGGCGAATAGGAAGTGAGATCTCAGAAGGGAATTAACACTCAGAACAGAAAACCAAAGCTGTGATACATAAGGTCAGAATCAAAAGTGAGCACTGGAAGCACTAGTATACAGCTCAGCTGGCTAGGGCCACAGAAGATGGTGAGCAAAGAGGAGAGTGCCAGGAGGCCTTGACTGGGACTTCTTCTCCCACCTGGTCCTCACTGCAGGATAAGCTCCATCTGCTGATGTCTCTACAGGACTTAACCTGATTCCCAGTGACATAAGAGGAGACTAAAGCAGGGGGAGGCTTGTCCCAGCAATTTGAACAAGGTCATAAAATTAGTTGGAGGCACACCCAAGATGAAAAGTGTCACCTCTCCAACTCTGCGTTTCTGTGCATATAATTAATGTAGACAATATGCTTGCACTTTTCAGAGGCGTTTGAAATGATGTTCCCATGTAAGACTAGTTACATAGACTAGGACCTCCATATGAAGCACTGCCTGACAAGGCAGTAATTACTGGGAAATATCTTAAACCAGTGGTCCCCAACCTTTTTGGCACCAGGGGACCAGTTGTGTGGAAGGCAATTTTTCCAAGGACTGGGGGCAGGAGGAGGTGGTTTGGGGATGATCAAATGCATTACATTTATTGTGCACTGTATTTCTAATCTAATGCCATCAGTGATCTAACAGGAGGGACTGGTCCATGGATTGGAGGTTGGGAAACTCTGCCTTAAAAAGTAAGAATGATAACCAAATGATCAAGGCACTATACTTTGAATAATCTTGAAAGTTTTAAGGCCTGAATCTGGAAAGATACTTAGAAAATAGAAATCTCTTTAGGATGCATGCATCTTGCTTCAGTCGTGTCTGATTCTTTGCAACCCTATGGACTGTAGCCCTCCAGGTGCCTCTGTTCATGGGATTCTCCAGGCAAGAATACCGGAGTGGGTGGCCATGCCCTCCTCCAGGGGATCTTCCTGACCCAGGGATCAAACCTGTGTCTCTTATGTCTCCTGCATTAGCAGGCGGGTTCTTTACCACTAGCACCACTCAGGAAGATCCCTCTCTAGGATAGGGTTTCTTAAATTCAGCACTACTGACACTGTGGACTCAATAACTTTTTGCTTTAGGGACCTGCCCCATGCACTGTAGGATGTTTAACAGCATCTCTGACCTCTACCCACTGATGCCAGTAACAACAAAGCCACCCTTGGTCCCCTAACCGTCACAACAAACAAAAATATTTCCAGACATTAACAAACATCCCTCAAGTAGCAAATTATACCTGGTTGAGATCATGCAGTAAATACACTTAGGCTAAAGTAAAAGGAACCAAGTCAGGACACTAAAGGCTGTCATATTCATTATTACATGTGGTTTAGTGCATTTAAAAATGTATGTTGACATGCTAATAGCAAAAGTATACTCACTGTGCACAAGGAAACAAAAATCTTTCCACATCAGCAATAGAGTGAGTTTTGTAAAGCCTTCTGCATCATATTCCACGACACCCCTAAGTAATAAAAACACACACAGACAAAAAACCCTCATAAAAACAAGGTATCAAAGAGATGGAACCAAGTAAAGAATATATTCATAAAGCAAGGTTATTGAACCTGAGATACATTTAGGACAAGTGAGTGTTACCACAGGAAGGATGTCGGATTTGGAGTGAAAGCATCTAGGTTTGAGTTACAGCTTTACTATCTATTATGACCTCAGGCAAATCACTTAGTCTTTGGAGCCTTAGTTTCCTTATCTGTAAAACAAAAATAATCATATGTGCAAACTTCATCATGGAGTTGTGAAGAACAAGTAAGGCCACCCATAAAATGGTTAGATGGTATCACTGACTCAGTGGACATGAGTTTGAGCAAACTCCAGGAGATGGTGAAGGACAGGGAAGCTTAGCATGCTACAGCTCATAGGGTTGCAAAGAGTTGGACATGACTTAGTGACAGAACAACAATAACAATCCACAAAATACTATGCAAATGTTAGTCACCAGTGATGAGCAAAAGGACAAATGAAGAAGTCAGGGCAGCAAAGATCCCAGGTCTATTGTCCAGTCTCATTTTCATTCAGGTACTGGAACAGTCACAAGCAATGACAGTACTACTAAGTTCAGGATTATAAATGACTATCTTCCAAAGTACTTGGCATCCTTTCTCTTGTGTCCCCCGATCTTCCCCACTGGGCTCAAGACAAAATAGCAACGTCAGCAGGGTGGATGTGGGGTTCAGATGGGAGATGCACATCTCCTGTGTCAAAGGAGAACAGTTCCTGAACACAGACTGGCTTAGACTGAATTCTGATGGGCTCCTCTCCCCCATTTCCCTTTGGAGCTGAGTATACAGGGGGTGACACCACCATAATGTGCCAATATTAACCACACAGAGAGGACAAGGATAACTTTCTCTTTCATCCGTACAAGCAGACCTTTGCTATCCTTAGGAATGCCTTCTCCCTGGCTGAGTCAGGCTAAACAGACCATTAATACTTATGGCCTCCAGGTTTAAGTAGGAAGGAACAGCTGACCCAACTGTGAATGTAAAGGAACTGAGGCACTGAAGGCTGAGTGATTTGCTCAAAGACTGTTGACACATCATTAAAGTCTGCTAACTTAAGTCAAAAACTTTATTCATCAGTTTGTATTTATTTTATGGATATGTAACTTACTTAATATTACAACATTGATATCTAAACTTTTTAGATCCTGCACCCCATAAGCAAAAACAAGCACTGAAAGAATCCTTCTCATTATGCATATAGCACAGTACATAGTAGTATTTGTATATGATTTTGTAGTTATAGACAAGTACTACTATATTATATATGTAATAAAACACAAAAATGTACACACATAGAATGAGATTTAAAAGCAATTATTAACAAGTGTAAATGTAATTTTTCTCCCTTTTCTTGAATACCAATGAAATGAGGGGAGGCACAAGCCCCTGAGGTACATGCACCCTGCTTTGCAGGTTACCGTGCTAACATCTTCATTTTCAGTAACATACACAAAAAATAATCGTACTCAAAAATGAGAAGACTAACAGAGTTATTTATTAAGCACTGTTCATATTATAAGCACTTTCTCAAAATGCTCATAAAGAAAGCTGAAAAATACCTTAAGCATTAAGAGACTCATGACTAACAGTTATGCTGTTTAGATATTGTTACTCTATTTTGGTGATATAAGAAATTCCACAATGGATAATGAGAAAAATTCTTGAAACTGTCTTGAGGAGTCAGAAATTTTTTTTTAATTATGCCACATTTGTAAAATTATATCCCAGCCTTATTCCTGATTTCATCTTCTTATTCCTTTTATCTTAATTTCTTCAGTCACTGATTTAAAATTTTAATATACACACCTTCTCTGGAATGAGGTGGGAGATAACGAGAGCACTAAAATGCTTAGTGCTTAGGCAGAGTGTGCTCCACCTTTTCAAGAGACTGTGAGGAAAATGCAACCACCCACCACCCTCCAAGCTAAGCCCTGAGTGGGAGGTTGATAAGGGCTCTGCCACCATTAGGGAAACAGCTGCAGAACAGCCAGCATGGGCCACATGAAGCAAAGGGCCAGAGCACAGGGTGGGTGGCCAGAGGAGACACCCACCCTGGAAACTGCAGTTACACACTGCCCTCCTCCCTCGAAGGGCCTTCTTCCAACACACTAATCCCAAGTGTGAGTCATGGCACTGGTGTCTAAAGTCAGATTTCCTTCCCTAATCTCCGCGGCCCTGTGGGGAGTTGGAGTCCTGTCAGGAGACCTGAGTTCTGAGGAAGAGGGTTCTTGGCCCAGCTCTCTCTGAGACTTCCACAGGTGACTGAACTGGTCAAGTTTTATAGGCTTTCTTTTGTAGAATGTGCCAGGAATGCCCACCTGGCTCACCTCACGACCACTGTGAGATGACAGAGGTGAAAGTGCTGTGGAGACTGTAAAGAGCGCAAGATGAAGCAGGTGTGACAACCACTTTTACTGTGGTGTTCGAGGCTAGTTATGTGGCTGCTTTAGGGAAGACATTTGACTCTATTTGCCAAACAATGCTGAAAAAAATGTCTTTCTGGGAGCGTTAGTGTGAGCAACACACCAGGAAGAACCAAAATAGCACTGAAAGCTATCATATGGAAGAACTAAGTGCTATTTTCTTCATTGAGCCCTCCCCTTAGGGTCACCAGGATGTGAGGGCATCACTGATTTATGGTCTTAATGAAGAACTTACGTGCCAAAGTGGCTGAGGAAGGCAGCGATATACTCTCTTCTTTTGTGATAGCCTTGAATCACATACTGCACCTGGAACACAAACCCACAGCTGAGTACAGTAGGGAATTATTAAATGCTTTATCATGTAAAACTTCCATGATTCACAGAAGTAGAAAGAATAGTAAAATGAACACCCATATTCCCACACCTATCTTCAATAACTGTGAATATTTTGTCTAGTTGCTTCATCTAGCCATCTACCTATCTATCAATCTGTCAATCAATCTTGCTGAAATGTTTCAGAGGAAATTAGAGACATCACAACAGTGTGCCCCTGAACACTTCAGCATGCATCTCCGAAAAACAAGACAGTTTCCTACACAACCACAATGCTGTTATCGCACTCAACAAAATTTAGTAACTCATTCTCTGAATTTATTTAGTTTAATCTAGAAAGTCTTTTACTATAGAATAGTAGCACCTCCTGGGATGTGAGTGTGTGTGCCTAATACTGACTTTTCAGAGACTGGGCTAACGTCTTATTCTGCATTCTAGACTCTCCGATTGTTTCCTTCCTTTTTTCTCTACCTTCTGTATTTCCTATGAATTGGAAGTTAGCGCTAAAGGTGTGACTAGATCCAGGTTAAACATTTTTGGCAAGAAAACTTCCTAGGTGATAACTGAGTTTGATCACTGCTTAAGGTAACGTCAGCCAGACCATGGTACTGTAAGGGAATAGTTCCCTTTTGCCAGAGTGAGTAATCCAGGGGTACACTCCTCGAAGCATGGGAAGATCAAGTTCCTTAATGGTTTTAGTATCTGTTGGAGATCCTTGTCTGAATCAATTACTTCAACTGAGGCCTGAAAAATGGTGTGTTTTTATTTTCTCATTCTAATTGCATTTAACAGCTGGCATTCTCCATAAAGAGGAGCTTCCTCTCATCAAATGGGTCTATTTGGTTACCTTGAACTACAATTCCTGTTGAAAAGGACAGTAATGCTCAATTATTTCTTTTTAGGTTTGTAACATTCAGAATAAGGAGTGTTACAACAGGCAACTTTATTTTGCCTTTTTATATTTCCTTCTTACCACCAAGTGACAGTTTCTATAAAAAAAATTGTGAACTCATTAAGCTAGGCATCTGCAAGTTAGTCATTTACCCATCAGTTTCTAATGCAAAAATACACTCCTTATAAAATGTCTTTGTAATGGCTGAAAGAAACAGTGGGAGAAAAAGACCCCCCAAATAGTTTATATTGGCTGTAGCCACTCTGAGTCTCCATGGATAACAAAAGCTCAAGATAAAGTGCTTGAAATAACCTTGACACAATTGGTACTGATAGCCATTTGCACCCTTTAAAAGTAAAACAATTCTATTTATGTAATAGGGGTTTTATGTCAATTTATAAAAACAGTGCTTGCTTTGCACGCTTAACGCAGGATCAGAAATGTTATTTTGGGGAAAGAAAAACAGATGATAAGTTTGCTTAAGGGGCTTTGTTTAAAAAGGGGATGAAAACAGTTCTGTATACTTGATTTTAAAAACAGAAAACCATTTTAACAGAAACCCACAACAAAACTGGCTATAAAGATAGATTCCAATGTAATTATGGAAATTCATTTGAAGAGTTTGTTTCTAAAAGCAGCCCATACTGTCCTCGTTTGTAGCAAGCAGAAGAACATCAATTTTGAAAGACAAGTGAAATTAATGAAAGGGAACCAGATAAGAAAAACTGACTGATTCTTGTATTTCTGGGAAAATGGTATTATAATTTTTTTTGAGGAGAATGTATGACTAGAAATTAATCTCAATTGGAGAGCTTTAAAAAGGCTTTTCTTCTCAGTTCTGGAAGATCAAATTTGCATTTTCCTCTATAATACTGGGACACATTTGAAGGCAGTGTAAAACCTACACTGTAAGTTAAGAATGCTGTCCTCCGATCAGTTTTGTGGGAGGGCAGGGGCTAGGGGAATCTGGTCCAATGAACAGCAACCACTCCACGAGAGTTAAATGCCCTAGAATCTGTGCCAAGACTACAGACTGCAGAGTTGCCAGATTTTAGTTCTTTTGACATTTAAAAAATAATACTGAAGACTCTGAAATATTATTATTTTTCTAAAATATTTTCTATATAGAGATGAGCTATCTTTTGAATGAAAGAGACAAACAAAAGATCTATTTTCCAAACCATTGTGAACAAGTCAACAGAAGCAAAGAAAATAGGATTTGGGGAATTAAGCAAATGAAGTCCATGTGGGAGAAGAAAGAAAGTCAGTATTGTCTATGGACTAATAGCTCCAGTTTTTAGCTAAATAAACTGGCTGGACATTAACAAATATATTCTATACTTGCAGAAATAACCTGATAAGAACCAACAGTGTAAGCTCAGTTACTTGCCAGTGTAAAGGCTCATTAACGCAGCTAAGGGAAAGCTCTAGATAATCTGGCTATAAGCCAAGCTGACCTGGAAATCCTGTCCCGACAAGCAGGACTCTGGCAAACTGTTCCTGGGCATGACAGGAAGAACCAGGAATCAACTATTAAAACGTGCTGTACAGAAAAGCATAAAGAGATGGGAGCCACTAGACAGAATCACTGTGATATTAACTAGTGGCAAACACACACACACACACACACACACACACACACACATAATAATCGGGAAATGAAAGAGTTCAAAATTTTTAAACCATAAGAAGGTTTAAACCATAAGAAGCAGCAAAAACTCAGGGCATAAAGGAAATTCAAGAATGAGAAGATATGCGTTTAAAAGATGAAGAACCTAAGCAGACATTTCTCCAGAGAAGACATACAGATGGCCAATGAACACATTAAAAAATGCTCAGTATCACTCATTATTGGAGAAATGCAAATCAAAACTACAGTAAGATATCACCTCACACTGGTTAGAATGGCCACCATCAAAAAAATCCAAAAATAATAAATGCTGGAGAGGGTGTGGAAAAAAGAGAACTGTTTTTGCACTATTGGTGGGAATGTAAATTGATACAGCCACCAAGGAGAACAGTATGTAGATTCCTTAAAAAACTAGGAATAAAATTACCATATGATTCTGCATCCCCACTAATGGGCAGATACCCTGAGAAAACCATAATTGAAAAAGACACAGGTACCCAAATGTTCACTGCAGTACTATTTACAATAGCCAAGACATGGAAGCAACCTAGATGTCCATCAACAGGTGAACGGATAAAGAAGTTGTGGTGTACATATACAATGGAATATTACTCAGCCACAAAAGGAACCAATCTGAGTCAGTTCTAGTAAAGTAGATGAACCTAGAATCTGTTACACAGAGTAAAGTAAGTCAGAAAAACCAGTATCATATATTAATGCATATATGTGAAATCTAGAAAAATGGTACTGATGCACCTATTTGCAGGGTAGGAAGAGAGACACAGACATAGAGAACAGACTTGTGGACACAGTGAGAGGAGAAGGGGGACAAACTGAGAGAGCAGCCTGAAACATATGCATTACCACATGTAAAACAGAGAGCAGGTGGGAAACTGCTGTATAAGACAGGTAGCTTAACCCAGTGCCTGTGACAACCCAGAGGAGTGAGTTAGTGGGGCAGGTGGGAGGCAGGTTCTTGAGGGAGGGGACATACGTATGCTTATGGCTAATTCAAGTTTTTGTACGGTAGAAAACAACACATTGTAAAGCAGTTATCCTCCAATTTAAAAAAAGATGAAGATAAGACTGGAACGGGGAGGCCAGAATCCTCATACAAGGAAGGAGGGCAAGCAAAGTGGGAGAGAAACTGATGAAATCTAATTTTTAGTAGGAAAGGACATGTCAGATGGAGGTTGAAACTAAGATGGGGTGGAGAGGATAGTGTCTGCACCACGATGCTGGGGAAACGACACTGGAGGAAGGAGCCTTATAAAGCTGGGGAGGCAGGGGACTTGCTTTTACCTTGTTGGTGAGCAGGTGGCACACTTGGGGAACATAATCAATGAGACAGCCTCCTCCTGGAAAAGCTGGGATGTGAAGAGCCGAGGAGCCGCCAAGCGCACTGAAAGGACAAGAGTACAGTGGATACTTCTCTTAGGGCTCAAGCAACTTATGTGACATTCCCAACACTCTTGGCTTCTCTCGTCCAAGTCTGCCCACCAAATGCCTGAATCAATGATGGCGAAACTAGGTGCTTCACTTGATGATTCCATTTCTATGTTTTAATCCATTTTGTTGCAGCAGCATGTTCACATTACACATAACTAACAACTAACGGTTCATGACAACTCACGATCCTATCACAAAAGTACAGATAAGCAAATTTTGATTGGCAAAGGTAACTGTCTTACCAACGCGAATGGGCTGCACCTGTCACTGAAACACAGACTTTTATACTCTTGATTATGCCCAATTCATAATTGAGCCAAGCAAAGATACGTCGTTCGTTAAATGCTGAACTGATGTGCCGATGTTACAGAGAACCAAAGGGACTAGTTCTGCAGCTCACTGGCTTGGCTGCCTTGAGCAGCCTCTTTGGAGTTTAGTTTTCTCATTCTTGTGAGTGAAATGAGTGAAAGTCTCTCAGTTGTGTCCGACTCTTTTGCAATCTCATGGACCATAGCCTGCCAGGCTCCTCTGTCCATGGGGTTTTCCAGGCAAGAATACTGGAGTGGGTTGCCATTTCCTTCTGCAGGGGATCTTCCCAATCAAGGGACTGAACTCACGTCTCCTGCTTTACAGGCAGATTCTTTACCATTGAGCCATGTGAAGTAGGTGGTCAAGAGAAGGGGATGCAGTTGCTCGGGGGTTAGGCAGCCCAGACAGGTTTTGTAAATGAGTGCAGAGAACCAGGTAGGGACTGAAGTCTTTGCACACAGTGGGAAGGGCTCCCATTGCTTAGCCTCAGCTAGTTTCTAATATGTAGGAATACACGCCTGGTCTTATCAGATCCTAATTTTTCAACTGAAGCCAGAAATCCAGATGATTTAAGCTCTCAGTTTTTAAATGGTGTTAAGCAGTTAAGCATTTTCTGAAATACTGGTCTTAAGTCTGTGGGCCAATATGGGTAGAGAGTGTCCAACTAATCATAGTCAACACTGATATTCGATTCATCTAAACAAGAAGGTACAGTAAAAAATCATCAATCTAAGCACTAAGACACACTGCTGACCCAGAAACAGTTTCCAGAACCTTCCTGGAGATTCTCTTTTCAGTTTAAATTAACTGTCACAGAATTATTAAGAAAATTGTTCAGAACCTTATAGCATGCATTTTGTATATCATCCTTAATCTTAATTTCATCTTTTTTTACTCTTCTTTGGTCCTAATTTGTTTTTCTTACTTGAATTTTATTTTAATGTATATATTTCTACAGCCCTCTTAAACCATTTCTTTAAGACAAACAGGATATAAAAAGACCCCTCAATCCCTTAATCCTGTGCTTATTCATTCTCCAAGTCCCCACAGTAATGAGACTGTAAATGGAAACAAAATATTTCACAATAACAGTCTGGAAAATCATTCTCAAATAGTTTAGAACAGATAGACTCAGTCTAGAGTTTGTGGTCTTCCCTGGTGGCTCAGTGGTAAAGAATCTGTCTGCAGTGTAGGAGATGCGCGTTTGATACCTGGGTCAGGAAGAACCCTGGAGGAGGAAATGGCAACCCACGCCAGCATTCTTACCTGGAAAATCCCATGGACAGAGGAGTCTGGCAGGCTACCATCCATGGGGTCATAAAGAGTCAGACACGACTGAAGTGACTGAGCGCACACACACACACACACACACACACACAGTTTGTGGTACAAGGAACAATATCTATAACTAGCCAAAGGACTCCAGGACCAGTCTGACTCTCTGTTGACTACAGATTTTGGGAATTAATTTTTTTAGGTAAAAATGAATATTTTTTTAATGGGAATGAGAAATCCCAAGAAACAAAATTCCAGGTGATGCGAAACTCGATACAGAGTGGAAACATTCGCTGTTGACTTACCCTACTCAGAAGATAAGTAAAACGCACAACTCTGACAACTGGGAAGATTCTGAGACAGCGTTTGACGAAGTATGACATTAATGAATCACGTACACCCTGCAACTGCACAGAATTAGCAAGAACATCATTTCCATTTGCTACTCTCAGAGAAGACACTAGACGAGGTTTAGCCTCAACTCTGAAGAAAGCTAGGAAAATTCCTGTGACTTTCTGTGAACTAGAGGAAGCCCTTCTGATCCCTCTTATGTATGCAAAAGTACAGAGAGGGTGCTAATCTCACTCCAAGGGTCTAATGGTTCCATTAGGATGGAAAACTGATTAAGAAGAAAATTTTAAATTACAAGAACAATAAATCCAGTCTATCTATAGCCTGTGGCTTTTGGTGAAATATCTGCATTACAGAATATTAAGATCCAGGCTTCTCATAGGTTACTTAGAGAAACAATCTTTTTTTTTTCTTTTATTTTTTAATTGTGTTGGTTTTGCCATACAATGACATGAAACCGCCATGGGCTTACATATGCTCCCCCTCCAGAACCCCCCTCCCACCTCCCTCCCGATTCCCTCCCCCTGGGACATCTCGGTGCACCAGCCCCGAGCATCAACCCTGGGCTGGCGATTGATTTCACATATGATAATTAACATGTTTCAATGTCATTCTCCCATATCATCCCACCCTTGCCCTCTTCCACAGAGTCCACGAGTCTGTTCTATACATCTGCGTTCCTTTTGCTGTCTCACATGCAGGGTTCTCGTTACCATCTTTCTAAATTCCATATATATGTGTTAGTATACTGTATTGTTGTTTTTCCTTCTGGCTTACTTCACTCTGGATAATAGGCTCCAGTTCCATCCACCTGAGTAGAACTGATTCAAATGAATTTTTTTTTAATGCTGAGTAATATTCCATTGTGTAAATGTACCACAGCTTTCTTATCCATTCGTCTGTTGATGGACATCTAGGTTGCTTCCATGTCCTGGCTATTGTAAACAATGCGGCGATGAACACTGGGGTACACGTGGCTCTTTCAGTTCTGGTTTCCTCGGTGTGTATGCCCAGCAGTGGGATTGCTGGGTCATATGGCAGGTCTATTTGCAGTTTTTTTTTTTTCTTTACTTTATTGTGTTGGTTTTGCCATACAGTAACATGAAACCGCCATGGATCTACACATGTTCCCCCTCCAGAACCTCCCTCCCTCCCCCCTCCCGACTCCCTCCCCCTGGGACATCCCGGTGCACCAGCCCCGAGCATCAACACTGGGCTGGCGATTGATTTCACATATGGTAATTAACATGTTTCAATGTCATTCTCCCATATCATCCCACCCTTGCCCTCTTCCACAGAGTCCACGTGTCTGTTCTATACATCTGCGTTCCTTTTGCTGTCTCGCATGCAGGGTTCTCATTACCATCTTTCTAAATTCCATACATAAACAATCTTTAAAATAATAACCCCCCCCAAATGATTTGGACAGTTCCCTGGAATTGATAGCAATGGACTTTAATCTGTATAAAATACTACAGATAAGTTTTAAATCATTCGCTAAATTGAATCCAATGAGTAAAAACTGTGTGAAAAACCAACTTGAATCTCTCTCTCTGCTTCTGAGATACAGCCATGAAACAAAAATTACCTATAATAATAGAAAGAAGCAGAGGTTTCCGGCTGCTCTGCTGTCAGGGCCATCTCTCCACACCTTGCTTCTGTGATTATCAAGAACTAACCCTGGTCGCTAGGTGCTTTCCCATTATCTAATTGAACTCTCTCTACAACTCAATGAGGTGGAAATCATCACTGTGATTTTACAAGTAAAGAAATTGAGGCTCAGAGAGCAGAAGAAACTTCCCTGCAGTCACACAACCGGGAAATGGTACAGCTGGGATCTGAATTCAGGGAAGCCTGCTGTTAGTGTCCAGACTCCTGAATTATGCGCCTCCCTGGGGAGGGGTGTGTGTGTGCTAAGTCACTTCAGTTGTGTCTGACTCTTTGTCACCCCATGAACTGTAGCCTGCTAGGCTAATCTGCCCATGGGATTTCCTAGGCAAGAATACTGCAGTGGGTTGCCATGCCCTCCTTCAGTGGATCTTTCTGACCTAAGGATCAAACCCACATCTCTTACATCTTCTGCGTTGGCAGGTGGGTTCTTTACCACTATGCCACCCAAGCCAGGGTGGAGTATAATCTTGAAAGGGCTGCAAGAGTGGAAAGACATACTGGGGATGACTACCAGTGATCAGGGTCAGGATTTCAATGAGGTTAAAGGGTTTCTAGAAGCACTCAGACCACCACGGAAGCACAGTGCCGCACAGCTCATCTCCCTTTACAACTTTCCACATGGCAACAGGGCAAGTATTCCTCCTGATTTTGTTCAATCCAGATGGTCAAACAACCAGATTCACTGCATCTTGGATGTGATGGACAACCACTCTGTCATGTTCAATTGTGAACGACTTAGCTGTGCAGGGGAAGGAAGCCTCAATGTGTGAAGCACTTCAGATACTATAAAGGATAGCTTTAAATGAGAGTTGATTTCTTAAAGGACACTCGCTGCCCTCTTTAACTCAGTAGTTTTTCAGCCTGTGAGAGTTCTGAACCTGACTTCCAGCACTGCACGCTGATAAGTGCTGCTGATTCATGTATAAATATCCGCCTCATGGGTAAATATTTAACAGGCTTGCTATAGCCTGAATGCTGCCCTGATGGTGCTGAATAAACAAAGTCAAGTGCCATGAAATAAAAGAGCTATTATGTTTTCAAAGGGTGCAAGATGGAGGAGGTAAGGCCTTGTGATCTCAAATCCTTTAATATTCATGAATCAAAAAATACTGCGCTGAGCGTGTACAAGAGAAAACTCCCTTTCTGCCGGCATGCTCAGCCTCACTCAGCTCTTCTCAGGAATGCAGGGCTGGCTGGCGAGAAGCTGGGCCTCACTAACCCACTCTGTGGCTGAGTAGGGGCTGGGGACGGGGTGATGGGGAGATGAAAGGGACCACTGGGGCTGTAGACTCTTCTGATCTCTGGAGCAGTTCAGGGAGAAAGCTGGGTTAAAAGATGGAGAAACTAAATTGGTGTGGCAGGGTCTCAGGCTGAACTTGACAGGAGAGGCTGAAAAGGGCTGCTTTGATGAGAAAGCACCTTCTGTCTTCTTATGGGCTGCAATGAAACATGAAACTAGCTGATAATTCTTGGAACTGAAACTGAGTCCGTGGATAGAAATGAGAAGGACAAGGCCAGAGCTGGAGAAACTTTTTCAGTGGTGGAGGTGAACAGACCCAAAGGTAGCCAGAAAAACAATTCCAAGTCTGTCATCCTTGGGTTCTAAAAGTCAAATATAAGAACTACCTATGTACTAATATTATTGTTCCCATGCAAATACAGCTAACTGAGCCTCTGTGGACCTTGCTCTGTCTGCAAATATTCAAAGAGTTTCTAATATTGAAGACTTGACTTGGCTACAGTCAATAGCATAAGGAAATATTTGGGGGCATTATGACATCGAAAAAGGCAGGCAATTAATCTGTCTGCAAGCTTGACTTGGGACAATGGGTTTTTAACCCATTGTGAAATAGTAACTCCCCCCCTCTTCCTGTGGGGCCTTATCTTTTTGGCCAAAAAAAATGAAGAAAACGTGATTTAGCACTGGAGAAAACCAGAAGGGCCACTGATTTTCAACTGTAGTTCTTAGTTCTACCAAGTCTGCTCTCTTTAGTCCGTCTCCACTTTCCCCTGAATACAGTGGGGATATTACTACTCTTAAAAAGACCCACCTCTCTCAAGGGTTAAAGTAACAATTAGAGTTGCACTAATATGAAAATAGCACCACACACTCCAAGAGAGATGTTATTCTAGAATGCCTCTTGTGTGAGTGTTTCACATCCAGGGTTACATCGAGTCATGGTCAGAGATGTGTGAAGCGGTCTTGGTGTCTTCTTTTTGCCTTTGAACTGGATTTCGAGGGACAGGAAGTTGACCTGGTTGCCTCCTCCACAGTAGGGTTCAGGGGAATGTGAGGGTGAACCATGAAAATGGAGAACTTCAAGGATGATAGAAGGACACCAGCCACCACTGGTCCCCAACTTAAGAGAAATCCTAAAGAAGGGTGAGCCTTCAATTCAATCCAATAAACATGAACTATATGCCTAAATCTGTTTCTGGACTTGAGTTTTCCATTCCGAATACAAGACTCGGGCACCACTGTTAACTCCTTTCAAGGTAGAGAAATGCCAGGGACCTCAAGAATCTAGGGCACTCTATAATGAGAGAGTGTGTTTCCTGGGAGCCTGCCAGGAAAGCCATTACAATAAAACAAAAGTCACTGTTATTTATTGAGTATCCGCTTTTGCCAGGCACTCTACTAAATGTTTCATTAGCTCAAAACTGCCCAAGAATTCTGCCAGGTAGATCTAATGAGCCCAACTTACAGATCAGGAAACAGATTCTAAGAGTCTAAGTATCTTGTCCAAGATTATGCAGCAAGTAAGCTACAGGGTTTGAATCTGAGTTTTCCTGGTTCCAAAGCCTGTGCCCTTCTTCTTTAGAGATTTTTTCATAAGAAGGATGGTGTAGAATTTCTAAAACTCTAATCTCTACTAACCCCTACCTATATACTGTAACAGTAGTAGAAGTGGCTGAAATTATTCTCAGAAAACCTTCATCTATGAAATTTATCACCTTGTTATCCCACTTTTTCTTAAGATATCATGTCAAAAGATATTAACTGGGTAGGATAAAGAAAAATCATATGTAGTTTCCAAAAGTACAAATACTACACTAAGCAATGAGTCTGGGTTGTTTTTGGTTTTTTGTTGTTGTTGTTGTTGTTGTTTTCCTAACTGGATTTTCTTTTTCTTAGTAAAGCATTTTCTACAGCTGTTGTTAGCCACTGTCTCATTTTATAGATTCAGCTTTGAGCCCTTACTTGAGAGCCTCTCCACCTCTCAGTTAAACAAAATCAGAGTGTAATTCAAAATATTGAAAATCTCAATGATTATAACAGGGGAATAAAATAATATAACAGGAAAATAAAATAAAAGATTGGAATGACAAGTTAAGTTTATAAGTAGGAGAAAAATCCAGGGAGTCACACTGGATGAGAGGTTCACTGAGACATGGATGTGGGCCTGGCTGTATTCCATTTGTGCACCTCTCCAAGAAGTTCCACTAAACGTACCTCATGGCATCAAATCAGGTCTTATTATCCCATTTGTTGTTTCCCATTTTTAGAGGGACATATAAAAATGGAAATGTTCTGAGATGGGGTGAGTAGGATTAAGCACTCAGAAAACGTTCCTATTTGGAGCAAAGTCTAAAGAAGTTGAAATTGCTAAGTCAAATTACCTAGAAGGTTATGGAGTTATTAAATAGAGTAATTTTAAAAGGTATAGACATACTATAATGATCAAATTTGAATCAGGTAGTCTTTGCTAGACCTGAGTTCGATCCCTGGGTCGGGAAGATCCCCTGGAGGAGGGCATGGCAACCCACTCCAGTATTCTTGCTTGGAGAATCTCCATTTACAGAGGAGCCTGACGGGCTACAGTCCATGAGGTCACAAAGAGTCAGACATAACTGAGCAAAAAAGCACATATACATTCTTGGCTTAGTCGCAGTATAAAAGAAGAGAATTTAAAAGGCAATATGGGGGATTTAGTCGGTAAAATGAATTCTCCACAGAATGGAGTGATGGATAACAGTTCCATTTATGAAGCTTTATGTGTAATATTAGGCACTATACTGAGTGCTTTACACGAATGATATAATTTCTTCTTCATATCAATCTACAAGAGGTGTTGTCCCATTTTACAGATGAGAAGGCTAGAGCTTAGAGAAGCCACATAACCTTCCTTGAAGTCACACAGGTGGTAAAATGGCAGTGTATACGTGCTAAGTTGCTTCAGTTTTGTCTGACTCCTTGGGACCCCAGGGACTGCAGCCCGCCAGGCTCCTCTCCTCTGTCCATGGAATTTTCTAGGCAAGAATACTGGAGAGGGTGGCCATTTTGGCATCTAAATAAATCTAAGTCTCTCTGACCTCAGACTACCTCTCAGGTCTTCACTGATCACTTCTGTGACTACTGAATTCTGATCTGCAGGCCTGACATCCGGTTCCATGTGTGCCAGGTCCATCAGGCTCCTTTTGGCCTGGGTGTCTTCAGGCAGATGCCTGGGCTGACTGAGCCCTGAGCCAGTGCCAGGAACACTCATTAAACTTATGTAGGTACCTGAAGTTAAAGCAGTTAGGGACGTTTTCATTCTAGGCAAATGAACCGTTAGAAACTCTGAGGGCCAGAAGACTTGATGGGCACTTTCCAGGAGAGAGGAGGGGAAATGCAAGCAAGGAAACTTTATACTTCTAGAAATACAAAAGATGAGAATATTTTAATTGCAAACAGAGTCTGTCTAATGACATGAACACTAACCAAGTTTTTGTTCAGAAATGTGTTTAAGTTTGTTAACATCTCAGAAAAGCCTTTAAGGGACAATCTTAACAGATGTCCACCATCAGGATTTTGTTAGCATGTGGAAAAGCATTTAAAGTAAGCCCTGGAAAACAACAATGAACTTAGCAGATGTTCTATTAAGATCTGGTATGAACTACTTATAATGATGCCTGGCCACGTAAGACATGAACAGGCTAAGGGAAGGAAAAGCTTTTTTCCCCCTTATTGTATCTTGATCCCTGGCCTGTTACCTACAGTATGATTCCATTATGATTTCTCAAACACTAGGAATGAGTGAATTTGTTATTTACAACTTTGAGACTCTAATGAATGACTTTACTGTTCTGCTACTATACAGGTAGAGGTTGTTCTTCCTATGAATTACTTTTGAAACATACTTACTGAGAAAAATCAATATATATCAAATATATCAAATCATTACATTGTATACTGTAAATATCTTACATGTTAATTTGTCAATTATACTTCAATAAAGCTGGAAAAAAGTCAATGCCTATAATAGTTACCCTAGACTAAACCCACAAACATTTTTAA
Source organism: Antilocapra americana (assembly GCA_007570785.1). Lineage (NCBI taxonomy): Eukaryota > Metazoa > Chordata > Mammalia > Artiodactyla > Antilocapridae > Antilocapra > Antilocapra americana. The sequence goes on along the minus strand of ML662449.1, from coordinate 3,943,590 downwards.
AACTCCCTCCTCCTCATTGTACACAGGTTTTAATCATGGACAAAAGAAGAGAAAAAAAAAATTCACCATCTGTCCGACCACAGTAGAGAAATGTATCCACTTGATTCCTGTTTGTCAGTATTCACTGATGGTTCAGACATATGAATGGGCCTCCCTGGTGATTCAGATGGTAAAGAATCTACCTACAATGTAGGAGACTCAGGTTGGACCCCTGGGTTGGGAAGATCCCCTGGAGAAGGAAATGGCATCCCACTCCAGCATTCTTGCCTGGAGAATCCCCATAGTCGGAGGAGCCTGGTGGGTTCTACAGCCCAAAGGGGTGCAAAGAGTTGGACATGACTGAGTGACTAAGCACACATGCTACAGGCCTATAAGCAGCATAAACGACTTCACACATAGCACTGGTCTCTGCACTCCAAGAGCTAACCTGTAGGGAGCTGGAGCCTGGCTTTTACACACCAAGATTAAAAGGATACCAGAAGATGCAGTTAGCCAGGCTACTAGTACATGGCACTTTATAATTTGTTTCCAAAGTGCTCTTCATTTGGGTTTTTAACAACAGCCTTATCTAGTAGGTGGGGATTCCCAGGTGGCACTAGTGGTAAAGAACCCGCCTGCCAATGTAGGAGACGTAAGAGACGGAGATTCAATCCCTAGGTCGGGAGGTTCCCCTGGAGTAGACTCCAGTATTCATGCCTGGAAAATTCCATGAACAGAGGAGCCTGGTGGGCTACAGTCCATGGGATTGCAAAAGAGATGGACACGACAGTGAGCACCATATAGTAGGTAACAAGTGTTAACTCACTGTAGAGATGATAAGACAGAGGCTTGAAATGAATAATTTGTCCAGGTTTAAGGCTGGAAATAGTCAAGGTTTGGAAGATTTGGAATCGTTCCTCTGCACTCTTTTCATGATTGCATAAGAATGATCTAAGGAGCCTGTTAATAACTCAGACACCCAAGGCCCACCCACAGAGAAAGTGACTGATTAAGCTGACCTGGTTCCCAGTGGATCAGGTGCAGGTGGTCTTCACACCCTGCCCTGCACCTCCTGAGAATGCACAACAGGGATGAGGATGGGAAGGTGTGTGGCAAAAGCAAATTTGCCTTCCATCCCCAAGGCATGAGGTCACTGGCTATTTGAAAGGCAGTGTGGACAAGAGGAGAAGAAGAACACACAGATGTGCTCTGAAGGACTCACAGTCTAGAATGGGAGAGCAGACATTCATGGAAACAACTAGAAAGAGGTGACTACAGCTAAGTGTGTACATGGGCAAAATGAAGTCCAGTCACATGCAGGTAACCAAGAAGCAAAGCAAAGAGTTGTTAAATCAAGACTACAGCTGGAAGGAAAGAGGAAACAGATTCTATGCAACAAGGTAAGGTATATGATCAAAGGCTAGGAACTCTACGGATGGCAGGCTGTGGGGCCTGGACCACACCAAGCAGTTTTTTGCCCCAATGAGAAAAGCCTGTTTCATTCTTCAGACTGCCTGGGATATCTACTGATCAAAGGGCATCTGCCCAGAGAGGAGATAAGAAGCTCTGATGTCTATCCTGAGGTATGCCAATGGTGAACTGGATGGGAAAGAAACTTCAAGGTTAAAAAACAAGTTCTGTGTAGTTTTAGAGTGAGAGATGTCCTGAAGAGAAGGAAGAGTCTGGGGTTTGAGCCTGAATCTCAGCCAGCTTCACTGCTTAACATAGCTTTTTTATACCCACAACTTCTAAATGTATACCCTTGCTAGACCTTCTCTGAACTCAGGACTCATAGAGCCAACTGCCTACTCATCACCTCTACTTGGGTGTATAAAATGTACCTCAAACTTAACCTGCTCATCAGCAAACTGCCTGCAAAACCTACTGCTCCTGCTCTCCCATTTCAGCCCATGCCAGCTCTAACCCATTGGCTCTTTAGACTCAGTCCAATCTAGCATAGCTTCTTGTCTGGATTCTTGCCTCCATGGACATGCAAGGGTTGTCCCACCTCAGTGCACTTGGCTCAGTTCTTCCACTGTCCCTTCTGCCTTGCAGCTCTCTTCCCAGCTGTGTGTGGGGCTTCCTCACCTGTTTCAGGTCTTACTCAAACACCGCCTTCTCAGTAAAGCTTCCTCAACAACCTATTTAGAACAATCCACCTCCCTTTCCAGTAACCCCTCTTCTTTGTTTTACTTTGTTTACGGCACAGAGCTCCATAAAACACTTGGCATACTGTATTTGTTTGCCATCTTCCCCCATTACCCTCCACTAGAATGTAAACTCCTCCAGAATGGGGATTATTGGTTTTGTTTACTGCTAAGACACCAGAAATAAGAATAAGGCCACATCCATTGTATGTACTCAATAAATATTTGTGGCTTAAGGTTGAAAGAATAAAGAAAGATGAGAGTTTAATTTCTAAAATGGACACGAGAAGTCTGTAAATATATCTATCTTTTCTGAAACAGTCACTGTAAAAAAGAAGGTTTTAAGGGCCGAGGACAGGGACTGGCAAACTTTCTCAGCAATGGGACAGGTAGTAAATATTGGCCTTGCAGCCCTAAGATTTCTGTCGGAACTACTCAAGTCTGATGGTGTAGCAAGAAGAGAGTCAGACGAAATATGTAAATAAGTGTGAGCGGCTGTGTTCCCATAAAATTTTATTTATGGATGCTGAAATGTGAATTTCACATAATTTTTACAAGTCACAACATACTATTCTTTAAATGTGTTTCTAATCATTTAAAAAATGTACAAATCATTTGGAGCTCCCGGGCCACACAAAACAGGCTGTAGGCCAGATAAGGCCAGGGCCGCTGTAGTTTGCTGACTCCTGAACTAGGAATAAAGGATCACTTGACAGTTCTACAGATGTTGAAGCTGAGGAAAATGTCCAAGAAGAAATACAGAAATATAGATTAATATAGAAATATAGAAATATAGATTAGATCAACCAAAATGAAAAGCAGATCCTTTGGTCAAGCCTCTCAGAAACTATATCCGATCAGCAGGTAAACCACAAGCATTTTCAGAAACTATATTCAATCAGCAGGTAAACCACAAGCATTAGCCTTTTTCAGGCAAGGGTGAGGTGAACATTAGGCAACTCGTGGACTGTGGGAGTTCTCATAATGATATAGGATTGGAACTGCAAGAGAGAGCTATTTATATGATCTCAAATGACGCTTGAGGCATATTCTGGTGCTTTTACTTCTATGCTAGGTGAAAAAGCTGCCTACAAAGCCTTCCTCCCACCCGAAATACTAGCTGTTCGTTGGTGACTGATCCTCAGAAATATTAAGATGAATCATAGATGCTCTTTTCACAGTGCAAAGAGAGATAATTTTAAAACTCAGAAAATGTCACTTTGGGAAGTCACAAACCACACAACAGAAAAGCTGCCCAGCCTGAAAATTGTAAATAAATAAAATTCTGATTCTTCACAGAAGCTTTTTCTCATCTAGATTCCAATGCTGTCTGAGGATTGGCCTCTGAGGGTGGCTGGTGTTAAAACGTGTTGATTCCCATAATCTGCTGATGGGAGGCAACCTCTGGTCCCCACCCCTCTTCCCCGGGGCCCTCCCAGGTTAACCTCGCAGTTCTTGGTAACGCAGGCACAGCATGCTCAGCCTTGACTTTCTCAAGCTGATTCTTCTCACCTGCAGGCAGCTCTTGGCCACCCTGTCTACTATGCCCGCCTGGGTTGGCCTGAAAGGCGCCAGCTGACAGCGTCTCAGCCTTTCCCTGAGCACGGGCAAAGGACTCCTGTGTTTCTTTCTGCTTCCTGCTTGGAGAGACAGGTATTTCTGTCTTTGATCCCTAACCTCTGTTTTCTTTCCCCTGTTCCTAAATGGTTCACTCCCTATCTCCCCTGCCCCCTGCCATCCCGCCCGTTTTGCAGCTTCATCATTTTTCCCATATTGCACCGTTTGGCACAGGAGAAGGAAGGAACCACATCAAATAAAGGAATGCAACCACAAAAGCTGCCTTGAGAAGCAAGGCCCCAGAGTCTTTTTTTCTTTCTCTCTCTCTTTTTTTTTTTGCCAGTTTACCGTTTTTGGACTTGTTCTCCCATAATCAAATCCTCCCTGTCGTGTTAACAATGTGGTGGTGTGTCAATACATTGGAATTCTGCTTCAATCAGCGATCTGGAGCTTAATAGGAAAATGAAGCAACAAAATGTTGGTCTTACTGTTAACCTTAGGCTAGGCCTGTACTTAGGATCGGGATGTTGGCTTCTTGATGGTATGTGGGCCAAACCTTCAAAGTTTTGTGAGAGCTCAGGGTTGTCAGCAGAGGCCTCAAGCATTATTCAGGCATCCTTCTGCCGTTGGAAGGGGGGCAGCCACTTCAAGTACCACTGGCTGGAGTACGAAGCATCCCAAATTTTAGCAAGCTGAGTAAAGTTCGGGCTGAATTCGTGTGCAGACATTGAAAATCCACATTCAGCTTACAGGCAACAGCAATTTTCAGGTCTGGCTCTCATGATACCTGTACTTATCACAAAAGGGCTTGTGTAAAGTTAAAGTGATTTTTTTTAAAAAAATTAAAAACATGTGCCCAACATCCAAGCCATTAAGAGACAACAGTAAGGTGCCACAATCTCCAAACATTGGGAAGTCACCATTGCCGGTCTTCAGGATATGTGTGTCATCACTGATGTTTAACAATAGCTAGCCAGTAGTCGCATGTGATTCTGGTTAATGTTGGAAGTTTGTCTGTTCTTGAACATTATCTCTAGCATATTCGACACGAGCCATCCACAGACAAGCCACTAGGCAGTGACTGTCCACCTTCATATGCCCCACTATACCCAAGTGATGTGATACCCTCCAGAGATTCTTCTGGGGAGAGAAGAAATCTCTACCCATTCCTGTTCTGGGCTTCCATGGTGGCTCAGATGGTGAAGAATCTGCCTGCAATTCAGGAGAGCCTGGTTCAATCCCTGGGTTGAGAAGATCCCCTGGAGAAGGAAATGGAAACCTACTCCAGTTTTCTTATCTGGGAAACCCCATGGACAGAGGAGCGAGGGCGGCTACAGTCCACGGGGTTGTAAAGAGTTGGACACAACTAAATGACTAACACATACTAACACACACATCCCTGTTGTAGAGTAGCATATTAGAACCTTAGAAAAATGTGTGATTTGAAAAAGCAAATCCTGTAGCTGATTCTGATGTGAATGAATAGGATAGGTTCTCAACCGCCCTCACACCAGCAGAAGAATCCCATGTCTAACATACAGAAGGAGGAGTCCTTTATCCTTAGGAGATAAAGACCCTCTTAGCTAACAAGTGAAACTGCCAGTCTTCCAATTTTGGCAACATTCAAATTTGGCCTTAATTACCTCTTTGAGAGCCAAATCATCCATGTCATTCCAGCTGCCCACTGATCTTTCTGCCCTTCTCCCAGCCCCTCTCCCCTGCCACACACCCCTGGCTGCACAACAGGACAGAGTGTGACTGATGCAAGGCAGCAAAGGGAAGGGGGTGCCACCAGCAGGTGTTGCTCAGTAGCCCCACCTCTGCTCCACACTGTGCTGCTGCCGCGGAGGTGCCAGGCCCCGGTGCCAGCTGCTGCCCAAGGACTGCCTACAAACGTGAATGCAGGATGCTATCATCTTACTAAAACACGGCATGAATGTTGGGTGGGAACACTGCTCCCTTCTACAGGACTCCCAGCCCTCCAGGCCCTGTACTCCAAAATGCACCAGGAAAGCCGGAGGACCCATCTGCTGGACATATTAGGGAGAGGAAACTGAGGAAAAGATGACGAGAAAGTCCTTTCTCTTGGGAAAGCCCTTTCTTGGGAACTTGAAAATGTGAGGGACTGAGGAGGCTATCGACGTACTCAGAACTTTAACAAAAACAACAAGTATTGAGTAGATTCCTGTCATTTAAAAACACATTTTATCTTACTAAATAAACTGTTTACTTACTAATGAAGGAAGTAGGAGTTCAGTTCTGTTAACACCCATCTGTGCAAAACTGGAGCCTGTTTCTGAATATCTTATTTACCTGCATCTTTTGCTTTAAAAATACCTCTGTCAGTTTAAATACTATTTTTATCCAATTCTCTGCAATAGATGATTCAAATCAGCCACGACAATAAACACAGGTCTACACACTCCCAGACAAAGGCTGCCGGGCGGGCCTGAGGAGGAGCAGCAGGCAGCCTGGGAGAGCCCACTGGTCCAGGCAGCTCGGGGAAATCTGTCTGGGGGGACGTGACAACCCCAGAAGGAGATGTGTTTGCTTTCTTTAACCCAGTGGCACAAGATGCAACAGAAGGAGAAAGGTTGTGTCAGGAACCAGTTCTGGAAAAGGTAGACAAGGCTGATGCCAATTTAATTGGTCAAATATAATTGAAGTTGGCCTATTATTAACTTCTTTGCAATTCACTTTCTTGGTTGCTTCAGAATTTTTATTACTACTGTTCTCTTAAATCTTTAAAATCAAACACTCAAAATTTACTAACAGAGCAATATTAAGAGTATACAGGGGACTGTCAAAATGACTTACTTAACAAGCTGTGTGGCTGAACCACAGCTATTGAATCCTGACCCTGCAGTAGTGAATGTGTCAATATTGCACGCGTAGCATCAGTGTCACCCAGAGTCACACAGAAGAGGATGAATGGACCGCTCGAAGTAAGAATTCAGGTTAGGACATGATTTAATTCTCAGGACTCCTAAGTACTCTCCAAGAGTAATATCCCATAGAAATCTGTGTGGATATTTATAGTCTTCAAGGAGAAAGGCAGGGAGGGATCCACAGCTTCAGGGCCACCTGGCAAGTTCTGAGCACGCAGGGCTCAGTGGTCCATCACAGAGCTTCCAGCCCCTTGGGAGGGGGCTGGGTTCCCAGCAGCACCTCTCTTTCCCAGTCAGACCGAGACGGCTTCTCAGTATTGGTGATGACAAACTCGACACAACTGTCTCTTCTGAGTATTTTCTCACTGAATGGGGTCAAGGTCATTTCAGAACTAGGGGAGCCCTTGCACTCACTCACACCATATCCCCAAATTACTAAGCTGCAGCCATGATCGCTGCCTGAGCAGCAAACACACCAACTGTCCTTCAGACTCAACACACGCAGTGGGCGTATTCTGAGAGACTGGGGCCTCCTGAGGAGCAGGGACTGGGGCCGGGGAGGGGGTTGGGGGGCACTGAAGCCAACTCCTAAAGAAGAAATGATGGGTTCATAAGGGTAGGACCGAATCACAGACGTAAACAACAAATTTCAAACAACTGAAGTATCTGTCAGTTGCAGAGTTGAATACATTAGAGTGAACTCTTCCAACACAGCACCGCGTCACCATGAGAAGGTCCTGAGTGAGAACATTGGCCATAATGTGTTGTTAAAGGAAAAAAAAGCAAGCTGCGAACCACGTCTGTTAAGATGTCAAACCATCCATGTGACTAAAGCAACAGCAGTAACTACAAAAACCCCAAATAAGCTAGCAGGGACAACACTGTGAAAAACACAAAATTAACCTACTTTGCACTTCCCAGTAAATCTGTTTTACCCCTCCTTTCACTGAGGCGGAGACCTGAAGCCCATTGACTGTCCTAAGGAAGTGGGTGGTCCCGCCCAGGTCAGATAAGCCCAGTCCAGGGAAGAAGACGGCTAGAGCACATCCGCCAGAAGGGAAGGAAGAGAAACAGAAGCAGAAGGGGGACAAAATCAGAGAAAACAAGGTCTGCCGGGATGTCTGAGAGACCAGCCTTGGACCTCCGTGTGTGTGTGGAGAGACAGACAGGCAGACAGGGAAAAAGAAATGAGTGGAGGAAGTGGGTGGGGGAGAAGCAGGGTAAAGGTGATGAGAGGTTAGAAGTTCCAGATCACCTGACATAAATCCAAGTGGACAGGGGTTTCTATTCCAATTTCCCCCTGGGGCTGAGGAGATGATGCTGCAGAACAACCTGCACACCAAGGGGGAGCTGCAGCAGGACAAAGCTATGACATTTCACCCTATATACTTGGTTCTTCAATGTTACTGGAAAGTTACAATTGTCATTTATTACCTGTGAGGGTAACGGGGACCAGGGTATAAAAAGAAGTGAATGCAAAGAAGAGAAGGTACTGAACTTGGGACAGGTGAGGGTGGAAAGGAAAAAGGCAGGGACCCAATGGATGGAGCCCCTGAAGGGTGTGCAGAGTACTTCATCATTTGGCTCTGGGGTTGGGAACCTAAAACACCCAAGGACTTTGGGACTCCATATTATTGATCTGATTCCTACCACTATTTAGAAGAGCAGTTATAATGCCTAACACATATTGAACACTTTCTGTGAGCCAGGCATTGTATTGAGAATTCTCATTTATTATGTTTATTTACTCCTTACAAAAGCCCTATAAGGTTGATATATTTTACAGATAAACAGTAAGACTTGGCAGGTTAAGTAATTGACTCAATTAACTCACCTAGTAAATCACGGACACTGGATTGAGCTGGGCCATTTAATTCCTGAAGCCACACAATTTCACCACCGCCCGACACCCTGCCTCCTGCCACAGACCATCTGGTAGTGAGGCCTTAGCAATCACTTAACTCTTTCTCTGTCCAGGTTCCTTATATGCACAAGGATGAGGCCAACTCATTCTCAGATCTCTTTTGGTTCCATCATTCTACTCTGGGCTGATGTAGTGGTATAGACTGACAGGTAGATATTAGGATTCAAAAAGCTGGGAGGATCTCATTAAGGAAAGCTTTATAAGAAGTCCTATAACACCTGGAAGATCCAATCTTAATGCCCAAACTTTTCTGGCATCAAATTATGAAATAGTGACTAGTTGAGGAAAGTACATTATTCATAAGCAGATGGTCTAGATGCTGTGAAGAGGGCAGGTCGTAAATCCAGAAAACAGAAACCCTGAGCCACAACTGTCCTATAGATTCTGCTCCCCAGCCTGGGTGCATCTGAAGTCCCTGCAGCCAGCAGCATCATGGCTTCATTTTGCAACAGGGTTACTTAGACATGAAGCCCCACATGCTCGCTTGGCTCCTCAATGGTCTGTCCAACCTTTCAAGCACTGTGGTTGAGCCCCTGTTGCTACTACATACTCTTCTCAGCTCCCATGTTTGACTATTACTACTACAAGTCTATTGTGCACGTGAGCATGCTCAGTTGCCTCAGTCGTGTCTGCCTCTTTGCAACACTATGGACTGTAGCCCGCCAGGCTCCTCTGTCCATGGGATTTCCCAAGTAAGAATACTGGAGTGAGTTACCGTGCCCTCCTCCAGGGATTCTGCATCTCCTGCATTGCAGGTGGATTCTTGACTGCTGAGCCACCGGAATAGCCCAAAAGCCTATACTTTTAACTAAGAGTTCCGTTAACAAAAGTTCAGACTTTGTTCAGTCTCTCACTGAACAGTTTGTTTGCTTGCAATCCTCTGCCTGATGTTTTGTCTGATTAAACAGAAGTCTCCAGCATAAGCCTTGAACAAGAATAAGCATTTGTGGTGGGCAGAATAATGGCTCCACAAAGACGTCCAAGCCTTAACTGCCAGAACCTGCAACACGTTACCTTGCATGGCAAAAGAGACCCTGCAATGCAATAAAGGTTAAGGATTTCGATACAACTATACTGGATTGCCTGAGTGGGCCCAATCTGATCACAGGAGTCCTTGAAAGCGGAAGAGGCAACAAAAGAGTAGGTTAGAGAGATATGACAACAGATGAAGAGAATAGAAAAGAGGTGAAGTGTGAGAGGGACTGGATCTGCTGTTTTTGAAGATGGAGGAAGAAGGCCAGGAGCCAGGGGATGCAGGTGGCCCCAGTAAGCTGGGAGAGGCCCTCGGATGACCTCCAGCAAGGACAAGGATGTCAGTTCTATGACTGCAAGGCACTGGATTCCACCAACAATCCAAGGGAGCCAGGGAATAGGTTCTCCACTAGAGCCTTCAAAAAGGAATACAGCCTGCTAACACCTTGATTTTAGCCCAGTGACAACTGTACTGGACTTGAGACCTACAGAACTATAATATATTTATGTTGTTTTAAGCCTCTAAAGTTGGGGCAATTTGTTATAGTAGCTGTAGAAGTCTAATAGAGAACTCCAAATACAACTGTTTTTTAAAGCAAATACAACGAGATGAATTTACCTTTCCTTATGCAACAAGATAATAATAGTGGTGCATATTCTACCGAATAAAACAGAATCGCTAAATCCTATACTGCTAGATAAATGGATAAATAGATAAGAAAAACTCGTCTCTTCAATAGAAGGCCAACTAATAAATGTAAAAGGAAATATGAAGCTAGAAAAATCATCAGTCATCAATGGATGTTAAAACTAATGGGTTAAAGTCTGATGAGGACACTTATGTAGTCTTAACACTGGTCTCTATAAATTTCTTACTAGTCATAGAGAGAAATTTGTAACATTACAGTAAAGAAATCTTGTAGACATTGCCTTAAGCAAGTGATCAAAGCTAACATCACCAATCCTGAGACAAACTGACATCACATGCATCTCGGAATGATGTACTCAGGACACTGATCGTGTCTGCAGTCAAATGTCATAACCTGAATCCAAACATGAGGAAGTACCAAACAGACCCAAATTGAGGAACAAAATATCTGGCCTCTGCTCTTCAAAGCTGTCAAGGTCAAGGAAGATAAAGACAGACTGAGAAACCATTCCAAACCAAAGGAAAATAAAGAGACACGGCAATCAAGGGCAACATGTGATCCTGGACTGGATCCTGGACCAGGGTAAAAAATAACTAAAAGGGATATTATGGGAAACAACTGACAAAATTAGAATACAGGCTGGGAATTAGATAATAGTGCTGTGTCAGTGATACACTTCCTGACTTGATAACTGCACTGTGGCTATGAAAGAGAAGGCCCATGTTCTCAGGAAATGCCTTGGGAAGCATTTAGGGTAATGTCCACGTCCCCAATCTACTCTCAGATGGCTGTGTTAAAAGATAATCATAATACACAAATAGAAATACAAAGAATAGTAAGGCAAATGGGGCAAAATATAAATAATTGGTGAAAATGGGTAAAAGATATGAGGCAGTTCCTCACTTTAGTAACTTATTTTCACTTTTTAGATATCAAAATAAAAAACTCTATTCCCAAACTATATAAATTATGCTTTCAATTCTTATTTTATACTAGCATACTGTTATATGTACAAAGAGAATTTTTGAGGAGGAAAATATGAATTCAATGAACTTAATTTTCTCTAAAGTAATACAATATATAACTGGCTAGGTGATTTTTCAATGAATGTTAATATGTTATTTAATACCGTGACTATAGTAGGCAAGCAGTATATATCTGCAGGCTAAAAAGAAGTGATTTATTTTTAATAGGAAAGTCGGCACTTCAAATAAAGGCATGGAGATATATACATAATATGAAATAAAAACTTTTTAAAAAATTAGCTTAAAGTGTAAATGAGCCTGAAAAATGAGGAGGTTAAGAGTCCTTGATCTGGAACTGATGGGCTCTAGGAATGGAAATCCAATATCCATTTTGTATACTGACCTTAGGGCAAGCTGTTTAAAATTTCTCTAAGCCTCAGTTTTGGGCTTCCCAGGTGGCTCAGTAGGTAAAGAATCCACCTGCAATGCAGGAGTCACTGGGGATGTGGGTTCGATTCCTGGATCGGGAGATCCCCCTGGAGAATCCCATGGACACTGGAGCCTGGAGGGCTACAGTCCATGAGGTTGCAGAGTTGGACATGACTGAAGCAACTGCGCACGCATGCACACGAACCTCAGTTTTGCTCATTTGTGAAATGAGTATAATAATAAAGCTCACAGAGTTACTGTGAAAAGTAGAGAATCTTGTGCCTCAGGCACAGTTTTAAATGTTATTTATTACTGTCATTGAGTTCTACTACTTCTGTACTTGTTTAATTATTCCTTTTATAGGAAAGAGAATCAACATTCAAATCAAGCTAAAAAATAAATTCATTTTGTGGGTATCCACTAACAAATATTTGAAAAATCATACTTTTAATGAACTTTAAAACTCAGTTTATCCTGGAGGAAAGAGCAATTAAAGGTTCTTTGTAAACTTTCTAGGTCACTAGTCTCACTCACCCCACCTCCCCTCTCCTCTGAGGCTGTACAACTTTAGACTTGTTTCTTCAAATAGAGATTTGCTTAAGCATGTAAGGCTTTCTGCTTTTTCTACTGTAGGTCTGCTGTTTATTTTCTTGAATCTGGAATGAGTCCCTGTGTTTCTCAGGTCAAATTTGAACTACTTCCTTGTTTCTGAATTTCATTGATCCAGCTTCCTTCACACTCACTCCCTAAGAGGTCCCTTCACCACAGTTGATCTGGACACTCAAAAATGCTCTTACCAAACAAATGATTTTTGACCTCCACACAGCACTTACTCGTATGGATCATTCCTCACACATAAAATGCTTTCTGGCCACTATTTCTGCCCAATCATACTTATCACCTTTTCCAAAACAAGTAAGTGCTAGTCCATGGGGCCTTTCCTGACCCCCATGAAACTCAATCACCCTCCTCTTCATTCACTCATTCAACAAATATTAACACACATGGCAGGGAACATGACAAATACTATTATTTCTCTTACAGTATTTACATTCTAACAAGAGACAAACAATGCAATAATGATTATAGAGTAACTGAAGAGAACAGAAAGCACTAAGAAAGAAAATATCATAATGTTAAACAGCATAACTATTTACGTGGAGGGCAACTTCAGTGAGATCAAGGAAAGGCTTTCTGAGGAAATAAATTTAAACTGACACCCAACTGGTAACATGGAGCCAAGGAAGTAAACCTCTGGGGGAAAGTCCCTTTGACAGAGGCAAAAGTGCAAAATCTCAAATGGCAGGTGAGAAGCCCGGTAGGCCTAAAGCAGAGAAAGAGGTCAACAAGTGAGGACAAAGTGGAGGGCACAGGGGTAGATGGGAGAAGGTCAAATGTGCTGGAAGAGGGCAGATTATGAAGGTGATAATTATAATAAGGTGATAATGAAGGTAAGGTATTTGGATTTCATTCTATGTCTGTGAAAGGGTTTTACATTGTTTCTTTCTCCTTATGGTAGCTATTTCATGGGCTTATATAAACTCTCCATACAATAGGTGCCTAATAAATGCTTATTAGGGGCAAAAATTAGAAGAGCAGCTAGGAGAGAAATAGAGCCAATCCTCTAAGGTCATGAATGATAGTTTCTGTCACCATCATGTACCTTTGCTCCAACAACCTTGACCTCAGGTCAGTAAGTCTATTTTACCGCATTAAAGCAGAGTTATCATGGCAATTCTAATTAGATGGGTCTCTTTACAAGGAGGATGAACTAAGTAACACACTTAGAGGCTGATTTGGTTCTCTGCAATACCTGACAGCACTGCAATCCTCTACAAGTTGGAACATTTAGTTCAGGGAGGGCCCAAATTACCAATAAAGTGGGTTCCTAAACTTGGCTTGTTTGTGAAGAGTTTGGGGAATGCATCTTCCTTCAGAAAGAATGTTATAAAGGAGGTTAGACTCAGGCCAATCCGCTAAAGCTTTTTAAAATTCATAAAGTAGCAGAAATACTGTAAATCTGCATTGAGAAAATAATAGAAGTGAATTCTTTTGAAATGTGGCAATTAAACAAAAATTAAGTTGGAGCTTTTAATTTTTCTTCATACTGTCATTTGAGGGAAAGAAGGTTTAATTAGAAGAAAATGAGTAGAGAAATGGAAAATTCAGAAGAGATTCTATTAAGGAATTCTGGGCACCATCAAGGCTTTTAGACATTAATGTCACTAATTTTAATTATTATTACTTAGGATTCAGGTGTCTCTCAGATAGCTTAGTCATGATCATGGTTGTTTTAGGCTCAGAAATAAAAGAGCAAACCATGAGGAGTGGCTGTTCTGAGGTTGCTGGGCCATCTAGACGTTCTTTAAGGAAATAAAGAGATTAAAGAGAAAGACAGCCTAAAATACAATTATGGGAACTATGAAAAACTGAAAAAATAAAATGAAGGAAGGGGAGAAGAGGAAATTCCCATGAGAGTAGGCAAGCGTGGAGGGTAGAAATTGGCTCACCTCAAAGAGTTTGTGTGCGTGCATGCTAAGTTGCTTCAGTACTGTTCGACTCTTCGCGACCCTATGGACCACAGCCCGCCCACAGCCTGCCAGGCTCCCCTGTCTGTGGGATCCTCCAGGCGAGAGTATAGGAGTGGGTTGCCATTTCTTTTTCCAGAAGATTCCCAACCCAGGGATTGCGCCCTCATCTCCTGTATCAGCAGGCAGGGTTTTTATCACTAGTGCCACTTGGGTTGTGACCAAAAAACAGGGAAATGAAGAGGAAGGAGAAAGGAAGTAAAAGAGGATGGACAGGTGCAAAGGAAAGGAGTGGAAGGGTAAGGACCAAACGCTGACCAGTCCTGGACTGACCGAGGAGTAGACTGTTTACTCTTTTATTCAAATATACGGAATATTTGAAAGTTAAAAGGTACATTCTTGTAAGAAAATCTACACGTAACTCTGTCACAAACTAAAGAGAGCCTAATAAATTACTGTTAAACATACAAACACTGTAACAACAATTTAACAACAGCCAGCACTTACTAAATGCCTGGTATCTGTTAAGCATTATATACATGTATATACATATATAATCCTCATTTAATCCTCACAACAACATGAGACAGTTATTAGCCCCATTTATAGGGAATGAGAATTAATTTCATTACTGAGCCAAGAAAAGTATCATGGTAAACTTGGCAAACCAAATCATATAAACCACATTCTGAAAACATATTTAAAATATTTGACTTGTCTTTACCTCTGTCTTTATTTTCATCGGAAATTAACAGTTAATGCTGAGATGAAATCGCTTTATATCTCTGTTCCAAAATCTCTGTTGAGTGTTCTGTTTAAATGCTTTAAAAGTTTTGTTTTAAAGAAATATAATCTTTTCAAGGGATCTGCTCTGAGGAAGTGCTTTTTACTTTCCTTTTGGAGATTCATTTGTAAGGGTCTGGCCAAAAGTACCCAGTGACTAAGCTCCACTACTGTACTTCAGTTTCAAGGAACACCTAACCCAGGAGCATCTACTGGCACTAAGTATTAGAACGAGGAAACCTTGACTGCCCTTGCTTTTCCTTTCTCTTGCATTTTATAACTCTCTTAAGGGAAAAACAAAATACTTCCTTTTTTCTTTGAAAACAAAAGTCACTGGAGCACACGCATTTGATATCTTTCTCTTTTCTTGAGCCTTGAAGGTGAAATACTCTCTCCAGCTACCACCTTTGCCACTGGGCATGCTTCAAGGCCCTCTTTAATACCCAGCTCAACCATTACCATACCTTGGTGAAAGTCCTACTCCTTGGTATTTCAGGACATCCCCAGCACTCTTTCATATTCTGGTATACTTCATTCATAACGAAAACACAGCACTTTCTACTAGGGAAAGGGGATAAAGACTGGATTTGATCAGTCAGTGCACCACAATCCTAGTTTGTGTGTGCCAGGCATCACAGATACTCAGCCTGTACACACCAGAGCAACAGCACCAGCTGGCTCCATTCTGAGGACGGAGCTCCATGGATTCTGATTGATCAATGCCAGAGCTATATTGGTTGTTAAATATTTTGAATAGCACCACAGTGCCAAGTGCTATGGTAATTCTTTGCATGCATTAAAAGTACTCTAAAATTAGGAGTTTGGGATTAAAATATATACACTATGATATATAAAATAGATAACCAGCAAGGACCTACAGTATAGTATAGAGAATCATACTCAATATCTTGCAAAATGGGAAAGAATCTAAAAAAGAATATATGTATATGTGTGTATATACATACATATGTATAATTGAAAACCTTCGCTGTGCACTTCAAACTAGCACAACATTGTAAATCAGCTGTATTTCAATAAAAAGTTAAAAGCAATAATGAAAAAGAACAATTTTAACAAAAAGTTTTTCTAATTAAAAAAATTAAAAAACCACAGTACACTCTATATTATATATACTATGTATATATATATGTATATGTGTGTGTGTATATATATATATGTGTATATATATATATACATATATATACATACATAGATATATATATAGTATAGCATAATTTACTATTTCCTATGTTGTTCTTCCTCACAGACTGTGAGCAGCTCAGGGGTAGAAAACACATATTATTTATCTTTAGAGCTGTAGGACCTGGCTCCATCCTAGACACATGTGTATTAGTCATTCGCTCTTGTCCGACTCTTTGTGATCCCATTGACTGTAGCCCACCAGGCTTCTCTGTCCATGGAATTCTCTAGGCAAGAATACTGGAGTGGGTTGCCATTTCCTCCTCCAGAGGATCATCCCGACCCAGGGATTGAGCCCAGGTTTTCTGCATTGTGGGCAGAGGTACCAAATACCTTATAAACTAATAACAGGCAGGAAGCAGGGGAGAAGAATCAGAGAAGAGAGGAGCTCCTCTAGCTCTGCTTCCCCTGCAGGCTTTTCATTGTCAAGAGGCTAATACTGTTGCAGAGATGGAACAGCATTATTCAAACCCACAGAGCCAAAGAGTTCAAGGATTTCTACATTTAAGAAAGGAGGTGCAAGAAAAAAAAACAGTTCCTCTTTTAGACATCAGGGAAATGGAACCACAGGATTAACAATTAGAGAAGTTAAAGGTATGTGAACAAAGTACATAATTATACTTAAGACTTCTGCTTTCCCTCCATACTACTGACTTTAAAATATAGACGTAAAGCCTTAGAGTTTGCTGGTGGTGTTTAGTCGCTAAGCTGTGTCCAACTCTTTGCAACTCCATGGACTGCAGCATGCCAGGCTTCCCTGTTCCTCACTATCTCCTGGAGTTTGCTCAAACTTATGTCCGTTGAGTCGATGATGCCATCCAATCATCTCAACCACTGTTGCCCTCTTCTCCACCTGCCCTCAACCTTTCCCAGCATCAGGGTCTTTTCCAATGAGTACATTCTTCACGTCAAATGGCCACAAAGTATTGGAGCTTCAGCTCCAGCAATATTCAGGGCTGATTTCCTTTAGGATTGACTGGTTTGATCTCCGTGCTGTCCAAGGGACTCTTAAGAATCTTCTCCAGCATCACACTTTGAAAGCATCAATTTTTCAGTCTTTATGGTCCAGCTGTCACATCTGTACATGACTACTGGAAAAATCATAGCTTTGACTATACAGACCTTTGTTGGCAAAGTGAGTTTAAAGTTGCCTATTTTATGGAATAATTTTATTTCTAAAAAGGAAAATCATACTAGAATCCCTATCTCAAGTAAACTATGTCTAATATCTCAATTCCTAGGACTGGAATTTATGTAGTGTAAAAAACAAAATCACTACCTCCTAATGGCAGGAAACCTGAACTGCAGAGCAAATGTATATAAGTAAAAACAGTTCTCAGTACTGGCCCTTAGGACTAAAGAGAGCCCTCAGTGTCCAGACAAGTATCTACCACATGGCTATTCAGTCAATGTATGTTGAATGAATGAATGTTGAATGAATGAATAACGTGACAACAATAACAACATGATTATAGCACACACATCACCTACTAGTCTGGCAGGCCTTCCCTACTCTGAGTTGGCAATGCTGAAAAGTCAATGTGTAGAAACTTCAAAATGTTCTCTGTTCCTTATCAACGTAACCCTTTTCCTCCAGGACACCTTTTACGGGGAATCTGAAGATCAGGTTAAAGTCCAAAGTTTCTGTTATTGGCCAAGTCCCCACCCCCAATTTGTGGGATGTCAATCCTAGTCAGATAGCTAATAGGTAATTAGAACCTTCTGCACCCAAAGCAGCCACGACAGGAAACACTGCCTCAGAGATAAACAAAGCAATCCTCACCCAACTCCACCTCCACTCTCAAGTAGAAGAATCCACAGAGTGAGCTGTTTATGGACACATGCAGCCCAGGGGCCCACATTCATCCAGTAAAGGATCTCTGAGCTTTGGGAATGGGCCAAGACAGCAACTATGACCAACTCAGCTAGCCAAGAACATCCTATGTTATTACTGCAAATAACTTCTCATGGACCTTCAGACCTAATTTAGCCTCCTTTACATTTTAGGAAACTGAGACCCAAACACGTAAAAAGGTTTGCCTTGAGATCACATAGCCAGTGGAGGCAGCGTTATAACTAGAATCATCTGCCCATGCTTCTGACCTTCCAGCAGAGAAAGGGGACTAAGAGAAACCTATCATCAATCAGTCCACCTAAGACTGTTAGAGATCACTATCGCAACACCCCACTTGTTTCCTCCAGAGCCCCTGCTCACCTGGTAGGTTTGTCACATCCTATCTAAACAGAGGATAAAAACTGTTAATAGCATAGGGCTGCTTCAGTCAGATCGGCTGCTCAGTTGTGTCCAACTCTTTGTGAGTCCATTGACTGCAGCACGCCAGGCTTCCCTGTCCATCACCAACTCCTGGAGCTTGCTCAAACTCATGTCTATTGAGTTGGTGATGCCATCCAACCACCTCATCCTCTATCGACTCCTTCTCCTGCCTTCAGTCTTTCCCAGGATCAAGGTCTTTTCCAGTGAGTCAGTTCTTCACATCAGGTGGCTGAAGTATTAAGAGTTTCAGCATCAGTCCTTCCAGTGAATATTCAGGACTGATTTCCTTTAGGATAGACTGGTTTGATCTCTTTGCAGTCCAAGGGACTCTCAAGTTCCTGGGGCTGCTTAGGAACTCCCATACTGGTCTGAAGAATAGGAGAAGAAAGTGAACACTCAGGCAGGTATGCAAAGGAAAAGAAAAAAAAAAAGGGAAACCAAAATTGTGGGAAAGGTACAAAAAGAAGAATTTGTCTAAAAGGCAGTGCCTCAGGGGCCCCTTTTTGGACATACCAAAGACTGAGTAAACAGAGTTCCACCAGGCTGGGTCCTGATTTTAAGTTGTAAATATGGGGGTTGGAAAAGGAGGTATTTGTTAACTTAAAAAAAAAATGTTAAAAGTTTCAAAACCACTGTCCTACAGTACTTATAACCCAAACTCAACAAGTCAGCTTTTTTATTTTCAAATAGCAACACCCTGTTAGGAAATGTTCCATAAATATACATGGCCAGATACAGACACAACATCTTGGGCCGGGCTCCCTCTGTCCCACCCTGAGTCTCTTCTCATTGCAGCTGGGCAGTATGAACTCTGGAGAGCGGTACCCTGAGCTAACTAGCTGCAGGCAGGGATCTTCCATCAGAGCTCAGTGAAATCTACTGCCGGTGGGCCATTCCATTCATATAGATGTGTACACACACACACACACACACACACACACACACACACAGCCTTTAACACCTCCCCTCTCACTCACAATGCTT
Organism: Antilocapra americana; assembly: GCA_007570785.1. Taxonomy (NCBI): domain Eukaryota; kingdom Metazoa; phylum Chordata; class Mammalia; order Artiodactyla; family Antilocapridae; genus Antilocapra; species Antilocapra americana. The sequence goes on along the minus strand of ML662449.1, from coordinate 3,924,309 downwards.
GATGAATTTCTCAAGAAAAACATATTCTCTCTGTTTGTTCCCTTTGTAAAGCAAAGGAACTAAACAGAAATGAAAACAATAACAGCGGAAACCAGGGACCTAAATCACAGAGAAGCTACCAGGGTTTAGCAGTGAACTAGACATTTATTCATATTAAGGAAAAGGAGAAGAATCAGACCTGATTAACACATCCTACACCACCAAACTTAAACTCTCTTGGAAATATCCCAAATTCACCACCAGAGTTTTCACAATAATCTTTATCTACTTTTACTGTGTCGTCTACTTTAACCTGATATTATTTTCCTCAAGTGTCAACATTCAAGGTGGTTGTGAATATAAATAAAGTGAAACATTTACTGACAGAGTACTGAACTAATGCTATCCCGTGGTCAAGTTTGTTGCTTTAAAAAATTTGTTGCTGTTTGATTTCTAATAGTGCAGCAATTTTGTTTTCTGAGATACTTCATCCTTGAGTGTTCAGAGGAGGTACTACCATACTGGGTGAGCCCTCAGATTTGGAGTGAGAAAGACTGGCTTCAATCCCCATACTGCCAGTGAGATAGTAGCTAGTGTCAGTACTCACCTCACAGGGAGACTGTGAAGATCAAACAAAATAACCTGTGTACATCACTGAATGCTGTGTTTGGCACACGGCAAGCACTCAGGGACTATCAGATGCTATATTCCCTCTCTCTCCTAGTAACTGTAGTAGTAATAGGGGTACTTGTTGTAATAGTAGTAAACTGCGGCAAAGTCACCAAGGTTTATAGTCACCAAGGTTTATAGTTAGGTAGGGCTGAAGTCAAATCATAGCACTGCCACTTAATCAGGGCTGCTGTAGGCATATAAGGAATCTTTATAGAAATTTTTAAAAAGATATACCTCTCCCCGAAAGATAAATGACAAAAAGATGCCCCTTCCTCTAAACTGAGAAACATGCCAAAGCAGTGGTTTGGCAACAGGAGTAGCTAGGCAAGTGGAGCAGCGGTGGGATCTCAGACCCCGATCATCATCTCAAGGATCAGCATCATTTTCATCATCATCATTATCAAGAATCCAGATGAAAAATGAAGACTCAGAAAAGAGGTCAGCAATTCTGATTACTTGCCATTGCTGATCTTTCTAATATTCTTGAATTCCATCTGTCTAATGGCATCTTTGGGCTTCCCTGGTGGCTCAGCCAGCGGTGAAGAATCTACCTGAAATTCAGGAGACACATGTTCGATCCCCGAGTAAGGAAGATCCACTGGAGGAGAGCATGGCAATCCACTCCAGTATTCTTGCCAGGAAAATCCCATGGACAGAGGAACCTGGCGGGCTACAGTCCATGGGTTCACAGAGTCGGACACAACTAAAGTGACTGAGCACGCAATGGAGTCCTGGTCTACAGCTTCCTTGTAAGTTCCCAGGAAATACATTGTGCATACTGCTTCTCGTCCCAGAAATCAGGCTGCTTCTTGAATTCTCTAAGGTCATGGCCTAAACATCATAATTTTTATACCATTTATTGCCAATCTCTAGTTCAATGCAAATACAAAATTATACTTTTCCTAGAAAGCTATAAACATTTAAATACAATAAACAATGATATTCACTCAAAGATGGGCACAACAGAAAAAATGAACAGACAGGTAACATACAGAGAGAAGATAATGGCAAAGATTATAACAGGGGATTAATAACTAAGATATGTAATAAACTCCAGTGAATCAATAAGGAATAATGTAAAAATGGGCAAAAATATGAACAGGCAATTCACAGAAGGGGAAACTTGAATGCGTAAGAGCAAACAAAGTGATGATCAATCTACTAATAATTAGAGAAATGATGATTAAAGTAAGATGCCATAAAGATTGGCAAAAACTATAAATTTGTTTAACACAAAGTGTTGGTGAGGTTGTGGGACCACAAGCATCTCTGGGACTGCTGATGGGATTCTAATGTGGCACAGCCCTTCTGGAAGAGCGACCTGGCCATGCCAGCACACAGACAATTTAGCTGTTTGTCACTATGGGGATGAAAAGGAAAATGTGATGGATGCCTGATATGGAGCCTCACATGGCAATCAAGTTCAAAAACCTAGATATAAAAAAAAGATCTTAAAAGAATAAAGGTTATCAAATGTGAGAAATAGAAAGTGAATTTTAGTAGTCACCTGTGTGAATGAAAACCATCACTTTTGTAAAGTCCAAAAACAACACAATGTATTTTTAAGAGTATATCAAGAACATTATTCGTGGGAATGAGAATTGAATAGAGATGAGGGTAAGAAATAAACAGAGAAAATAAGTAACCCTTGAACATACTGGTGGTCATCGTTACTGTGCTTATATTAACCTAGCAGCAGGACGAATTCAACTTTTCACCCCAAGGTTCCATAGATACTCATCATTTCAGTTAAGTTCAGCTGTTCAGTCATGTCTGACTCTTTGCGACCCCGTGAACTGCAGCATGCCAGGCCTCCCTGTCCATCACCAACTCCCGGAGTCTACCCAAACCCATGTCCATAGAGTTGGTGATGCCATCCAGCCATCTCATCTTCTGTCATACCCTTCTCCTCCTGCCCCCAACCTTCCTAGCATCAGGGACTTTTCCAATGAGTCAATTATTTGCATGAGGTGGCCAAAGTACTGGGGTTTCAGCTTCAACATCAGTCCTTCTAATGAACACCCAGGACTGATCTCCTTTTGGACGGATTTGTTGGATCTCCTTGCAGTCCAAGGGACTTCTCAAGAGTCTTCTCCAACACCACAGTTCAAAACCATCAATTCTTCGGCACTCAGTCTTTTTCACTGTCCAACTCTCACATCCTTACATGACTACTGGAAAAACCATAGCCTTGACTAGATGGATCTTTGTTGGCAAAGCAATGTCTCTGCTTTTCAATATGCTATCTAGGTTGGCCATAACTTTCCTTCCAAGGAGTAAGCGTCTTTTGATTTCATGGTTGCAATCACCATCTGCAGTGATTTTGCAGCCCCCAAAAATAAAGTTAGCCACTGTTTCCACTGTTTCCTCATCTATTTCCCATGAAGTGATTAGACCAGATGCCAGGATCTTAGTTTTCTTAATGTTGAGCCTTAAACCAACTTTTTCACTCTCCTCTTTCACTTTCAGCAAGAGGCTTTTTAGGTCCTCTTCACTTTCTGCCATAAGGGTGGTGTCGTCTGCATAGCTGAGGTTATTGATATTTCTCCTGGCAATCGTGATTCCAGCTTGTGCTTCTTCCAGCCCAGCGTCTCTCATGATGTACTCTGTATAGAAGTTACATAAGCAGGGTGACAATATGCAGCCTTGACGTACTCCTTTTCCTATTTGGAATCAGTCTGTTGTTTCATGTCCAGTTCTAACTGTCGCTTCCTGACCTGCATACAGGTTTCTCAAGAGACAGGTCAGATGGTCTGGTATTCCCATCTCTTTAAGAATTTTCCACAGTTTATTATGATCCACATAGTTAAAGGCTTTGGCATAGTCAATAAAGCAGAAGTAGATGTTTTTCTGGAACTCTCTCCCTTTTTCGATAATCCAGCAGATGTGGCAATTTGATCTCTGGTTCCTCTGCCTTTTCTAAAACCTCATACCCACATACAAAAGTGGCTTCCCTCATAGCTCAGTCAGTAAAGAATTTGCATGCAATGCAGGACACCCGGGTTCAATTCCTGGATGAGGAAGATCCTCTGGAGAAGGAAATGGCAACCCAATCCAGTATTCCTGCCTGGAGAATCCCACGGACAGAGGAGCCTGACAGGCTAAAGTCCATAGGACTGCAAGAGTCGGACACAACTTGGCGACTAAACCACCACCACCACACACAAAAAGTAGAAAATCATTGGCACGAGTTAGGTGATAGTCATTCATGAAGCAGAGAAGGCAATGGCAACCCACTCCAGCATTCCTGCCGGGAAAATCCCATGGATGGAGGAGCTTGGTAGGCTGCAGTCCATGGGGTCGCACAGAGTCGGACATGACTAAAGTGACTTAGCAGCAGCAGTAGCAGCATTCATGAAATTCTTCCTAAAATTACTGATTGAAATATGCAGACAAATAAAATGAAATGGGCTATGGGGTGATGGGGATCTGAATATAAAAGACTTTAAGCAAATGAAAAATACTGACGTTGTTACTTGCTTTTTAACAGCTAGAGTAGATCAAGACTGTTTCACGGTAGCCTTTACAAGTAAACCCCTTTCTTAATGAATTAACTGACAGATGTTGTAAGATGAGAAACCAAGATCCTAAAATAAAAGACAGCCCTGGAGAAACATAGTCAGAGAGACAATCTCACTACTGGGCACATACCCTGAGAAAAACATAACTGAAAAGACACGTGCACCCCAATGTTCACTGCAGCACTATTGACAACAGCTAGGACATGGAAGCAACCTAGATGTCTATCGACAGATGAATTGGTAAAGAAGCTACGGTACATTTATACAATGGAGTATTACTCAGTCATGAAAGGAACACATTTAAGTCCGTTCTAGTGAGGTGGATGAACCTAGAGCCTATTATACAGAGTGAAGTCAGAAAAACAAATATCATATATTAACGCAAATATACGAAACCGAGAGAGATGGTACTGACGAACCTATTTGCAGGGCAGCAGTGGAGATGCTAGACATAAACAACAGGTTTATGGACACGGGGTGGGGGGTAGGAAGGAGAGGGTGGGATGAATGGAGAGAGTAGCATGGAAACATAACACTAACATATGTAAAATAGTCAGTGGGAATTTGCTGCATGACTCAGGGAACTCAAACCAGTGACAATTGCTCTATGACAATCTAGAGGAGTGGGATGGGATGGGAGGTGGAAGGGAGGCTCAAGAGGAAGGGGACACATGTATATCTATGGCTGATCCATGTTGATATATGGTAGAAACCAACACAATATTGTAATTACCCTTCAATTAAAAATAAATTAAAAAAAAAGAAGTAAACCAAGTGAATTCATTACAAAGGTCGAAGTCCAACCCACCACCTTAGCTCATTCTGACACTTCATTTTTTTTTATTGATCCCCAAATTTTATTTTTTTAAAATTTTCTTTACTTTATTGTGTTGGTTTTGCCATACATTGACATGAATCCACCATGGGTATACATATGTTCCCCCTCCAGAACCCCCCTCCCTCCTCCCTCCTGATTCCCTCTCTCTGGGTCATCCTGGTGCACCAGCCCTGAGCATCAAACCTGGGCTGGCGACTGATTTTACATATGATAATTAACATGTTTCAATGCCATTCTCCCATATCATCCCACCCTTGCCCTCTTCCACAGAGTCCACAAGTCTGTTCTATACATCTGCATTTCTTTTGCTGTCTCGCATGCAGGGTTCTCGTTACCATCTTTCTAAATTCCATATATATGCGTTAGTATACTGTATTTTTGTTTTTCCTTCTGGCTTACTTCACTCTTCATTTTGACTTTTCTATCTGGTATGGGCTAATTTGGAGACACGATTACCCATACACAAGGCAGGAGGTGTCCCACAAAGACTCACGGTAAGAATGTATTCTTTCTCAGGAGGTTAAAGTACAAAATACCTGCCAATGCTTTGCCATAATCAATGGAAGTAAAAGATGGGAATGGAAGTGCTAAAAACACACACCTGTATTGTGTTTGCCTGTTGTGTCGTATGCTTAGTCACTCAGTTGTGTCCAACTCTTTGTAACACCATGGACTATAGCCTGCCAGGCTCCTCTGTCCATGGGGATTCTCCAGGCAAGAATACTGGAGTGGGTTGCCATGCCCTCCTCCAGGGGATCTTCCCAACCCAGGGATTGAACCCAGGTCTCTCACATTGCAGGCAGATTCTTTACCATCTGAGCCACCTGGTAAGCCCCCTATATTGTGTTTACAGGCTGTATTTTGTACTACTTACTGAAGATTTTTATTATGTTTAAGTCTCTTCTTCTTTTTTTTTTGGTTTGGATCTTCTCTTATTTTAAAAATCACCTCTAAAGAAAGGATGAGTTTTTTTGATGATTTGTACTCAAAGGTTCAATTCTTTTCTTTTGAACATTTGAAGATATTCTTTCGGACATATGGACAAGTTAAATAATGCCATGTCCTCTCTTCTTTCCCTAGATGCATGCATTAAATTAACAAAAGCCCCCAGCTAACCTGTTCCCATCACATTAACCAGAACAATAACACTAAGCTCAGCTTTGGCAATTCTAATTCACCTTGCTGTTTCTGAAGCAACTAGATGCTGGAATTAAAGTAAAATTTTCTATCCTTCAAGGAACTTCTTAACGCTGTAAGCATATAAGCAGTTCTTGATAAAACTATTGAGAGAAGAGTCACTTCTTAAATCTGAGGAGAAAGAAGAGGAGATAAGGAAGGAGAAAAAAGGGAGGTAGGGGGAGGGGAGGCAGGGGACACGTGGGTGGGGTAGGAGCCAAGGAGGGGGAAAGGAAGGTCAAAGTTGAGGACAACTAACAGAGCAGGGTTAAAGTAATCCAATATTGGGAACACACTAAGCACCCTGGTCACAAGTTGTACTCCATTAAGCAGTATTTAACCAAACCTTTCTGGTATCGTCTCTAAGATTTATTTTCCCTCTCTGACCCTGCAGTGCTTTTCCAAGCAGTCGCACACTCCTTATCAGCATGGAGGAGTAAATTGCACCCAGAGACAGTCCTGAGACCTGGAAGCACCGTCAGTTCTAAAGCTTTTAACTTCCTCTGGCAAAGGATGCCCCTGGCCTGCTGTTCCCAATTGCTGGCCTGGCCAACCTTCCCGATGGCTCACCCCACATGACTCCCCTGAGGGAGGAACAGCCCGTCTCTGCTTGTGTGCAGTGACCACGGTGATCTTTCACCACCCAGGCCTTCATCTCCATTCTGTAGCCAGGCCTCCACCGCTCCCTCGTGTCTTGCCAGAGGCTTTGTCTTCATTTTGCAACCTGTTCCTGCTGATGCACTGCAGTTTCTTGCCAGCCAGGATCTTTGCGCGTCTCGAGACTTAAGAAATCCCTGGCAAGAAGCTGGAGAGGGTTAGATGAGGCTACAAAATGGAGATGAAATTCCTGGTGGGGCCAAATCCCAAGAGTTGGGTTGTGCTTGCTCTTTGTTTTTTCCTTCCTTCCTTTCATATTAAAAAGCCACCTATACACAACAGAAGGACTTCTAAGCAAACTTTACAGTGGTCTGTCCCTTGGTGACAATGAAAGCCACAAGCCGAACGTTACTCCTTATGCACCCTGCGATTCAGAGCACCATGTAACACCCAGGCTGACACCACAGCCTCTCTGAGTGGGCACTGACTTCCTCCAAAATATCATCTCTCTCGGCATCTTCAAAGCCTCATATATAAAAAAATAAATACAAATGAAAATGTGTGTATAGAGCAGCAAACAAATGTTGAGGAGATTGGGTCCACATTAGCCATATGGTATTTTTGGGTAAAAACAATCATTATGTGATACTAGAACCAAGGAATATGAAATTCGGATTCATCTCTAAAATCTGGCATCTTGTTTATTTCTGCTATCCTCATCATATCATACTAGGATTCTTTTCCTTACAGTTAAATCCTTAATAACAACAACAAAAAAACCTTTTAAATATAGAATATTATACTGCTTTTTTAAAAAAAAATAGAACTCAGGACATAATTCTTTTTTTTCTATTTTTTTCCTACTTAGAAAAAAAACTACACTGCAGTTGAAATATTGTGTTAGTTTCAACTGCACAGCAAAGTGATTCAGTTACATACATGTGTCTGTTTTCATATTCTTTTCCATTATGGTTTATCGTGGCCTATTAAATATGGTTCCCTATGCTATACAGTAAATCCTTATTGTTTCATCTATTTTATATACAGTGGTGTATATCTGTTAATCCCACGTTCCTAATTTCTCTCTCCACCTGCCCACCCCTACGACCCCCTGTCTTTCCCCTTTGGTAACCACAGTTTGTTTTCTACACAGGCTACAACTCTTTGGTTATTAGTGAAATTTACCACCCCCTAACCCATCAAAAAACAAAATCCAAAAAACCTGGTAAACTTATAAACAGCCTAGAGTCTTTTTTTTTTAACTAGAGTATAGTGGCTTTACAATGTTGTTATTTTCAAGTATACAGCAAAGTGAATCAGTTACACATATACATATATCCACTCCTTTTTTCCTTTAAGATTCTTTTCCTATGTAGGCCATCACAGAGGACTGAATAGAGTTTTTAATAAAACAGACAAACCTTGTAGTTCTAGTCTATTTTTGGAAAGGTCACTGATGATTTGAATTTGAATGGCTGTTTCAGTCAAGTGAGCAAGAAGAGGAAGTTATTAAACTATTATTTATAGATGATGAGTCCAATTAATTGCTTCGGCAAACTCCCAGCTGCCTACTAATATACACTTGACCCTTCTGGCCAACTGAGAGTATGCAGAGTATGGTTACAAATGGATAGTTCGTGGTCCTTTCTTCCACCTGCAATGATACACTGCTTTTATTAACAGGGAATGAAGAAGAGGGTTAATATCTATAGATTACTTTATATTTCATTCACTTCTCTAACAAATTAGCCTTTTTAGCTTTTCATTAGTAGACAGTAATACATACAAAAACATTTAGCGGAGAGACACTTGGGACTTAGTGAGAGGCAAACACTGAATGATGATCCATGAAAAATGAACACAGAAGACTCATCAGTGACTGATGAGAGAAAGGAATTTAGTGCAAAGACCACAATCTTTTGTCCTGCCTTTTCCTTTAAATGCGGTGCACTGTCAGTAGTCTAGCAGACAGGAAGGTTATTCAGAAAATAGATTCTAAATCAACCATGAAGAAGATAAACAAGAAGACAACGCATATTTCCCTAAAAGGCACATTTCACACATTTAGTAGAGAAGACAGCAGTGCTAACTGTGATCAACAGTTCATTTTCATTAACATGCACAAAATAGAAAGGGGTTTCCTAATATTTACTTTACAAAATAACAGGATGTTGGGGACAGACCAGCTGTACCCATGCCCTGCTTTAATGTCAATTACAGAGCACTTACTTTGTCTTACTGTCCAGGATGTTTTGTTCTATGCCTCACCGTGGCTCCTAAATTATGGCCAGAAACACACTGTCAACCTTCTCAGAACCCAACCTGCCAATGTGAGCCAGCACTTTAGTCGGTTCTCCACTCCTCACCTGCTTTACTGCCAGCTAATGGGACAACACAACTCAATCCTGCCTTAGGTCACTCGTCCCTAATCTCCTTAGCTCATACCTAGTCTCCATTTTATCCTCTGTACTTTAACTGTCGTCGATACAAAAACAAGAATTCATTCAGAGAATTTATTGAGTGCTCACTATTTGTCAAACACAATTCTAGGAGCTGGGTAGACAGGAGTGGACAAAGTCATATGTTAAATTTTTACACTGAGGAATAAAGACTGCAATCTGCTAGAAAAACCCACAGCTGCCCGAGCAGCAAATACAGGCTGGGAACAGGAAGAGCTGGGTGGCACTAACCTGCGCCAGCCTGGCCAAGAATCCGCACATAAAACACGCAACTTGCTACAAGCACGTAATCAAAGAGCAGAGGCTGTGAGTCGGCCAAGAAGTCAATTCGGCGTGTAATGGAGCGCATGCCACTTTGCTTCTGGGATTACACCAACTGGCACAAGGCTCCCAAAATCAACTGCCTCTCCTCAATGCTGACCCAGCAATGAGACTAGCACTGCTTTATTTAAAAAAAAAAAAAAAAAAGAATCCAAGAATCACAAAGACAAGGAAGGCTCTAAAAAGATATGCCGGGTCGGAACCATGGGAACAGGTACACAAGCTAGAGCCAGCAAACCCCAAATTCTAGTTTCTGATAACCACACCTAAACAGCAGGCACTCCTGAGCCTGCCTTTCCAGGCTGTTTAGTGGGAGTGGCCCTGGGGGACCTAAGGCCCAGCCACCTACTTTCTCTTCCATCGGCTGCCTTAGGGGATCTTGCTGTAGTCAAAATCCTTCCCTCTCTGTCCTGCTGCCAAAATGATGACACTCTTAATCCACACCCCCTGGTTTCCTGAAGCCCACAAAGGGCCTGCTTTAGGGATGCTTATTTTGGGGGATTTATTACAATCAGAAATGATTTTTAATACAGTTAAGGCATTAAAAAAAATCTCTTCCTTTCTCTCTCTTTCCCCCTTCCCACTTGCATCCTACAGGTAAAAACCAAAGACTGTGGATATCACGGCGGGTGGGGGGGGGGGTCTCTGCTGACCTAAAGGCCTGAGGTAAGACTGATTAATGATGAATACTGCAGCCAACTAAAAACTCCAATATCTGAAGGTCAAAAAAAGACCCAGTCTCCTGGTATTTAGTCACTGGAGCTAAAGGCAAGAAGGTGAGGAGGGGCAGGTGCTTTGGATGTGGGGCAGGAAGGCAGCTTGGGTACCAACAACCAAATACTATGTTAAAGGAAAGGCTTTCGCTAAAGGCTTTCAGACCCTCTTGACAGTGTAAATGCAGGTACAAACCTGCCTGAAGGCTGCCTGAAGTTGTCAATTATCAGGAAAGAGTTTGTGTCCCCTTCTACCCAATCCCAAGGTCATGGCAGACACGTTTCCTTGTTGTCCCCTTCTGCATTACAGATTTATTTCTCATTTAGCCTTATATGGAGGGTTTTGGACTATGGGGCCCCAATTTTGTTCAGGTCCCTCTTATTAGACTCCTCACCTTGGACAAAACCTTGGATTTGGCTCCTGTCCCCTACATCCAACAAGGTGTGTGTGTGTGTGTGCGTGCGTGCGTGCGTGTGCGCACATGCTCAGTTGTGTCCGACTCTTTGTGATCCCATGGACTGTAGCCTACCAGGCTCCTCTGTCCATGGGATTTTCCACGCAAGAACACTGAAGCAGGTTGCCATTTTTTACTCCAGGGGATCTTCCCAACCCAGGGATCAAACCTGTGTCTCCTGCATTGGTAGGTGAATTCTTTACCACTGCGCCACCTGGGAAGCCCCACATCCAACAAGTTATCAGAACCCAAGCCCAAGGGCATCACAGTTAAGTAGATGTCCCTGGACTGAAAGCTGACTTGAGTGCTAACCTATTCCACTGGATTTCTACTTTAACATTATTTCTGGCCTTTGAAGCTATGTTACTTTCTTTCAGTTTTTATTTTATTTCCAGAGTTTTTGGTCAGAGTTGTTTAGGTACTTAATCTTGCATACCAGGAGAAACAGAAGGTGGAACATGTATTTTGTGTCAGAAAGATCCCCAAATGATTCAGATGTGGAATCAGGTGTGATTACGAGGGCTCTCAACCATGGCTGCAGTAGACATAATTTCCTGATTCCTTCTAACAAAAACAGCAATTATCTAGTTAATCTCTTTTACCATCTTCATCTCCCATCTAGGTTAAAGAGGAGGATGTGTAGATAACTGAAAAGAGGAAGCATTCTAAGCATTCTGCTATGCCGTGCCCATTTTCCATTGCGAGTACCTGTGGTGCTTGTAAAAGGGAGGAAAGCACATTCTGAGCACTTGAAAAGCGTAAATGTCTTCTGATTTTTTATTTCACACAGACTAATTCTTTGACTTCTTCTTTCAACCTAGTAAGTTAAGTATGATGAGATAAAGCAGTAACCTCAGAGAGGCTAAATAAACTGGTCAAGGACACACATGCATGAAGCTTTGAGCCAAGAGTCAGTGTGACTCAAAAGAATGTGTTTTTCCTCTACCCATAATATTGTTCCTGAGGAGTAGAAAATAGAAGGCTCAAGTCCTCCTGGAGCTGACATTTTCATTGGTCAACCAGTGTGCCAATTCAGAGATGAAGGAACTGAGGTTAAAAAAAGGGTCAGGGACAGGCTCACAGACACAGTCCAAGTGAATGGCAGAGTGGGCACTGTTTGCTGAGGCCCTGGTTGCAAACACCAGGCTTCACTTAAAAAAAAACAAAAAAAACCTTGTAAAACTGTTTCTATGGAAAAGTCTTTAACATTGGATTAATTACGCACAATTGTGAGAGGCACTCTGCTCACTATGTTGGAAGCTGATGCTTACTTCTCAAGTATGGCGGCTCACAGGGCAACACCTTCAAACTTGTTGGCACTAGTTACAACCCCAGTGCCTCTGGGATGGGATTCTGTCTTTGCTTGTTCAAGCTAATATTTTACGTGTGTGTTAGACTTGCCCAAAGCTACTCCTGTATTAGACAGACTTGAATTTTTAACTATTTTGAGTGAAAAATGTGTTATTTTCACCTGGCATACTCATTTCTGCTAGTAAGTTGACTAATGGTCTTTGTCAAATACACTGAGACCTTATGTCCAATGGGAGCCACTTTTACATACATAGGCTGTTCACATACACACACACACGTAATGCAAACAGATAACAACATTATTTTGTTCAGTCAGGATACACTAGTGCACCTAGAGGTTCTGGCCTTCTAAGACACACCCCCCTACCCCACACCCCCAACCAAAAAGGATGAATTTTGCTCAGTTGCTGCAGTTTGAATCCACGAGTTTGTTTCATAAGGTAAATGCCCTCTGCCCTCTGGAATTCTTATGTCATGGATATAAAAATAAATAAACTACCCTCACAACTAGGGAAAATTCTATAAAGGTTGTCTGAATTACTATCTAGAAGAGACTAAGGAATCTGAAAAGTAGAGAAGAAACCTTGTCCAAACAAATATAAAATGATAAAGTAAAACATAAAGGGAAGACCAATGCAAGTACCAATAAGCAAAAACTGAAGATGCATTCTTAATAGCCAGCTGCAACTTGCAAAAGTTAGCATGCCTTTCTCCCAAAGTATTTAAATGTGCCAATGTGACATTTGTGATATGGGGAAATAGAAACTAATTATTTTACTGTTAAAAAATAAACTCTTTGCATTTAATCTCAGAGCTTTCCTTGTACTCAGATCTTTCTAGTTGTTCCTTCTTGAGCACAATTTTCTCTCTGGTACAGGGTTCCCATTTAAAATGTCTATGTTGCAAATATATCACATATTGTGAGGGAGACAATGAGAAGTATGGTTTTAGTAACCAGCATAAGTGATAGAGTTGCTGCTTACTTGGAGAGGTTTCTGTTTTCTTGGCAGAAAACAATGTAAACAAAGTCAGTCTGGTCACCAAAAGCTTAGTTCTATCCAACAAAATCTTGCCTAGCAACCTTCTTAATCTTGAGGACCACCAAACAGGAGCCAGAGAGCGGGCAAGCTGACCCATGGCTCCCCTGCTCTTACCATGAACCCCAGAAAGCATCCTCATCTCACCCACTTGCCTTCCACTCTCGTCTCCGGTCACACTAAGCTTTCTTCTATGCCTCTGCACATGCTGTTCCTTTTGAGTGGAACTCCCTCTCCCATTCTTTGCACAGCTGACCCTTACTTATCCTCAGGTCCCAATTTAGACATCTCCTTCCCTTGACACCCAAGTCTTGGTTAGGGGGTTCTCTCAAGTGCCCCACAGTACCCGTTTCTTCCCCCTCATAAGACATATCAAGCTGCATACCCTCCACTCTCCCCCGCCCACACACTAGAAGGGCAGTTTCTCAAAGGCACTGACTCATCTGTTTTCTTCCTTGTTTTATTTCTATCGCCTACAGGACCTGACACCTGGCAGGTGCTCAGAGATTATCTGCTGACTAAGTGAATGAAGCAAAATGAGGAAGCAGAGGAAGGAAGAGGAAAAAGGGAAGAGAGAGCACTGCTTCCGAAGGAGCAGGGTGGGGTGTCCGTGGCAATCATGTCCTAAGTTTAGGGACATCATCTGTTTCTACATAGAAGTGATCATGACATAGCCTTCTCTTCCTTCTTGTAAACTGCAAGGGTGACACACCTTGGATTTTCCTGAGCAACGAATATGCCGACAATGAGATCCCAGGCAAGATACAACAGAAATAGCAATAACCTCTTGAAGTTTTATGCTATTTTACAGTTTTTTCAGGTGTGGTCACAGGATTCTCATGTCAATTCTGGGAGGCAGGCTGGACAGATATTATGACTCTTCTCATTTCACATAGGAGGAAACTGAGAGAGAAACCCACAAACTGTGATGCTTTAGCTTCTCTACCTGGCGTCATGTATAATCTCCTACCAACATCAGTGGGACACTTTGTTCCTGTCAGAAATATCTCTTTGACTGATGTCATCAGTTAGATGAAAATGATCATATTAAGCAATCAATATTTTTTTCCTACAGCTTTGAGGAAAAACTGACATAAAATAAACTGCACATTTTCAAAGCATACAGTGTTAGAGACTTTTGACATAGGTATACACTACACCCAAGAAACTATCATCAGCATCAAGATAATGAACACATTCATCATCCCTCAAAGTTTCCTCCTGCATTTGTAATCTCTCCCTCCTGTAACTACATCACTCCTATCCCCAGGCAACCACTGATTAACTTTGTCACTGTTGACTTGTTTGTGTTCTCCAGATCTTTATATAAATGTAATCATATAGTATGTATTCTTCTTTATCTAGTTTTTTCCCCATTCAGAATGGCTGGATGTTTCAATAGTACATTCATTTTTTTTTTTTTACTGCTGAGTAATATTCCACTGTATAGACATACTACAATATATATTTATCCAACCACCTGTTGGATGGACACTTCAATTGTTTCCACCTATTAGCTACTGAAAATAAAGCTGCTATGAAAATTCATGTGCAAATATTTCTGTGGACATATGCTTTTGTTTCTTTTGCTAAGTACTGAGAGTAGAATGAGTGGGTCATTTGGCAGGTGTATGCTTTACTTTGTAAGAAACTGCCAAACTGCTGTGCAGAATAGGTGTACTATTTTATATTCCCATGAAAGTTCCAATTTCTCTATATCTTGCCAACACTTGGTTCGGCTGGTGTTTTTAATCTCAGCGGTTAAAGGGGCGGTATAGTGTTATCTCATTGCGGTTTTAATTCATCTTTCCCTAAAGGTTGTGTATGTGCTCAAATATTTTTTTGCCTATATTTTATTGAGCCATTTGCCTTCTTCTTTTTAAATTCTAACACTTCTTTGTATACGTTGACTAAGTTCTTTGTCAGATACATGTTTCGAAAATTTTTTCTCTCCAGCCTATTGGCTTGCCATTTTGTTTTTGTAATGGTGCCTTTGAAGAGCAAACATTATTATTTTGATGAAGTCCAACTTATTAATTTTTTTTTCTTTTTGTGTACCATCCTTAAGAAATCTCTTCCAAGCCCAAAGTTACTAAGATTTTTTTTCCCTGTGTTTTCCTCTAAATATTCGATAGTTTTAGCTCCTTCATGTAGGTCTATAATCCACTTTGAGTTAATTCTGTATCTGATATGGGGAAAGGACTGAGGTTCATCATTTTGCTTATGGCTCCAATTGTTCCAGCATCATTTGTTGAATGATCATCCTTTTTTCCCCGTTGAGTCACCTTGGCACCTCTGTCAAAAATCAATTGTTCATGTATATATAAATCTAGTTCTGGACTCAATACCCTGTTGCATTTATCTACTTTCATCTCTTTATATCAGGACCACTCTGCCCCATATAATGCCTTATAACATTACAGTCAGTCTTGAAATCAGGTAGTATAAGTCTTTCTTCCAACTATGCTCTTTTTAAAAATTGTTATGACTACCCTTGGTCCTTTGTATTTAAATACATATTTTAGGGTCAGGATGTCAATTCCTATGGAAAAAAGTCTGCTGACATTTTTGCTTGAGATTGCCTTGAATTTGGGTAAGAACTGACATCTTAATACTGAACCTTATGACCCATGGACGATATATTTTTCACTTCTTTATGTCTTCTTTAACTTTTCCTTTACAGTTTTCAGCATCTAGATTTTTAACCTTTTTTGGTGTTGTTGTTAAATTTATCCCTGAGTACTTCCTATTTTTAATACTACTGTAAATGGTATATAGCAAAAAAAGCTCCTTTTCAAAGAAAAGTTTTTTTCTTTTCTTTTGTTCTGTTCTGCCTATCTCCAGTCTTCTGTCCTTCTGTACAACCAACATTTTCTGTGCAATCCATGTGCCAGGATATGAAGACTCCGGCCCATGCTGATCTCTTTCCTTCTGTTGTCACTGCCTGTAATATCCAAGTGGCACATTTATTCTAACTGCATCACACAACACTGTTACATTAACTGTTGTGTTTTTTAATTGTTTCTTGTATATGCCTTACCTGCCCAACTAAATTGCAAGCCCCTTGGGAGTAAAACTATAATTTATACTTAATTATAAATCTACAATGCTTAGAATATTGATAGGCAAATGGGAAATAAATATATATTTTTTTAAGGAAGGAACTCATAAATTCAGCAAACAAAACCTGTCTAAAACTCTAGCCTATCTGTACTCAGTACTACTTTACAGTTAAGCAGATAAAAAAACAAATATTAAATATGTGTTTCTTATATTCAACCACAGCCTGGACTTAGGGGTTCAAGGAACTGTAGATCTGCTTTCTTGTCCTTCGGGAGATCACAAGGAAGGAAAGCACTGAAGAGACCATCCCACTACATACCTAGATGGCAGTTCTAAAAGGGCCCCAGGGCCTGTTGTCAGGGGAAGCCTAGTTGCATGGTGGCTTCTGTCCACTTTCCATTTCAATCTCTGGTATGTACAGTTTTGACAAATAGCTGTTAGCATCTGATTGAATTTGTTTACAAGACAGAGGCAGTTGTTTGTATACAAGACACAGGCCAAACTCTACCCTCCAATATCCAGTAATTTATTTCAGTGTTTTTGGGCCCACTACTGAACTCTGGATTCTGGCCCTATTTCTCAGCACAGTTTAAGGCTTGTTTTCAAGCCCTTGAACTCTAGGGTCCCCCCAACCCACATAATAAATCAATCTCAAACTTATTTGCCACAAAGGATACAGGACAGTTTAAGGAAGTCATCAACAGTGTTTTTTATGCAGCAAGCCAGTTGAATGGCTGGGATGTTAGGCCAGGTGAATGTGGAGGTAGGATGAAGAACGTGACAGACGCCCAGAAAGGACAGTATGAAAATGTGGTGGTAGGCTAAGGTAGGAATTCACCACAGATTTGCAGATATGACAGAAATGTGTTAATTTGCATTCATGAATCACTATCTCTTAAAAAAGAAGGAAGCCCTGGCTTCAGCTTTCTTTCTTTCACTCTTCTTTATCATTTCCCACACTAAATGCTAACTTTCGGTATATACCAGTTTTTAAAGAAAGAAATCAGTGATATTTCACATCATACCAATTCATTTTGGAAGTACTTTAAACTGGCTCAGACAGTAAGGAGTCTACCTGCAATGTGAGAGACCCGGGTTTGATCCCTGGGTCCGGAAGATCTCCTGGAGAAGGAAATGGCATCCTACTCCAGTATTCTTGCCTGGGGAATCCCATGCATGAAGGAGCCTGGTGGACTACAGTCCATGGGGTCACAAAGAGTCGGACACACCTGAGTGACTAACACATTTTTAAACTGTCACATTTAAAAATAAAGATGTATTTAAAAGGGTCAAAAAATACTTTAAGTATTTAAGATAAATACTGAAAAATAAAAGAAAGGTGGTGATTCAGGTAATTTGCCTTACTTTCCAGGTAGTTTGCCCCACTCTCTTTTTAAGAGTATCTGGAAAGTCCTCATACACTGACCCCTGCCCTGGGGGTCACTTGTGGACCAATATGCCTTCAGACAAGAGTCTCAGGCAGAAGACTGGAACTTGAGACCTAATATATTTTCAATATAACTTGAGCTTAATATTACAGGAGTCTAAGCCAGTTCCAAAACTGTGCCCAGTGCTGTTTCTGGCAGGTGTGTGTTCTGGATCATCCATGAAGTTATTTACAATTGCTTGACATGTAAGCATGACAGATTTTTAAGATCAAAACACAGGTGTGTATCAGTGTTGCACAATCCTGCGGTAAGGGCAGAACATGAGATCATTCTACCTAGAAACAAACCCAAACACAAACACCCACCTGGGGCTCAGGTGTATGGCTCTGTCTGCAGGCAGATGAATTTATCTCTGGAGTTTTGTTCTAATATAACTGTGTTCTGATAAGAAATGAGGTTTGGAAGCATTAATACTACTCTAAACTGGGCGGGTCTTCTCAGTTGACAAGCATCTTCTACACCTGCCTTCATGTTCTTTTCAGTCTATTCAAAGACCCATTTCTCAACATAAATGGGTTACAGACACCCATTACAGCCTTACTTATTATTTTCAGTCTCAATAAACATTAGACAAGAACACAAAGGTTTCAGGACAGTAGAGGCAGAAATACTTTCCATCTCATTATGAACCAAGAAAGAAAATTATCAAGATAAAGTCTTAAGAGAATAAGTGACTTAATTAAAACCACCTCACAAAGTAGTGTGTGCATGCCACCCAATGATGCAGTTAATATTAAATATGTCCTACATGTAAAGGCAGTGCACAGTAACTGTTTCATGAATTGTAAAACTACTTAGAGAGAAAGAGAGAGAGAACTGAATAGAAGGCAGGACAGATAATCTTTTTAAGTCACAGCCCTGAATCTTTGGTTAAGCTTCACAGAAAGCCTGGAATTTATTTCACTTACAAAAGAAAGCTAACAATAGGAAAGGAGTTGGAGACCCAACTAAGCAAGTGCACACTTATCTCCTGTGTCCAAAGGCAAACTTTGTGGTTCAACAGACTAGAAGTTTTGTATGAATAAGGGCACAGAGGGAAGCATTATGTATGTATCTCTGTGATCAAATAGCTACTTTGTAGCTCTCTGATATGAAGATTTTCCAAGGGAAATAAGTCCTTTCTTTAAAAAAAAAAATAAGAAAAAGAAACACACACACACAAACATAAACAGGAGATGCATTTTGTACACCACCACCATTTGGTTAACAGATGTTGGCGTCTGCTCTCAGCCTTCTCAAACAGATCAGTGCACTTTATTTTTGTGCAGCATCTTTTCTCCAAAAGCAATGTGAAAAGCTGTGTGGCTGGTTTGACAGCGTGTCTACGGAATCTGCCTAAGAATGATAAGGGAGCAAACGAACACCTGTCAGGCTTATTTAGATGCTGTCTGCACTGGTGCCTGGCTCCATGATAAGGTGGCTGCTGAGCTGCAGAAACGTCCCATTTTTTCTAAAGTGAACCCAGGCACCGTCACATATCATGCTGTGTTGCTGCGGTTTGCTTACTTCATGCCTCATTATCATACAACCTTCACTTACATTGAGGGGAGAAGTATATTTTTGTAAATTGTATTGTGTGATTGTGTATTGACGTGTAATTAGTTTAAGAAGTGTATTGTATAAGAAGTGTATTGTGTGATTCAAAGGGATGTTTTGGATTAACGGGAACCATATATGACCTATTAAAAAAAAATAAATCATTTTTGGAACCCAAAGAACCAGGATCTAGTCCTTACTGTCTTACTGACAATCTCCACCACCCCAAGGCAGTCAGGTAACTCTTCTGGATCTGTGTCCCAGGCTGTAAAGTAAGTTGAGCAGTTGGACTAGAAATGCGTTTCTCAAACTTTTCAGGCACAAGGGGCATTTTAACACATCAAATCTCTCTCGGCCTAATCAAATGGCAGCAGTTACACTTCAAGAATCTGTGCAATTAGAAAGCAGTTACACTTCAAAAATCTGTGCAATAAGTAATGATAAAAAGAAACTCTTGATACAGTGACAGTTGAAAATAAAATTCCAATTTCTTAATCACAGAAGAGTCTGCATTCAATTTTAAAGGAATGGTATACAGATGTTAGACATTATTTATTTAGTCTACAAACAGTGAGTGTTCATATGAGTCTGTCGTCTTTGCAATAATTTCACAGCAGACACACCCACCCCAACTTGGGTCCTCTGTTTAAAGGCTAAGAACCCAGAACTACAACACAAACACTCCAAATCCTTTCTGACACTGACTCTCCACAGTTCTGCTTTCTTTAGATGGTTGTTAGAGGACTGTTTACACATGAGTGACAATTCCTTGGAAATACACTTCTAATTCTGCCTCCTCAACCAGCCAGCCAACCAATCAACCAACCAACCAAGATAAATACACAAACGACCCAAATTAAAAAATGCGCCAAAGGCCTTAACAGACACCACACCAAAGAAGATAAGCAGATGGAAAATAAGCATATGAAAAGATGTTCCATGTCACATGTCATCAGAGAAAGAGACACCACTACACACCTATTAGAATGCCCCAATCTAAGAACATCAACAACATCAAATGCCAGTGAAGCAAGCAGAGCAACAGAAACTCTCATTCATTGCTGGCAGGAATGCAAAATGGTACAGTCACTTTGGGAGAGGCAGTTTGGGAGTTTCTTTAAACACCAGAAAAGAATAAGTTTTTATTTAAAAAACAAACAAACAAAAGGAATTGTGTGTCTTAACATTTACCCAAGAGAGACGAAAACTTAGGTCTACACCAAAACCTACATGTGGATGTTTACAGTAAATTTATTCATATGCCAAAACTTGGAAGTAACCAAGATGTCCTTCAGGAGATGAATGGATAAATGTGGTACATCCAGACAACAGAATATTATTCAGCACTAAAAAGAAATGATCATGCCATAATAAGACATAAAGGAACCTTAAACACATCTTACTAACTGAACAGATTAATTACTATCAATGGTCAAAAAGAAAACTCAAAGCCATGCATTTATGCCTTTGTCCTCAGACTATAAAATGTACACACTGCTGCTGCTGCTACTAAGTCACTTCAGTCGTGTCTGATTCCGTGTGACCCCACAGACAGCAGCTCACCAGGCTCCCCCGTTCCTGGGATTCTCCAGGCAAGAACACTGGAGTGGGTTGCCATTTCCCTCTCCAAAGCATGAAAATGAAAAGTGAAAGCGAAGTCGCTCAGTCATGTCCAAATCTTAGTGACCCCATGGACTGCAGCCCATCAGGCTCCCCCGTCCATGGGATTTTCCAGGCAAGAGTACTGGAGTGGGGTGCCACTGCCTTCTCCATAAAATGTACATAGGTTACTCCAAATTGTAGATATAACATTAAAAAGTAAAATCTAAAGAAAACTAACATCTTTTAAGACAGTTATCCCATGAACTGTATTGGGCAAAATATTTAACAACTTTCACCATCAAAATATTATTACTTATATACAGCCTAAATCTTTCCTGCTGCAAATTTGTCTCCTCTATAACTGGCTTCTACTGATTACCCATCATCACATCATTCAATAATTTTGTGTAATTCTCCTCATATAAGTGAATTAAAAAATAATAAGGCACAGAACTTGTAAGTAGTATCTTGAATTTAGGATTTCTCTTGACTGAATCAGGCCAGACCAATTTAACAGTGAAGTGTAACGTTAGATCCTGGCTCTATTACACAATATGGCTATCTAATTAAAAGGAACTCCTGGAATAAAAGAAAGTCCCAGAGTCTAAGAAAGAATGAAAGAAAGAAGGGAAACTCCTGGCATAGAGACAAACACTGGGATGTGCAAATTATGGTCCAAATTATGGTCCATGGACTAAATGTAGCCCGCTGCCTAGCTTTGTAAAGTTTTATTGAACACAGCCTTGTTCCTTACTTTATACATTGTCTATGCTGCTTTTTCAATACACAGGCATAGCTGAATTATTGGCCCACAAAGCATAAACTCTTGACTATATGGCCCTTTCCAGAAAAAATCTGCTGACCTCTGAGTTAGACTTTCACCTTTGCACTGGGCTGGTTCATTCTGGAGCTCCAGGACTCAGATTAGGTCTTCTCTCCTCCATCTGCACTTATCCACAGTGCTTTTGATTTCAGTAAATGGCTATTTAATTTCTCAAATTAAACCAATAAAAACTAACCAACCAAACAAAAACCCTGAAATCCCCCTAATTCCAATAATTCCACTCTCACTCCACATCCGGTCTATCAGCAAATCCTCAACTGCCTCAATGTATTCAGAAACCCGCTACTCACCATCACTTGTGCTGTTATCACTCCACTCAAAGCTACCATCATCTCTCCTGTGGATTCTTGCAGAAGCCTCTTAATTGGTCTCCTGGTTTCTACCCTGATCCCTTTCATCCATTCACATGACAGCAGTCAGAGTGATCTGGATAAAATGACAGATCACATCATTCATCTTCCCCACTTCCAGGCTGTGTCCTGGCCACACTAGAATGCTGGCTGATCCTGGATCACTCTCAGTAGCCTCCCATCTCAGGCCTTCATGCTTGCTGACTCTTCTTCCCACAGTGTTCCTCACCCAGATCTATGCATGGCTCACTCTTGCCCTTCCTTCTGCTCAAATGCTGCTTTCTCAGAGAGGCATTCCCTGACCACCCTATCCAAAACAGCAACTTCATCTCTCACCCTTATCCCTATCCACACACCCTGCCCCTTTTCCCAGCTTAATTTTTCTGCATATTTCTTGTTTACTTTGTCTGTCTCTGCCAGCTACAGTGTACTCTCCATGAAGACAGGAACTTCATCTGTTCTGCTCACTGCTGTACCCCCAAGTGCCTCGAACACTGCCAATAAGTGTCCAATAAATATTTGTTTAATGAGTGAATGAATGGGCAAATAGGCCATCCCAAGGGTTTACAACACAGTCTGATGTGAAACTATATTTCTGATTTCTATTATGAAGACTAATGGGAAAATCAAAACTTCTCAGTGAAAGGTGCTTCACAAATAAATTGGCTAGAAAGTACCATTCTACTATAAAGCAAGCGACTGTCATTGTTTAGTAGCCAAGTCATGCGCGACTCTTTGCAGCCCCACAGACTGCAGCACACCAGGCTTCCCTGCTCTTCACTGTCTCCCAGATTTTGTTCAAACTCATTTTCATAGTGGAGAAGGAAATGGCAACCCACTCCAGTACCCTTGCCTGGAAAATCCCATGGACAGGGGAGCCTGGTAGGCTACAGTCCATGGGGTTGCAGAGAGTCGGACATGACTGAGTGACTTTACTCACTCACTCACTCATGTTCACTGAGTTAGTAATGTCATTCAACCATCTCATTCACTGTTGCCCCATTCTCCTGCCCTCAATCTTTCCCAGCATTGGAGTCTTTTCCAATAAGTCCGTTGGAGTCTTTTCCAATAAGTCCGCTCTTTGTCTCAGTGGGCCAAAGTATTAGAGCTTCAGCTTCAGCATCAGTCTTTTCAATGAATATTCAGAGTTGATTTCCTTTAGGATTGACTGGTTTGATCTCCCTGCATCCCTAGCTGCTTTTAAGGACTTCAAGCAAGGTATTCTGTTCCTTAATAATTTTTTTTTACTCAAATTCCTATATACGAAAGGAGTTTATGGTTAATCTTTTTCTTCATTCTCCTAATTCTTTAAAACTTTGTAAATTCGATTTCTCAATTTCATCTTTATTTTTCGTTTTCTCTTGGATTATATCCAAGGCTTGCAAAACCAAAGGTCATGTATCAACCTGTACCACAGAATGCTTTAAGCTGCCAGAAATTTTCATTGGCAATACAGAACTGTCATTGATTTCTTGGCAGTACACTGTCAAGTGATGCACTGATAAATCAAAAAGAAATGACATCACGTTAATCCAACAACTAGATTTGACTGAGTTGAAAATCTAAAAACAGCAAGGAAAGATTAGGGACGCTGTGATCCTGGCATGAAGTCAGTATGCACGCATTAAAGCCACACTCAGTGTAATCCAAAGCCTCGCCCCTGTTGCACTCTACAATCTGGGAGCCAGATCACTGGAGCTGGCTTGGGCCACTGTAGCTGCTTTTAATGACTTAAAGCACATCCTCCTGGTGCTCTGAATCCTAGGACACCTCAGATAATTAACAACTACAAAAACCCTTCTTATGCCTTCCTGGGCCTGTGTGAACCTGAAGGGTATGGGCAGCCCACCTGGCCCTTGCCTGAAGTCTTATGAGGCCTAGAGGCTTGAGTTCAAGCTGTGAATTGTATGTACCAAAGTAGGGAAAGTAAAGAGTCACTTATTTATGTATTATTAGTCAGCTTTTGCTCAATTAGGGTCTTGTTAAAAGCAGATGGTAACCTGTGCCAGGGTACCCCACCCACCAAGGCTTCCTTAGGCGAGGACTGAAGGTGTGTGCTCTCCTCAAAGTCGTGTGCTGAAGCTCTAACTCTCAGTGTAATGGTATCCGGAGATGGGGCCTTTGGGAGGTAATTAGATGAGAAGAAGTCATGAGGGTACAGCCCTGGACCAAAGTGATCAACACACTTAGAAGAGACCAGAGGGCTTGCTCTTTGTGCCTTGTGAGGAAGGCAGTGAAAAGGCAGCTGTCTGCAGGCCAGGAATAGAGCCCTCACCAGAAACCAAGCAGATTGACACCTTGAACCTGGACTTCCAGTCTCCAGAACTGTGAGAAATAAAACTCTGTTGTTTAAGGCACACAGTCTATGGTGTTTTGTCATGGCAGCCTGAGCTGACTAATACATGAGATTTTAGATCTTAAAAGTTGCATTAAATTGCCAAGTCTCAGAAAGCCTACTTGCAATGCTTATTGACAACATTCTAAATTTGATTTCTTCTATTCACAACAGGAGAATATAGGAATACTTTTGCCCAACCTCATCTCCCTGTCTCTCCCTCCCTCCCTCTTACACACACACACATGTTACTCTGAGAGCAGCTACATCATGCCGAGACAAGTCTTCTTTGCAGGGAACCGTAAGCTGATGGAAAGAACAATTCCAGAATGTCCTGATGAAAAAAAACATGTCAAGGCAGGGTCCCAGAGCCCTGGCCCCCAGCCCTCCCAGTGCTCTTCTTATCCAAAGGAGCCAGAAGCAGGACAGGGAAGCAAATGCATGGAAGGTGGGCTGGGGCTAATACACGCCGGGGCTAAACGCAGAGGCATGAAACACACAACTGCATAGGCCCTGCTATGTAACCATTCAGAGGAGCTCCTCCAAACTTGCACAAGAATCTGTTCTTGGCTTTTTGATGAGAAAAATGAACACAGTGAATGTCCAAGTTAGGAATACGGAGATAAATCCATGCATAGTATTGTAGATGTTGTTTTCCAAAGCCCTGAACAAATACACTTACCTGATCATGCTATTAGATGCCAGAAAAAAAGGACTGGTCAGTTCTATTAAGGATGGTATGCTGGACAAGTAAACACACACATGAACCCCTCGAAAGAAAAGAAACCACAGCAGAGGTAGGTAGCCTTTAGACAGCTGCATTTCCTGAGTTCCTCTGATTTTATTGTTCCCTTTTGATCATATCCCTGAACTAAACTCTAAAGAACATACAACATGTTAAGAAAGTTCTAAAATTTATACACAAAGAAATCAAGTAGCCAAAGAGAAGGAAAAGACACTAATTTTAAAATCTGAGAAAAATAAGGTCCCAATCTACAAACTTTGACATGTCTCCTACAAATCACTAAACATTTCAAGTGCTATACCTACGCTAGAAGAGTCAGTCCTGGTGTCAATGACATAATTTATTCATTAATATGGAATTGGGGCTTCTCTTATAGCTCAGTTGGTAAAGAAATCGCCTGCAATGTAGGAGACCCCAACTTGATTCCTGGGTCTGGAAGATCCACTGGGGAAGGGATAGGCTACCCACTCTAGTATTCTTGGGCTTCCCTTGTGGCTCAGAATCCATCTGCAATGTGGGAGACCTGCATTCGATCCTAGGTTGGGAAGATCCCCTGGAGAAAGGAAAGGCTACCCACACCAGTATTCTGGACTGGAGAATTCCATGGACTGTATAGTTCATAGGATCACAAAGAGCTGGATACAACTGAGCAACTTTCACTTTCACTTTCAATATGGAATTAAGAGGTGCCTCCAACAAGGAATAAACGAAACTCTCAGCCACAGTAGTCCAATTAAAAATGAGCATAGGGCACGAAACATGAAACACAATTAGAGGACAATGATATTACCCTTCCTTTGCCTTCAGTTGCTATCAGTAAGAAAATACCAACTGCAGGGGTTGGGGGGTAAAGCCTTTATTTTGGGAAGACCTATTAGACAGGAAAACATGAATGGAAGTCTCATTTCTTGACTCCTTAACAAGAGGGCACTCCCAACCATTAAATCAATGATCTCTCTCCATAGCAACCTGGGATGCACCTGATGGTCACCCACTTCCAGCAGTGGAGAGCTAATCATTTCAGAAGGCAAACAAATGAAGCAAAGAAGATATATGGGAAAAGCCTTCAAAACTATCAGTATTATAGGAATATGAGAATCCCACCATCATCTCTCATTGACATATGTGATCGTTAGAACAGTATTCTACAAGGTATGTATAAAGATATTCAGTGTTAGGGAGAGTAGCAAAAAGCTGAAAAATGAAAACAAAAACTGCTATGTTCATCATCAAGGATTTGGTTAAATAAATTATGTTACAAACATTCAATAGGCCCACCTAGCTTAACACAGAATAATCTCCATGATATATTGTGAAGTTTTAAAAAAAAAGAAGATTGCAGCATACTTTGTATAGTATGATATACAAGGGACAGAAAAGATACTTTCATACTTTTATACTCATGAAGGACACAGTTTTATAACTGGCTATAATGGGGGAGAGAAACTAGAAGTCTAGGTGGTCTGGGAATGGAGAAAAATGTCCTTTGCATTGTATATCCTTTTATATCATTTTTTTTGCTTAAACTTTAAAAAATTTTAATTTCGTTTTATGGATATACTGCTTGATTTTTCTTTAAAAAGTGTCTTAAAATGTGAGAGAGAAATGAATCTATTTTTGTGAAGTTAAATTCTTATCCTTTGTAGCTTCTATTCATTAATCTTTGTATAATCTCTTAGAATTATAAAATACAAAACAATAATAACCAAAATGCTTTCTAATCTCCCACTTTCAGTTGCAAGATTCTGTTGTAGTTTACAAATATCTAAAAATATCTTAAAATATGATTATTTTCAATCAAACAAAAAGCATTGGAATGCAGCTTTTAACTATTTTAGGGAGGAATCTTTCTTATATTTTATAGTTGTTCTTTATTTTCAGAATCAATAGCTAAGTTAATTACTTCAACGAAAACTGGTGGATGGTGTTAATATTCCCTGGCTTTTTACATATACTAACTATGACCTTTCCACAGTTTATTGTGATCCACACAGTCAAAGGCTTTAGCATAGTCAATAAAGCAGAAATAGATGTTTTTCTGGAACTCTCTTGCTTTTTCAATGATCCAGCGGATGTTGAAATTTGATCTCTGGTTCCTCTGCCTTTTCTAAAACCAGCCTGAACATCTGAAAGCTCACAGTTCACGTATTGCTGAAGCCTGGCTTCGAGAATTTTGAGCACTACTTTACTAGCATGTGAGATGAGTGCAATTGTGCAGTAGTTCAAGCATTCTTTGGCATTGCCTTTCTTTGGGACTGGAATGAAAACTGAGCTTTTCCAGTCCTATGGCTATTGCTGAATTTTCCAAATTTGCTGGCATATTGAGTGCAGCACCTTCATAGCATCATCTTTTAGGATATGAAATAGCTCAACTGGAATTCCATCACCTCCACTAGCTTTGTTCGTGGTGATGCTTTCTAAGGCCCACTTGACTTCACATTCCAGGATGTCTGGCTCTAGATGAATGATCACACCTTCATGATTATCTGGGTCGTGAAGATCTTTTTTGTACAGTTCTTCTGTGTATCCTTGCCACCTCTTCTTAATATCTTCTGCTTCAAAGCCTTTGACTATGTGGATCACAATAACCTGTGGAAAACTCTTAAAGAGATGGGAATACTAGACCATCTCACCTGTCTCTTGAGAAACCTGTATGCAGGTCAGGAAGCAACAGTTAGAACTGGACATGGAACAACAGACTGGTTCCAAATAGGAAAAGGAGTACGTCAAGGCTGTATGTGTATTGTCACCCTGCTTATTTAACTTATATGCAGAGTACATCATGAGAAATGCTGGGCTGGAAGAAGCACAAGCTGGAACCAAGATTGCTGGGAGAAATATCAATAACCTCAGCTATGCAGACGACACCACCCTTATGGCAGAAAATGAAGAGGAACTAAAAAGCCTCTTGCTGAAAGTGAAAGAAGAGAGTGAAAAAGTTGGCTTAAAGGTCAACAGTCAGAAAACTAAGATCATGACATCTGGTCCCATCACTTCATGGCAAATAGATGAGGAAACAGTGGAAACAGTGTCAGACTTTATTTTTCTGCAGATGGTGATTGCAGCCATGAAATCAAAAGACACTTACTCCTTGGAAGGAAAGTTATGAAAAACCTAGATAGCATATTTAAAAGCAGAGACATTACTTTGCCAACAAAGGTCCGTCTAGTTAAGGCTGGGGTTTTTCCAGTAGTCATGCATGGAAGTGACAGTTGGATGGTGAAGAAAGCTGAGAGCTGAAGAATTGATGCTTTTGAACTGTGGTGTTAGAGAAGACTCTTGAGAGTCCCTTGCACTGTAAGGAGATCCAACAAGTCCATCCCAAAGGAGATCAGTCCTGGGTATTCATTGGAAGAACTGATGTTGAAGCTGAAACTCCAATACTTTGGCCACCTAATGCAAAGAGTTGACTTACTGGAAAGCACCCTGATGCTGGGAAGGATTGGGGCAGGAGGAGGAGGGGACGACAGAGGATGAGATGGCTAGATGGCATCACCGACTCAGTGAACATGGGTTTGAGTAGACTCCAGGAGTTGGTGATGGACAGGGAGACCTGGTGTGCCGCAATTCATGGGGTCGAAAAGAGTTGGACACGACTGAGCGACTGACCTGAACTGAACTAAACTATGACGTTTGGGTTTCAGAGAAGTCCAAATATTAGTTCTATTGTTTAAAGTATTTAAATAACATTTTTCTGAATAAAAAAGTAATGCGTGCTCACTGTAGAAAACTTCAAAAACAGAGAAAAGCAAAAAGGAATATTAAAACAATTCATTTTCCTACTACCCTAGGGAAAGTTACTATTAGTTTTGATGTATAGCCTTCTTTTTCTATTTCCAATGCATTCAAGTATATATATTTTAAGTACTTGGAATCAAGCTGCACTAATTGTTTTAAAAGTCTGCTTTAATAAATTATCACTCCTACTTATCTTTTGTTTTATAATTTTTGTGTTTAAGATTATAAAATATGCATTACTTGTAAAGTGTCAGATAAATTTTTAATTTTAATTTTCTGTTTTAGTTTCTTAGACAAATATTACCTGAAATCAAAAAATTTAAATGACTCAAAATTCACAAAGTGAAACCAGTATAAAAGAAATTTACATAATTAAACTTTCAAAGAATGCTTTTTGAAAATTTGAAGCATTTATACTTCTGAGGTTATTAAAGCTTAAAACTGAATTGAAGACTTTTGGAATGCCCTATATTATAAATATATTTTCATGACATTAAATATTTTTTAAATGGATGACAGGATTCTGTTACACTGATATGTTACAATATACTTGGCTAGTCCCTTATTACTGGATATTTAGATTTTTTTCTTTGAAGAGAACATAAAACTGTCAGCTAAAAAGCCCTCATGTTAGACTAGACCCAGGTTAGGATTATATTAACATAGTGAAATCCTGAACAATTCCTATGAACCTTTTAAAAGTTTTCAACATATATTCTCAAGTTATCTTCCAGAAGAGGTAATAAGCAACAATGCCAACAACACTGGACATATTTGGAGCAAAATAAAAATGTCTTTTATCATACACATAAAATATACGTGTGTATTTTTCTCCCTGAACCAAGGACAGCTATAAGAATAGTTAAAGTAACAGGTTTCAAGCGTTGTTACCTCAGCTTGACATAAATTCCAAAACAGAGCTCAGAACTGCTCTTAAAAAAATAACCCATGGTCCTTCCTGGGGTTTAAAAAGAAGTAAAGGTTTAAATAAATCCATACTAAAATTCAGTTATCAGGTCTTCAATGTGAGCAGGAAGATAATCAGAAGCCCACATACTGGAGGTAAGCTACATCTTTTATCAGTCTGCTCAGAAGCCCCACCACACCATGAGGGGAAAAAAGCAGGGTATTAGAATCAAATCAATAAATGACTGAATAATAAGACTGAACCTTTACTCCTAGTGTCACTGTCTTTCTGAAAGTTTAAATAAAGTAACTGATCTGGGGAGAAGTGAGACTATCTTACACCATGGAGGAAGTTAGCGGTTCTGTGCCCATCCAGATAGAAGATAAAGAGGAAAAGTGTGAAGATTCTAATAACCTTTTGTCTGCATTTCCAGTCTGACTTGAAACCATTCAACTTTTAGGCAGGTCCTTCAAATCCATTTAAAAAATAAGTTTCAAAGATTACAATCTTGCTCAGAACTAATTTTCCTGTCCTCTGAGAATTATAAACATGCTGATAACTTTCAACAATGCATTGGGCAAAAACGGTAAAAAGAGCTTTGGGTCATAAAACCAACCCATTTCAGCTTTTGCATGGTCCCACCTTTCAATACCTAAAATGGGTTGTAGAATTTGGGATAAATGAAAGGAGAAAAATTCACGGCCACTAGGAGTGGTTACTGCCTGTAGAAGGCAGAAACGAACCCCCATGATACCAAACCAGGCCATGTGAGGACTTCTAGAAGTAGTAGGCATGGCTCATAAAAGAATCAAACGTACTCTGATAACAGTATGCAAAGTATGAATCATGGTCTTCCAACAAAATTAGATTCTGGTTAAATTACTTAATTTAGTACAAAGGATAAAACTTTCATAATAGCCAAAGAGGTAACGATGTATTTTTTTTAATCCACCCAAAGCAGACAATTCTGACCCTTTATAATAAAATGGTTCACTTCTGTGCTGGATCTCCTTTAAAAGTATCTTCCAAGTCTAGACCACAAGGACACCTTTTAGGTCAAAGTTCATTATATTGGGTTCCTTGAGTTCTTCTGTAACAAAAAGCTCTTGGATGGGGTCCAAAAAAGTCTTTCCAAGTATAAATGAAAACTCTCATTTAGTTAGATAGATAAAATAATTTAGTTCTGACATTTAATAGTGGTATGGTCTTGGGAAAATTACTAACTTCTCTAAGACTGTTTCATCATCAGTAATAAGAAAGATATTAATGGTATCCACCTTATGGGGTAAAAATGCAGACTAAATAAGACAGCACAGGAAAAACACTCAATATGTGAACATTATTATTATAGGTACCACAGGTTAGTTACCTTGGACTATATACAGTAACTAAATCTCAACCAACAAAGTGTTGTCTACCAAAGGGACTTACACTGCTTTAACAAATAGTGAAAATAACCTGCCATTAAACATACAGATTATAGTTGTCCCCTAGCAATCACCAGAAATAGGTTCTAGGACCTCAGCAGATACCAAAATTTATGGCTGCTATAAAGTGGTGTGGTATTTGCATAAAACCTATGGCACAGTGCTCCCCATATTTTAAATCACTCTAGATTACATATAATACCTAATACAATGTAAATTCTATGTAAATAGTTTAAACACAGCGTAAATAGTTGCCTGAACACAGCAGATTCATGTTTCGCTTTTCAGAACTTTCTGGAGATTTTTTTCCCTGAGTATTTCAATCCCTGGTTGGCCACATCCACAGATGCAGGACAACTGGATATGGAGGGCCAATTGCATTTAAAAACAAATATATTTCTGAAATCTTTAAGAAGTCTCAAAAATATTTTCCTATGCTAAGTTACTTAAATATTCTCTTTGAAAGTGTTTCACCAGTCATTGGCTTAAAAAACAGAACTTTATTTTCTCACAATTCTGGAGACTAGAAGTCCAGGGTCAAGGTATTGGCAGGGCTGGGTTTTTTCTGAGGCCTCTGTCTCAGGCTTGTGGATGGCCTACTTTCCCCTGTGTCTTCACACAGTCATCCCTCTGTGTGTATCTGTGCCCTAACTTTCTCATTTTATAATGATACCAGCCATACAGACTGGGGTCCACACTAATGACCTCATTTTAACTTAATTACCTCTTTAAAAATGCTCTTTCCAAACATAGTCATATTCTGACACATGGGGTGGGGGGGTGGTTATGGCTTCAGTATATGAATTTGGAAAAAACACAATTCAGCCCATGGCAACAAGTATGTATTTTCTCTGCTTAAGAGTCTTTGCTGTTCCCTCCCCCCGACCTGGATGCCTATCTTACTTTTCCAGCTTCATCTCCTGTATCTCCTGGTTTTGCACCCTAGATACTGACCCCACTGAACTAATGTTCATTTTCCAAACATATTCTTTCATACCTCCTTGACTCTGAATATCTTGCTGTCTCTGTCTACAATACTCTCCCATATCAGGTACTCTCTGAAGTTATTTTGATGCCTGAGGCAGAGCCCACTACATTCTTCCCACTCCTCAAAGAACCCTGAACACCCTGTTATTACAGTATGTATCACCCTGAACTGCAATTAACTCTCTCTATGTCTTTTTCCACCGCCACACTGGGAATTCCTTGAAGGCAAGGACCAAGCCTAGTTCTCCTCATCATGGATTCTTCTGAACCCAGTGCAGACCTGGTGCACAGCAGGAGAGAAAAAAATATTTCTTTTATGAAGGAAATGAATAATGAAGTGAAGATATGAACAAATTAGTGACAGTGAAAAGTGTTTAATGTCTTTTTTAATACCCAGTATAGTGGTATGGTAGTCACCAAATTTAGGATGTGCTTAATACATGATTGCTGAGTAAAATACTCACTGAACCATAGAAGAAATCCCAAAATAAAGAGGGGCTCTGGATTAATTCACTTGAAGAAAAGTTATGAAAGCTGACCATCTTTGGAGTAAAAAGGAAATGGATTTTAAAAAGCCTATAAACTTCAGGGAAGAAGCGCCAAGACACATGTGACAAGGCAATCTGAGCTCCACTCTGATCCAAGAACAAAGGGTTCCTGGTTTAAGCTATGGAAGGGTCTGTTCCAGCAAGCAGCTGGGCAGAATTTCCTCACACGAATAGTTTTTAATGTATGGGAAAAAGAAAAGAGCAAAGCAAAACAAGCAAAGGCAGCAAAAGGGAATAATTAGTGTAAACTGTTTTGTTTTGCCTTTTTTTTTTAAATGCGTTGGACAAACCCCAAGGAGAATGTTGTGGAATAAACATCTGTTCACTCGGAACACGATGGAGCCCCTTTGACAGGATCTGTGGCCTGTGTGTGTCCTTACGTGCCCGAGGTTTCTATTTGTGTTTTCTCAGTGCAGACAGCCCAGAGAGTGGCCCAGAAAGAGGCCTATTCCAGGCTAGGACACACTCCACTCTCTCCAGTCAGGGCTGGGGCTGGGGGCAGCTCTCCTTTAGTTGTGTTTGACATGGCAAAAAGCACACAGAAGGAGGGAAGGGCAAACACCAATCACGTGTACGTACAGAACTGCCTTGCTCTGTTTGTACAGGTTTCTACCAACACATTTTCACTGTTTCCATTAAAGTCACCAGACATGTCCCATGCAGAGGGATCAGCAGCACTTGTTTCCCATCCTTGTGGTCCCTGGTATCAAAGACACTCAGTACAACACGCTGAAAGCATGTGTTTCCTTGTGCCAGATGTGTCCCTTGCAATCAGTCACTGAGTCTGGGAGTTTCTGTTAAGGAGAGAGATCCTTAGGCAAATTCTTTTCCGGTCTCCGGGATCACCTGTTAAGTTTCTGCCTCCCTAACAGAGTAGAGGTGAGTAGCTGTGGGCCGAGAGGTGAACTTGGATGGGAACACTAGCAATTTTCAGTGGGCAGTGAGTGCCCTGAGGGAAACACCCCAAAGGGGCATCGGGTGGCTTTAATTCCCATCCTCAAGACAGCAGATCACTTCAGTGCCTTGGGCCATGTGGGTCCACTTCGGCACCCTCTGACCCCGTCTGTCAGCCAGCCCATCTTACACAAGTTTCACTCTGAACAGCACATCATGTCCAGATGAAGACAGACTTCGGCGCATCCTCCATCTTTCTTTCTGGCTGCAGTCAAAACTTGTACTGACATTCGATTTACTTGCCTTTTCCCTTCCTAATGCCTTGCGAGCACAGGTTTGGTTTTTTTTTTTATGATTCTCTTTCATTATGGCATTAATGTCTAAATCTGGCATTTTATTAAGTACCAGGAAGGGGTGACGGCCTTATGCTTCTTCCCTTGACCTTTGTTCCTGGCTCTGTGTTATTTACACAAGGAGTTTAAGTCATGATAACCATGGTGCCTTGATTATCTGAGTCATACGGGATTTTTTTTTCCCCAGATATCTTTTTGCTCTGACCTGCAAAAGTCCAGAAAAAGCTCTCTGTATCTCTGAAGTCTCCTGGTAGAGCCAGCTACTGACTTATGCCATACAACATAAGAGGCTGCATTTAGCAGAATCACTTTGAAAGTGGCCAGTTGGGGCTGTTAAGAAAACTAATTATAAAACTTACCAGAGTCCACCTACTGAGTTGGCTGGAACAAGCACCAGCACTCAGAGCTTCGCATTCAGAAGGTCATGGAGAAAGAAGAGTAGCTGAGGCTGGGAAGGCGTGTAGGGAACAGCAAGGATTTTACAAGGGTCGGAGGGAGGGTGGGGCATGCCAGAAACCTGCCCTCAAACACAATTCCAACATCTTTTCTTTGGGACAACCACTCTATCTGTCCACACACCATAAAAAAGGCTTATGCATACATATGGTACCACTTTTAATTTTCTATAGAACTGTGATTGAAAAACCAATTTATTCTAATGGAGTGGATGGTTATGCCACAGTTTAATTTTATCTGAAGGGGGAAAAAAAGCTGACATCTAGCAGTTCAACAAGTCTTTGTCACCAGAGGCCTGTGACACAAATCTCGATATTTTATGGGAACATGTATAGCTTTCTTCATTTGTGGCTATAATTGCTGCTGGAGACGCCCCAACATGTAAAGGTTGATGCTTCTGAATGTGCTGAAAGATGTTGGAACTAAACCATGCAGTGACAGCTATCAAAATGTCACCAATGCAGTGTCATATTCAGTCAAGATGCTTCAAAATGCAAATGTTCAGCTAACACTGTTCTAGCTGCAGAAGGAAGAAGATTACCTGGCTGGTTGGTGGGGAAAATGAAATGTGTTAATGAGCATAACAATGCTTAGTGAGGAAACAGGCTGGTAACAGAGGCGGTCCTGCCAGGAAGAGCTCTCCTGCATGGGTGCTTCCCGTGTATGGTTGTGTATACCAGACACTTTACGTGTTTGAACTCAATCCCCACAACTGTCCTTATGCCCAGTTTACAGGGGACAAAACTGACTCATAGACAGGTTAAGGAACTAGTCCAGTATTACCAGCTAGTAAGCACTGAAGGTAGGACTCAAAGCCAGGTCCTTCTGACTCTGGAGTCCATACTTTAACCACTATGCAAGTTCTAGTTTCTCACAGTGTCCCTCTGCAGAAAGTGGTGTACATTTCAAGTGCCCTGTATCTTTACTGCCGAGGTGTGAGCCCTGTACTCAGAGTCCAAAGGTGGCACCTTCTTCATCTTGCCCTTAACACTTCCTAAAGGTAGCATAAAACAGTAAAAGTTCAACACTTCAAATTTCTAAATCTTATCCTTCAACAACTAACTGCCAATCCCCTAACCACTTGAGTATAAATTCAAAAGGCGTTATTTGAAACCACTGATATTCATTTTATGAAAGTATTTGATCTGAAGAGATGGTTACCATTGCTCAGATTTAAACTTATGCTAATTAAGGTACAGGAAACTGTATAACCTAGTGAATTATGTTTGAAATTGAAAGCAAGCAAAAGGATATCCAAATGTTTGGTCCAAGATCCACCAGAGTCTATCTCTGGCTTTAGATTAAACAATTAACCATCCCATCTCTCAGTTTACCCAAAATGTAGAAAGGAAACAGTCCCTCATTCAATAGATGAGTGGTTAAATGAGTTGCAGCTGTGCCAGCCTGGCATTGAGCAACTGCTGTGCAGGACTCTTTGAACCACAGAAGAACTGGAAGGGGAGAAGTGCCAGAAGGGACACACCCACTAGTGTTCCCTTTCACATTATGAATGCAGGGCTCAGCATTGCTCAAGGGGCTTCAGGGTAATATCCGGGACAGGTCTGCCACAGAGCTCTGGCTAATCCTTGCTTGAAAAGTAGAAGGAGAATCTGGGTTCTAAACAGTTTCAGAATAAAAGGAAGAATTAGCTTTGAGACACTGGGAGGCTGGATCAAACCAGACACTCTTCGAAAATGGGGAAAATTAAAATTGGCATATTCTTATCTAACCTATATGTAATTTCCACTTTCCACCTACTCTCAACCTAATTCTTGTCCTCATCCCCATGACAAACTCTGGGGTCATGTGCACTATTGAAACGTGCTCAACCAGGTGAATCTTCGGCTTTCTCCATCACCAGCCCCAAGCCCTCGAGTCTCCCCAAGAACCGTAGGGGTCACAGAATAGGCCTGGGGTTCAGGCAACTAAAGACAAGAAAGTGCCAACTAGTGTCCCTTCCCCCAGAAGGGCAATGGTTGGACATGTGCCCTCTGCCCCACAGTGCCATTTTTCAGATGCTTTATAAACCACTTGAAAAGAAAACTGCTTACCCATAATTCCTTGAAGATGTCTGGCTGGTTTAACTAACTCCTCAGTTATGAGCCTTTCCTCTAATGGGAATCTGTTGGAAAGTTGGCTCTTCACAATTGCAAACTGGGATCACCACAGTTATAAGCCATCATTAATAAATTCACGAAAAACCACACTAATAGTTTTAACTTTGTAGTAGTCTCCAGAAATTTGACTAAATAGCCTTAAAGGGGAAAAAAGCATGCATAGTAGAAATCTTTCATGTACTAGATTCT
This sequence comes from Antilocapra americana, assembly GCA_007570785.1. Classification (NCBI taxonomy): domain Eukaryota; kingdom Metazoa; phylum Chordata; class Mammalia; order Artiodactyla; family Antilocapridae; genus Antilocapra; species Antilocapra americana. Next base: position 3,887,691 of record ML662449.1, on the reverse strand, counting down.
GACAACTCTTAGACCGCAAGTTTCTATACTTTCCAAACTGTCCTATTCACCACCGTCACAAATAGCCACCAGATCACACCCTTTGCTCACTTGCCCACACTCACTATTCATTATGAAGTCCTTTGAAGTTCCACCTACAACTGCTTTTTTTTTTTTTTAAACAATTGTGTCCCTTCCCAGTTAACTTAATTCAGTTCTCTGGATAAATGTGTATGTGATATTTGCATGTGCTAAATGTAGTGCTTGTGCCAAAAACGAAAAAGAAAAAAAAAAGCCACCAAATATTTATAAAGTACCTTCGGGGAGCTCAATTTTCTACTAGGAATAATAGAAAGTAATACAGAAAGCGTGTTTGTGTGACTGTGTGGGTGGTGCTTAAGCACGCAAGGGCACGTGTGTGGGCTCCTTTAAACTGTTGCTTCCGCAGCCCAGTGCCCTGGCCAAGTGAACAGGGAAATGCTGGCAACATAATGTATGAAGACAGACACTAAACCAGCAGGCTTGGGGGCCGAGGGATCTGGATGGACACTGGCCCAGCTGAACACTCGGTAAGCTCTGTGCATAGAGCCCAGAACAAAACAATAATTTATTTGTTTGTTTGTTTTGAGGATGCAGAATCCTTCTGGATCATTACCTTTTAGTTGGGTACATGTATTACCTAACGAAATTCTGGCACATGATTAAGCTATGGCCAGGATGACACATGATTAAACATCCATAGTGGTTCCCTGACAGTGTCTGAAAATGCCAGGCACATTCTCCCACCTGGACCTAGTTCACATATCTCTTCTAGGTGCCCTTCTCCTCCTGGCAAATTGTTATTCTTCCTGTAATGTCCACATCAGGAGCCACACCTTCTGTGAGTCCTTGGGCCTCCAGAAGACCGACTGCACGGCTCTCCCGGCTGGGTTCCTGTGGTTCTGCATGCCCACCTCCAGGACAGGACTGACCACACTGTTCCAGCGGGTTACTGCTGTGCTTGTCTCTACCAGGAGACTGTCATCCTCGAGGCAGTGGCATCTTTATCCATATCTCACAACTCCGTACCCCGACCCAAACAATGCTAGCCAAGTGCCTGGCGTGGGCTGCTGCTGTTTAGTCACTAAGTCATGTCCAGCTCTTTGCAACACCATGGACTGTAGTCCATGAGGCTCCTCTGTCTATGAGATTTCCTAGGCAAGAATATTGGAGTAGGTTGCCAATTTCTCCTCTAGGGAATCTTCTTGACCCAGGAATCAAACCTGAGAACCCTGCTTGGCAGGCGGATTCTTTACCACTGAGCCACCAGGGAAGCCCACCTGGCATGTGACAGTCACCCAAAAAACTGATTGCATGAATAAAGGGCTATACTTTTCATTCTTCAAATAAACAAACAAATCCTGAAATACTTTGACATAAATTGATTCACTCAGAACATAGGAACTTCAGATCAAACAGAAGCTTTCTCTCTCACCCACTCAACTGAAAAGACAATTTTGTTGATGGTACTTAAGGCTCCAAAATTTGCTTTCCATACCAATAAAATTTCCAGGCATGAACTAAAAGCAGAATTGAGGCTGCCAGATAGCTTAAACCACAGGTGATAACTTGAAACAGAGAAAGAAAGGACAAAGGCATTAATGAGAATAAGCAAAGATTTCCTACTATGCCAACTTTAACTTCTCTTCTATTGAAAAAAACCTCCCACAATCCCTAGCTAAAGAGTCAAAGTGTCAATCATGCAATAATAAATAATGATAATGCAGGCGAAAGCTGCCTTAGGCAAGCAGGATCAAGAGTAGGGTGGAAGTCTCAAGCTGAGTTCACCGCCTCTCTTGTAATGATGAAAGAGTAAGAACTGGCTTCTAAATAATGAAGGAGACAGACCAGAAAGGTCTAAAAAATGGAAAACACAAATGTAAGTGTGAATATTCTAGTCCTAAGGGATAAACCCTGTTAGTGGGGTGAAGGAGTAGTAGCACAGAGATATAGAATAGAGACAGGGAGTCCTTTACCAAAACTACCTTTGCTACCAATAGTTGTAGGATCACATAGTGAGGCATGAAGTGCAGCCACCTTATTATGAGAACTGTGTGTATATCAGCATTTTTAAACTTTCCTGATGAACGCTATATAACATAAGCAGTCATTTTTGTTTTTCTTCTAGATCTGTGTCTTTTCTCCCTATGTGAGCTTCTTCATTTTGAGTTTGTTTGTATAGGTTTACTGTCCTGCAGACTTAAACCTGATGCAAGCACTGTGTTGTTTTCGTTTTGAATTTCTGGATCATCTGGTGACAGTGAACATGGTTTGATATTTGTTAGTTGTCTTATTCCTCTTTTGTAAACTGAAGGACATTATTCTTTATTTTTTTACAATGGGATATTAAGTGTTCTTCTGATCATTTATACAGAAATGATGTTAATTATTTTTATATTTGTGATAGATAACTTTCCAGTTTGTTTTTAAATTGTTTCATGATATTCCTGACATAGAAGAAAAGTTCAGCTTGAATGGCTGAGTGAATGTATCTGAGATTAGAACCCAGGCTTGTCTGATCTCCCCACTCATGTCCTTAAATAACCTGCTGAACAGAATTAATTTTACACTATTAAACTCTATTGATGATGTGGAGCCAACACTGGAGAAGTAAGTTGATATAATGTAATTTGGATTTTGTTTTTCTTCCCTGCTTTCTTAAAGCTGTATTTGCTGCTGCTACCAAAAGTATACGTAGATCAGCCTCTCTGCCTTCATGTACGTTGCTTCATATATGCTGTGGGTGTAAAAATAGGCTAATCAAGTTTGCCAGGTCAGTATATTAATAAAACAAAGTCAGAGTTTGTCCTTAAAACAGGCTCTTCAACAACACTGTGAAACAACTATACTCCAATAAAAATTAATTAAAAAATAAAAATAAAATAGACTTTTCAATACTCAGACTCACTCCCTTTCTCTTAGTCCAGGGAGCAAGGCTCTTTTCCTGGGGGTTACCAGGAGTCTCACCTTTGGATAAGTGGGGTTTTTCCAAGAGACTGTAGTATGACCTTACCATAACAGTCACTTGATAAATACTCATTTAAGATGATGAAATACTTTTCTTTAGAGTTCTAAACTGCTCAGGAGAAACTTCTCCAGTCAAGATAAGAGAAATGGAAAATTTCCATATATAGGGAAGTAACTGGGATGTTATTTCTGTAAGAAAAAAAAGTCTTACAATTTTCTTTAAGTCAAAGAGCTTATTATTTTCATCTTTACAGAAATCTAAAAATTATACATTAATACATTTGTTTTCTAAACAGAAACACATAATTCACTTTAAAGAAAAGTTGGCTATGGAAAAGATTTCTATCAATTGAATTGAATGGAGTGAATCACATTTTCCCATTAAGTTCCACTTAAAAATTTATAATATTGAATCAAATTTGGCCTGCTACTCAAAGATGTCCCTAGACTACCTAAACTCATTTAAAGAAAATACTTATTTCTCTCTAATAAAAGTAATAAAAATGCATTTCAAACTAGTCACAAAATGAAAATTCCAAATTCTCAAAATTTCATAAATCTGCTGCATTGGGAGCAAACTACAGGAAGAAAACATAAGCTATATATAGGGCCTGGGCTGAGAAGCTAATCCTATAACCTCTTCCTTTTTAGGATAAATACTACTTTTTAAAAGTCTTCTAAAATCAAGTATTTTGTAAGATGACTCCTGATAGCTTATTTATAATTCTGGGAAAGGCTCTATAACTACTAATATATAATACAATATTCTTTAAATAGTCTATGTAGAACTGTAATTCACAAATATTTAAAATTTATTTACTCTGTGACTGATACTCACCAGGTTTTGTATTTGGTTTTGTACACAGCAGTGGGAACAGAAATATAAATACTATATAGTCTCTAGGATCTTCCAACTAGTGACAGAGATAAACTGAAGAAATTTTAATTCAATGAGGTTAAAAACCCTGATTGAGCATAAAGCCATGCAGGAGTATGAAAGAGAGCACTTAGCTCTGTTATACAGAATAGTGCCAAGAAAGGCTCTGGAGAGGCGATGACATTCAATCTGAATCTTGAAGGAAGACTAAAAACTAACTAGGATAGCAAGATTACAGGCAGAAAAAGTAGGAAATAAATTTTCTCATGCTGTCTCTTAAGTGTGGGTACATATACTTAGAAAAACTTCTCCATACTTGTGCCCCCAAATAAATTTATAAGCTTCAGAAAAAGAGAAGTTAATAATAACTAGCATTATTCTACAAACAAATCACATGAGATTATTCTCATTTTCTTCTCAGGTATAGGAGGTAAAAACAGCAAAGTGATGTAGAAAATTCTGGTAAACATTGTGCCTAACACAGGGGTATCTCATGATATGAATTATCTGCATATATAACAATTACTTCACACTTCACCCCATTGCTTTCCAAATGGAAGCGTGATGGAACAGCAACTGAGCTGCCTATGGCTGACAGCCCCCTCTGGTGGTCAAGATGGGCAATTACGTGGTTAGTATTTCTGTCCCTGCTTTCCTTTCCCAGAGGGAAGAAAAAAATACTATGTTCCCTCACTGTTCCTACTTCTCTCCCTGTAGTTCAGCATCTCCAGCACCTGGACTTAATATACTAATATTTATTCTTCAGATTCCCAATAAATATTTACAGAGCTGAACTGCTTCAAATGAGAAGTTCCTAATTCAAGGCTTTTGTAAGGCCCTTTCCATTTTTTCCAAGTACTTTTACTGTGTACCTTTAGCTCAGTCATCTGCATATGAAGATGAAGAACTCTGTTGCATAAATCACCAGCATTCTCAGCCTGTATTGAGATTTTTTACACTGCACTCTAGCTATAAGGAGATGATCCCTCTCTATTAATCAATTATTTGATGAAAAAACATCCTATCTTCTCTTCAAATTCTTAATCTGTTATCTTAGGAATTGTCCTTCACTTTATTTGTAAGGCAAAAGTCACCAGAAATCACCCGTAAGAGGAATGCTAGTTATGCATACACTTGTTGCTGAGCTAAAGAATACTGAAGACTGAGATAATTAAGAATGATTTATTTCTACAGTTGCTAGAGTGCTTACAAAAGAAACCCTCAAATATTTCAGAAGTCTCTCAGTACTTTTTTTAAAATTAAGTCTGCCTTTTCTAAATGATAAACATATTCAGGATTTTTAAAAAACTTGATTTTATGTTTCTGGGATATTTAAGTATTTAAGATGGAACAGTATTATTAGTTCACAAAAGCAGAAGAAAGAGAAGGAAGATGATGGGAAGAAGACAGGAAAAGCAAATGGGAGAAAATGTAAAAGGTAGTAATAGCAAGGAAATACCACAGGCTCCAAAGGTGAACTTAAAAAAAGAACATTAAAGAAAGAAAAATGGCAAGAAAAAAATGGTGGTAACTACACAGGGACTCTGAAGGACCTGGACTGACTCCCAACCCTATACTATATTCACTTAATGTATATTCCAGCTCATTTGAGAACAGACATATAATAAAACACACAAATATAAGAACTCTGGAAACAGAAGGGAAGTTGTTGTCAATAGCTGGAGGTGGGACATGAGGGAGAGGCTGGTAAAAGGATATAAACTTTTAGCTGTAAGAGGAATAAAGTCTGAGGATCTGATGTAAAATATGGTGACTATAGTTGAGAATGCTGAAGCAGCGCACTACTGAGATTTGTTAAGACTATAGAATTTAAATGTTTGTATCTTTCATATCCAAATTTTCTGAGCCATTTTGGGTGAGTCTTTTATTTAACCTTTCTAATCTCAAGTATCTTGTCATATAAAACAAAGGGGTCTGATGATATGATCTTTAAGGTCCTTTTTAGAAGGTTTTATTTTATTTTTAATATTGACTTGTATAAATGACTGAAAATAAGGAAGACCCAGTAAAGGAAAGGCAGATAAAGGAGCCCAAAGGAACATGGGATTTATAAGATGCACAGAAATTCTAATAAAATGATGGTGCTTTCCAGGTAAACACCCCTAGTTATTAAAGGCATTAATTAAAGTAACCAAAAAATGTTTTCACTTAGGATATACTCTGGAATACCAAAATATCCTACCACTACTGCTCCTCCAATTCCCCATAAATCACAAATGTTTTCTTGGAAAGAGTCCCATTTCTCTAAGTTGAATGTGTCATTATCCCAAAGAAGTGTTGAAGTGTCAAAGCTTAACTTTCTTATTCAGTTTTAGGTTCTGAATCTATAAAATAAGAAACTTAACACTGAGTTCTCTTGCCTAGGTATTGCATACCATATTTAATACGGCACTTGAAGGCCTTCGGCTTAGAAACACTTGAGAAATACAAAGTATCATTATGTTAATTACTATTATTATAAGGCTCCAGAGCTTAGACTAGCTATATTCTAATGTCTAATGGGCTATGTGGCCCTCTGTGACCCAAGAGGGTGATTTCCAAGCATCATGTGTAGGTGAGCTGCCCCTGTATGTATCAAAGCGTCAACAAACAAGAGGCCTAATAGGGTATGGCGACTTGGGTTTAGATAACACTGTTGGAGCCTGATTTTCTCTGTAATGCTATTAAATACCAGGGAAAGTACGACCCTACTCTTTCTGAGGAGTATGCTTCACCAAATTCAAATCAAAGAGAATCCGCAGAAAGAAAGTCCAAACCTCACTCAAGCATGTCCTGAAGACAATGAGGTAATAAATCTCAAATATAATATACAACTTTCCAAACTTTATGTGCACAGCACAACCTATGAAGCTTATAAAAGCCTAGATTTCAGAGCCCTCAAAAGTCTAATTTGGTAGCTCTAGGACGAGTTCAGGAAATCTATACTACACATGAACAGTCTCCTGGTCACACTTTTGAAAAGCACTTCTTTGGGGTTCTAAAAAGCCATCTAGTAAAACAGCAAAATTCTGATTCAACACATTCAAGAAAGACTTGGAGGTCTCAGAGACAGCAAAACCAAGTGAAATGAATGAATTATTTTTTTTTTAAACACAGCTTCAATTAAACAGCAATGTAAGTGGCTAAGATTTGGACTAGAATTTAAAATCTTGACCAAAAAGAAGCTGAACTGAAAAGCTGTTCCGAAAATGCAACCTCAAGAAATACTCATGTATATGAAGAGAATAAAGCTGAACAAAAGCCTTTAGATAGAAAAAGTGATTGCTACAGGCTTTGCATTTTCAAATACACCAACCAGCAGCTCAGAGAACAGGTGTGACAAACAATGGGCCAATTTAATGCCCATTAAAGAAAAAGTATGAGGGGGAAAAAAAAAGCCATTTGTGAATAAGCCTCTGAAAAGAGGAGCATCCAAGAAATAGGATCCAAAATCCTAATGTGTCTTTGCATTCTTAAATGCTAAAGTCACAGGGGAGAAAAAAACAACTCTATGTGAAATGTTATGAGGTGTTAATGTATCAAAGTGTTACCCACTAAGAATAACACACAGAACTGCTCAAGTGATTACTGGAAGCTTTTATTACAAAGAGAAGGGATAGAAGAGATGCAGCTGAATGAAGTAGAGGATGGCTCTAAAGAACAGAAGAACTATCTACACCATTCCCCACTCTGCCCCCCAGCTAAATTACAGACTGAACTCCTGCAAGGAATAGCATGTAACTCAGTTGGGAAGATCCCCTAGAGAAGGGAATGGCAACCCATTCCAGTATTCTTGCATGGAGAAGTCCATAGACAGAGAAGCCTGGCAAGCTACAGTCCATGGGGTAGCAAAGAGCCAGATACTACAGAGCAACTAACACTGCATGAAACTCTTGTCATCACCAGCCAAATCAACTGATCTTTTATTAGAGCTCAAGGCCTAGTAGTTGGTGACTGGACTCTAAGGCTCAGCTCAAATCACACCTCTTCTGTGAAGTCTTCTCTTCCTTATTCCAGCAAGGGAAATTTTTACTAGTTTTGGTATTCTGGTACCATACTATTTTTACAAATCAAAAGACTGATATTTCTGTTGGTATTCCAGCATGAATCCACAAGGGACAGGCAGCATCATTCATCCTGGATTCTTTCGATTGCTGGTCCTCTGCAATTCCTTCTGTCCAGGCCTGCCTCCCCAACCTGGTAGAGCAGGGAAGCCTCCCAGGTCCTCCTTGCTACTCAGCTCCTGCAACGTCCCCTCTGCTCGCCAAAACCAAAAAAAGGCCCACTCTAGATTCAAGGAAGAGGAAAGGTCCCCTGAAAGCTCTGGAAGTTCTCCTTTCTCCAAGAAAGGATTTGAACTGAATTTTCTATTTAGGGAAGAAAGCCAGAGGCAGTTTAAACCACAAATGTTAAAATTTTTGTAGTTTATTAAGAGACCAAATTGGAACAAAGTATTTTTAACTATCTTGCTCTAAACTATAGTTTTTTTTCATACTCATTATATAAGTAATTAGCTATTAGCTTTAGCTATTTAAGAATTACTGTAGGAACACTTGACTGTCCAGTGAACAAGTATGCCATTATCCTCCTTTCTTAGAGATTCCACACCTCAGCTGCAGCCGATCTGCCTGGAGCACGTGGGCATAAACAAAGGCATCACAAGTCATCTGGAGTAAGCAAGAAGAGCTGTAAACAGTGTCTAAGAGAAATTTCAAAGCCTGGGATATGTTTTCTTCAAAACCTACAGAGCAAAATCTCAAATCACAGGTATCTTTGAAGACGTTAAACACCATCCCCAGTCACTCACTAATCAATAACTGTCTCACCCAGAAGTCTGACCGGAGCACTGCCTCCAGTGGTGCCCTATTTTCTGCAAAAGAGTCAGACCCCTGGGAGCTACTGACATGTTCCCCACGAAAAACTGTCATTGGCAAGGACATTGAGTAGCAAGAGCTTTTTCATCATTCTCTCAGTCTTCTTTTCTAAAGATTCTTTTCCTACGAATATGCTAGACATGTTTATGATAATAAAACTGTAGTTGCTGTGAGGCCGATCGAGTTTGGTTCCCACATTTCACAGGTAAGGGAACTGGAACCCAGCCAGATGAGGCGACTTACTAACCTAGGGTCACACAACTACAGCACGGTACTCCTGCCTTCCAGGCTGGCCCTCTTTTCCCCTGGTCTCACTGCCTTTCTAGGAGAGAAGCACCACTCTTTCCAAGCAGCTTTCTAACTGCTTGGCGTGGGTAATGTTTCTGAATGGGCCCTCCTTAAACAGCTCCTAAAACACTGACTCATTGCTCCTGATTACTTTGGAAGTGTTACTTGCTCAGTAGTGTCCAACTCTTTGCGACCCCATGGACTGCAGCCTGCAGGCTCCTCTGTCCATGGAATTCTCCAGGCAAGAATACTGGAGGGGGTAGCTGTCTCGTTGTATCCTGCCAGTTATGCCAATTGCACCACTGATCACTGAACCCAGGGTAGGCAAGGAGCAAGTGGGGAAGCTGGAAGAAGATGTGAGGAGCTGTAGGAACTGCAAACATGTTTTATTCTCTCTTGACTGCCACAGCAGCAAGGCAGACAAGCAGCAGACACGCTGTATTCTCTTGTGGTTGACCCAGCGGACACAGCCACAAGGGCTTTTCAGGTGGTGCTTATATAGGACTACAAATGATCTCAGTGGTTGCGTAACCATACAAAGTCATTATTTACAAAACATGGGGCGAGAAGATGTGGTGCCAGAGAGCCATCTTGGCTAATTTGCTCTTCCCCTACAGTAGCCATTCCCTTCTCCAGGGGATCTTCCCAACCCAGGGACTGAACCTGGGTCTCCTACACTACAGGCGGACTCTTACCATCTGGTTCAACTAATGGACAAGCTCAAACCTGTATTGGAGCATTTGTCAATACATTCATGATCTCCAGAGATAAAGGAAAGGAGCAAGTTTGCCCTTTCCTAGGAGTTATCAGGAAAAGGAAATAGCTGTCCTCCAGCTTACCTCTTCCCCCTCTGTGTTACCCAGTTTCCCAGGCACCTTTTTGTTTGTTACTATAAGCCCTGCAAACTGAGCCCTTTGCCCAAGAGGAAGGTACACAGCAGAGTAGACTGAACATGAGTTTCAGAACAGAGAAGGCCAGATTTCAATATTTCATCTACTTTTTTCCTGCAGTGTAAGTTACTTGTCTTGTCTGACTACAGTTTCTTCACCTGTAAAATCTTGGGTTGGCCAAAAAGTTCGTTTGAGTTTTTCTATACCATCTTACAGAAACATCATAGAACTTTTGCAAAGATGAAATGAAATCATACATTTAAAGTCCCTAGTTCGACCTCTGGTTCACATGAGCTTCTCAAAGAAATGAGTTCCCTGTTCTCCTCTTCTGCTCTTATTATTAAGATTTTAGACAAGTAATTAACTAGTTAACCTACGCTACATAATGGAAGATAATATACGCTTCTGATGAAAAGACACTATATAAAAACAAAATATGATTATTAACCATCAAGATGAATACCTGAAGGCATTAATTCACTTTATAAAATATGCAAAGGTACCAATTCACTAATAAATAAGTCATGGCAGGAGTCATGGCAGTCTGAGACTGCCAATTTGCTGAAGAGGTACACCAGGGCCAAAGCGCCAAGAACTCTGTCTAGAGCAGCTGGAGAAGGAAATTTAGCTCCCTACCAGGGATGGTTAACACTGAAGTAAAAATCCAAAGCAGGAAAACATCAAGGGATAGGCTACCCACTCCAGTATTCATGGGCTTCCCTGGTGGGTCAGACGGTAAAGAATCCATCTGCAATGTGAGAGACCTGAGTTCAGTCCCTAGGTTGGGAAGATCCCCTGGAGGAGGGCATGACAACCCACTCCAGTACACTTGGCCTGGAGAATTCCATGGACAGAGGAGCCGGGCAGGCTACAGTCCATGGGGTAGCAAAGAGTCGGAGACAACTGAGCAACTGAACATCTAAGCAGGGCTGCAGGAAGCAGCGACAGCACAGGCACGCAGTGTGCCACAATGGGAAGAGCGTGAGAACCCTGGGCCTCGGAAGCCCTGAGGTCCAGCTCGAGACCTGTTGGCAAAGGGGCTGAGAGTTGGGCAAGGACTTTAAGGTATCTGAGCTGTGACTTTAACTCTGGAAAATGGAGATGGCCATGTGTGTCCTATCTAGCCTGCAAAGGTAACTGTGGAGAATATACTCCTAAAGTCAGAAGTGCAATATATATGTAAAGTGAAAACATTTTGAATAAGACAGCATACAAAGATGAGAAATAACAGACTATAAAATGAGGAAGGCCCAAAGGGTGATGACAAGACAGGAGGATGGCAGCCACTGCCCTGACTAGAGGACACTAAGTGAAGAGGCCAAAACATAACATGGAAGGGCTAAGCACTATATGCTCATTGCCTGGCATGGCGACTCCAACCTGCCATGCCAGGGCAGGTGACAAATGGGCACTATAAACATTTAAGCCAAATTCAGCTTAATTTCAAAACAGGCAACAAAAACAGGAGGGCACTAATGCGCTTACGCGCCCTGTCTTTAGAAGAGTACAGTGGGTCTAGAGGTCACTCGGTCCCTGTCTTCACTGGAATAAGTGACAAATAACAGAGATGTGGTTAATACTCAAAAACCTAGATCGTGGGTTAATAAGCATTTGTGCACAGACTCCTGTCCGGTTTGAGCTGGCTGGCTTTCTTTGGGTGACAGAGGGCCCACATGGAGGCTCAGAAACAGTAATTTGTTGCAAGGACACTTGATAACACAAGGAAGAAAAGAAAGTACCCCATTCGCTCTGTGTTCATTCCAGCTCCAGTTGCTTTGGGATGCATAGGGGGTTTCACAAGCAATAAAGGAAAGGGGATCACCACTGTGTCAGACAACAGTCCAGAGCCAAGAGACAGCTCAGCTGTGGTTTGCCCTGCGTTTATACTTTATAGAGAGAAGATATGCCTGAGCTTTGTTTGCAGGCCTCTTGGTATATAGACTTTTTAAAATAATTAATTAATTAATTTTAATTGTAGGCTAATTATTTCACAATATTGTAGTGGTTTTTGCCATACATTGACATGAATCAGCCATGGGGGTACATGTGTTCCCCATCCTGAACCCCCCTCCCACCTCCCTCCCCATCCCATCCCTCAAGGTCACCCCAGTGCACCAGTTCTGAGTATACTGTCTCATGCATTGAACCTGGACTGGCAATCTATTTCACATATGAAAATATACATGTTTCAGTGCTATTCTCTCAAATCGTTCCACCCTCACCTTCTCCCACAGAGTCCAAAAGTCTGTTCTTTACATCTGTGTCTCTTTTGCTATCTCATATATAGGGTCACTGTTACCATCTTTCTAAGTCAGAAAGAAAAACACTGAAACAGTATATTAACGCATATATATGGAATTTAGAAAGATGGTATATAGACTTGTACTGGCTGAACTGAGTCTGCCCAATCTGCTGTGACTGGATCACTGCTGGCCCCCTGCCACCGCCCAGCAAGGCAAGCTGTACAAGTGACAGCCACTGAAGAGGAATAAAAGGATTGGGCCCTATCCCTCTAAATGTGCTGCTCTACACGGCAGGCACTATGGCTTGAGTACATCTAGTTTCCTTGGTAACCTAACTATGTACTGAATGGTTTCCATGGCAAAGCACGTCCCAGAGTCCAAATAATCAACATATGCATACAATTTGAAATATAACTTATTAGTAGGGGGCTGGTCACACTAGGAAAAATTAGTAATCTTAAAAAGTCATGATACCCTTACTGTGGCCCCAAAGCAGACGTCTCCATGCAGCCCAGTTTGAAGGGTGCCATAACAGAGAAGGGCACGGCCAAACCTGAAATGTGCCAGCCTGAGCTATGTGACACCGTTTCTGTGGATGCTACATCCCAAGAGATGGTCTGGAAGTAAGAGGCTCAACAACCACAGAGTAAGAGTAAAGTACCTCTGGGATTCCTAGAAATCTCTGCTAAGAATAAGACTAAGGTTCTCAAATAAACAGTCTAAAAAAGCGCTCATTTTATAATCTAGAACTCAAAGGAAAAAGGTTATTACTTTCCCTCTCAAGCGGGGCGACAGCACCCTCTTAGGGGGATATGGAAATGCATGGGGACATGTACCATGAAGTGGTCTCAATATCTAAGGGGTCATTCAAGCAGCAGGCAGGGCTAAGGGTGCTAAATGTCCTGCCCTGAACAATACAGGACCACACGACAAAACAAACAATAACATCCACATGAGAAAATGTGTCATGTTACCAAAAGAAGGTCCTAATGAGAAAAATTATCAATTTTTAATGTACTTCTTTTTTTAATTAAGTTTTTTTTTAATGTACTTGTTACCACTTGTCTTTTCTCTTTAAAAAGTGAAAGATAAAAAGGAAGGGGGCAAAAAATCTAAATAATATTTTTAAAGTTCTTAATCTGTTTGACGAGGGTGTTAAGCCAATGAGGTAAAAGTTAAAAATGACTTGTTAAAATGAAGAAGGAAGCGACTTTAATTTCTAAGAGAGGGCAGAGAGGCCTCCAAAAAGCTGGTGGGAGTAAGAGGCTCCATGCCAGGCTTAATAGGGTAAAGCTGCCCTGAGGCCTACTGTAATCTTTGCATTCAGAACTCATCAGTCCAAGGTCAGGGTCCGGATGGGCCCTTTCTTCACTCTGCAAGTAACTGAAAGATTCTAATTGTCGTGTATGCAAGCAACAGTGATCATGTAGAAGAATAGGGATTATGTGCAAAAGCCTCCTTTCAGATCTCCAGAAAGGCCCAAATGACAGGCAGATCTTCAGATCCTACTTCGTTCAGCAACCAGTCCAACTCAGGACCCAAACAATCTGGTCAACTCAGAAGAAGACTTCCTTAGTTCCAGGACTCTCTTTGGGAATCCTGAACACCTCTAAATCTGGACTGAACTGAAAAGCCCATACTGACCTTTCTTAAAATTTCTAAAAATGCTGGAAATCTGATCCATGTTAAGAGTTCTTAAGATTAAGACCCAAGCCAAAATCAGTATGGATTCACTTGAACACTGAAGACTTCCCAGACATTCTCATTCTGACTAAAGCCCGCTTCAGCCTGAAGATCTCAGAGGCTGAGCAGTATCCAGATTTACTCAATAGGTCTAGCCTGTCAGCAGTATGAGGTGGCCCACTGATGCTCATGGTTGTCATTGTTATCGTGATAGTCTCATGTCTATTCCTGTATTTCCCCCACCAGCCTATCCTACATGAATTCTGGGGACTGATAATACCTATGGTTCTGGTAGGAAGTATCTGGAGTGGAATTTTCAAAAATTGGGATCTCTAAGTATTTCAAGAGGAGGAAGAAGATGGTGACGTTGATTGAGATGAAGTCATAGTAAAATAGCAACTTACTAGGTATCCGGTGTTTACAATATGCCAGGCACTATCTTAAAACAATTTATATATGTTCTCTCATTCAATCTTAGCAAAAATTCTATGAGGATTATAGATAAAGAAACTGAGTCACAGAGATGTAATTTACACTAGGTTCACAGAACCAGAAAGTTACAGTCAGGCCATAAACCACGATCTGTCTTATGGCCAAGCAGTGCTCTGCCTTGGTGTTTTGCTAGAGACTTGCTCCTGATGGGAAGGGTAGGTGGGCCGGGAGAGAGGTCAAGTGGCTGTTGAGAGCAGAAGGGAGGAGCCTGCCTTGGCTCAACTACATTTATCGAGAATTGAGAATGTGGGCAAAAGGGCAGAATCAGACCTTGTACCCAGTTAGTCTTAAAGCTATGTTAGCCTTTGGAACTAAAATGATGGGGGATCCTTCCAAAAAAGTCTATAAAAATCAGCCCAGAAAGGTATACATGCAAAACTGCTTTGATCAACAAAGTGTGTAAGGAAACTGAAGACCGACTAGGAAATATTTGTCTGTATTGAGTATGGAGTGGAAAGTAGAGAAAGATCAAAGCTACAAATGAAGAAACACACTTTAAATAAGGTACCAAGTAAAAAGCTATGGGCTTTCTTCCTGAGATTATGGGAGGATAGGAGGCAGACAAATAGTGAACTGAAGAGACCCCTTCTGAATTTCAGCTTCATCATCTATAAGATGGGGCAACAGTAGTAACCCACTTTACAGGGTTGCTGTGAGGATTGAGTGAGTTAATGGGTACAGCATACTAAAAACATGTGACCCAAGTACTCATTAAGTATCAGCTACCATTAGTATCCAGTACACATATACACACCCACATACACACACACTCACTTGTAAAGAATATACACTATGATTTTGATTTTTAGCTTTTTTTAAACATAAAAACGTATGATTCTGCTCATCTTTCTGATATTTGCTCTTTTTTTTTTAAAAAAAACTCAGAAAACTTTCCATGTGAGTAAACAGAAATCTACCTAGTTCTTTACTGCTTCATTCTATGCCAAAGTATTTTTAGTTATTTTCCTACTGACAACCATTTCAGTTGTTTCTACTATCTGGACCTTTAATGTTAAATTCTCTACTGACCAAGAAAAAACAGGGCTCCAGAGTTTATCTGTGTCCTTAAGAAAGTGTGTGCAAAAAGTAAATGAAGAGTCACTAATAGAGTAGAAATAACAGAAACCAATCACTAAAACCAATTATACCTACAAACAAATATTTTGAAGGGTTTTTTAATTGTATGAACAGAAGAATCTAAAATTTAAAACTAATTACACTCTCTATAATCTTTTTTTTCCCAAGGAACCACATATATTGAATGTTTTTCCCAAGGAACCACATATATTCAGTACATATTGAGTATAATGAATAAATCCTCAAAAGCTTTCAATGTAATTTTCTTTAGCACACATATTATACCGGTCATGTCAAACTCTGACAAAACTGAAGTTTGCACAAAAGCACCAGGTCAGAGGAGGAAATGGAAACATGGAAACGTTATCGCCATTTGGTCATAAACTTTTCTCAGAGAAACACAGCTATAAAAACGTGTTTCAGGATGAAAACTTGGCACAAAATAACCCAATCTTACATCATCCTTTTCAAAGACTGGGGTGGAGTAGGGATGGGAGGGATTAAAAAGCAGGAGGGCAAAGCTCTTTACATGTAAGAGGAAAAAAGTTTGTCGGTAAAATAAATTTTCCACTGATGTATAAATTCTTCAAATTAATGGCCTGGTTTTAGCTGACATTCGGCAAGGTAGCAGATTTCAGTCTTTTTCAGGTACGACCTCTATTTTGCTGAAACTGTCTATAAAAGATAATGTTCACAGACAGGACGTCCATTCCCTGTTTTGGTCCTAGTTACAATATTATGTTAACTCATCATTTGTTTTGTTTTAAACTAAAGGCTTCTCCATTCATTAAAGTCATTATTGCTGCTAGTGAAAGACAGCATGTTTGAATTTTAACCAGTGCAGAAAATGTCCAATATAATTATTAGCCCTGTATTATGAGACTCAAAATCAGACATACCAGGATCAAATTACATGTACTTTAATAAAAGGTCACACAGTAAAATCTGACAACATTGGTGTTCAACCTTTCCTCCAACAACAGTATAGGGTTCCACTTTATACATTAATTTACACATTAAGAGCTTTAGTCATTACCTACTCCTACCAAACACTTGTAATCAAGAACCATGCCATTACCTTTTGGTATTAAGTAATTACCCTTTGAAATCATGTTGTGGACATAACAAACCATATACATTTCTAGGAAGAAGACGAGGTAGAATGACTTTATTTTTAAAACCCAACTGACTTATCAACCTATGCACATCCACACTCTGCTCTGAAAACTAAGTTAAAGCTATTATATTCATATTAATGTCATAGACCAATTTGGCTTCCCTGGTGGCTCAACGATAAGAATCTGTCTGCCAATGCAAGAGATGCAGGTTCGATCCCTGGGTTGAGTTGATCCCCTAGAGGAGGAAATGGCAACCCACTCCAGTATTCTTGCCTGGGAAATCCTATGGACAGAGGAAGAGCCTAGAGGGCTACAGTCCCTGGGGTCGCAAAGAATCAGACACAATTTAGTAACTAAACAACAACAGACCAATTCACGGATCCTTGTGGAAACAGAAACATATTGAGAAAAATGAGAACCAGTGGAATATCCGAGAGCAGGAAGCCCCAGGAAAGAAGTGCTATGAACCACGTGAAAAAAAGAAAGAAAGTGAAGTCGCTCAGTCATATCTGACTCTTTGCGACCCCAAGGAATGTAGCCTACCAGGCTGATCCGTCCATGTAATTTTCCAGGCAAGAGTACTAAAGTGGGTTGCCATTTCCTTCTCCAGGGGATCTTCCCAACCCAGGGATCGAACCCAGGTCTCCCACATTGCAGGCAGACATTTTACCATCTGAGCCACCAGGGAAGCCCACATGAGTTTCCTGGAAATCAAGACCCAAATATCAGAGGAAAGTCCCAAAGTGTCAGGGCTCAGCCCCCTGGATCCTTGCTTCTGGAGCTCCTCTCTCTCCACTGTGAGCTAAACTCAGAAACCTAGGTGCTTGTGTTGTGCAGAGAGGAATGCAAGTGGCAGGGTCTTCATGAATCTGTCCTTCCACTGTGAGCCAAAACAATGAGGTTAAAAACTGCTTCCTAACATAGTGATTATGTTAGCTATTTTGAGAACAAGAAGGAAGTTAAAATGTGCTCTTACTGAAGCAAATATTGATCAGCATGAACATCATAATTCTTACAAAAATGGTCATTCATTATACACCCCTTGTAGCAAGCTTTTTCAATCTTTTGGCTTCAAGACACTGAGACCTTAGACTTGCAGGTTCACCAATTTACTGAACACTAACACATTAGTGCCATTCACTAATCTGAATTCCAATTAAATGCTATGTAAATGCTATGTGTGTGATGTCATATATATAAAAATATGTATATGTATGTATATATACACAAATTTTTATATATATATATATATACACACACACACACACACACACACACACACACACACACACATATATATATACACACAAACTAAAAGATGCTCACTCCTTGGAAGAAAAGCTATGACAAACCTAGATAGCATATTAAAAAGCAGAGACATTACTGACAAAGGTCCATCTAGTCAAAGCTATGGTTCTTCCAGTAGTCATGTATGGATGTGAGCTGGACCATAAAGAAGGCTGAGTGCTGAAGAACTGATGCTTTTGAACTGTGGTGTTGGAGAAGACTCTTCAGAGTCTCTTGGACAGCAAGGAGATCAAACCAGTCAATCCTAAAAGAAATCCACCCTGAATAGTCATTCGAAGGACTGAAGCTGAAGCTTAAGTTCCAATACTTTGGCCACCTGACGCAAAGAACTGACTCACTGGAAAAGACCCTGATGTTGAGAAAGATTGAAGGTGGGAGGAGAAGGGGACAACAGAGGATGAGATGGTTGGATGGCATCACCGACTCAATGGACATGAGTTTGAGCAAGCTCCTGGAGATGGTGATGGACAGGGAAACCTGGCATGCTGCAGTCCATGGAGTCACAGAGTTGGACATGACTGAAGGACGGAACTGAACTGATACATATATGCATACACATATATACATATATTATCCACAAATTACAGCACATACAAATGTGTGTGTTTATATATCCATTTCCAATTATATATGTAATCTGTTGTGATTAATAAAATGTAAGTTCACTGAAAAGGCATTTAATTCATCACTAATAATGTGAAATGCTAAAAAGTACTACTACTTTCTACACAGGTCTGTGAAATGTTTTTTAAGTTTATTTTTCACCTACAGTAAAATTCATTCTTTGTAACACACAGTTCTTGAGTTTTGATAAATGTATAGCGTTGTGTATCTACAACCACCATCATGCTGCTGCTGCTAAGTCGCTTCAGTCGTGTCCGACTCGATGCGACCCCATAGACGGCAGCCCACCAGGCTCCCCTTTCCTGGGATTCTCCAGGCAAGAACACTGGAGTGGGTTGCCATTTCCTTCTCCAATGCATGAAAGTAAAAAGTGAAAGTGAAGTTGCTCAGTTGTGTCCAAGACTCTTAGCGACCCCATGGACTGCAGCCTACCAGACACCTCCATTCATGGGATTTTTCCAGGCAAGAGTACTGGAGTGGGTTGCCATTGCCTTCTCCATCATCATGATACAGAACAATTCCATCATACTAAAAAATTTTCTTGTGTTGACTTTTTGTAGTCAACCTTGTGTAAAAGGTTTCAACATTAAAAACAGGTCCTCACACCTGTTGTTCTGGGAGAAAAATCCTCATTTTTCTCCCAGAAAAATGGTCCTCATTCTTGAAAAGAATGAAGATGAGTGCCTCATAACAATGATGATCAACTTTTTCATACCTCATGCCACCTTTTTTACACAAGGATTTCTATTGTTCTTCCACTCAGTTCTTGACCAAAAGGATTAAAGCGTAAGGTAGCTAAAACAACGGGAATAGAAGAAACAGACTTGGAGGGGTTCAGACTTCAAGACAGTATGAAGGAAAAAATGCTGGAACTGGAGCATAAAGTAGAATAGTTCTTTTTTAAACAAGGAATATGCCTGGGAGATACAGGGAAAAGTAACAAGTTGGATAAAACTGGTGAGTGATCGCTTATGAGAAAAGAGAATGAATTTAGCTTTTCAGTTCAGGAAACAATGGTGGGAGGAAGGTCGAAAATAAGATGCCTAGGTTTCATGGCTAAGGTCGGTAGAAGGATAGTTAAATCATTACTGAAAACAAGAACATAGAAAAAAAAGCAGATTTTGAGGAAGGGGAAATGGGTAGTGTTAGATGATAATTTACACTCTATATATTAAATTCGAAGCTTCAGTGATTGTTCCAGCATGAGATACTGCAGAAGGTAATTAACAATGCAGAAATGAAACCAAGAACAAAGATCCTTAAACAAAGTTGATGAATTGATTTTAGGGGCAGGTGTGGTAGTCTCAGAACTGCATTTGAACGTTTTGCACCTGTATATTTCCCTGGATAAAGTCCATGGCTCTCCAAGATTTTCAAAGAGGTCTGTATCAGTCTGCTATTCCTTTACACATGATGTGTCGATTTCAGACACTTTACATCTTTGTTATTCAGATGATATGTACAGGTGTCAATTTCTTTTTATTTAGGCTACTGAGATTCCTTGTATTTCCTCTATTTGGTGTTTTCCATCAGTTCTGGAACATTCTAGACCATTTTCTCTTCTGCTTTGTAATTTCTGTGAACCTGCCTATAATATAGCTTAATGTTGTCAAGAACTACCCACTCTTTATCTCAGACCTTCCATTGAGGAGTACCTTCCTACTTGTGAAATATAAGTGAACACTGGCTACATGTAATGATCAGTGCTCACAGCTTCACTGTTGAGATATATACATTTAAATTGAAAATCATAAACTTCTCATTTTCATTACAGAAAAAACTTGGCACAAAATCTTTGAGCTAGTTAATGGAAAGGTGCTTGGCCTCGGCTCTTAAGTGAGGACACATTAAGTGAGGACATATCTTATAGTTCAAAGATATCAAGCTAAGTTGTAAGAATGTAAGCTAATCATTACACTATAGAGAAGAGAAGAGCATTTAAAAGAAACAAGGCAGAGAATTGCCCAAAGACACAAAACAAATCTAAGAACTTAAAGGTCAAATGAGTTTAAGAACCATGTACCAGTGAGACTTAAGCTATCACAGATTTATATAAATCTTCTTTCCGAAAGTTTACTGTTTGCCTGAAAAGAAAGCTAGATTAAAAACATTAATCTATCACTAACTTGGGTGGCTGGGGAGGTGGGAGTTCTGCATCAGAATGTTTCCAAAAATATGGCATTTGGGGACTGATTGATTTTTCTCCCAGAACTAAATTCTGTTCTGGTTCTTTTTTGTAATGTTTCAAAGTGTGGGCTGAGCTCTTGATCTTTTGGGAGGCATGGGCAAGACAAAAGGCCAAACTCGCTAATGAAAACTTGCTGAACTTACTCTTCAGAATTCCATTCTAAGTCACGAAGAACCCTTCTGGCCCTGCTCCCAGACTAGTAAAACGAACATCTCAAGTCCCCAGAGGCGAAGATAGCTTGCTCCACTAAAACCAAATATGCATCTCCTGACAGCTGGTTGTCTTAGCATACTCAGGACTATATATTTATCAAAGGCAAAAAAAAATCTCCACCAGCACAATATTTATTACAGGATTATCTCTGTGACTCAAGTAAACATAAGTAAGGCTAAATTAAATCATGTTTACTATGATGTTCTATTACTTAAATCCTGACACAAAATCACCCCAAGAGATTTGGGGTCCATTTCTTGAGACAACTGATGCAGTTTTAGAAGTTAAAGGGCAAGATTTCTTTTAAATCTACTTGTGTTTAATCACACGCCTCCTCAATTATTCTAAAAAATCTTTTTAGCATCTAAAATGAAAATTTCCCATCATGTTAAGATGTTGCATTCAATACCAAATTTAAATAAAATTCACAAAATACTGAATTAGCTCACTGCTTTTAACTTATTTTATCTGGTTTACCTGATTTAATATCTACAATCTCATTGACTCTCACCTCTAATTCTAAGTATTAATATTCAGTTCTCCTCATCCTCTTTTTCTCTAGGTCCTTTGGTCAAATTTCAGTTTATCCCAGCCTTTGTGGATTACAGGCCAGCCAAATACTCACAGTGATTATGTCTGTGGTTAGGCATACCATGGGGAAAAGACAGGGAAAGGGGAGGCTGGAGAGGCCACAGAAGGAGGAGTTGACATGTCATATGCGATCACATGGGCTTCCCTCGTAGCTCAGATGGTAAAGAATCTGCCTGCAGTGCAGGAGACGTGGGTTCAATCCCTGGGTTGGGAAGATCCCCTGGAGAAGGAAATGGCAACCCACTCCAGTATTCTTGCCTGGAAAATCCCATGGACAGAGGAGCCTGGTGGGCTGCAGTCCATGGGGTCACAGAGTTGGGCATAACTGAGCGACTAACACTTCATACTTTATGTATTATATGTGATCACAAGCATATGCACCACTTCCAGGATTCAGCTGATAAGCCCCTCTACAAAATAAATTCCACCTCTCCAAACAAAACCACAAGGGGAACAAGCCTGCTGGCTGGTCACAAAGCACAGCAACAAGAAACAATGATGAAAACCACTTGCATTCACAGGCACAGGATATAATGCGTTCAGAGCTTTCTGCCCCACCAGGGAGTCTAATCAGCGGGGGTTGTGGTTGAGCTCACGTGGGGACCAAGGGCAGGGCCAGCTTGGCAGGAGGTGGGCTGTAGCTCACCAGGCCTCAACTGTTGGAAGAAAAAGCCCACCCATAAGGAGTTTATAGTCCAGGGAAACAATATGACAACAGAGGCACAAACAGGGGAGAGTATAGTCATGCTGGGGACATAGATGGTGGTGGTCACAAAAGCTCCACAGAGGAGGTGGTGAGGGAGAAGGCCTAAGAGGACATACCCCACGGGAGAAGGAAATAAATTTAATGCTCAAGTATAAGAACTAGTCCAAGCAAAGGTATAACAATGAAAAAAAATAAAAACTGTGTTCACAGGAAATCACACACAAAAAACCAGTTTGGCTGAACAACAGGAAATACACAGAGGCCAGATCAGGGTAGAAAGACCAGCCAGGATTAAAAGAGAGAATACTCTGGATGATGAGAGAGATGTGCTTAATTCAGTTGGTAACAGGGAGGCACTGGTGGTGTGAATGGAGCAAGGAAAGGACATGATATGACTAGAACTTACTTTAAGAAGACAGGTGAGTTTTGTGCTAAATAAACTGAAATAGCAGGGAAAGTTAAAAAGCTACCAGGAGACATGGCAATTGAAGAAATGAACTAAAATGACAGGGAGAATGACAAAAATAAAGACACTGTGGAGAGAGGGTTTATAGTATAAAACAATGGGCTGGCTATTGATCTTGAGATGCAGCACTGGGCACTGAAGACCATGAGAACACTGTGAACAGAAAGAAGGTCTAGAAGCAGAAACATCTACTCGAGGAATGATGAGTTTCATTTCAGACAATTTGAATTTGAGGTGTCAGCTGAACACACTGACATAAAATCTATCAAGTGGCTAGAAAAGCAGACCTGGAGACAGGGAGAAAAGCTGGGGTTCGAAATGGGGACTCAGGGGTCATCCACAAAGAGGTGAGGCCATGAAAGAGGCCTAGGGTAGAATCACGGGAAACATAATTTAGCATAATTTAATATTAAAGACAGTGAAGGATACCAGGAAGGATCTAAGAAATCCAGCTTTTAGAGTGGAAAAGATGTATTATGAAACTCATGTTAGACTATTCACAGTAGCCAAGACCTGGAAACAACCTAAATGTCCATCTACTGATGAATGGATAAAGAAGATGTGGTACATATATACAATGGAATACTATTCAGCTATAAAAAGAATGTAATAATGCCATTAGCAGCAAAATAGCTGCAACTAGAGATTAACACACTAAGTGAAGTCAGAAAGAGAAAAACAAATACCATATGATAACTCTTACATGTGAAATCTAAAATATGACACAAATGAAACTATTTATGAAACAGAAACAGATTCATGGACATAGAGAACAGCCCTGTGGTCACCAAAGGGGAGGAGGTTGGAGGAGGGATGGAGTGGGAAGTTGGGGTTAGCAGATATAAGCTACTCTATACAGAATGGATGAAAAAACAAGGTCCTACTATATAGCACACAGAACTATATTTAATAGCCTATGGTAAAACACAATAGAATACAAAAAAGAATGTGTGTGTGTATAACTGTGTCTCTTTGGTGTATAGCAGAAATTAATACAACATTGTAAATCAACCATACGTGTGTGTTAGTCGCTCAGTTGTGCCCAACTCTGCGACCTCAGGGATTGCAGCCCACCAGGCTCCTCTGTCTATGGGATTTTCCAGGCAAGCATACTGGAGTGGGTTGCCATTTCCTTCTCCAGGGGGTCTTTCCAACCCAGGGATCAAACCCTGGGTCTCCTGCACTGCAGGCAGATTCTTTACCATCTGAGCTATGAGGGACGCTATACTTCAATTAAAAAAATGCAAACCAGGAATATTACCATGAAGATTAGGTGGGATGGTAAATTGTAAAGCAACTTGAACATTTCAAAACACTAAACAAATACATTTTTATTGCTACAGTATTATCATATCTAATCTCTAGAAAAGCCACATGGCATTAGCAGAGCCATGCTTTCCAAAGTGTTCCAAAGTCCCCTCCTCAACAAGTTGATTGGAACTGTGGTCCCATTCTCCTTCCCTGAAGTCTTTCAGTAGTTAATGTCTTTTCTTGGGTGTTTATGTAACGCGAGAAGCACTAGCAGAACATCAACCATGAGTCAAACACTACAGCAGGCACTTCCATACCCCCTTGGAGTGGATGAAACTGAAGCTTAAAATGTATCTCCCTTTACAGAAGATGAAGTTAAAGTTAAGTCACTCAGTCGTGTCCAACTCTTTGCAACCCCATGGACTGTAGCCCACCAGGCTCCTCCATCCATGGGATTCTCCAGGCAAGAATACTGGAGTGGGTTGCTATTTCCTTCTCCAGGGGATCTCCCTGACCTAAGGATTGAACCCAGGTCTCCCGCATTGCGGGCAGATACTTTGACCTCTGAGCCACCAGGGAAGCCGGTTAAAGTATCTTGAGCAAGACTGCCAGTTAGCAAGTGGAGGAACAGAGGGCTTCTCATGCCAAGTCTTATTGTGCTATTTCTACACACAAGCTGGAACTTGCCATATTTGTTCTGATCTCCCTTACTGATTATACGCAAACTAAGGGCATAAGTCATACCTCATTTTTCTTGATATTCTCTGAAGCATCTAGTAAAGGACCTTATACCGGGTCACTTTTCAATGTGTTTTTGTTGCCTGAAAGAATGAATGCATGGATATTCGCAGACACACAGGCCTCACTAATGGTGAATGTCTGTGGGCTGGTAAGCTTTGAGTATTTATTTCCAAGGCGGGACTGTAACTCAACAACACAAAGTTCTAAAAACAAATTCTGTACTTGTGAAAGATGCCACCTGGTCCGCCTCAGGGGCTGAAGTCCTCTTTTTATGCACGGAGTGGGAACAGCACAGGGAGTGACAAGCTGGTTTTCTTCAAACCACTCCCACTAACCGGCTGCAGCCAAGGACAGGCCCACACCTTCTGGGGAAGAGAACTGTGCAGCCTCTGCTGCCATTTGACCTCTGGTGTCACCGCTGAAACTGCCACAGTCTGGGGCGGAGGTGAAGGCAAGGAAGGATTTGTGCCAGCTCTGATGACGTAGCCCTATGATTCCAGCTTTCCTGCCAGGAAAAAAAGGCAACTGGTTTGGAATCTAGTTTTTCACCCCCCTTCTCCTGTTATTCAACTAAAATGTACTTTTCATAACTGACCATTGGCTTTTCTTGCATACCTTGCCACTTTTTTTTTTTAATGAACATAGTGTCTAATTCAACTGATTGGCTTGGGTTCCTTTGAAAACAAATGTATGGACCCTGAAACATGCGCATTTTATAAAAGTCCCTTGTTGGAGAAGAACACAAAGTTCTCAGAACCTTACACAGCGAGAGACCAGGCAACAACAAGCATGGAAACACTATACAGGCGTTCAGTTAGTCACACGTCCCAGCACTGCTAGAAACCCCAGACAACCGTTCCAGGACAGATTTCTGGAGTGAGACCACACTGCAGAGCTTCATAAATTATAATACACTTGGGAGTTTTCTACCCAGTGTCTCTGACAGATGTTCTCTTTTGTGGGAGCCTCTAATTTGGGGGCATTTGGTATCCATATCCCTAGAAATCTTAAGGGTAAAATAAATTTATCCCTCTTCCTATATGTGATGACAAGACCCCAGAGTAGCCTTTTCCTATTTTTGAGACCAGTTAATGTGAGCACAGTGCCCTTGCCTACTGCATGGACTAGCTGAGGCAGAGACATTACATCAGCCAGACTAAAACAGGGTATTTTCCAGGCTCAAGACACCTTTCCATGCCATGAAAGGTCTTTTATCAATTTTTACCTATTGTGGATCAGGCTGTCAATCTCCAGGGCTTCTGCCTGTCACATACAGGGAATGGGACTTGGAACTTCCTAGAAAGAGCCACAGCAGAAGCCAGAAAGCGTGCAAGCCTGAGCTAGGGCAAACGTCTGGCATCGGCTTCGGGCGGGTCCACGTAGGATGCTTTTCCCATGACTCCCAAAAGAACTCTCCAAGTCTGACTCTATAATCAATGTCTCAACAGTTAAAAGTTGACAGGACTGTATGAAACACAGAAACGAGAGCTGAACACAACATCAAAGACAGTGGCAACCGCTCTTCACTCGGTTCCTAAAATCTATCCTATGACCTTGACCTTAAGTGAAATGACATTACTTTTTTTCTGTGCTCTGAACTCTATAAGAGTCAGGCAAAGATATGAATAACTTTAGCAACTATGTAAGCCCTTAGAAGATCATATCACAATTTGACCACTTTCCATTTTAACCTTTCTCTAAAAGTTCACGTTTACAACTTTTACTCAAGGATATAAGAACGTTTGGTCATTTTCTTTGGTTTTACACATGCAGTTCTATTAAGGGAACTTGTATCAAACAGTAAAAACGTACAATCTCTCAATAATGCATTTTCACATTTTCTTCTGAAAATTACTTACTGCCCTAGAACACTGTCAATTATTTACTATTATTTGATATTATTTACCCTGCACTGCATTTGTAAAAGCATTAAAGGAATGAAAAGACTTGCTCTTTGCCCTTGAGTTGCTTGTGATATAGATAAAAGATGAAAAAAAAAGCACAACACTAACTAAATCTATGGTGTGCAGATTACAAGAGTGATATAAGTTTAGTGTTGTACGAACTCAGAGGAAGGCTAGATTAATTTTGCTCAGGGAAAATGGATGGTAGACAGCATTTGAAAAAAGTCTTAGAAAATGTATAATATTTCAACACAAAGACAGCACTAGAGAAGGGCATTTTACATGGAGGTAACAGTTTTAGTAAAGGCACAGAGGCAAGAGAGTAAATGTGAATGTAGAAAACTTCAAGTGAAGGAGTCCAGCTGAAGGACAGGCTACATGGGGAGAAATGACAGGAAACAGACCTGGAAAAGTAAGCTGTGGCGAGTTCTTAACATAAAAGGGAGGACGGTGGGGAGGTAGAAAGCTAGATTTTAGAAACAGGAAATCACTTTTAAAATATATCCTTTACTAATAATTTTTCCCACCATATCTTTGATTTTTAGAGTGAGACATATTTTATTAGCAAGTTTACTTGCAAACTAGGAGCAGTCACTTCAAAGAAAAATAATGTAAATGCTGACAAATTCTTGGCTGCAGCTTAACTGATAATATTCTTATTACCTATATCTTGTGATTGTTTTACAACTCTCTTTTCTCATCATCGAAATACCTTCTTACTTTAATGCACTCTGTATGTACTGAGTGGCTACTCCAGAACTAGTATTTGCTCACATGTTTATTCATCCTCTCCTTTTCTGCCCCAATCTGTCCTACTACCACTCACTCAGTAATTCATTCTTCTCCTGTAAACTATATCAATAATAATAACATTACTAGCTCCAACTTGCTATAGTGACAGGCACTGCAATTAATGCTTTATGAACAGTATTTAATATAATCCTCAAAACAAAACTATGCAAAAGGTATGATTACCCCTATTTCACGGATGAGGCAACAAATTCAGAGATGTTAACTATTTTGCCAGTTGGTAAGTGACAGAATCCAGGTTTAAATCACATATGCTTGACTCCAGAACCCTTGCCTGTTACCACTTCACTGTATTATCTCCAATACCCTTTGGCCTCTTACTGCTATGGTTCAGTATTTTCAATTAAAAATTAAAAGATTCATTGAGTGACTGCTACTTTAAGATCCAGTTCCAGGTATTGTCAGAGGTATATAAATAGATAAGAGAATGTCTGTGGGTTGTTAATGCTCATAATCTTCCATATTTGAGTATAAAGAGCCATGCCTTTTATCAGTGTGTAGGTATGTCCATGACACATGAATTAAGAGCAACTAAGGAGGGGGTGGTGAAAAGAGCTTGGTATATGAATGTGGATGGTGACCACATCTCAGACAGAAATCAGTCAACCCTGACTAGATGACTTACAGAGAATTTTAATAATATATTTCAAGCAGAGTCTGTAAAAACTCTCCACTGATGAAAAATCTGTCCTGTCAGAAGTTCCCAACCAAATCTGCTTACAATCCATTTTCAATGAACCTCAACTTCCTTTGAAGTAGAATAAGCTACTAAAGCATTTTAGCCAACAATAAGCACATTGTGAGGCTAGTGCTTATAAGATTCGTTACTGATGAACAAAGTTACTGAGTTAAAACACAAACGTAATATCAAACTTCTGGTACCACATAGTCTGAATGTTGTGTAAAGTGATACAGAACTATTTCAATGCAAAAAAATAATTCCAACATGTCATCTTTTTGAATGCTTCTAACATCCCCTTCACTAACTTCTGAATAAGTTAATACTGTCAGGATACTGGTTACATTTTTACAAACAATGAGAAGAGTTACGAATACATAAGAAATTGAGTAGGATGCTGTTCAGCAGTCCTCTTTAAGGTAACCATACATGTTGTTTAGTCGCTAAGTCATGTCTGACTCTTCTGTGATACCATGGACTAAAACACGCCAGGCTCCTCTGTCCATGGGATGCTCTAAGCAAGAATAATGGAGTGAGTTGCCATTCCTTTCTCCAGGGGAGCTTCCTGACCAAGGGATTGAACCCAGGTCTCCTGCATTGCAGACAGATTCTTTACCAACTGAAAAGAAGCCCTAGGGGTCATCAGTTCAGTTCAGTTGTTCAGTTGCGTCCGACTCTTTGTGACCGCATGGACACATGCCAGGGGACATAGGGCTAACCAAGTAGTCTGGCAAGCAGGGCCCCATCCTCAGAGTTGCTATCTGGAGGGGAGACAGATGAGTTAACCCGCAGGCATTAACTATTAGGGATGCAGGGGAGTGCTTCAGGAGCTCATACAAATGGCACCAGCCCCAGAGTTGGGGTTCCCAGTCCCCAGCAGCCTTCCTCCTGCTGTCTGGAATGCTCTCCCCTGGCTGAAAGATCCAACCCCACCATGTCTGCACAGCTCTCTCTCTCTCTCCACTAGTCAGTGCATGCATGCCGGGTCACTTCAGTTGTATCTGTCTCTGCGACCCCATGGACTATAGCCAACAAGGCTCCTCTGTCCACAGGATTCTTCAGGCAAGAATACTGGAGTGGGTTGCCATTCCCTTCTCCAGGGGATCTTCCCAACCCTACTTGGCAGGCGGATTCTTTACCACTGAGCCATCAGGGGAAGCCCAACCACACATACCCAGGGACATTCATAAGGAGTCACAATTTTGGACCCAGGCACAGTATTCACATCACAAACTGCACAGCTAAGTCTTATCCAAAGATCACTATGGCAAATACTGTCTGTATTTAATCTGGAATCTAAACGCTGAATACAATTCATTTTAAGAAAACAAAAGTCAATAAAGAGAAACCATTTTAAGAATTTAAGACTGGCAAAAGAAGTAGCAATCATGTCTCACTAACAAGAAGAAATCAGGCTACATAAAATTATGACACCGATACTTACTGTTCAATTCGGGGTGACAAGTATAGCTTAGGGTACACCTGAGTGGCTTCAGTGTCCTCAAAACTGACAGAAAGGAGGGCTACATCTTCTCCTGGGTCTTCATTCACATCCTTAAACAGTTAGTGAAAAACACAATGTCATTAGCACTTGCTCTCATAACATTTTTCTGGTTACCAGCTTACTGTCTGCCAGCAATGAGGCCAGAAGTGTGGGTCACCTGGATTCAAGTTTCGAGACCCCACACATGCTTTGCCACATATCTAGTCACTCTTAAATAGAGACAGCTTTCAAAAATTCTGATCAAACTCCACCGTAGTAATAATAAGATCCCCACCAATCTTTCAGTTGTTCCCATATTCCAAGAAGGGAAAAGTGAATCTGGTGTTAATAAAAGATTAGACAAAAATGTAGTTAAGTTACAGTAATATGCTGCTAGCAAAATATATAATGTCTTATAATTTATATAATACATACGAATGGCTTAAAATTTACTTTTCCTAGGAAGAAGATGCATTATAAACATAATTTGTGTCACCAGACAACAACAAAATGTCAAAATACCCTAGGAATTTTATTATATCTA
This sequence comes from Antilocapra americana, assembly GCA_007570785.1. Taxonomy (NCBI): domain Eukaryota; kingdom Metazoa; phylum Chordata; class Mammalia; order Artiodactyla; family Antilocapridae; genus Antilocapra; species Antilocapra americana. The sequence continues at coordinate 3,857,656 of ML662449.1, read as the reverse complement.
TCTTGATAATATACTGTAAGTTACTTAAATAGTAAACATTGCCAAGAAACACATTACTATGAAGTGTACATGCAAATGGCAGGGTGTTACATACATATCTGCTTAAGCAAAATGATCATGGATGATTCATATGTGAACCACAAGACATACGTATTTTCAAAGTCTAGTTATAAGAATATTATAAGACAAAAACAAAGAAACATTGAGAGGTTGAACTGATAATGATAAAGCTAAACTTACTGTAATTTATAATTAAAAAACAAGAATAGCAACAATCGAATGTCATAATCAACTCAAGCCAACACTGATGATATACTAAATTGTCCAGAATTAAAACTGTGGGACTTACCACTATGTGAACGTACTTAACAATCACTGCCAAGCATTGAGTATTTGGCAGACTTCTGAAGCAAATACTGAATTAGAATAAATTCTCATAGCATGATTTCAATTTGAGAACATAAAATTTTAATAACCCTTAACAATTTATTTCTGGTTGGTAAATGGCTACAGAGGCTTCCCTGTTGGCTCAGGCAGTAAAGAATCCGCCAGCAATGTGGGAGACCCGGGTTCAATCAGGAAGATCCCCTGAGGAAGGGAAAGGCAACCCACTCCAGTATTCTTGCCTGGAGAATCCCATGGGTGGAGAATGGTGGACTATAGTCTGGGGTCGCAAAAAGTCGGATACGAATGAGCAACTCTCACATACACACACAGATGGCTCCAAGTCAAATACAAGTTTTTAAGAAACCTAATAGAATTGCACATTTTTCACACTAAGGCACTGCTAAGAGCCAATCCACATTTCTAAATCAGATCACATGTTCTCAGCAGACATCCCAGGAGGGCCCCAACCCAGACTTTAAGAATCACTGCCTGTGATACTTGGGAATCTCAGACATTGTGTCCTTCCTTTGGCCTAAAACAGGCCTCAGCCCAGCTTCTCCTGCATCTTTTTAATTTTTTTTTTCTCACATACTATATAAATTTATTTATTTATTTTTTTATTGTTTTTGCCATACAATGTCATGATATCACCATGGGTTTACATATGCTTCCCCTCCAGAACCCCCCTCCCTCCTCCCTCCCCCCCGGGAAATCTCGCTGCACCAGCCCCGAGCATCAATCCTGGGCTGGCGAT